>OX388205.1:23504193-24704193 GCA_947578815.1 Epinotia ramella
GCGTTGGTTGCGATGCTGTTCCGCGTTTACAAAACGTGAGACAGCATCGCTGTAAAAAGTCGCCGTGGGCGAGGGCCCTTACAAATAACGCAGGCAAAACCGCTGCACAAAATTTTAATATAGCCTGTATCCATCCAGAGAGCCCATTCTAAACGCGTGTGAAAGATTGTATGAAATCGGATGATGAATTCCGGAGATTACTAATAGGGGTGTAGACTCGAAAAAGAGAGAGAAAACGCAAACGGTGTGTGACGTCACATTACAGGATGCTGCCGGGGGGCCGCGTCGACGGCGGCGCCGACCACGATGTGGCGCGAGCGCGACACGTTGCCGTCTTCTGTGACGTCACATTCTTCCAGGGTCATCGTTTCATATGAAGTTGCGTTTTGCGAAAAAGGGACGGAACATAGCCCTTCTCAAAATTTTGGACACATAACTTCGTGATTATTTAATTTAACCTTTTGCGTTGATTTTCTCTCCATTTGACTACATTTTTAATCCTTTTCCTAGAAAATATGACATTATTGACTATTTTATTTAGTGTCTACACCTCTATTACCGACATACTCGTATATGGATACAAACTTACGAACCTACAATCTTACAGACTTTTGCTCTTTATAATATTAGTTGATAGAATTCACAACTAAGACTGCGTTCATGTTTGAGTATTATACTTATTTAATTCTTGAGTCCCAGGTTCCTATAGAAACACAAATATTTCAGGATAAATAGATCTTCATTTCTTTCGTATCGTTCTATTTTACACCGAATAAGGTATTTTTTTTATAATTATTAATTATACAAAACGCTTGGTTCGGGTTAAATTGTATTCAATTTATTTTTGCATGATGTCTCAGAAGAATAGCGAAAACTATTCGGAAATATAGGTATGGTTTTACTTACGAGATATTGTAATCTATAATTTAAAATAATATGTTTTGAATGTTTTAAATAATTTAAGTCGCATGAGTCATGGGAGCTGATAATTTATTGCGCCACTGTAGAATTAGATGATATCCTTTCCTAAGTGTTGCAATAAATATCGTTTCTCACAATTTAATTGCAGCTGGTCGATCTCGCAACGCATTCGCTTTACGTGCTTCCGGTAGATCTAAATGTCACTTTTTGTCAAAATTACAGCTGCTGGTCGATTACGTCACGAAATGTACCTAGTCGGTCCTAAAGTTCTGTCACTGGCACATTATTTTTAAATTTAGAACATAATTTTAAGAAAATGTTTTTGAATTCCATTTTTGAATGTTTGACAATTGTTTTAAAACAAAAAACAGTCATTTGCTGCGATTTCTCACGATGGAGTGGACATTGAAAGAAAACCGAATAGCTGTTTTAGCGTTGCACCGCTGTGGGCACTCGCCATGTACCATTTTCAAGTTGCTCAAAAAATTAAATATAACGCTTAGGTTTGTGTACCGTACTATTGATAGGTACAATGAAGTCTCTAGTGTTGAGGACAAAAAAATAACTGGCCGTCCACGCTCCGTAAGAACACCAGCAGTGATCAAAGCGATCAAGGCCCGTATAGCGAGAAATCCTGACCGAAAACAGAAGTTGATGGCTTTGCAGATGGGTGGCAGTAGGAATACCGTCAAAAAGATTTTAAACGAAGATCTTAGTCTACGAGCATACAAAAAAAAGAGTGGGCACATGCTTAATGCCCGTCTAAAAACAATAAGGCTTAAAAGATCCCGAAAGTTGTTAAAGCGGTACGCGAAAAATCGACACCGCGATATCCTCTTTACAGACGAAAAAAAATTCGATATTGAAGAAAAGTATAATAAACAGAATGATAGAGTGTACGCTACAAGCTCTGAAGAAGCAAAAAAAAACAGTTCCGCGAGTGCAACATGGGCATCATCCCTCATCAGTGATGGTTTGGTTGGGAGTATCTTAATACGGGCCAAATGAGGTTCATTTTTGCGAAAAAGGGGTCAAAATCAGTGCAAAAGTGTACCAAGAGACGGTTTTGGATCAGGTTGTCAAAGATCTGCCTAACACGCTATTTTCAGGACATCATTTTGTGTTCCAGCACGATTCTGCACCTGCACACAAAGCCAAGACCACTCAAGCCTGGTTTGAGCGTCAAAAAATCGACTTTATAAGACACGAAGATTGGCCTTCCTCCAGTCCGGACCTTAATCCTTTGGACTACAAAATTTGGCAAGTCTTAGAGGAGAAGGTCTGTGCTAAACCACATACAAATTTGGAGAGCCTAAAGTCATCTATAAGAAAAGCAGTCGCTGAAATAGACATGAATATGGTGCGTGCTGCGATAGACGACTGGCCGCGGCGTTTATTGGCCTGTATTAAAAACAAGGGAGGTCATTTTGAATAATTTTAAGTTATATTAATTCTCTGTTAAATGTACTTTAAATTGGTATATCATTTATTAAAAACTGATTGTTACTTACGTTTTAATCATTATTTTTATTTGTGACAGAACTTTAGGACCGACTAGGTACGTGCGTCAGGTACCGAGATCTAAATGTCACGTTTTACATGGGAAAATGACTTTGATATTTTCCCTCGTACATTTTCAATATTAATTAGTCGAGAGGCGTTCATTTTAAGATTAGCTTTTCATTACTCGTTTAATTAAAATGTTGGTTTCATTCAGCGTTTATCTAACCTTACTAGAGTAAAACAGGATTATAAATTAATTAATTAAATTTAAACCTAATTCGTATTGCATGTATTTCAATTTCCAAGTATGCTCTTCGCACTGGTAGTCACACTGAGAGTGGCTACTGACGAAATTTGGTACACTACATAGTTAGCTAATTATACTTCTTTACGCTTACGCGTTACGCTACTCTTACCACCCCAGCTCACAGCTACATAATTCCGAAGAGTAATTTGTCCGAAAGCATGTTTTTCCCGAATTTCATAATTCTGAAAACAATGCTCCGGTGTTTTTTTTATATTACTAACCTAATCTGACCTGTTAATTTTAACCATTAAACCTTTCCATTTATATAACCAAACCAGATTTTAGGTAAGCGGAAAATGACGTTCGGTATTTAGAAATTTCGGAATAGTTGTGGTTTCAGACAGTTGACTCTTCGGATTTTTTCTGTGTTCCCGACGAAATCGTATTCAGACTTCAAATCAAATCAAATCGTTTATTCGTAAAACATAGGTTCAGGGGGGTAATTGCGTACATTTTCTAACGAGTGTTGTTACAGCTTATCTGTCATTTTCCAACATGCAATGACATATAGATCTACATCTAAGTACGTATTTACGAGACGTTATGCAGTCGACCAGCTGTGATGTTACAGTTTTCAAGTTTCCTTCATCGGTATGCGAACGTTCAAACTACTGAAGGATTCACAAATGTACACAGGGTTGTCAAAAAAGTAAGATTTAAGAATTAATTTATTTTCGAAACAAGATGTTTTTATAAATTATTACATTGATTTCGTTATATGTGTAAGAATAATCTGCATTTATAATTTATATTTATGTGAATAGGTGTTCGATATTGTACTTAGTGAAAAAAAAACCACAAAATTACGGGCTGAACTGATACATAATTTCAGAGTTTTAATAAGTTTAGTATTATCTTAAGTTAGCAAACAAAAAATATTAAATATTTATATATCATGTAACTAGATGAACATTATATCAAATTTAAGTAGCCCGTTGGAAAACATAAAAGGCTAAAGAATGTAAATCTTAAAAAAACATTTACTTTTAACTGCAATATGTACTTAAGCTAATAATATTGACTGTAAACAAATGAAAACGTTAGCTTTAGTCCATACAATATAAACTCAATGTATTTGTCAAAGTTATAAGTAGACATCCCTAGTTGTAACAATGCAATATGCACACCGCGTTTGCAAACGCAAGACAAGCGACATATTGTTGTGCAAGTCAGACAATTGGCGTGCTGTCTCGCTTGATTGATTCTCAGGAAATTGCTTGCGTTTGTCAGTAGTAAAGCTTCTGTGTCAGTTAATCTAAGCTGCGTTCGGAAATATGTGTGGTATCCTTCAATCAGACTTGTTACCAGTTTTAGCTATATCAACCTGCCATGTTAGTTCGTTCAATTGTATGTACTAGCTTCCGGCCGTGACTTATTTTAATCCCGGCTAAAAACTATCTTCGTGCAAAAATTCATCCAAATCAAATTAGGCCGTTTAAGCGTGATTGAGTAACAAACATCCAAACATCTAAACATCTTTCGCATTTATAATATTAGTAGGAAGTACGATAGTTGATAGTATTTAATGCGACCGACTTCTTATATAACTGCACTACGGAATCCTACAATGGTTGAAAGATAAATTTTATTTTAGAATCTAGGCCATTATCATAATAAGATTACCAGAAAGACGTCCACTGCTTCCTATATGTATTTCATAGGAATCTCAATAAAATAACAACTTCTTTGAGGAGCAATTTTAGTTTCGCTATGTACCTATACAATCTCGTGGCATGTCAGTATTGCAGTGCTGGCTACACTGCAGTATTTACCACAATCGACTCCTATCGACTCGATATAAACGCTGGACACATTCATTCCCAAGTTTGTGTATACAGAGTGTAAGCGACATCGTACATATGACGGAAACCCCACTCATATCATTATTCTAAATCCCTTTTACACCCGACTAAATACGATCGTACAACTGTAATTTGAACTGGCAATTTTAACCAAATGTCTGTAATTAATGTTAATTTTAATTTTGCATATACTCGATTTCTCGGTTGTAACGGGGTATTTGATCTGTGGTTCGGACAGTTCGGACAAGGGTTGACCAGCAACAAAAATACAAACCTTGAAGTTAGTTGGACATTTGAACTTGATATGTTTGCGAGACTGTTGGGAATGAACACGATTGGATAATTTCTTACTTTGTTAAAGTGCCAAAACATGCTGTCTGAAATGGGGCGCCGGAATTATATTATTCTGACGTGACAGAACGATATCGATTTTATGCATTTATCTTGTAATATATTTCTTATATTCTATACTATCTTGTAATTTAATTTTTGCTACTTAGATCTAAACTAGTATTTACGTTGTTGGTTAGGCTACTATCCTATTTAGTTTTGTATAGGTGGTGGCAACTGCTGGTAGATATAGTCTGTCGCCGTAGTACTAAGTAAATTTTAGTTTCCTTGCTCTTTTTTACTTAAATTTAAATTTAAACTAGCCAGTATTCACATTGTTGGTTTTGGTTACTATCCTAGTTAAAAAAAAGACCGGGTTGCACTCCGGGAGTGCCGGCAGAAGTGAAAACTCAATAACATTGTAACAGTTTTTCGATCAGGTCACGTGACATCTTACGATGTCACCCTAAAAATGAATTTGACGCAAATTTATAAACATTATCAATTATTTAGGCGGACAGGCCGCGGGCGCGTTGGGTGCGACTGGCCGCCGGCTCGACGGGCGGCGGCAAACACAATACCAATTTGTTTTTGCCATCGCCAAATATTTTTCAAAGCTTTATCTCGTTAGGAATAACGTCTAAATTCGAACTATTCGAATTTGCAAGAACAGCAGATGGCGGTGGCGACCAAAATATCAATTTGTTTTTGCCGTTGGTAAATATTTTTCTAAGCTTTTATTTCTTTAGGAATAACGCCCAAATTCGAACTATTCGAATTTTCTCAATAGCAAAACGGTGAAGGACGCGTTGGTATTATTACAAATTTATTTGCAGAATATGCTATTGCAAAAAGTGTTTAACGGCTTTATATACTCTTACGAATAGCGTTCAGTTTTGAATGAAGTCGAACCGGCTAGCAGCAAAAAGTGACCTCCTTCACATCTGACGTCACAAAACTCTGTCGCGTATTTAACATTTTTCCCCATCCCAAAAAGTGCTCAGCGCCGCTAAAGAAGTTTTCACTTCAAAAATGTATTATTAAGTGGTGGCAACTTTGCTGGTTGATGTATATCCTATCGCCGTAGTATTAAGTATTATTGTACCGTTGTTTGCCCAAATAAACATTAAACATTATTGTATATCCACTCTCTTGTTGTGTCAGGCGTCAAAGCGCATCACAGAGCTTTTACGTCATATAAGTTTGAATCATGCACAAAGCTGCGTACTCGAAGAGAGGCTTATGCTCAGCAGTGGGTGATTACAGGCTGAAAATGATGATGATGTTGAAGTTTGAATTGGGTCCTTTAATTGTTTAATATTACTTAATAAGTACTTATCATTCCACTAAGGTAGTATCTGGTCACTATGGTGACTTCTTGACTTATGGATCCACTTAGGACTCTGTCTGTGTGTCTGTCACCACCACTTACTTACAAAAACTAGACAGGCTTCAACAGCGCTTAACTTGAGTGGAAATATAGGCACAAGCCTTTTATACTCGCGATACATATAAAATCATATCGAAAAATGTTTGTATGACAATCGTTTCCAGAATCTCAAGGAATTAAACACTACTACTTGCTCTGTAGTAGTGTTGTGTTCCTGGAGGTGGGCAAGGTCGCCAGAGCTCCCGAGGTTGCGTTGTGTTGAGAGCGAGGGAATTTGTTCCTTCAGCTCTCAACACAGCGAATCCTCAAATATATCAAGGGTCGGCAACGCCCATGTTACTCCTTTGGAGTTGCATGCGTCTATAGGCTGCGGTGTCCGCTTACCATCAAGCGGTCCGTACGCTTGTTTGCCACCGTCGTATAAAAAAATAGAAATAAATCATCAGAATAAAAATTTACAATTGATTAAATAAATCTAGGTTATATATTTTTTATTCCGTTATGGACGTGCGCGAAAACCGTTTTATAACTAGATTATTGGAATTCTGAGGCACAAAATATTCACATTGATTTGATTGGGCGTACAGGAATGTCACTTCAGGGGCGAAATTCGATTAGTTATAGCGGCATTTCGGGCTGTGGTGACCATGGCCTGAGTGACGACGTTACCGACAGAATGTCAACTTATGCCATGTGTAACTAACGGCCGTATTCATTTATAAACGTTCTACAAGCCTATTTTAACTAAATTGCCGTTAACATTCGTTTGTCTTTATCTGTCACTTTGACATTTGTGTTCGTAAGAAAGGGACAAAGCACATTTTATTTAGCAGGCATTTTAAATTTCACGAATAATGGGAGTAAATAACTAAAAATTTAGAACACGACACGAACTGTAGGATTACAGTCGTCGTCAACGATTGTGCACCTTATTTTTAGGGTTCCGTAGCCAAATGGCAAAAAACGGAACCCTTATAGATTCGTCATGTCTGTCTGTCTGTTTGTCTGTCCGTCCGTATGTCACAGGCATTTTACTCGAAAACTATAAGGTGTATTTGAATAAAATTTTCAGGATAGGTGTATCTTGATAACCGCTACATAGTTTTGAAACTAAATTTCTAAAAAACTGCCTTTCTTAAAGAAAAGGACATAAGTTCCATAAGATTTTAGGAACGATACGACCTTTTTAATAGGCACGGAACCCTCGTTGTGCGTGGTCCGATACGCACTTGGCCGCTTTTTTTTTATACAACGACGGTGGCAAACAAGCGGACACCGCAGCCCATAGACGCATGCAACTCCAAAGGAGTAACATGGGCGTTGCCGCCCCTTGATATGTTTGAGGATTCGCCGAGTTGACAGCTGAAGGCACAAATTCCCTCGCTCTCAACACAACGCATCCTCGAGAGCTCTGGCTCTGCTTTGTAATAAGGTGAAATATGTACTTACTTTTGACGTCGATTGTACAACAAACACAGCTAAAAACCATCTTGACAGACAACACATTCGATTGAAAAAAAAACCGTACTCAAATAGGTTCGTACGTTTGTTTCGGAGCTACAATTATTGCCACAGACAGACACACGTAGTGATGTGCGGGGGAATTTTCCCGGGAATATTCCCCAAATAGGGGAATATTGAAATACAAATTAGGAAAATTAAAGTTGTAATAAAAGCAATTAAAATGAATAACGACAAATAAAGTACCATTCGCCAAAAACAGCATAATTGTACTAATTCTGACTTTTTATCTCAACTACCGTTTAATATGTGAATATATTCATATTTTGTATTCGTACAATATTTTATTGTGATTTTTTCATTAACTTTGTATCGTTTTTGTTACTTGCAGAAGTACTTTTGTAAAATTTGTATTTTCGGCTGGGGGTTGGTTATTCCCAATAACTGGGAATATTGCCATTGTTCCCGGGAATATTCCCATTGTTCCGGGGAATATTCCCGGGAACATTGGGAATTTACTTTTGCGGGTAAATTACACTGGTTAATGTCTTGGTAAAAAAATCAAGAGCCCAAGTTATCATGGAATCCCTGATAGCAAGATATGTTAAACATACACAATTTCAATATTCCCGTATGTTCCCTTGTATGGGAATATTCCCGGGAATGTTCCTGGGAATATTCCCACCTGGGGAATATTCCTGGGGGAACGGCACATCACTAGACACACGCCATCTCCATCTCGGCCTGCCACTGCCACGTCGTCGCCGCCCATCGTGAGGCACCCACTGCATGGCTGTTTTGACCCACCTCTGTGGATGCATGCGGCAGACGTGGCCAGCCTATTCCCATATCAGCTTGGCGGTGAATGGGAATGAGTGGGTATGTTATTCAAAATTATTTATTTCATGTAACAAGGACACATGTTTAGTTACATAGAATAAAAAATAAAAATAAAAATAATAGTCTACCATCGTATAACACTGGTGGGAGTGCAGCCCCGCACAGTGTATCAGGATAGCACAGTCAGGGTTATCCGCTATCATTTTAAGAATGCTATTGGGACTGTCCCGCACCCGGCGCACCAGGGATGCCGCGCGCCCGCGCATGGTCGCATAGAAACAGCTGACGCGCGCCTCCGCAAACATCCCTGATGCGCTACAGAAGCGAGGCAGTACCATTAGCACCCGGAACGCGTTATTATACTGGATCCGGAGGGCCCTATAGGCCCGTTGCGAATACTGCACCCACAGGCTGCCAGTATAGAGGGAAGTGCAGAAAGCCCTGAACAGAGTGACTTTCACCTCTTTGGAGCATTTAGTGAACCTGCGAGCTATCATATTCGCCCGCACCGATAAGACTCTCCTCTCCCTCTCAATATGCAAGTTGCCCTTGAGATCAGCCGTCACGACATAGATACCTACATAAGTGGTCCACTCTGTCCATCGGGATGCCATTATACCCACTCATCCCCATTCACCGCCAAGCTGAAACACATTTTATAAAGAGGTAATGTGTGACTGTGCCTTTGTAAGTTTGTATTATGCACATACAAAACGTATCCATCAGACTTCAAAATAGGCTGAGCCTGTATCTTGGACATCTGCGAGAGCAATAAGGAAGATGCAGCTATAATATTTACCATTATTTTGGCTGTTGTCCACGTTAATCCCCTAGCCTGATCCCCCAGGGGAAAAAAACGGTTAGGTTGTTAGCTGAACTGCGACCCTACAGCGCGCGAGCCGAGCGAGCGAAGCGAGCGTGACGCGGTAGCGTCCGGCGAAGCGCCATAACCGAACATTATCATTTTTTCCTAGTTGAATATAAAATAATTGCCGCTAATTCCCCTGGGTGATCGGGGTCAGGTGATTAACGTGGATAACGTGTTATTTTGTGACCAAAATGTTGAAAAAACAAAAGATAATAGCTACTGAAACGTTTTTACTTTAGTTTATGCTAATTTCAAAGAATAATTACGATTTGAAGTAATGTGAAACGGAACGTATTTAATCCAACAATCAGCGTCTAGTGATATCACTCCTGTCAAAAGTTAAAACTTAGGCAACTCTATGACATCCAGGGACGAATCACGGATAAACAAATATGGCGAGTGACACACATGAGTGACGTCACAGGAACTGTAGATCCGTTTAGGCGCGAAAGTTTAAATTGTCAGTTTGTAACAGGAATTTTTGACTTTATATTATAGTTTTAATTTTTATTCGTGGTCTTTCTACATGCGATTCTTTCAAATGAAAACAAAAATGAAAATACTGCATCTTCCCTCCGACGACTTTCATAATATGAGTTATACCTCTACAAGGCAGAAATATGCTGACAACGTTAGTGGCGTAGCAGCGTAGTTTTGGCCTTGAATGAGTTAGCAATTTTCGCGTCACAAGTCACAAGGTCGTACATCTCTGGAACTTCTCACCTTATTTCAAAAATCCCTAACCACTATGTATAGACCTTGATAAATATTTTTTTTGCGCGGTCGCACAGCTCGTAGTCACTATTTCAATATGGCGGTCATACACAAGATTAACGATATCTCAAGCTATATTTACACAAGTCTGGGTTCAGTTGTGATTTCTTAAATCTTATCAGGCGAACGTAATTGCGGAGTTTGTGTGCAAATTTTGTGCGGGCCAGTCTAAGATGGAGTGATGACAGATAAACAAAGGAAAGGTCAGCAGACCGCTATAAAAGGGTCAATGTGAGACCTACGTATAGCATTAAGATTAGAATAGAAGACACTTTATTTCTCAAGTTATTTTTAGTACCTAATGTACTTGAATAAAAACAAACAGTGAAAACACTTTACCCTTGCATCAACAAGCACTAAGCACTAAACACAGCATGTTTACAAAGAAGCATACGTAACACATTCAATTTAACAAATTGGAACCCAAAACATACGTTTCAGATTGACCATCTGATTCGTAATGGTTGTCCATCTGAAATCCGAGCTTTACGATTCTAACAGAGTGGGTGAACCTGAGGCTCTAGTATAAGTTTTGCTGAAACAGAACGTTACGACCGCGTTTGCGTTTAGTTGTCAAATCCCATACAAATTGAGGGTAAAACGCAAACGCGATCGTAAAGTTTTGTTTCGGTAAAACTTATACTAGAGCCTCTGATTGTGAACTGTAATTCACGTTAGGGTATTTGGTTATGTTCATTGTCACAGATAAAGCATGCGTCTATTTAGAGATACTAAGTATAAAGTATATATATAAACAATTTTTATTCTATTATATTCTAATCTAATGAAGAAGAGAATCAGCCCTTTTTCATCATATCGGACCCAAGTAATCTGTTATCTGACAGTAAAAACGACTTCTAGATACATATGAATATAAAGTATCTGAATTACGAGTGACGGAGACGAATGTAGGAAAAAGATATGCTGCTCCCCCAAATGAATGGGAAAATGGCAAGTGAATGAACGGATGAAAGGCTACACTACGTCACCGGCACACGGGCTATTACGAAAATGAATGATAGTTAGTTCCATAAATAATAAGATCATAATTGGGTCGGTTTCCGCATGTTAAAATGTATAACGTTGTATATTGATAGTATACCATTAAAATATTACGATAAAGTGTAAATTACAAAATATAATGAAAATCTTAAAAATATACATGTAAGTTCCAATAAAACATGTTATTATATTTAACACTTTAGCAAATTAAGGATACCAATACTTAAAAGCAGTATTTC
The DNA here is from genome assembly GCA_947578815.1 of Epinotia ramella. Lineage (NCBI taxonomy): Eukaryota > Metazoa > Arthropoda > Insecta > Lepidoptera > Tortricidae > Epinotia > Epinotia ramella. The sequence goes on from OX388205.1 coordinate 23,515,631, forward strand.
ACGACCAAAATTGCAATGTTTGTGATTTGCCATACAACGGCTAGTACGAAAATTATGCTGTGTCTTCATAACAATGACAATTTGTACGGGCCGCTTCGGCTGTTGCCAGCGAGTCTTTTTGTAGTTAGTCCCATACAAACATTTAATCCACTAAGAAAACTGATTCGTATGGTACCGTGGAAAAAAACTCAAGTACCTATCCTATTATGTGAAGTATGAATTAACTGCACTTTCAATGTAGTTAAATCGCAACTTTGTCTACAGCTTTTATCTAATACCTCATATGGGTGAAGTAAACGTTAAAACGTTACTCGTAATGTCATAAAACAAGAAATACTGCGACTACTATATTATTTGTTTGGATCGTAATCAAAGATCTAAAAAAAATTCATTTCCTGCCAAACGTATATGTACTCGTATCTTTACTTATTTACCTATATCACAGAATACGTAATAGTACTTTACGTAGGTACAGAAATTTCACTCCCTAGGTGTTGATGTTGGCTATCAAATTTACACCATATTACTCGTAAATAATACCAGAGTGAGATGACTTAAGAGAGGGTGGTCGACTGATCAAACATTACAAGAAAAGTGATTATTAATAGTAGGTCATTGCAAATATTTATAAATTAAAATTAGGATCATAATATTAAACAAATCAGGGCGGGTCGCGGTGGCGGGCTGATGTTCGTGGAATCACTGTTCCAACTGGACTACAAAAACATTGGTTTGAATTCTTAGAAGGCATGTTTGGACGACCTTCAGCTACCCAAAGTTTTGCAGTCTGAATTCTGACCATCTTTCGGCACATTTTCGAGCATATAATATTTCTCAATGAAAATAATACTCTTTTCGACGTCTTGGCACAATTTAAGTACCTACCGCGGTGGTGAAAATTTTCATAAGAAGTTAAATAAGTGTCATATCGCTCTTAAATGTGAGTAGGATGCGCCTAGTTTTACTTATACATCTAAGTCGTAACACAAGTTATATTAAGACAATAACGTTAGAAGTTCTTCGCTAAAGTACCATAGCAACGCACGTCCTGAAGTTCTCAAATACCTCTGTTATACAGAAACACGTACGAGCATTAGGTACTTTAAGTATAAATAATCCAATACGTATACCGTGATCAGCCATAAAGTTGTATGTCCATACAAAGATCTTAGAGTGTTAGGGCTCTTTAGTATTCGACAACAGTATCCCTTTGTCTCAAAGGATGGCTTAGATTCCGGCCTCCATTTGATACAATCCTGGCCGTGTACTTTGAAATTTGAATCATCGAGCCATGTTCTTACCCTTATTTGACCGTAGAAACCGTGAAAAAGGTTTTCACTTAAGACCAGTTTTCCGCATTTCATTCTTTACCGAGACCTCACTGTTGTCGCCTCAGTTCCCTTGTCATGTCGTTATGCTGTCAGTTCTCCGCTCGATGCGGAAGTAGCTCAACATTTGTATTACATTATATACCGGTAAAAACCCCTACATATGCTAGTGACATAAATTTAGATAATCTGTGGATTAAAACAACGTTGATTAATTATGACTAAGGCACCTGCCTTAGAAGGTAATTTAAGTTTATTTAATAAAGGCGAGAGAGAGACTTTTAAGTGACATTTTTATGGGAGCGTAAATCATTTACTTAGTCTGGTATTGGAAATATGTTAGCTGGATATTGGAGGTCGACGCTTAAGCTTTCGCATTTGATAAAGATCGGTCAATTCCTCATCAGTCGAAAGACGTCCACTGCTGGACAGAGGTCTCCCCCAAAGAGTGCCACAATGACCGGTCCTGGGCCACCCGCATGCAGCGGACTCCCGCGACCTTTAACAGGTCATCGGTCCACCTTGGGAGAGCTTACCCACGCTGCGCCTTCTGGTACGTGGTTAGGGTGACCAGATGTCAGGAATGCGGCCGGAAAAGGGAAATGTCAGGAATTACCGGCAAATAAATGAAACAATAAAATTGTATACATTGTAAACTTTTGTTGGGAGTTTCTCTGCGTGATCGCATCAGAAATGAGGCTGTCCGCAGGAGAAACAAGGTAACCGATGTGGCCCTCCGGATCGCTAAACTTAAGAAGGCAGAAGAAACTCCAAGGTACGTGGTCGCCAGCACTCGAAAACCTTTCCGCCCCAACGGCCATCGGTTCTACGTGCTATGTGCCCCGCCCACTGCCACGTGTAATTGAAACCATAATTGAAGGGAAGACAGCATCCCTTCAATTATGGTTTCAATTACATGACGTATCAGGTGCCCTTACAAATTAATTAACCAGATAATTGGTGCAATCGATATGACAGACACGCCATGACAATAATAATATCTAACAACAATAATAATACGGCGTTAACGAGATGTGCTCTGAGTTAGAGTGGGATAGCACGATTCGGTATTTTCTAGATGTCAACCATCATTTTAATTAGGAAGAGGACCTTCTGTATTCTAGTAAGTAGCAACCGACTACTTTCAGTAGCACTACGTGCGTTCAGTTCATGTCATGCTACATGAAGATTAATTTAGATCGACACATCGCACGCCTGTTAATGTTTGCATCCTTTGGTCATCGGTTCTAGTTACGGACGTCAGTCAATTAGCGCTAGCTTTGTCATCTAGATAATCCACAACACTATTTTCAGACCTACTAAGTAGGTGAACTACGAATATCGAAAAAGTAAAACCCCATGTCCACTCACAAATGTTTATATCAACTGAATAAGGTGGAAAATTGTGTTCGAATGTATGAAGACTATGTTGTATGGCTTACTACGTTTTATAACTGGGCCGTGGGTTGCGTGTCGCGCTGCGATCGTCACTTGTTTATTTTACTCGCGACTAAACAGCTTCAGTGAACGCATTAATGGCACTGAGCCTATATGTATAAGGCCAGTATGCGGCCTCGAATTGAGTTCTAAGTGGATTTTCATTTTATTTGGAACTCTCAGCGATAGAGCATAGAGTCCTATTTTCATAGTTCGGTGAGCTGAGTGTGGTGTAGCTTAAAATGATAGTGAATTAGAATGATACACGATAAGGCACATCATTATGTCTTTCAACGGTTTTTAACGTGTTTTTTGCTTGGTTTCTTGAGCTCAGTACTTCTGAGAGTAGTTCCTCAATACTAAATCGTTATTGCACATAATGACATAAAGGTGTTACAACACAGGTGGTCGTAAAAGGTGTATTTTATACTGTTTATCTACTTTTAATGGTGGTTATCTACTTCTAATAATAATAAACCCACCTGGCTATAAAATAGTCTTGTACTGTTTAAAAACATTGTACTATTTTAATTTAATTAGGCGTGGGCACTAGTTTTCCGAAAGCGATTGCAGAACTGTAATAACCAGTACAATAATATAATTATTTCAATAACATTTTTGCCCTTAAAATTTTCTCGTCATATTTCTAAGAAAATGTGGTAAATAAAAATATTCTCAAAACACGCCGCATCAGCAAATAAGTTACACTATTTAGCATCTATTTACATTTATTTATTCAAAAGTTTTGATTCGCTTTCAAACTCTTTTATAGTTTTCATACTTTGTCTCTGGAGCTTCAGAACTACGTACATACTTAGAAGACTTTGCAAGTAAAATACATGAATCATTCGTATAAAGTTTTGATTCATTTATTGAGGCACTGTGTAGGTGACCTAGGGTTATTTTATTGTAGGGTTGTTGTAGCTGGCCACCTTGTTACCCAAACTCAAACTCAAAATATTTATTGCACACATAATTTTACAAGTAATAAAACTCACTTGTCACTTTCACTGTCAAAATCTTTATGACATTGACATATAATAAAGTAAAATAACACCTAAGGCCTCTCACACACTGGCGCGGCCTGGCCGCGGCGGACAATAGTAAACTTGTCATTAGCTGTCAAATCTACTATTGTACGCCACCGCAGGCCGCGCCAGTGTGTTGCAGGCCTAAAGTAAAATCCACAAAGTGAACTAGTTTGACAAGTTAAAATACACAAATGTTACCAGTTTGGCCAGTGCTGTTCATAATAATTATCGATGACATTAATGGCTTTATTACATTAACCCATTTGTCGGCCGAAATTATCGGGTACCGGTACGGGTTTTCCCCCTGGCTTGGAAGGTAAAGCTAGTGCCTATGTGAAATCTTGGGATTAAGAGGCTGATAAGACCAAATTTGGTGAAATTTATGTTATTTAGGCAGTTTTTTAAGAAAAACTATTTGTTCTAGCACATCAAAATAAATATATGTTAATATTCACTATATTTCAAAGACCGTGGACGGGCTCGATACATACTTTTACAGTAAGTACATAATTATGGTCCTACTTTCCCGCACTAGTGCGGAAAAGAGCACTTTTCGTGCATATGTCGAAAGTTTAAAGAGCCATATGTACAGTAAAACGTTGTACGATACACGTGCGAATAGGTAATTCGCAACTCGTGTCGATTTAAAACACTCCCTTCGGTCGTGTTTTAATTTATCACTACTCGTTGCGAATTTCCTATTTTCGGCACTTGTATCGTAAATAACTATAATTGGACGAAATCGGCTCGATAGAAAATAATTCCAAAGATTGGTTTTAAAATCACATTAAACGGTTCTGTCTTTAGTTTTTTGACGTATGGGTCTGCAATTAAAAACATGAAGTCAACATATTCATACCTAAACCGCTTACGAGTCATATTTCACAAATAATACACCCTTTTTTTATTTCAATATTTATGTATTTGTTGTATTATCTTCAAAAACCGGGCCGCCCCGTAACACTCGCTCTCGTTTACTCCGATACAAATAGACGGTGTGCGTGCTATCCAAAATCCTCAAGGGCATTTTGGTGTTGACAGCGTCTTAAGTGTCAAATCGGACCCCTGGCTCCTTTAGGGCAGGACCAGCAATAACGTAAGGAGGAGACTAATGACGTTCTTGTAAAAAAAGGGGTAACCTGTACGCATATTATAAAGACGTCCTAAAATCAGACAGACCTCACTTCTTAAGACACTTGTACAATAACCGTTAATGCTATTAAATTATTTTGTTTGAAAATCAATTATTAAATTAGATTATTTTATTTTGAATAACTAATTAAGATACTTTGTTCCTGTGAATCTACTCTATATGCTGAAGTTAAAGATTCACCAGTACCTGTATGAAACGGACCTTCAGGAGGAACAAAGGCTATATTTTATCCCTTGGCACCGCCTGGGTTCTATAAAATACGCAAGGTGTTGGTGAGGTAGGGCACAGCAAAATTTCATCCCACTCGAATTTGGAGCAGCCCAACTGGGGAAGTACCTCCGCCTTGCAGAAGACCACAGCCGTAATAACACTACTACTTGCTCTGTAGTAGTATTGTGTTCCTGGAGGTGAGCAAGGTCGCCAGAGCTCCCGAGGATGCGTTGTGTTGAGAGCGAGGGACTTTGTTCCTTCAGCTGTCAACACGGCGTATTCTCAAACATATCAAGGGTCGGCAACGCCCATGTTACTCCTTTGGAGTTGCATGCGTCTATAGGCTGCGGTGTCCACTTATCATCAGGCGGGCCGTACGCTTGTTTGCCATCGTCGTTGTATAAAAAAAAAAAGAGGTGAAGCCGCGTAGGCAGCTAGTTTCGGCATAACACAAGAACGTGTCGAAACAGAGGGCAACCACGTAACGTTGAACAACTTAACTGTAGTTTTTCCATAGGTACTAAAACTGACATCTATTACCTGACGCGCGTACAGTGAACGACGTGCAGGAATAAATCACATCTGTCTCTGTGACAGATACATTAAGGTGGTTATACCTACATATATACAAATATCGCGGACGGAATATCGGCCAAGCTCAAATTATTTTTATACACGAAACGCTACATTTCCTCCGTACGAGCAAGTCCAAGGCTGCAAATGAGAAATTAACCGTTGACAGTCTAATAAACAACGTCCTATCATCAAACATCTAAATTATTTTTAAATGACAAGGTCGAATCACAAATTTACACTTCACGATTTTTCATGGAGGAAATGTTTAGTAAACCCTTCAGTGATCATGAAAAACATATTCAGTGGGATTATGATACCTACAAGTCGACAGAAATGAGATTATCCGCAGCAGCACTTAGGTAACCGATATCTTAGCCCTCCGAATCGCTAAACTTAAGGGGATGCCTCGATTTGAGTCGTACACGCCCCCTAGACAGAGACACGCTGATGCCTTCCGCCCACGAGAAAAAGAGATGTAACACTCTTCGGGAATCGCTGTTTTGCACAAATTTCGATAAATACCTAGCTTAGTGAAGGTTTATTAAAATTTCATAAAATGAGATTTTAGATGAGATAAAATACTATTATAGTATTAACTTGATTGTGTCGTAAAATAATGTATCGTTTGAGTAGGCTGAGTAAAAAAAAGGAAAATACAGACCCAACTTTGGTTTTTTTTCTATCGAGGAAATTTTATGCAATCATGTGTCCATAAAATTAGATGAACAATCATATAGTCAAGAATCATATATCTGAAAATCAGACCTTATTGTCAGTCGCGGCACACGTAAAACCGATGGACGTTGGAGCGGAAATGTTCTCGAGTGGCGACCACGTACCGGCAGGCGAAGCGTAGGAAACCTCCCACAAGGTGGACTGATGGCCTGGTAAAGGTCGCGGTCCGCTGGATGCAGGTGGCACAGGATCGGTCATTGTGGTACTCTTTGTGGGAGGCCTATGTCCAGCAGTGGAGGTTTTTCGGTTGATATGATAATGATTTATTAATACCATGACGTTGGAAAATTTGCAATCGGCCTGTTTGATGGTATACACCTTTAGGTACTTATACGGGCCGTTTATTGATTTGAATATTCGTTGTATTGACAGCCAGCCACAAATGCATATACCCCTCTCTCTGAACACAGTGCATCCTCCGGAACACTGAGATTTCTTATCTTTCGTTATTTAAATTATTGATGTGGAACGTTAGGTTATGTGAATTTGGAGCAATAATTGATACGTAACAAACATTATGAAACACGCGTCTGAGTCAATTCTAGTATAAAAAATCAGCCAAGTGCGAGTCGGAACTCAGCACTTAGTGTTCCGTACATTCAGTTATTTTAAATGATTCATACTTTATCTCCTGATTTTGAAGCTAACTACTGCTAACTAAACTGCTGCTCATCTCATTTTTAGGTGTCGGGTTTAAAATTTTCGCAGCAAGCTCTCAAACTTGAATGGTATAAGGCAACGATACGATTCACCACTACAGCTCGGTATTCCAATTTTAAATCAAATAAAGAACCTCATACTTTGATGCTATTTTGTTTCTAGATTTTAACCAGATAGAGTCAACAATATTTAGACCTGTTAAAGTATAGAACACCAAAAGCTGCTTGTAGTGTTGAATTCTGGATCCATTATTAAGCATAGTATTATTTGTGTGTTTTAGTAACCCAAACCAAACCGCATATATAAGAAGATTCAAAAGGAGTTTTTTTTTTAGTTCTCAACTGAATCGTTTAAATAAGTGATAGATAGAGCGTCCGTCACGGCTGACACCGTTCGATAGAACGAGACGACGCTCTTATCTTGTCACTTATTGCGTGATAAGGCCGACCATGATACGGGGCCAGGTCATCGGTCCACCTTGTAGGGAGTCTACCCACGCTGCGCCTTCCGGTACGTGGTCGCCACTCGAGAACCTTTCCGCCCCAATGGCCATCTTCGGTTCTACGTCCAATGTGCCCCGCCCACTGCCACTTATTGTTGTGTGTTGTGTAAGGGCTAGTTACTTACTTTACTTTACTGTGTTGTGTTAATAACTTTAACCGAATCCGCGAGCGATAACCTCAGACAAAGAAAAAAGATAGACAGAGCATTACTAAAAACCTAGTGAAGCCGGTTTTCAACCAAGCCAAATAAATTTAGCACACGCTCACGCGCACTTATACAAACCAAAAAATTGCACAAAACTGAATATGGGAACACTAAATAATGTGATAACTATGACGCCTCTATTTGGTTTATTAACCTTTGGTCTATGTTTCTGCTTTAAATAATATGGAACACTAAAAACAAAGGTCAGACTTTAACTGGATCGTGGGTAATTGTTGAAAACACCAGACCTGCGTTGTCTAATTACTTGACATCGGGTATTTTTCGTTTTCGGTCGGAACAAATCGGAAACAGGAAACAACACGAAATACAATGCTGTGTTTTCATTAAGTATATCAATATTCATTTATCAGACTGCGAAGTGCAATGTACGCCACCAGGCACGGCTATACTGAAGAACCAGCGTAAAATGAGACGCTATACCGATTTTATTTACTTTAAATTGTAAATATAATGTATACTATTAAAGCTAGCGTTATGTTGATAATTTTGCCGCCATCTACACGCAATTTCTGTTATGCATGTGTATTTCCAAGTCTTAGTTGGCTATAGTTTTTGAAATAGACCTGGGGACAGCACTGTATGAAAAAAAGATACTTGGGTCATATTTTATACTAGTAAGAGCTATCGTAAAAAGAATTCAAAATGTGTGTACCGTCTCAAAATTTTACGAGCTTTCGAATGATGAATGAATGATACACGTACCTTACAATCCTAAAAAAAATTGCGAAACCCCTTATCCTCAAACTGCCCCCTTTATTGGGGTTTACACCTTTTGGACTTTATTTATGTAATTAGGCTATAAATTTCTATATCTGTACCAAATTTCAGCTTCCTATGTCAAACGGTGTTTGAGAAAACTGGCTGTGACAGACGGACAGCTTCCGAGTGATCGCATCGTTGGACCAATTTTGGTACGGAACACTAAAAACTAAATCCGAAATTACTCACCTTATTTCTTCGAAGGTCATTAAAAATGGACATCGGCTATATTTATCCCGGTAAAATTAGAACGTATGCATGTTATAAAAAATAAAGCTGACATTTAGTTGGCAAATAAATACTCATGTTTGCGTGAGTTAAACATTTGCGTTAGGCTCATAATGTACGCCTCGTTGTAACGTCACAGCGCTATATTCGAAAGATGGCAGTTACAAATGTTACAATTAAATTATGTAAAGAATGGAATTCGCTCGCTTCATCTGTATTTCTTGAGAACCAAGCCTTCAAAACAAGAGCGAATAGGCTATTACTGAACGAGAGAGTTTCATCTAAGTGTAAGGCCTGAGTGGACGCCCCGCTCAGAGCGGGGCGTGCAGCGTCCATATAAAACAAATGCAATTTATATGGACGCTCGACGCCCCGCTCAGAGCGGAGCGTGCAGCGTCCATATAAAACAAAAGCAATTTATATGGACGCTCGACGCCCCGCTCTGAGCGGGGCGTGCAGCGTCCATATAAAACAAATGCAATTTATATGGACGCTCGACGCCCCGCTCTGAGCGGGCTTACACTTAGGCTCTCTCGTCGCTTAACATCAGGTGCGATTACGGTCAATCACGGGACAGTATTTTATATTAAAAAAAAGTAATTTAAGGTCGTCACATACAAACGCAAAACAATAGAGCAATCCGCAACAAACTTTGTCATTAACCTTTTTTACTCGTAATTTAAACAGGACCGACCCAAACCGTTTAAATATGTTATTAATACATACTTAACACATGAGACTGCATTGAAGTGATTTGATTATCATCTCAATAGATTTTTATAGTGAGGGAGCTACCTACATCGAGTAGCAGTTTTGCAAGGGGCACAATTTAGCCTTCAAGTCACTGACGATACACAATTTAAATCTATTTAATTTATAACATACTCGTAGCTTCGATTAAGATATTTCATCAACTTATCATAAGCCAGTAGGAATCAAGTTCAAAGTTCTAATATCATAGGAGAAGCGTTTGCCCGCACTTGTAGATACATAAGCCCGCTTGTTTACTAAAACGAAATGAAATAAATCCTAACAACTGTACCTACTTATCTCGACTACGGAAAACGAAATAAAAAAAAAACCTTTTTATTTTCATCCTAAAAGTAGCCTATCACCCCCCGGAGCAAAATTTCGATTGTGTGCCTTAAGAGCCTGACAAGACCTAATTTGTTGAAATTGATGTTACTTAAGCAGTTTTTTAAGAAAAACTATTTGTTCTAGCACATCAGCAAATAAAATATACCTATGTTAATATTCACCATATTCCAAAGACCGTAGCCGGGCTCGATACATTGTTTCGAATTGGACGAAATCGGCTCTATAGGAAATAATTGCAAAGATTGGTCTTAAAATCACATTAAACGGTTCTATGTCTTTATTTTTTAGACGTATGGGTCTGCAATTAAAAACACGAAGTCAACATATTCATACCTAAACCGCTAGCGAGTCATATTTCACAAATAATCCACCCTTTTTTATTTCAATATTTATGAAATACTATCTTCAAAAATCGGTCCGCCCAGTACAACACACTCGCTCTCGTTTACTCCGATACAAATAGACACTGTGCGCGCTATCCAAAATCCTCAAGGGCATTTTGGTGATGACAGCGTCTTAAGGCGCCGTAGGTGCATGGTCTTCTCTCCCACTCACTGAGCATAATCGTGAGCGAGATGGAAGTGCGTGCTCGGAAGCGCGGATATCATGTTTTTTAATTTTAATTTTTTGGCCGTTTAAATAAATAAAAAAGTAATCACTGAATTCTGAAGAACAATACGACGAAGAAGATTTTTAGAAGCAATTTTAATATTTTTATCTTTTGTGCATAATATTTCGAAAATTGCTTAATCATGTTCGAATCACTATGAGCTCGCTGCAGAAAAGCCTCAAGATTACTATTCGTATTTTTTTGAAACCATATTATTATAAACAGACGCAGTATATTGTTTCAAAAACTCTGTTCGCTTAACTTCGCTGAACCTCAGTGAAACACACATCAATACAAAATCCAATCACTTCCTTTCGGGTCTGCCGCAGCTAACCAATAAAGACAGCGATAATGCAATTTATTCTTCGTGATTTTGTTTTAAGTCGTAAAGCAGTTGCTTATTCATCATCATCATATCAGCCGAAAGACGTCCACTGCTGGACATAGGCCTCCCCCAGAGAGTGCCACAATGACCGGTTCTGCGCCACCCGGATCCAGCAGCCTCCCGCGACTTTTACCAGCAGGTCGATCACGTTACGCATTGTACGTAGGTTAGGTACCTAGATCTAAATGACAATTTTTATATGGAAGAATTACAGTTGGACTGCCCTAACGAGCGTCCGGAACGTAACGTGATTACCCCTCATGGGGTGTATACATGACATGATTTATCAGCCCCAATTTATCAGAAGCTGACTAATTGCTATCGTCTGGAGGCACGTTGCGCTGCTGATCCAACTGTCAAACGAGTTGTACTGAGAAATTGCATGTACATGTGGTCGGATGGTTACATCTGTTTACTCTACACCCAATTATGACTTCGACATGTTGTACTGACAAATTGGGGTAAAATCACATAATCTGTATACCCCACCAGCCCCCCCTAGCACACTAGGTTTTATGTCCGACATAAAGCATTTGTCCCTCTTGCACTCGCATATTGGCCAGAATGGGACGAATGCTTTATGTCCGACATAAAACCTAGTGTGCTAGGGGGGCAGGTCATCAATTATAGGGCTTTTGGGGCCTTGTGGGGGGAATGTTGCTTATTGGCGTGAGTTTATTTACTTATTTCCTTCAGTGTTTATAAATAAGGAGAGCCACGCAGCCGCGAGTTTATTATTCCTACGATGCAAAGCTCAATTCATAAAACACGCGGAAAACATGTAAACAGTGCGGCTACCGCGAGACGTCGACTTGGTCCATCCAGATTATTTGAGTTGGCCAAATTGCATCAAAGTAGTCTATTCAAAAAGCAACTCAAGGCAGAAGATTCCAATTACAATGTCAGTTTTATAAAAAAAAATATAATCTCAACCATATATCTCTATTTCCCTCGCACTTGCATATTCGAGTGACAGAGAGTGTATGCGGACCACAAATTTCTGCGTGAACCCATGCAGTACACGTGCTTTAACCGTTGGCGTTTTTGTAATCGTATAGAATTCACATTTCATAGCATTTCATTATTATTCAAAAACGTTTTTAAAAATGAACTCTATGTCTGCGTCGCTGAGGTTGCTTTTATAATGATTTAATGGAATTAAAATGAGGTCAGATAAAATCGGGTGATTGAAATAGATTTTCTTTGATGTATGGTATCATTGTACAGTATAGGTACTTTAATCATGGATTTTATTGGCCTTTAATTTATTTTATTGCTTTAAGAAAATACTCAGTAAGATAGAAAGGTAAATCATGGACCTACCTATAAATTGATTTTGACAACCGGTTAGCCTAGTGGGTAGTGACGCCTACGAAGCTGGAAGTCGTGGGTTTGAATCCCGTAAAGGCAAATATTAGTGTGATGACTTGATGAGCATAAATGTCTCTGAGTCTTGAATATTTTCTATGTATTTAAGTTATTATATGTGCTATATACGAGTATATCGTCGTCTAGTACCCATAACACAAGCATTACTGAGCTAACCATGGGATTAGTCAGATTTGTGTAAGATTGTCCGTTAATATTTATTATAATTTATTTTTTAAATAAAATCCTTGCATTTGGGCCTTTTTTCAAAAAAAGTACAAAACTTTTTTTTTTCAGATTTCGTTTTTTTTTTGTTTTTCTTACTCAGAATCGTCGACACTATCGATCGTCATGCAAGAAAAAAAGTGTCCCAGATTTTACTATGTAAGTTTGTTCTTCCAGTGCGTCACAACCATATAAATAAAAAAATGTGACGATCTGGAATGGAAATTTTGGACACTTTTTTTCTTGTATGGGGATCGATAGTGTCAACGATTCTGAGTAAGATAAACCAAAAAAAAACGAAATCTGAAAAAAAAGGTTTTGTACACTTTTTTTGAAAAACGCCCATTTCGTACGTAGTGCTCTAATGCATAAGCACGTCCTCTTTCATTCCATAATCACGTACAAACTACAGAGCATGAGTAGGTACTCGTAAAACTCCAGCGTAATCAAACAACAACAACAAAACCACAGACAAGTAGACAGTTTCTTTACCACTCCTTCCTAAAGGAGCATTATCATAAGTCGTTCGTTCGGAGTATGCTCCGCTCCGCAGTCCGCATACTCTTCGCAAACAGTACCACGAATGAAAGTCTTATCTCATACGAGAAATACCTGCACAGTGTCCCGGCGGGAGAGACTATCCGTCTCTTTCTAATTAGAACAGTTAGAAAGAGAGGGATCGTCTATCTCGCCGCGCATAACTTGCGGGAATCTGTGGAATCTATCGGTCAGGTTTAGAAAAGCGCGAAGAGGAAATTAGGGAGGATAAGAGGTATTATGCCCCTTGCTATCGACCAGTGAAAATGGCTCCCCGCATGCGGGCGCGATTGTATGCTTTTGCAAATCTCTCGCAATCTGAAAACAGGAATATCGACCTTCGAAAACGGTTGCCGAATGCCCTGAGGGAGATTTTAAAAGGCACGCCGTTTTATAAATCTCCCCACACACCGCATGCGCGTCCTACCGACTAATGAAAATGCGCCTTAACATATTTTGACTAGGTACCAATCCTGGGGGCGGATGGTTGCTGTTTTTTTTTTAAGAAATCACAGTTTTTCTTTTTTTTAATGATGATTTGTTTTGACAATAGCCTTTTGTTCTGCGTCGTGGCGGAAGAGCACAGAATATTGAAATAGCATTAGCGAGCGATTGACACAAAATTATCTTCGTAGAATAACGTAATTAAACCAAACAAGCACCAATCAAAACAATTAACTAAATTAATTCGCAGAATAAACCAAACATACACAACAATTAACTGAATGAAGTCTGAGAATAAACTTTAACCAATTATCCGAATGCTTTCCTTTCCAAACTGAGTTCACAGCTTAACTTCGGCCACTTAGTACGAGTAATAAGGCTGTAGACTCATCAATAGTTAAAACCGGCCAAGTGCGAGTCGGACTCGCGCACGAAGGGTTCCGTACCATTATCTATAAAAACAGCAAAAAAAACACGTTTAATGTATGGGAGCCCCCCTTAAATATTTATTTTATTTTGTTTTTAGTATTTGTTGTTATAGCGGCAACAGAAATACATAACCTGTGAAAATTTCAACTGTCTAGCTATCACGGTTATTGAATACAGCCTGGTGACAGACAGACGGACGGACAGCGAAGTCTTAGTAATAGGGTCCCGTTTTTACCCTTTGGGTACGGAACCCTAAAAACGTAGTGTTGCTTAATGGATAGTTAACCATCAAGTTATTTCCAAATTTCGATCATAGTGGAAAATTGAAAAAATATTCGCCACGAGCGGGATTTGAACCCACAACCTTTGGAATCCGTCCATCGCTCTGCCAATTGAGCTACCGTGGGTCCGCTGATGGCGACGAATCTTTCAATCCCTTCCACTATTGTATTTTACACCTTAGGGAGGCTCGTAGCGACATCTACCGCGAAGTTATTACAACTTCTGAAACGGCACCAACGTCTCAAGTTACATTGAGAATCGTTAGTAACAATGCGCTACCCCATTTTTAACAGTAAATGTTATTAAGCAGAAACGTCCGCTAACGAAATTCCAAATACAATAGTGTAAGTGCAATAGTGTGTGTGTGTGTGTGTGTGTGTGTGTGTGTGTGTGTGTGTGTGTGTGTGTGGTGTGTGTAGGTGTAAGGTGTAAAATACAATAGGCCAGGGCCTACCCACGCTGCGCCTTCCGGTACGTGGTCGCCACTCGAGAACCTTTCCGCCCCAACGGCCATCGGTTCTACGTGCAATGTGCCCCAACCACTGCAAGTTAAGTTTAGCGATTCGGAGGGCTATATCGGTTACAATGGTTCTGGTGCGGATAGCCTCATTTCATTAGGCCTGCATAAGGCATTTTAATAAGGCCTAAGCACTATAAAATCTAAAGCGCAAATTCACAATCCACCATTAAAAAAAAACTGTTTCCAATCAACGAAATAGCATTGGTATCAGCGCACGATTTACAACAATCTTTGTCTAAACAAACCCTTAGTAGAGGATTAATATCACTCCGCGTTTGCACTTAGAATATAATATCTTCTACAAAGTGTAAATTCAGCCCTCAAATTGTAATCAAACTTAAGTTTCTAACAAAGAAGGATTACTTGTGAATTTAAATGGGTCTTTGATTAGTCGACGAATGGTTGAGTTTGGAACTTTGGATTATTTTTGTACATTAAGAAAAGAGCAAATGGTCGCCCTGTCTCTCGACTTTTTCTCGTTGTTGAGAATCGAATATCATAATTGCCGTTTTTGTATGGTAGGAATGGCCCACCTACTTCCCAGGACAATGACTCACATAATATATGACTCATGCCTCACGAGCGAGTACCGCTACAGAGTGGAAAACGCTGGTACTCTCTACGGTGCAGCACACGTAGCGACACACACTGTGGTACTTGCAAGTCGATCACTTAACGCATTGTACGCGCGTCAGGTAGATCTAAATGTCACTTTTTATATAGAAAAATTACAGTTAAATTGTCCTAACGCGCGTTTAAAAAGTTACGTTATTACCCCTCAGTTCTTTGCAACGTGCTTTTATTTGAACAGTATTTATACGAACCATAATGTTGTGTGTTGTAATGTTTTTACCATAATGGAAGGAAAGATAGAAGGAAGGAGAGGCAGGGGAAGACCACGACGCAGTTATATGGACCAAATAAAGGAAAAAGCTGGTGTCGTGTCGTATCAGCAAATCAAAGGGCTGGCGTACGACAGAGAGAGATGGAAAATACTCCACCGACAAGAGGATAACTCTTAAGTTAATGATGATGATTTATACGAACCCAATTATTTTTTAAGTACAGTCAGCATCACATAGTAGCAGCCAAAGTAGCCAAATATATCGTCACACTTCCTTTTTCCTATAGTAATAAAGACGTGTTCCGATATATTTGGCTACTTTGGCTGCTACTAACTATATGATGCTGACTGTACATACCCTGTCCTACGTGTGAGACCTAGGTATACGTATCTCATTCAAATTAACTTTCCACATTCCCTTAAATGGGTAATAAGGCCGCGAATTTTGACCAATTTGGACGCTTCAAATTTAACATGCTCATAAAAAAAAATTGGTAACACCGAGAGGTTTCAAAACAATTTTATTATATTAGGTATGCGATAAAAACTGTCAAGGTCGCAAGGACATAATTGATTGAAATCCTTTCAAATAAATAATAAAAATATATTTCCGTCCATAACGTAACGAAAGTTGTCAATTTTTTTCGACCACGTTTACTTAAAGCCCTGTTATTTTCATGATTTTCAACTTCTCATGATCATGCTTTGGTTTAAACAAAATTTAATGATACAGCGATAGATCTACCGATTGCAAAAAAAAAATATTGAAATAATTTACTTGTTTTATTTTATCGGGCCACAATTCAGCGTTTTCATTACGAATACTTACGTGACGCTTTATAAAGCTTGAATTAAAGCCAATTATGGTAGAAGTCCGATTTTGTACACTGGCAACTTATATGCATATTCTAGTAGGGCAACACCAGAGAGAAAACCCAACCTCGTCAGTTTGCTGATAAATGGCGGACAAAGACGACGCGTACAAAGTTTTTCTAAATAAGTTCGAAAGTGCTTGTGCGATTTTAAGGGTAAGTAGTGATTATTTTTAAGTGGTTGTTTGTTCATATGATAAGTTAATGTTATTCACGCACATGACATGTATTTAATTATTATATTCAAAATATCGTTATTTCACCATTATAATCATTTTTTTTTTAATACGTTACGAATAACGTAACTTTGTGTAACGTGACGAAAACATGTGGTAAAGGAAAGTGCACACAGAAAAATACGAACTTAAATGAGCTTTTACTAGATTTCCAACGACCAAATATGTATGTATGTATCTATGTAAATACTTTATTGTACACAAGACACAGGTAAAAATACAGACAAAAAAAAGTTAATTCGGTACAAAGGCGAACTTATCCCTGTAAGGGATCTCTTCCAGTTAAATACAGTAGGTTATTAAGGTAAATTAATTTGAAATTGTAGGTACGTACAGTAGGTACAGGGATCAGCCAGCACGAGAGAATTACATCCATACTACTATTATTACAAATGCGAAAGTGTGTCTGTCTGTATGTCTGTCTGTTACCTCTTCACGCTTAAACCAGTGAACCGATTTATATGAATTTTTGTCCAGAGATAGTTTAAGTCTCAGAGAAGGACATAAAATAGTTTTTATCAGGAGTATGTGGTGTGGTATGGAATTGTGTATGGACTACGATATAAACGAGTTCCACGCGGACGGAGTAGCGGGCAGAAGCTAGTATTAATCGAACGAGTGAGCGAAGCGAACGTAGTTCTATGCTTCAGGTTGGGCCGAAAATCGTTTGAATGTCCAGTCACTGTCCGGTGTCCGTCGTCCGTCTGTCCGTCTGTTCTCCTCTGTCGCATTTCTCAACCGATTCTCGTGCAATTTTGTGAGCAGGTTCGTCAATTATATTTTTTTTTTGTCGAGGAACTTTTTGAAATTCAACAAAATAGAACCACTTAAAAAATAAAAAAAATATGAAAATTATTATGAAAAGTACCTATTGATAACTAGGTACTTAATATAAAAAGTTTAATATTCATTTAAATAATAGAAAAAATATATTACGTGAAATCAATAAAAACTTAATAGTATAAAACATCAACAACTCAATAAAATCGAGTATGCAAAGAAAATTTCTTAAGACCTTATGCTTTCGTTGTCATTATGGACGATCTATAGTCAGCGTACGGCAAAGTTTAAAGTCACGTCATTAGAAGTAAGACGTAAGCGATCTGATCTTCTTTATTTATATAAAATTAACCATTCTCATATTGATTCCCCTCATCTATTGTCTCTTCTGAATATTAACATAAATTACAGGATTCGTTCTCCAAATACTTTCACTCTGGCTGTATATCGAAATAATACTTCATATTATAATCCAATTGTTCGCATGTGTCGGGAGTTCAATGATTTGGTACGCGTCTATAAGGATCTTGACATTTATGTTTCAAAAATTGCTCAATTTAAAAAATCTGTTTATTTAGCCACAAATAATTAGTTTTAATTTTTTTTTTCAGAAACTGCTAAGTGCACGAGTGTTTGCTTTACCTTTTGTTAGCACTTTCGTTTCATTGTACGTAATTAAAATTTATTCACAATTAAATTCCTATGTAAAAAACTGATCTTTCTCATAAATACATATACGTTTCTTTTCTAAATTATAACTCAAAGCCATGATGTGTACATATACTTTTGGACTGTAATCTAGTCATAAGGGTCTACTCGTATGCATTTCTTTCGTTTATTTGGATTACTGTCTGTTTTATGTACCTTTTTTGAAATAAATAAATAAATAAAACGTGTATTTTTTTGCGAATATTTACCAGTATGATCTAAGCTTAACAACAACTTATGTTACGTTTTATGGTAACGTCACGTAATTTTGAAGTGAAAACTTCTTTAGCGGCGCTGAGCACTTTTTGGGATGGGGACAAATTGTTAAATACGCGACAGAGTTTTGTGACGTCAGGTGTGAAGGAGGTCACTTTTTGCTGCTAGCCGATACAACTTCATTCAAAACTGAACGCTATTCGTAAGAGTATAAAGCCGTTAAACACTTTTTGCAATAGCATATAATACCAACGCGTCCTTCACCGTTTTGCTATTGAAAAAAATCGAATAGTTCTAATTTGGGCGTTATTCTTAAAGAGATAAAGCTTAGAAAAATATTTACCGACGGCAAAAACAACAAATTGATATTTTGGTCGCCACCGCCGTCTGCTGTGCAAATTCGAATAGTTCGAATTTAGACGTTATTCCTAAAGAGATAAAGCTTTGAAAAATATTTGGCAATGGCAAAAACAAATTGGTATTGTGTTTGCCGCCGCCCGTCGGCGCGCCGGACCCCGGCACCGTTGCGCCGCGGCGGCGCGTTGGGCCCGTCGCACCCAACGCACCCGCGGGCCATCCGCCTAAATAATTGGTAATTGTTTATAAATTTGCGTCAAATTCATTTTTAGGGTGACACCGTAAGATGTCACGTGACCTGATCGAAAAACTGTTACAATGTTATTGAGTTTTCACTTCTGCCGGCACTCCCGGAGTGCAACCCGGTCTTTTTTTTTCATGTTAGTTCTATGTCACATTGGTCAAAATTCGCCGCTTTACCCAAATACAAAATTTGTAATTTCAAGTTTTCTACACAAAATTAAGCTAGCATGGATATATGCGGACAATTTAATTGCATATACATAACATTCGTTACACATCGTTTGTTTGCAGTGTGCCTACTAATTAGAGAGAGTTATATGATCTTTAAGTACCAATCAGAGGCTTCGCTAATATTCGTTAGTATGCTGATCTAATAACCAAACATCGGTAATGAACCATACTGTGCCACGAAGTTTGAACGGTTCATACCTACTTCGTGGCAGAGTAGGTAAGGTTTGTAACAAAACAAATTATTTATGCATAGTGCCTATACCTACTACTACTACATAAAGAGGAACATTTCTGACAAGAAACTCATTCTGGATCAACAATCTTTTGTTGCCGAAAAACTTAAATGACAATGTAATCAGATTAATCTGATTGAAAAACTTTACTAAATCCGAACCAGTTCAGACAAGTATGCGAGTGCGAGAGAGACAGAAGATGTCTTATCCACAACGAAGGGCTTGTGTATTCTAAAAGTACAAAATTCAACTCGATTGGGCGAAGCGAAGTTGATCGAATTTGACTGCCAAGATTTGAACTTTAAAAACTAACAGACACATAGTTACTAAATCAGTTATTAAATCTAGTATCAGTACTAAGTTGTGGTAGTGAGGTCTGACGGTGCGAGTCTCTTATTTTTATATTTTAAGAAAAAAGTCTAAAACATGACTCAATAAAGAAAACTATTATAATTTTCGAACCGGCTCACAAAATTTGACGAGAATTACTTCTTAATGCGACTTGTAGAGAAGAACACCCGGACATCCTCCGGATGTCGGAGACATACGAAAGCATTTTTGTCCAAGCTGAAACAGAGAACTTTACTCGCTTTGCTCGCTCGTTCAAAAATATGCTGGCTGGTATCTATTTTGTTTCTTTAGGGTCCGTACTAAACCGGTAAAAATGTTGCACTCGTTCCGTCTGTCATTTAATTCTTATTCACGCTTAGCTAATATAAACCTAATATAGACCCTAATTAACACTAATCCATAGAACCTTCATAACATTAAGTACAAATAAAGCACATGATAACTAATAAACGCGACTCGTTACTAATAAATGTTGACCGATGTCTAGGTGTCAGCATCAAGAGTAGCTGCGCAATCGAAGACGTCAAAAGCTCTTTAATCCCTTTTAATAAAGACTTTTGACGTCTTCGTTTGCGCAGTTACTTTTGATGCTGACTGTACTCGTAACAGCTGACCCCATTCGACACTCAGACACCTGCCGCGGACAACTTATTGCGACGATAAAAGGACAATCCGTTTATTTCATTGACGGATTTCCTTTTTACTCGAGCGTGAAAAGGAGCGTTATGTTTACTCAGGTCAATTTAATATGATAGATCGTGGGTTCCGACGAGGGAATGCAATCGAGATTTAAAACCTAGCCGAGATCTCGGGAGACCACAAAGCCAGACTCTTGCGTTTTGGATGAATATGAATTCTATTTAATGATTATCAGCATCCTACTATCATACTTCCTAGTAATATTATAAATGTGGAAGTTTGGATGTTTAGATGTTTGTTACTCAATCGTGCAAAATTTTATCCATATAATTTTGCACGGAGATAGTTTATAGCCTGGATTAAAATGTAGAATAGTTTTTATCTCGGGTCCACGCAGACTAACACCCCGTTCACGATGCGTCCGTTTCCGTGTCCGGGAGGCATCCCTCTTTTTCTCGCTTGCGATGTTTCGCCCGAGTGCGAATGAGACGGATGCCTCCCGGACACGGAAACGGACGCAGTGGGAACGGGGTGTAAGTCGCGGGCGGAAGCTAGACTTAAATAAAAAAAAAAAAATACGTTGTTTCAAAATACAACACCAAAACATTTTTTTTTAATTTTAGTTGAATGTTTAAATATAATAAAAAAATAAGTAAATCAATTTTTATCAAACTGTAGTAGGTTTAATTGGTCAGTGAGACGAAACTTTCGTTACGCCTTGTTTTATGTGGAAAAATCAATCTCGTAATATCCCGAGATCTCGTATGAAAATTGTACGAGACTCAGTCTCTTAAAATATGAGCGATTGAATTAGTTAGTTCGGACATTGAGATTCAGTGTAATTAATGGATGTTTCATCATCATATCAGCCGAAAGACGTCCATTGCTGGACATAGGCCTCCCCCAGAGAGTGCCACAATGAGCTGTCCTGCGCCACCCGCATCCAGCGGACATCCGCGACCTTTACCAGGTCATCCGAGAGAGTGGGGGGCCTACCCGCTCTGCGCCTTCCGGTACGTAGTCGCCACTCAAGAAACTTTCCGCCGCAACGGACATATCGGTTCTACGTGCAACGTGCCCCGCCTCCTGCCACTTAAGTTTAGCGATTCGGAGGGCTATATCGGTTACCTTGGTTTTGCTGCGGATAGCCTCATTTCTGATGCGATCGCGCAGAGAAACTCCCGGCATAGCCCTTTGGGTGACTTTGAGCCTGTGTATGGATGTGTATGTGACTATAATTGACATACATTGTAGTCTATGTGTGGTGGCATCCATCACCATCCACGTCACGACCAATATATATATATTTTTTCATCACACTTGCTCGAAAAGGGCTTCATAGTGCGCAAACATACAGAGCTGTAATAGCCTGTGTTACGCCCACGGGCGTAATGGTTTTTTTCTTAAATTGTATCTGTCACTCATGCGGCAGTTACAAAGCAAAGAGGTTTTATATCAAATACGATGTCTGAAAACGTATTTATAAATAAATTTAAACTTAAAAAACTACTTAAACATGTTTAACTGAATTATTTACAGATTTAATATGTAGTCATTTAGTGTATATGTAAAATGTTTTTAAGTGTTTTCAAATCGTGGCTGTATACCGAAGGGTCTTTGCCATACGCACCTCACGTCAAATTCAACAAAATGGACGACTGACATGTTGCAGTTTTTATTACGATTTGTATTAATTTCATCTAAAATGTACATTTGTTTCCTCGCAAATGTGATGAAAAACATTGTGTATAACACGGGCGTAAGAACATTGCAAACTCGAGTCATCAAAAGCCCTCCGCCTTCGGCGTCGGGCTTCTGATAGACTCTTGTTCGCAATATTCCACTTACGCCCCTCGTTAAACAATGTACTATTAGACAAGTAGGTCGTTGACTGTAAATTTTTTTATTGTATTCTGACTTAACTGTCGACTACTTTGGATTGGGTTTGCGAGGTTTGAATGCACTTTATAAAAGTGTTAAGTTAATTATGTTAGCGAGTAAAATAAGTATATCTGCCCATAGCGCCTTTTGGTTCTAAACCTTTACAATTTAGCGAAGCGAACGAAGTTCTATACTTTAGCTTGGGCTGATATCCGATGTCCTGCTGTCCCGCTGTCCGGCTGTCCTGCTGTATGGGTCACATTTCTCCACTGAATCTCGTGAAATTTTGTGAGTTAATTAATATAGTTTTTTTTTGTCGAGATACTTTGTTGATATACAGGGTGTTTTTCTGAATTTCCTTGAACTTCGGCATATTGCAGAGTCCATTCACCGAAACAAAGTAGCATAATTAGTTTTTCAAAAAAAAAAAAAAAGTTTTTTTTTCGATTTTAATACAAAATAATTAAATTTAGCATTAACGGTTATTGTACAAGGGTCTTAAGAGTTAATGAAAAGTTAGTGTCAAATGTGATAATGTTCAAATGACATCACATGACATGCACGTCAAAAAACCGTTTACACTGGTTAAAGTTGCATAACTGATTAAATTAAAATGTTGAATATCTTGCTAACAGTAAGAGTTAAGATACTGGTATCTTGGAGAAATTACCTTTATTTGACCTAAGCTATGCCCTCTTTCAATTAACGGAAATTGGCGGGAACACGTTGTATAGAAAAATAAAAAAAAATACAGCCTCTCAAGTTCTATACAAAGCTTACTAGTGTTACTCTCAAAGAATAACGCCATCAACTAGAAAATCGCTTCCCATCGCCTTATTATTTCAATCTATCGTTCACCTCCTTTAGCCATAGACACAACTTTATTTTACATCACTTTTTGACACAAGCGAGAGCGCAAACAGATTCAAATCACATAACAATGCAAAGTGAGGAACCAAATTGTGCTCTTGGTAATCAATAAGGGGTTTAAAATTATACTTTTGTGGGCTTGGCAATCTATCTTCGTGCTGGAAGATGCCTGAGGGACAAATAAGCCGTGCCTACCTTGTTGGCATAAACTGCCGCTCTGCGGCTCTACCACGAACATCGAAAGTCGAAGTTCGTAATATATATGCATCCCTGTCACTCGAGTAAGAGAGTGCGATAGAGATGGAAATACCCGTACTCCGACTTTCGAAGTTCGTGGTAGCGCCGCTGGTCCTCTGTTCGCGTCTAAGCAATTATGTGATCGTATTCGTACGATAAGATTACTTTTTGATTTATTGTAATTGTCCTATAAATGCATGAATAAAGGCTATTATTATTATTATTATTCGTACGATATTGTCTTATACAGCAAAAACATGTAAGGGCTAAAATTATAAAGTTCCTACTTTAGAATTAGCTTATTAGAATCACTTTAGAATAAGCCCAATCTCTAGTCAATCGACCGCTTCTTGTTCCATATGTGTGTGTTCTTGTGCTACTTGCTCTATAATGATAGGTGTGTGCTGTTGTGTTCCTGGTGGTAAAATAAGGTCACCAGAGCTCGTGAGGATGCGCTGTATTGAGAGTAAGGGACCTGCATTTGTCTAGCTCTCAACACAACGAGTCTGTAAATCGTAATGGGTCGGCAAAGCCCTTGTGATTGATCTAGGGTGAGCAATCAATAATTACATCGATCGGATTCGTGATCTTTATTTTTGCCATGTAAAAATTCAACGCTTGAAATATCAGACGATTTTATTTTATGGTCACACAGAAGTGTGGCAAAAGCCACACTAAGCTACGGTCTAGTGGGTCAGGCATGCGGCTGACAAGCGGCGGTCGTGGGTTCGAATCCCGGCTCGTACCAATGAGTTTTTCGGAACTTATGTACGGAATATTTCCCGTTAGCTTTTCGGTGAAGGAAAACATCGCGAGGAAACCGGTCTAATCCCAAAAGATAGTTTCCCCTCTGGGCTCCCTTAGAGAATATCGCAAGGAGGATGATGACAGTATTGATAGTAAGATGAATTTGAAGAAGTTGTGGCTTTCCCATGACTTGTGAATTGGTTGAATATAGTATTTATTTATTTATTTATTTATTGTATATTTGCGATATATATATTGCATAAATGATGGTGTGTATTATATTTTATATTGTATATTTATATATGTATTGGCATGTTTTTATTTGTCTAGGATTAATACCTATTAGGTTTTGTTTTCATTTTATCTGTGTTTTTGTACACGGTATAAGTTTGCCTATCTCGTTCTACCTACCTTCCTCTCAATTGCTCAAAGGTTAGCTGGAAGAGATCCCTTGTAGGGATAAGTTCGCCTTTGTACTTTGATCTATTGTGTGACATGTATATTCTTTAACCTGTTATTGTGTACAATAATGTGCTTATATGTATACACACATACATACAGTATTTGAAGTTGGTGACGCATCGTTTACAACACGAAGCTTTTATTGTGAGTTTACTTAGTGTTTTTTTTTTTTTTTGAAAATGGAGTGTCCCATAGCTGGGCAAATACCTCCCCACTCGACTTAAAATTTTATATAAGTAAAATCACCCGCTATCGTAGTTACTAGTAAGATGTATGAAACTTAAATGTATACGTAACATTTTCCACGTGTAAAATTTGACGTCATTGGCTTTGAAAAATTGCGAAATGATTTAAATACGGAAGACATATCAGTAAGTACTTTAGTTTATGTATGTTATTTTCCTTTCGACGATTTGATCTAAAAATGGCGCTTAGATCATAAAATGGCGGTTAAGCAAAAGTTTATTAGGTGCCCGCATAATGCCATCCACAATATGTATGACTTTGATGCTGATACCGTCATAAAACGCGGTTTGGATACTTTTATATCAGATCGAAATGGTTTGTTTGCTTATTTGTGTAATACCAGAGACTAGTCAATTATAATGACCGCCAACAAAATGTCGCGTTCCTTAAATACAGGGTGTACCAAAAATTGGGTGTGAACCGCTCAAGGGCATAACAGGTATCGTGTTCTGTCTGATACGAAAAAGCTAAGAGTTTTTTTTTTACGCGATTTTTTTATTACATTTGTGTGGAGCGTTGGCCGATTGGGGCGACCTTCTTGGGGCGATCAGCCTGCTGTAGATAGTTTCACTATAGAGAGGTCTCTGTACCATTCATTCATCTGCTATGCACATTGGAGCTCTTTAGTCGCATTACTACTATGCGACAGACTTTTGTTCTTCATAATATTAGTATGTAAAGTGGCCGTCAATAGAACTTGCTAACTATGTAAACAAACAATGTATTGAAATTGACATTTTAAATGTCAATTTCAATACATTGTTTGTTTACATAGTTAGCAAGTTCTATTGACGGCCACTTTAAAGTCAGCATCAAAAGTATGTATGTATGTATGTATTTATTGTACACAAGACACAGGTAAAAATACAGACAAAAGTAACTGCGCAAACGAAGACGTCAAAAGTGGAATTAGAAGGGAATACGAGCTTTTGACGTTTTCGATTGTGCAGTTACTTTTGACTGTACACGACATGTCAGCCCATTTTAATAAGTGTTTCTTGCGAGTGGCGCGGGGTGCGTGGAAACTGGAAGCGAAGCAATACGCACGCTCTGCTGCGACTCGGCTAAGATTTTTTTTTTTTATATAACGACGGTGGCAAACAAGCGTACGACCCGCCTGATGGTAAGCGGACATCGCAGCCTATAGACGCATGCAACTCCAAAGGAGTAACATGGGCGTTGCCGACCCTTAATATGTTTGAGGATTCGCCGTGTTGACAGCTGAAGGAACAAATTCCCTCGCTCTCAACACAACGCATCCTCGGGAGCTCTGGCCAGGAACACAACACTACTACAGAGCAAGTAGTAGTGTTATTATGGCTGTGGTCTTCTGCAAGGCGGAGGTACTTCCCCAGTTGGGCTGCTCCAAATTCGAGCGGGATGACATTTCGCTGTGCCCTACCTCACTAAATAATTGAATTTAGGCTTTTGCTATTCAAGCAACTTAACAAGTCGTTTCCCGGCCGGCAATAATTTGTCTAAACAGCCGGAGATCCATGCCTGACGTGAGCTCAAATATCTACGCTTGAACAACTTGCCTGAGGAAATGAAATGGTTGATTTAAGGAACAAGATAATTAATAATTGAAAATTGAAAATGGACGCTTGGTGGAGCTAATATTTTCTTCCAGAACATAATGATTACTCCCGCAACCTTCACAAGCAACATGATAGAACAACTCAATTGTCATTTTCCCAAACAAAAATGACATTTTGATCTAACCTTACGTATACGTCCAATGCGTTACGCAACCGACCAGCAGAGGTACTGGGTTTGAATCTCGGTAAGGGCATTTTTTTGTGATGAGTACGAACATTTGTTCCTCAGTCATAGAAAACAGTAATCGTTAATGGATCACTTCTTTGTCTCTCCGTCTGTCCGTATGTAACCCCCTTTTCTCAAGAACGTGTGTAGATATGAACTAGTCATTAAAATCAAATATTTTAAGACGTGTCCGTTACCTACTTGCAAATCTGTTAGTGCGAGAGGGACGACGCCGAGCACTATGCTGTTTGGCGTGTGTTTATTTATGTCGCTTAGAACCAACCCGAGATACTTGTCTCAGATTTAAAAAAAAACTATTTTTTTCGCCTACTCGCTTCACGGGATTGTTGCAAGTGAACTGATATTGTTAGATATTGTGACATGGTACTTATTGTATACGGGCAACATTGGAGAAACACACTCAGAATTTTAAAATAATATTAATGAGGATTTATTTGGTTCATTAGAAGCCGAACAGTGAACAGTAAAAAATGGCTTTCGGGAAAACCAAATACATGTTATGATAATACACTCTCCAGATCCAGTTTTCTGCGGAATACGTTTTTCTGCAGGATTCCGTTTTAGTAGTATACGTGCTAATATAGTAACGTTCACACGAGCATTCTGCTTGCGGGATACTGCATGCATACTACAGAAAACTGGATCCTGCAGAAAACCGTACCCGCAAAAAACTGGACGTCAATGGGGAAGAGCTCTAATAGTCTGCAGCAGGGCTGTGATTCGACTAGCTTAAGAAGCTGCTCGTGACATTACTTCGATTTTTAGAAAATATGCAACATTGCCAATAAATTGTTAGATGTCGTTTTCCAACGTCGCACTTCTATTCCTCAGCACGCGGTTGACTCAAGTCGGCTATCGACTACAAACGTAGATTGGTTCTCATTTAAAAACGGCATACTATAGCATTGACGACATACTATAGCATTGTAGCATTGACGACCGGTTAGCCTAGTGGGTAGTGACGCTGCCTACGAAGCTGAAGGTCCTGGGTTCGAATCCCGGTAAGTGCAAATATTTGTGTGATGAGCATGAATATTTGTTTCTGAGTCATGGAAGTTTTCTATGTATTTAAGTATTTATATCTATTATATATATCGTCGTCTAGTACCCATAACACAAGCCTTAATGAGCTTACTATGGGACTAGGTCGATTTGTGTAAGATTGTCCCCTAATATTTATTATTATTTATTTATACTGGAATAATATTAGGTAAAAAAAAATATTTCTACAGCAACATAAGCTATTGTAAACATTATAATAGGTATATCTAAAAAACCTGAAGCGATGAAAGACTTTGTATGAAAAACTAACTCTTTCTATTTTCTAGCAACGGATTCTAGTTCAATAAACAAAGTCTCATGTTATTATAGTTCTAGCATGTCGCTTTAAAATGAGAAACAAACTACGTTTGTATGGAGGGCCGAGCATCCTGGCAACCCTAAAGAAAATATATTTTCTTGACATTTGAATAGAATTTACGTCATACTTAACCTATAAACGGATATGCCGTTTAGCGTACCACGTTCACGGACAGTAAAGAAAGAAAGAAAGAAAGAAGACATTTATTCACTACACAAAAGACACACAGAGACAAAGGGAGTAGACATACAATACAATTGACACATAATGTGTGTGTCTTCGTGGCAATGAATCGGTCGCTGTCTCAGCATTATGCCGAGGTGTCAGACAGACACCTACAGCGCTGATTTTCAGACAGCACCGTACGTGACCCACGGAACGCAACACAACATACTACGGATACAAACGTATACACATAATAAATATATAAGTAATTAATATAGTAAATTTGTTAAATATGTAACACTAGCACAATGGGATGAGAAACACAAACAAGGTCACAGACATATAGATTAGGGCTGGGTTGCACCAAACCCTCTGTAAATGTAAGCGGTGTTCGTTAAAATCTGAATGTACCTATAGTATATGGAAGTTTAACAAGTTTGTATGGAATGACACCTGCCGGCCCCATTATTTAACGTTGATCGGTCTGTAATCGTTAGTTGGGGCAACCCGCTCTTTGACTCTCGTGATATGTATTTATAAAATTGACATGATAATAATAATATATGCAATTGTAATTAATAATACGTGACATGTAATAGAACTATAGAGCCCAGGAAGTAAGGGGTTGCCGGCCGAGTAAATATAATATAGTTATGAGGCTGGCAACCCCTTTCCACGCAAGTTCAATTTTCATGGCTGAACGCCGTGATGCTGTGCCGCAAATAAATTGAAAAACCATCTTGGAGGCCTCCAATTTGGTATGAAATGCCATTACGGATATCTCGTCTCTCTGCGCCCGAAACGTGACACTTCTAAGCCTTATGAAGAACACAATGTCAATATTTCATTGCATGTTTGAGAAATATTTATATAATATTACTTATTCATCGACAAAGATCTACCCTCGTCTTTCTAACTTGCACGGTGCGAGTGAGACAGGAGACGCTCAGTCGCGCGGGAAGCGACTTGTCAGCAAGTCATGCTAGACGCACAGCTGTGCCCGTGCTGCAACAAGAAGAAAGTTCTGCATTGGTACAGTCAAGTGAAAAAATATGTATCAATTTAATACTCTCCTACATATGTACCGAAACCTTAATCCGCTGACATAAGAGCGATGGGACATAGTTATAATTAAGTTGTCTGACTGTACGACATTTGTCTAAATACGGCAGTCCGTCTATGCCATGAAAGAAGATATACATTTAAAAAATAAATAAATATTTGGGGACAATCTTACACAAATCGACCTAGTCCCAAACTAAGCAAAGCTTGTACTATGGGTACTAGACGACGATATACATACGTATAATAGATAAATAAATACTTAAATACATAGAAAACATCCATGACTCAGGAACAAATATTCATGCTCATCACACAAATAAATGCCCTTACCGGGATTCGAACCCACGACCTCTTGCTTCGTAGGCAGGGTACTACCAACTAGGCTAAAACGGGCGTCAATAATGCGGGTGTAATGTGTCTAAAGTGTTAAAAATGTAATGAATTTACAGGTCAGAGTATCCACAACTGTCGAGTATCACGATAAAACGAAATCAAGGTTTAGCGATGTCAATTGTTATCGGAGCTCAATGTCGAATAAGTCACATTTTATATCGCGCAATAAAACTCTTTGTTTTCATAAATCTGCCTGAATTTCATATCAAAATCCCAACGCGATTACAACTTGAAAGATGTCACACGTGGAATTTAAGTGAGATGGGCTTATTAGAGCGAAGTTATATTTGAAGTTGAAACTGAAACACTTGCAAACTAAACCTTATTTGTTAACAGAAAAGATCCAATTTAGTATAAGAGCCAGTTGCGACTTTGGCGAAGACGATCCTCAATTAGTCTGCGTAATTTTCACACAAAGAATGAATGTTTAATTAAACGAGGTAAAATACATTATCATGTTTAATTTTGGTGAACAGGCGAATAAAATAAATTAATATATGTTGAAAGAACGTTTGTATCAATGTATGTCGCAAAAAGAAACACAAGCAACAAAAGCACACACACGGTGAACTCATCCCCATAAGGTTATCTTCCAGCTAACCTTAGAGTCAATAGAAATACAATGCACAACGGCGACAGAGAAACTATTTTGCGCAAACACATACTAACAAGAAGGAACGTAAACATTTGATTACAAGTACTATTCAGTTTAGAAATAAACAAATGTACAACGAAAAACCCACCTGAATACGAAATATTTTCAACGAGCTTTTAGTAATCCATCCCACAATTTTATTTAACCCCTCATATTAATTATTCAATTCTATTATGTAACCATTCGTTTTCATGCGAACACTTTCGCATTAGAAGTGTGGAGATCAATTTGGTTTGATGTTTTGCATCGCAATATGATTTAGCTGAGTGGCGCAGTCTCATCCTGGCTCGTTAATACTTTCACTGCTCCTAGGGCGCCTCCGCCGTACCTACTTTCCGCTACATACGGAAGAAACCACGGGATCGGCTACGAGCGTAGCGCGTAGCGATTCTTGGCAGTGAATGGGTAAGAAAGTGACCGTTAAAGCGAGCGCACTGTACCCATCCCACACTGGGATGTAAACCGGCTAACGTAATCATCCCTTGAATTACTTAACTACTTAATATAGTTAATTATTCTAATAATAATTCTAGTTAATCATGCAACTTATCCATAATGCTTTCGTAAATTATTCCAGATAGTATGTAAATGTAAATACCAAACCTCACGTGAAAAAAAAATTCTGCGTAGCATGTTATTGCAGTCGATAAGACGCCCCTCTCGTTCCGACGAGTATGCGAGTGCGACGGTGACACATGTCATATCCACAATGATAAGTGATGAAATGGCAAACTAGGCCCGCTGGTTTTTCATCAATTAGAGCCTATTTATAGACATTCCTGAAGATACAAAATGAATGAGTAAAATAGGGCCAAATCGCTTTATATAAAACGAATAAACTAGGCTAGAGAACTAGAGAACTGGATGAATTTGACATATCAGTTTAGTATTCCAGTAGTAAGTAATATAAAACAAAACAAAAGAACGGACGGCAGATGGACTGTGGTAATAACGGACGGACGGATGATAGGCGACTATGTAAGACTATCTTCAGAAGATGCCCGCTCCATCTTCTCATTCGAAAGGTCGGATTTGTCTTCTTGTGCCTCTAATACTTATGGAGACAGCTCTTAAAACTGAAATTTGTACTTTTACTTTAAGCCAATACATTATTTCTGAATACGCTTTTCTCCATTTTTCATTCAATTTTGATGCGGTCTTTTTTAAGAAACTCTTATACTCAGTTCCAAGGGCTCCATCGCAGGATATGACTAGTGGAGTAAAGGACGCTCTCAAGTCTTCAGCTGCTCGGTCGGTCGGTTATGGGTTTGGTCGTGCCTGTTCCCCAGGCTAGCTCTGCCCAGTGTTTACAGTCATCTCTATGTTGATCATGACCTTGTTTTATTAGCCCACCTTTTTTCCAGTTTAGTGCGTGGTTTAGGTCAAAGTTTCTCTCTCCGCAACTATCGCATGTTTGAGGAAGGCTCGCAGATTCATGAGTATAACGCAGGCTAGGGCGTCCTTAAACTGGGTTGCAGAGAGATCAGTATTATTAGCGGTAGTAGGGAATACAATTTATTACGAAAAACAGAATTTTTGAATGACGTTGTCGCGGCCAATATTTATGATTACATTTTGCTAGTTGGGTACCTACAGTTGTAAAAATACTGTGTGACTAGTATACATCTAGTTTGAGAACGTATAATATGACCAAAAATGGGTGTTAAATTCTGTATCACGCTACCTGATTGCTGCACTTAACTTGCACTCATTTGGCTGAATGCTAGCTTCAGCTGACGAGAGCATATTAGCATAGTATCAGTTTATTTTTTGGTAGGATTAAGCGGCTACCACTCGACGGCGTTGTAATTTTGCAGGTAACTTTGTGAGGTGTCTTTTAAAGTTTTTATTTGTTGTATTTTTTCATTAACTTAATTTTCTCAAACATGCAATGAAATATTGACGTTGTCTTCTTCATAATGGGCTTCGAAGTGTCACGTTTCGGGCAGAGCGAGATGAGAGACCCGTAATGGCATTTCATACAAATTTGGAGGCCTAGGCCGGCAAGATGGTCTTTTTAATTTTCATTCCACAATTTGTGGCACAGGATCACGGCGTTCAGCCATGAAAATTAAAGTGTGATTTCTTGGAGTTTTCTTAATTCATTTCATTCCATGTTTGAGAAAAGCACTATACATACTTCGGCGTGAAAAGGGGTTGCCAGCCTCATAACTATCCGACCTCGCTACGCTCGGCCGTCTTTATGTACTCGGCCGGCAACACCTTACTTCCCGGCCTCTGTAGTAATGTACTATTATGCCCGTCTTCATTTTATTTCTTTTATAAATTATGCTTGTGCGATCGTGCCATGTGCCATGTTTCAACTAATGGCCACAACGGAAGACCAGAGGGCCCACCGCGAAACGAAAACGTATTTCTCGCACTTGCTAGTTCAAGCGACAGAGATACTTCGTTTCGCGGTAGCCTCTCAGCGCTGGCCCTGCCAACATTACACTGAGAGGTGACCATTTCGTGACAAATATTAATATGTGTGTATATGTGTCCAGAATTTGTTTGTTTTTTGTTTGGCATAAATACTTTCTTTCATTCTTTCAAAATGCTGAGTATATTTTAATGCCGTAAACTTAGTTTTGATGAAATTCATTTCGTTTCTGTGCTTAAAGCTACATTCAGTTAAACCAGACAGGAATTTATAATTAAAAAAAAATACGCTTCTTTCACCATTTTTGAGGTGGGGATGAATATGCCAAACGCGTGTTGAACATGCGAGTTTTCACGAGTATTCTTTAATCCAATTTGAGGTATTCCGTAGTTTATGCTTCATATGTTATTCAGGGTGCGGTGCGGACCCATGGGGCACATAAGCTCTTGAGAATTAGAGGCCGATTCAATTATGTGGGACCCCAAATCTAATTAATCCTGTTAAATATTTCCTATATTTTAATGTAGGTGTTCAAAATGTTCGTCTGCGACCAGTATCTTAACATATTAACGTAATAAGATTTTGTAACATTTTGAAAACTAACCTAACACTGCTTGTTTCGCCTTTATGAGACAATGGTGTTCCGGACCTTTGGGTGATGTGACACGGCAGTTGCTTTCGTAAAACCCCTACGCTAAATCCTTTAGGGTATGATTGACGTCAAATATTATGTTTACACTTTTGCACTTCTACTTAATAAGGTGAAAAACGTATACTCATCTCTTGGACGTTGAATGTACAATCTCGAAAAACGAGCAGTATCTACTTGAAAGTATTTGAAAGTTATATGACAGGTGGATTACCTGTCATATAAGTTCAGGCAACGCTTCATCATGAACAAGGGTCTGACGCCTTCAGATAACATCTGGAGTTATCTGTCACGGACTAAAACAATGGAATACATGTTTCATATGCTTTATGTTCGTATAGCGAGATAAAACTGAATAATATATAACACACGGGGATAAACTTTATCTAAGGCTGTGTTTATGGACTAGTGAATTTCACTTTCCTTTTCCTCGGAAATACTAAACCAATTCTTGGCAGATTTGGAATAAAGTCGTAAACCGAATCCAACTCAGTGTCGAGAAGCAGGCCTGGGGGCCTAGACAAGGTTACAATCGACAAGCGCTAACGCTAACGAATAAAATGTATGGGAATGACAGATGTTAACGAAAAGTGTTTCGTCGGCATCTGTCATTCCCATACATTTTATTCGTTAGTGTTAGCGCTTGTCGATTGTAACCTTGTCTGCGGCCCCTGATGTGTTCGGCAATGTGAATGTCTTGGATAATCATGTGCAAATGTTCCTGATGCTATACATGACGATGATTGATTGTATTTTTTCTGAATAAAAAGTAAGTAATAAATATTTTTGTGCTCTGTTACACTTTTTTATTTATTGAAGTTAGGTTTAACAAAGATTGCTTATTAAAAAAGAACAGTTTTCAATATATTTTTACAATTGTCCTTTACACCCTGTATATCTCAGGACTCAAGCAGAGGAGGAATGGGGAATTTTAAATAATAATTGATATCTACTTACAGAACTACTAGTATAATTACAGCTTGTTATGTTGTTGCATTTGACTTTTATGCTCAAATTTGGTCTAATATTCTTACGCTAGTAGTTACTTTATTTCTTCTAATTTCTGTTGTCGAAGGATAAATAATAGACCATTATTCGGTTATCCGCATCAGCATAAATCAGCGCAATTTATCGGAAAATTTCCTATTAAGAAAACAATTTGTTGTACCCTACATTATATAAAATTTATGATCAAAATGTTATATTGTAATAACCGTTGCCAAGCCATGCATAGTACAACATTTAGGTTAGGTTGGTTCATTACTAAAGGGTTTCAAACTCATAATTAAAGACTGAATAGGATTGTTAACCTTCAGCTCTTATCAATGAGAGAGCACTCAATACCGGGTCGCCATAATTTTCTATTGTTGATGAGAGTCATGTCATCATGTCGGCATTGTGCTTAATTTCCGTATTCCTGCAACAAATTAAAACATTTGTAAGCAAAGTACCATTGTAATTAAAATCTGCGTGACAGAGAATATTTCCCATTTCGATTCACAACATCTGAGTTTTGGTATTATGCTTGCCAGAATTCAGTTTGGGTAAAACGAACGGTGCAACTTTTTATAAAAGTATTTTTATTACGTATCTACGTATATGTTTTTGTTTCCGTGACATTTATCAACGAAAAAACAGTTCATCGAAAAACATTTAGGGCTTCCATCAGTCGGATCTATTATAAAACGAGATAATTTAAAACTCATTTCCTGCTACCCATGATACACCTGATGATGGTCCCCGCCAGGTGCATAGACTATTGCAGTGAAACACTGTGCTGCGATGGAAACTAAGGTCATGGGTTATTGGGGTGAATGGTGGGTGGTCTGGAAAATGGGTTATAGGAGGAGACTAGCGGACTCCTGCCGTGGCAATTAGTCTCAAAATTGTGAAGAGGCAGGCGGTGACTCGCCAAAACAGTCAATGGAGCAACACGTCTGAGCGGCTGTGAGGTTGTCGAGAGGTGAGTCTGCGGTGCGCCAGATCCCAGTAATCCGTTCAAGGGCTGCCGGCGTTATGACATTTTACACTTGCAACCTGGACCATAGGTTCCGCTTTTGCGACTCCACTCTGGCCGGCCGGTTAGGGCAAGCACAGAGGCGAGGGCCAGATCACTCTGGCCCTCTGGAGGTTAGGGGTCCGCGGTGTCGCCACTCACTGTCAGCTCGCCACAAACTATTATTATAAATCCTAGTCCTCGACGTTTAGGCCATATTGCTTTGACATCAATTGCCCATGTCATACAGTGTGGAAGTCTAATACAAGCAAATAATTAAATCAGGTATAGGATTAAGTACCGTAATCATGAATTAACAGGACTTTTTAAGTTAGACTTAATTTAAAGCATGTAAATATTTTTTGAAAAAATATCAAGCAGCAATGTAATGCACACAGCTAATACACCACGTAACAACTGTCAAAAAGTCTGACAAGTACCTACCTGTCAATCAGCTTTAGTAAAGTGATGCTGCGTAATGAGTGCTTTACACTGCGGGCTGAATTATTTTGTATGGAATTTTTTTTTGGCGTAATTTAGGATAAAAACTAACTAAATACTCGTCTTAGGATCTTTATTAACCACCGTATAATTATTTGCTTGTATTAGACTTCCACACTGTATACTAGGGCAACTTAGGGCTAAGACGTTTTCCTTAACTGTTCGTAATCCATTTCTGCTATTACACTTGTCACACAAAATAACTTACAATAGTTTTCATAGAAAAGGTCGGACAACAAGAATTTATGACTAAACTACATAAACTGGCGGAAATTTTCGGCAGGCAAACAAGAGCGACCATTCACCGTCCATCGGAAATTTTCTATGAATATGTAACAGCCCCCAACTTTTAATACAATTTATAAAAAACGTACAAATCAAAGCGGGACCGCCCACAGTCCTCGAAACGCTTGAAAGCAATCGCTTTATCCATTCTTAATATACTCGCGACTACACCGCAGCTTGATTTCAAATAATCTTATTGTCTCTTCGTACCGGAGTGCTCGGGTTCGCATAAAAGTTTTTG
The DNA here is from genome assembly GCA_947578815.1 of Epinotia ramella. Classification (NCBI taxonomy): domain Eukaryota; kingdom Metazoa; phylum Arthropoda; class Insecta; order Lepidoptera; family Tortricidae; genus Epinotia; species Epinotia ramella. The sequence continues at coordinate 23,552,006 of OX388205.1, forward strand.
CGAGCCACCGTTAGGTCCGTGATTGATTTGAACGTGATATGAATCCCGGTGTCGGGAATGGTCCGTTTATTGGGATGGAGTGCCTTTACGAGGTTTTTATACGTTGGGTCATTGATCGGTTTGTGAAATTACCGATTTCGTTGAAACATGGTGCGTGCCTATGACAGTGCGTTTACCTTCTATAAATTTAAACGTTATTTTGTCAAAAAATATCATAACACATAAGACGATCACTTATCCTGGTTAATTGACCAGTTAATGTGTCCAAGTAATATGGTAGCCACGTTCTGACAGTGTGTTATAATTATCACTGCAAAATATCTTTAATCTATGTTTACTATACCCTATTCCATATAAGATTAGACAAATCCTGCGTAAACCACACCGCTGCTCAAAATACGCTAATGCACTGTAAACGCAGCAAAATGTATATGAAGAATACGTGACGCATACGACACGTCGTCAACGCGTATACGCAGCGCTACGCACCGGTGTGTTCGCTCCTTTTAACCGTCATGCGATTTCAAGGAAAACCATTTTGAAAAGCTAAAACATTTAGATTTTACGGAAAGATTTTATTCAATAAACAACAAAATACTATGACTAGCATTACAATATAAAATAGGCACCGATTTACCGCTAAAACTAGTTTTTTTATTTTTTTTATTTATTCAGAAACAAACAGTCTTAAAAAAACACATCAGTAAATTAGCTATGACTATGTGAGTAATAGGTATAGTAATAGACCTATAGTTTCATACAATTTTATAAAAGTTATTAAGTAAGTATTATTTAAGTACTAAATATTTATTTATTTCTTAAATATTAATTCAAGTTATTTGATTATTTGATAAAACACAGATACTACTAGTGTAAATACAATACTAAACTACTATTAAATTAAAATGCAGAAACTAACTATATTTGCAGTATTAAATGTGTTTCATTTAATTTCATTGTAATTTTTCTAATAAGAGTAGGTATCTACCACAAAAACAACAAGAAAATATATACTTAGGCAATAAAAGAAAACAAAAATAAGATTATAAATAAAAAACTTGTCTGAGATTGGCGCCAGGCGGTTAGGTTAGCCCAGGAGGCTGGCGGCATTGCCACGTTATATAGCAATGCTAATACGTTGGGCTAGGTATGAGCCAGCCTTCTGTAAGTCGATCACGTAACGTATTGTACGCGGGTCAGGTAGATTTTTAAAATGTCACTTTTTATATGGAAATGTGATTACCCCTCTCTGGTCACCACACCACACAGAGAAGCGTCGACGAGGCGCTTCGAAAGCGATTCAATAAGTTTTAAAGCGCTGTTGCCCCATGGCCCTAAGGTCTCGACGCCGAAAGGCTCAAACATGTAGCCACTGTCAATGCCATATTTGAGCCTTTCGGAAATAAATAAAACATCTTATAAGTAAAACAAGGGGTCTCCCCGCGGCATGGTGCCGAAGATGCTGGCAGCCTTTCCCCGCTGTATCGCAATCAGTATCAGTAGTAATCAGTAGTAGTGCGTTGAGCGAGAAAGCTGCCAGCTCTTCGGTCCCCGTTGGTGTTGCCAATTTATTTATTTATTTATTTATAAGTAATAAGGAGTACCAACAGCTGCAAAAACATAATATAAGTTTTACATAGTAATACAAAGCCAATTAAAGGAACTCACAGATAGAAATGGCATAGAAAAAACAAAAATGTTTGACACACTTAGCACACAATATCGCACTAGGTATATGTACACTACAAATACAAAATAGTGCACCAGAAAAACAGAAAAAAAAAAAAAAAAACATAAAACTACATAGCAACTAATTAACAAAGAAGGAAGACGTGAGCAAAGTCACACGCACCTGAACAAATCACCACTTGCAAATTATGAATTGTTATTATGAAAAAAATCGACATGCTAGTTTTCGCCTCACAGAAGGAACCGAACAGTTGAATACATCAATATCCATCTCTTTTGACAAACTATTCAAAGTGCGACTAGCGCGACTCAGGAAACTATTTTGCCTGTAATTAGATGAGGTAGTACATTTAAGTGAGATAGGGGGAAAGTGTCTTTTAGATCGAGTAGGCGTATTTCTATCTATCTATCTATTCAGCCCGTATCCACCCACTGTTGAGTATAGGCCTCTTCTTTATTACGCCACTCTCCTCGGTCCTGTGCTAATCTCATCCAATGTTTGCCTCCTGTTCGGCAGATATCATCGGTCCATCGAGCTGGTGGTCCGCCCGCTGTCCGTTTCGATGACCTTGGCCACCATTCAGTAACCAGTTTTGTTTTGTTTTGTCCATCTCCCATCGTTCCTCCTCGCCAAGTGTCCCGCCCACCTCCACTTTAACTGTGTTATTCGTTTGGCGACGTCCGCTACTTTCGTTCGGCGCCGGATTTCAGTGTTTCGGACACGGTCTACAAGGGATATGCCTAACATGGCTCGCTCCATGGCTCTCTGCGCCACATTCATTTTGTGCAGTACTCCCTTGGTGAGTGCCCAAGATTTGCCAATTGTTGCCAATTTACATTGTTATATTTGAAAAGCACATAAGAATCGAAATAAGTATTAAAACTAGTACAATATTTTCCTTGGATAACCTAGAATCTAGATAAACGAATAATTTGTCCGTAAAAAATCTATTTAATGTTCATCTTGTATGCTGTTACATCTGCAAATTAATAAATTAGAATAAAGTAAGTGTCCTTTTTTAGATCCATTCCGCACGTTATAATTTCAAACGCCTTAATAATATACAATCAGAATTCCATATATATTATGGATTCCATGAATCACAAAATCATTGCTCTTAAAGGTATCCGATATCAAGCATATCCTCGTACTCAAATCAAATCAAAGGTATTTCGGTGAACACTACTATTGGAAATGGCTCATTGCTCCTCATTCCGAACCTAATTAACTAATTATTGTATGTAAGGTAAGCGCTTTCGGTATCAAACTGAATTATTAACGCTATACACCGTGGGCTGGACTAAACCGACAGATTTTAGCCATGCAATTTTGAGGTTATTATGTTTATAACTAAGTTCGAAAATACGCAAAATATTTTTTTTTTTACAGTTCGATGGTATAGTTGGCTCTTAATTTTTATTATTTTATGAAATATTATCACTTTGTAAAACACATGACCTAAAACGGACTAATAAAGGATTTCTTTCGAATACCTAATGATGAGTTTGGAAAGCGATATCTGTGATACTGTGTCAAACATTCAATTTGATATTTAAAAATAATGATGAATGTGGTTTACATTGGTAGCATTGCTATAACCGACAGAGTTACGGTATAAAACTGTTCACATAGAACTTTATAATATCTGTTAAATTTGACCGAATTGTGCAAACTTTGTTATAAATGGTATCCAAATATGGCCAGCTGGTGAATTACATAACGCATTGACGCAGCTGCGTCAGGTAGATCTAAAGTCACTTCCTGTAAGGGAAAATGACAGTTGAGTAGTAAGTGCGTTTGAAAAGTTACGTGATATCCCTCAGGAATACAATATAAAATATGTCTGTCGGGTTATTCGGGCCTACGGTGTATGGTGTATGTATATTGTATAGTCTGGAAACGGTTTGAACGTGAGCTGACAAATAGTGTTTTTACGACATAATAGCGCGGGTAATCTATTCACGGGGATTGAGATATGTCTTACTATACAAATTTATACTTGAACCTTCATATTATATTTATATACCATACATAAGCGCAAGCCGCGAAAGAGCCAGTGTGGTACAGCAGAGCCGGTTGGTTCTGGCTAGCGGGTTGCCACACCGAGTAAAGCGCTGCACGTGTCGCGCCCGCATTACTCCGGCACGGCTGATGACATGGTGGAATATATTCACCAGAAGACTGGCTTATATTATCTTGTCTAGATGAGGGCCCTTTCGGTTACACCTCGACCCAGTGGGATCTTTTGTGCATTTGCCCTCTCCTTTATGCTTACTCCCAAGCTCGCTCCATCATTTCCACAAAACGGATGATGCAGTTCAGCGGGAGCACCTCGAATTCCTTTGGAAAGCTTAATCTTGTTAAGGATGTTAAGATTTTAAATTGCTTAACCGAAGTTTATAATTAGACTTTACGAATATTCATTTCATTTATTCATTCATTCAAAAACATTTTTCATTGTGTGTGAAGTACATGTAAATTAAGCTGTTAAATACAAAGTAAAACAAACAAATAATAGCAACCAGTACACTATTTGTAGACTATTTTACATATAAAAAAATAATGATTAATAATAATGAAGAACGTCATGTCATACATAATAAAGGATATCTATGTCCAACCAGCAATGAAAAACAATCAATAATAGAATAATAATAATGAAACGTCAACAAAGATTAACTTAAGAGTGTATGTTATCTTTTGTTATTTTCTTATATTTTTAGAGGAGAACCGCCGGAAATCCGGCCATCCGGACAAACGAAAGGATTCCGTTCGCTTCGCTCGCTCGTTTAATAAATAGTAAACAAGATCGATGCAATGATTGGTGTGAGAGATATTACGCGTCTGTCGGGAAACGAACGCCGCACTCCAACGTTCATACAATTTTATGATTTACTTAGACAGGAAACCGGATCAATTTGTCAGCGGCAACCGACGTTTGCCATGACATTGTAAAAGTTTTACGGGTGTAGACTCAAAATTCCATAATTACTTCAAAAGAAATAAGGCAAAAATTATGCCTAGTGACGAAAATCCCATTCAGATATCTCAAAGAATTCTCTGACTCTTATCGTGACGTTACGATCTGTGAGAGTCATAGTAAATGACAATCGTTTCATATGCGTTTCATGTGCGTTTAATGTGCGTTTTGCGAAAAAGGAACAGCACAGCCCTCCTCTTAAAACTTAAGACACTTATAACTTTGTGATTATTTAACCCCTTGCGTTGCTTTTTTCTCCATTTGACTGCACTCTTAATCCGTTTTCAAGAAATAGTACATTACTATAGAGGCCGGGAAACGAAGGGTTGCAGGCCAGGTAGATATAGACGGCCGAGCGTAGCGAGGCCGGATACCGATACGCGGCCGGCAACCCCGTTTCTCGCCGAGATTTGTATAGTGCTTTTCTCAAACTAGGAATGAAATAAAAATAAAAAGTAGCTAGTCAATTTGTCTTATTCGTAGGTTAACACAACTAAATAACACGTTTCTGAAGTACCGCCTACACCGCCCGCCAGCTGGCCCGCGCCCTCCGCCGCGCCCCCCCCGTTAGAAAACAAAAGAAGGTTGCTTTACAGGCCTAGGTGTGTAAGGCTGTATGAAATTCCTTTACATATCATCTTCACTCATCGCAACGGATATGTAGTATTTCCGAACCTAATTTGAAGTAGGTCACGTCAACATTTCATTGCAAGTTTGAGAAAATATAATATTATTGATTATTTTATTTAGTCTCTACACCCCTATTATTTTAACACTGAGTGCCAGGAACCCGCTAGGTAGGTTCTGCTCGTAGGCGCTTTCCTCTACAAACGGTTTTCGCATGTCATCGGCAACGAGCGCAGTACTACGAAATTGTTGGCAGTGAATTTGTTCAGATTTTACAGTCAATTTTTATCTATAAATAGGTTTCCTTACACTACATGATTCCAAAGAGTCATTTGCCCGAAAGCATATTTTTTCCGTTTTTTTATTTCCGAAAGCTATGTTCCACAAACGGAATTTTTGATTGTCCAGAGTATAATACTAACCTATTTAATATTCCAATCATCTGCGTCCAAATTTTCGTTTAGCGGAAAATGGCGTTCGGAATTTTGATTCGTAGGTAACCTTTACGTTTACTGCGTACCATAATATTTTTTCAAACGTAGTTTCATTAAAAAAATCTAAAAAAAAAGATCCAGTTGTATACTGTATATTTGCGAACGCTTTCAGCTCTTTATATGTCTAGAGTAATTACACCGTACTATAAACATCTGCAGCACCTCAATATAATTCCAATAGAAATGAAACAAGAGTCGAGGGTTTTGATTACTTGTTAGCGATGGTATCTCGGTGCAGATGGCAGATTTATTACGTCTTTAAACGATTACTTCGTCACGGGTTGCCCGGGCCATCGTCTCAGGTGACTTTCGACTCGGCAAGTTGTCAACGGTTATGCGGGGACACAACATTTAACTACCCTAAAATTCTATAAAAATGTGGAGAGTATATCTGAAAAAGGTTCACTACTCGTCCATTATTTTATGGATTTCGATCGCTTTCCGTACCATCCACGTATAATAAACAGTGTGTAGAGCAAGACACGTGGGACTCACTTCAACTTGGAAAATCTTCAATATAACCTCGATGATTTTCTTCACGAAATAGCAATACATTATGTTGTCAGATAATAAATTTGTGAATTGCATTTTAATTTAATAATTAATGTATTATGAGACGAGCACATTAAAATGGTTTACGGGATCGAGCCATAGATAGTTAAGGGCCAAGATGACAGATGTTGCCACAGAGGTCCGCGGTAGAGCATAGATAATAAAATTACCTTTTCTAAAATAGTGTTTGCTTACATTCAGAGACGTTAAGCATCTGAGGCGTAATCACGTTACGTTTTGAACGCACGTTAGGTAGATCCAACTGTCATGTTTCCATAGAAAAAGTGACATTTAGATCTACCTGACGCGCGTACAATGCGATACGTGATCGACGTGCAGAACCACGGCCGTTGCTACCCGAGTTGAAACAACAGAAACGAAGCTCAATAAATATCACAATATACCCATGTAAAGTATTATTTTATATGTGTATACAAAGGGCGAGGGTGTAAGCGTTTTATTACGTTTGTTTTTTACACGGTATCGTGGAAGCCTGTCGCGATCGCATTTCCAATTGGAACTAAGGTAAACATTGTTTTCCCGATACCGCTTAGAGAGACACATGTTTATTCAATGCGAGCAGAACTTAGCATTAATTCTGCACGCTGATACGATTACCGTGGCAAATATCGTTTGTACATCGTCTCCATTTAATGCTATTCCCGAAACGCCTAACGATATTTCCGCGAACGCTGTATCGATATTTTCATGTTTATCGATACGATTACGGCGTGCGGAGGTACAACGTTATTCTGGTACAGCACTGCTGCGTAACTTATTAGGTAGAAAAATAAGTTTAAAAACAATATCTCCCTTTTAAAAGTTCTCCATTTTGTTAGAAAGGGCACGGCGGAATTTCAATCTCGCTCTTATTCGAAGCATCTCAACTGGGGAAGAACTTCTTCATAACACTGCAGCCATAATAATACCTTTACGTGTTTTGAAGGTAGGCGGTGTTGTGTTCCTGGTGGTGCGTAATGTTGACCGAGCTCCTGAAGGTGCGCTATGTTGGACCTGCATTTGTCTCTATAGGTGTATAGTCTGACGATAACGGAGCGCGGTCGACGACGTGCGGGGAGCGTGCGGGAGGGAGACAAAGGGCACCGCCCGCACGCCACGCGCGCCCCGCTATCGTCATACTCCTGCACCCCCGCGCCGCGCAGGCGAGGACTGAATTAAACGGTCGACCCATAGCAGCTATCGACACAAAATCCTCCTTCCATCCTTAAATCTCGCAACCTTGAGTCGCCAGAGTCAGATAATCTGTAAGCTTGTCGATGTGGTATACAAATATTGAATCCACAACACCCATTTCACATGTTAATCAGCACAGTTTATAATAATTTTTGAATGTTCATGAGATCAAAAAACTCCTAAAAGTTAGTTTGTGTGATACTGCGAAATCTGACTTAATTTTATTCACTATTCACAAATACTTAGTATGTACTTATTATAATTATTTTGCATCGTCTCCACTACTCAAAAGTTGTCTGAAAGAGATCGCTTTTTAGCAATATGACCACCTGTTGTCTACAATTGTTTATTTTTAATTTGCTTCTGCTTTTCTGTTGTGTTCTATTTTTAGTAAGCATTAAAGCATCTTAATATGTTTATGTGTTAATATTACTATTATTACGTTCTTTTTTTTTGACGATCATGATATAGATTATTATATCCTTGACATACAGTACATGCGAATGTACCTATATACTGTAATTTAACATGTCGCACGTAGTGACATTTAATACGTGAGTTAAACCATGTAATTATATTAGCATTATACTGTGATTTTTTAACATAAAACAAATTATCTTATGTTAACCTTATCTCTTATTGTATTGTATTGGAGTCCGCCGGTAACATAGCCATTAAAAAGTAGAATCGCCCATAGCGAAGCGAAGAAATCAATCGTCAAATTTACCCTACATCTGTGTCGCCCAACATGCTTTTAGGTCTGGGAGATCGCCTCATACTACATCGCTTTGTGGCGGGACTCCAACCTCTCAACCCTCAGGATGAGCTTGGTCTTCAAACGCAATATAATTTACTTATTCATGCGGATTACATTAGGAAGTGTCTTGGTAAGGGTATCTGTTCAACTCCTCGCCTAGTTCGAGTGGAGTGAACTGCCACGCGTTTCGCGGGTCATATAAGCCAGTGGATTGGCTACAAAACTTGTTCAACTCACCTGATTCCGGGAGGCGCGATGTTCGCTTCAACTCCGGTTGGTATCTGTCAAGGTTCAGTCAACTGTCAGGTCAAGTCAAGTTCAATCAAGAAGGTCTCCGGGCTGAAGAAGCAGCCGTGGTGTTCCGGGGCAGTATCGCCAACAATCCGCGGCGTCAAATCACCAACTCTTCCGATGTCACCGAAATATCCACACAAAACACTCGGACACCCGTGTGTCTTCAAAGCGAGCGATATTACACAAAACAAGGAAAATGCGTTTCCAAATTATCCAAAAACACTCGTTCCCTTTCGGGTCCGCAACAACGAGGTTATCTTTTTCCGTCCGCCTTGACAAGAAGTGTCACTGTCAAAACCACAGACTCAAGATGGTACACACGTGAGGAGTTTTAAGGGGCGGGCAGACGGTCGGCCCGAACAATCACCCGCCTCGGAACGGCCTCTAAGCCGGTCCGCTATACTAGGGGAAGTCGCGATAGGGTTGCTACCGCTCGCTTCAGAACCGAGTCCCCAACCATGACCTCGGCAAACCGAGGGGTCCCGTCTTTACCGGGAAACAAATTAACGATGCGCCCCCGACGCCATCGCAGTGGCGGAAGGTTAGCATCCTTAACTAGCACAAGGTCTCCAACTCTGGGGGGACTGGTTTTGTCAGTCCACTTGAGGCGCTGCTGCAAAACATGCAAATACTCTAATGACCATCTGGTCCAAAAGTTCTGAGCCATTTGTTGCAGCAGCTGGTAGCGCGACAAACGACTGGAGGGTACGTCCCGGAGGGGGTGCTCCGGCAACGCTGCAAGTGGCTGACCAATCAAGAAATGGCCTGGAGAGAGCGCTTCCAGGTCATTTGGGTCGGAGCTGAGCGGACACAACGGACGGGAATTGAGGACGGCCTCAATTCTACAAAACAACGTCGCGAGTTCCTCAAAAGTCAATACAGTTTGACCGACTACCCGATACATATGGGCTTTTGCTTGCTTCACGCAAGCCTCCCAGATTCCACCCCAGTGGGGGCAGCCTGGCGGATCGAACGTCCAGGTGATACCCCGACGGGAGAGGTCTGTTCCAATATCAATCTTATTTTCAAATAAAAATTTTACAACATCTTGTAAATAACGGTCGGCACCCTTGTAATTGGTTCCACAATCTGACCGGATCAGAGATGGGAGTCCCCTACGGGATACAAATCTATCCAATGCCGCAATAAAAGCCTCCGTCGTAAGATCACCAACAAGTTCAAGATGAGCAGCCTTGGTCGACAGGCATACGAAAACGCACAAATACGCTTTTACAACCTTCGCATTTCGAAGTCGCGACGTTTTCACTAAAAAAGGTCCCGCAAAATCGGTCCCAACCCTAGAGAAGGTCCTAGCCTCGTTGACCCGATCAGGAGGAAGGTCCCCCATCTGGGGCTGCATCGTGGCTGCCTTGAGCCGAAAGCAAGGCAAGCACCGAAACACGATGCTCCGAATAACCCGTCGGCTGTTCAATATCCAAAAGTCTCGCTGCAAAATGCCCAAGAGTGCATTGCAGCTGGCATGCGAGTTCTTTATGTGGCGGTCAATCACCAACAATTCCACCAGATGCCCCTTCTTAGGCAGCAAAATGGGGTGGCGCACCGAGTACGGCAAGCTAGCGTTGCGGAGCCGTCCTCCAACCCGGAGTGTACCCGACTCGTCAATGAACGGGTTGAGGCGTGCTATCGCCTTCGGTAGCTTAGGACGTCCCTGCCGCAGGGGCTTCAATACGTCCGCAAAGTGTTCTTCCTGCACAACCCTAATCCAATGATGTAGGGCGGCATTCCGCTCTTCTGTGGCGAGAACTCTAACGCGTGACCGGTTGTCAGGGTGGCGACAATTGTGTATAAATCGCTTGACCCAGGCGGTCACTCCAACAAGCTTGTCGAGAGAGCTATACCGTTCTAGCAACCAAGCAGTGTCTGACACTGGAGCGGTCTCGACAAGGTGGACACCCAAGCCAGAGGATGGGGTCCCAATCACACAACTGGCAGGCCAGAGTGTCTCCGGTTCCAACAACCAATCTGGTCTCCACCACAGTGAGTGGGCAACAAGCTCAGGTGCCGTGCAACCCCTGGACGCCACGTCCGCTGGGTTCAGTTCACCTGGCACGTGTCTCCAAACCAAGGCAGTCTCCGAATTCTGGATTTGCGAGACCCGGTTGGCCACAAAGACCTCCAAAGTATGGAATGACGACTGCAGCCAACACAATACAATTTGGCTATCAGTCCATGCGTAGACACTCTCCTCAAGGTTCACGGTGTCCTTCAAGGTAGAGGCCACGTGGTTCAGTAGGCGTACAAGAAGAGCCGCTCCAGATAATTCCATTTTTGGGATTGTCAAACGCGTGCGAAGGGGAGCCACCTTGCTCTTCGCCATTACCAAGTGCAAATCGACCGATCCGGCGGAGCTGACCGTCCGCAAGTAAACGGCCGCTGCATACCCTCGCTCGGAGGCGTCGCAAAACCCGTGTAGGGTTACTCGGCATTTCCCGGCCGGCAACAGCTTACGCGGCAGTTCGACCTGATTTATCTCCGGGAGCGTGGAGAAGAAAACCTCCCAATCGCTCAACAAATTTCCGGATAGTGGATCATCCCAACCCAGTTGGACCATCCACAGACGCTGCATAAATGCCTTCGCCGTGAAGATGACCGGCGCGATCCATCCATTCGGATCGTACGTCCTGGCCACCGTGGACAGCACAAGCCGCTTCGTCCAGACCCTCGGGGAATCCAGTTCCACCCGATAGGTGAACACATCTTGGACTGGTCGATATTGCACGCCTAGGACTGATAACATGTGCGGGCTCTCAACATTTTCGAACAGGTGCGGATCCTGCTGGTGATCCTCGGGGAGGCCGGCCACCACGGCCGGTGAGTTGGACATCCATTTGCGCAATTCATATCCACCCGTCCGCAAGAGTTCCACCAGCTCATCCCGCAAAACCAAAGCCTCTTCGACACTGTTTGCCCCGGTGCACACGTCATCGACAAATAAGTCCCGTTCCAAAATGGCGGACGCTCGAGGGAACCTCAGTCTCTCTCGAGACGCCAATTCTAACAAAGTTCGAATTGAAATGTACGGACTGCTCTTCAAGCCGTATGTATTCGTATTCAGCTCGTACACCAACATCGGTTCATCAGGGCTCTCACGCCACAAGATCAGCTGATACCGACGATCATCAGGATGGATCACTGTCTGCCGAAACATCATCCGGATGTCGGCGACGAACACCACCTGATGTTTCCTAAAATTTGTGAGGATATCCGTGATATCCTTGTGCAGCTTAGGACCTGCATGCAAACACTGGTTCAATGACACCCCAGTCGAGGTGGACGCGGACCCATCAAAGACCACACGAATCTTGGACTCCGGGGATTTTAGGACCGCGTGGTGCGGCAGGAAGCAGTGCTCCACTGTACTCCAGTCCGTCCGAGCCACCGACATGTGTCCCAAACCCTCGTACTCCCTCATGAAGTCCACATACTTCTGCCGGAAGAGCGCATCTCTTCTCATTCGGCGTTCCATCGAAACCAGCCGCTTCTCAGCCATCTCACGTGACGCTCCAAGAGGAGGTCGGTGGATGAGCAGAGGAAGTCGTGTTATGAACCGACCAGAGCAGAGGCGCCCAGTATTATTTTGGTAAAACCGTTCGCACTCTTCCTGCTCGGGGCTCATACGCGACGCGGTAGGTGGTTCCTCAATCTCCCAGAACCGTTGCACGGCTTCTGAAAGAGCAGTTCCAACCAGACAGCCCTCCTCAGTAGGAGGCGGTGGAGCCGCTAAAACCAAACCCATTACAGCATAGCCAAACACCGTTTCCAGTGTAACCAGTCCGCCAGGCTGTAAGGTACGGTTGCCGCTCAACAGCACCCGCCCAAGAACGTCTGCACCCAGCAACACGTCAATCGGACCAGGTCTGTCAAATCCAGCATCCGCCAGAACTAATCCAGCTGTCAAACTCCGAACCTCTGGAGGCAGCTTCACCTGGGGGAGTCTCCCCACCACTTCATCCAATACTAACGCGGGAGCATTAATCCTCGCGCGTGAAGTGGGACCCGGTCCAAAGGTGAGTAAGGTCCGCCCTACCAGGTTTGACACTGTCACATTGCCTACCCCACGTATACTTTCCGGGTGGGGTTTCACAACCAAGCCCAACTGTCGCACCAACCTACTGGATACCATGCAGCCTTGCGCTCCCGTGTCAAGGAGAGAGCGCACGCAGGCTGATCCTCCGCCAGGGCCCCAAACACAAACCGAAGCCGTGGGCAATAACACGGTCTCCAAGGGCGTGGCGGTTGCTGGTGCGTGGGCGGCGTATCCCTAGCAGGGATAACGCGTTGCATCCTGTTCCGCATGGGCGGGCCGCTCGTACCGCTCGAGCGGGTCCCACTCCGGCTGGTACTGCCGTCGCGCCATGCGTGCCGCCTGCGCCCCCTGGTATGTCCTACTCCGGCCGTACGCCGGAGGTCCCGACGCCCAGCGGGGTCGCTCCACAAGCGGCGGCGACATCCGTGGCGCCTGCCGGGGTGGAGGCGTTTGCGGGCACCCGCCCGTAAGGACCCCCCGTTGGGGCACGGGTGCGTGCGAAGTAGTCGCGTAGTTTTGGAGGGGGGGGGAGGGGGGTGTTACCCGACGTCCCCACTGGTAGGCCATGGGCCCCTGGTCAGCCCGCTGCTGACTCCGAACAGGGGAGCATGACCCCTGCGCAGGGGGGGGGGGAGGTGTATCCCCACTGCGGTTCATGCATAAAATGGGGTGGTGCTTCCCACCACAGGACTTACACGCCTGCGGGTGGGCACAATCTCGCACAAAATGTGGGCCCAAGCAAACAAAGCACCATTGCCGCTGCTTAGCAATGTTGCGGCGTCCCACAACCCGCTGCGCAAGAAACTTCGGACACGCTGGCACCCGATGGCCAGGGTTCTTGCAGCATAGGCAGACTTCAGGGTCCAATGCACTGATATTATATTGGTGAGGACCCGCTGGTTGTGGGGCCGATTTGCCCCACCCTCCCCTTTGAGGTGCAACTCTCCCCTGGGCCCGCTGGGCCCCAGGAGGCCTCGGGGGTGGAGGTAGATCCGAGGTGTCGGCCCGTCGACACTCAAGTTCCAATTGGTCGATAAGATTGGTGAAGGTCGGCAGATGCTGAGCACTTTCACCACCATACCGGTGCTCAAACCTGGCCCGTACATCAGCCGGCAGCCGGTTCAACAAAAAATTCAACAGTATGTAGGACCACTGGTCCACCGGCAAACCAAGGTTCTCTAACCCTTTGGTCGCTGTCAAAACAGGATTCAGCATTTTCAGCCGGATGTCTGAAGCCTGAGCGATCCGAGGGATATTCCAGATCTTAGTCATAAGAGTATCCGCAAGTCGCCGCACGTTCTGGTATCGGTCCCTCAGCAACGTGCGCGCGATTTCATAATTGTCGTCGGTGACCGACAAATGCGCGATCAAGTCGCGCGGCTCCCCGACGAGAGCAGACATCAGCTGCGCCAACTTCAACGCCGCTGGCAGGTCCGTCCGGGCATGCACCAAGCTATCAAAGAGGTCGATGAAGCTGGTCCACTCGTCCAGGTCTCCTCGGAAGACCGGCATCTGTATGGCTGGCAAGCGCGCTGCCAACCCTGGGTTATAGATAACTGCGTGTTTCGGAACGTCCCGGGCCGCACCATTCCGAACCCGCAGTATCTTAGAAGCCCTCTCGACAATCCTGTCCCCAAAATCCATACATTGCTCAAAGTCCCGCTCCACCTGCTCGGTCTCCGGGGTCGTCCGGCCGGGCTCCGCTAGGTAGAGTTCAACCTGGAACTCCACAGCCTTAAGACGGTCTGACACCTCCTCGTACCGGGTCAACAAAGCCTCCTCCCGGTCATTTCTGTCAACCAAAGCTGCTGCAGATGAAAACCAACGCAGTGCAGACTGGATCTTAGCCTTAGGTGTAGATCCCATTTTAAATTAATTTCCAACAATACCAGAGAAAATTAAAATTAATTTAATTAATGTGGAAATTCCAATCTCTTGGTCACCCTAGTGAATCAAAACCAAATATCAACTCAATTACAGAAATGCCTTACAATAACAACCAATATAGATTCTCAAAACGCAGTGGAAGCTCAAATTATAATCTATAATTGGCTAGTTACATGACTTCTAATAATCTAGCTTACAACTAATATTTATGTTAGCCTTATATTTTAGCTTATATTCTTAGCAACCTTGGCCGCTTATAGCAAACTGAATAAAACAAATGCCTTATTACCAAACAACAAGCTATGAAAGGCTTTCCAAATTACAATCAATCAAATATGTGGCTTAAATTTGCCTTCAACTATTTTCCAAATTAAATTGTACCAAACACTCAAAATCACCTTCCGGAGGTTGTAATCTCACTAATTTGCACTGCAAGTACAATAATTTCGTGAAATCTACAGTTCAAAACACTTGCAGTGCCACAAAATAGAGGTTTTAAATACTTGTAGCTAAATTTGGTTTTAACAAATAACCTCAAAATGCCCTTTTTTACCCAAAAGGAAAAAACTATCAAAATTCGCGTTTTTTCTTTGTGAGTAACCACGCTCTGCTACCAAAAATTGTTCAACTCCTCGCCTAGTTCGAGTGGAGTGAACTGCCACGCGTTTCGCGGGTCATATAAGCCAGTGGATTGGCTACAAAACTTGTTCAACTCACCTGATTCCGGGAGGCGCGATGTTCGCTTCAACTCCGGTTGGTATCTGTCAAGGTTCAGTCAACTGTCAGGTCAAGTCAAGTTCAATCAAGAAGGTCTCCGGGCTGAAGAAGCAGCCGTGGTGTTCCGGGGCAGTATCGCCAACAATCCGCGGCGTCAAATCACCAACTCTTCCGATGTCACCGAAATATCCACACAAAACACTCGGACACCCGTGTGTCTTCAAAGCGAGCGATATTACACAAAACAAGGAAAATGCGTTTCCAAATTATCCAAAAACACTCGTTCCCTTTCGGGTCCGCAACAACGAGGTTATCTTTTTCCGTCCGCCTTGACAAGAAGTGTCACTGTCAAAACCACAGACTCAAGATGGTACACACGTGAGGAGTTTTAAGGGGCGGGCAGACGGTCGGCCCGAACAGTATCCAATCTGGTGTAATTTACCATGATATCCGAAAAGCGTTTGACACGGTCGACAATGTCGTGCTTTTACTTATTTATTTATTAAGGATTACCAACAGATAATACATCTTACGTGCTCTTAAATCTATAAAACAATCATGACTGATGCTTATCTAATTATAGGTAACCACAACTTGTATAAGTGTCTTGTACCTGTGAGCAATAGTGAACATGCAGTAAACTTGCAGTAAACTTATTGTTATAATTAATTACATTTACCTGTACGTTACATTAACTAATGCTAATACTTGATAGAATGATGCTAAATAGTTGATTACAATGATTACTACTCGTACTTATATACAAATATTTTCTACAAATATTTTATTAAGTATTTTTAAGTATTTTTAAGAAATAAGTGTATGTGATACTGTGACTGCCTACTTTGGGATATCCAGTGAGCCAACATATTTAATCACTTTCCTTTTAAACTGTACGATTTTATCGTTGAATATGTCAACTTCCGCAGAGCCTGGGATATGATTGTATAATTTTGCCTTTTACTTAAACTTAGGGATATACCAATAGGGTTCAATTCTGAGCTCTTCACGCCTTTTATTCCAATTTTCTTAGAGACCGGACACAGTTCGTTAAATATGGATCTTTTATTTTGCCCAGTCAGGGGTCAAGGGCCAATGCTGCTCCAAGCTGTTCCTAATTACGGTAAACGATCTCGTGAAGGGCCTCCAGGATGAAAAAGGCCTGTTATACGCTGATGAACTCAAGTTGGTGATGGGCATAGAACGAGAATCCGATTGCATAACACTACAAGAAGACTTAAGTTGTATATATATCGATGGAGCATCGCAAACAAACTTCATTTTCAACTTCAACAGAAGCAAATGCCAAATAATGACGAACACCCGCCGCATGTCCCATTAATTTTAACTACACAAAGGAGTATCAACCTTAAGCCGAGTAGTTTCTGTTAAAGATCTTGAAGTGAAGTTTGACCGTGCGCCGACGTTTCAAGACCATATCTGCAGCTTAGTCTTATCAGAGATTGAGTTTTGTATTGAGAAACGTTGGGGACTTCCACAATTCCAGCGTAACTCATCTATTCAACTCAACTCATCTATACGGCTTCAATATTATTATTGTATTATTACGGCTTTAGTACGAAGCAAATTAGTAACCTGCGTTTAGAGGCCCAGCGAGGCCAAGTATAAACTTGGACCGTGACGAGCTTTTTTTCTCTCTCTGACAAGCAATATTAACAATGGTTGTAGCTTCGTAATTTTTTGAGATATTTGAATGGGATTTTCGTCATTAGGCATAGTTTTGTGTCTTCTTTCTTTTGAAGTAAACAAAAAACAAAAGTGGAGTGTACATCCCTATTATACAGACTGATAACAATGACTCCATAAATGGAGGTCAGACTGGTGTAAATAAGTTCTGCCCTGGCCATCAACACAGAGATAAAAGCTATCGCAATCAGCTTTAAGAACGGCCTTTTTACAACGTAACCTGTGGTTTATCCCCACATCAACCGTTCTATTTGGGCCATGACTTCGGAATAGGAGCGTCGATTTACGACTGACGGTGTTTGTAGGTTACCGCGCCACATGTGCATTTCAAATGTAAACCCGGGTTTGCTATTATTCAATACCAAAATAAACTACGACATATATGGCGAAGTCAAATGTGTCGTGTGTACATGTAAAACTTGCCCATTTTTTTTCCATTAATACAATCACTGTACGAGGGAACGAAATGAAAGAATTTCCATGCTTCGCTTTGGACCGAAAAAAGTTTGTATGTCCGAATGTGCAGATGTCTCGTTTTCTCGCTCTTCTCCTCTACAATCTCTTCTCAATTCTCTTTTCGTCTATGTATAAAACGTATGTACCTACCTACTCTATTTGACATATAAAATAATGTATTTTATGAATAAAAAATCTGAATCTGAATCTGAATCTGAAGGGCGCTTTTTGGAAATCCGATGTTTTTTGTTTTTAAAGGCAGGCCCGCGATGACTACTGTTCACAGAGCTAACTAGTTGTAATCTTGTTACATTATGGCCAACATTTTTATTATAAAAATATTAGAGAAAAGATAAATTATAGTAAGGCCAAAAGTGTAACAAGCAATAACAGTTGAGCTTCCAAAAATCTCCTTTTCAATATTTATCAAAGCAACCTGTATTTGTACAAGTAAGTTAAATCAACTTGCTTATTCAAATAGTAGAAGAAGTTTAAATATATTCATTTATTCATTATCTCAGTACGGGTTTTTACAAAGTGGTAACATACTGTATACGGGGTGCGGCCTATACCGGGAGCAAAAAGTTATAATAAATAAATATTTGGGAATAATCTTACACAAATTGACCTAGTCCCAAACTAAGCAAAGCTTGTACTATGGGTACTAGACGACGATATAGCAAAGTAAATACTCAAATACACAGAAAACATCCATGACTCAGGAACAAAATATTCGTGCTTATCACACAAATAAATGCCCTTACTGGGATTCGAATTAAAGGATTGACTCTTTAGAATATTCGCAGTTTAGCAAGTTTATTTTTTAGCTATCGGAGTTAGTACTTGGTACTGGCACGTTTTTATAGCTGCAAAGTTTGGCAGTATAAACGATTTGCAGTAGTTTTATTGATTCTTTGGCAGTATAAGTGCCTGATTACCTTTATTTATAAGTAGGTTGATTACCTGATTTTTTTTTTCCTTTCTTAATCCTTTCTGGTAATTTGTTATAAAAGTAGGTATATTGACCATTCAACTTAACCTGCTATTTTCTGTGTTGCGAAGCTCTATGTAATGCTTCTAGGTCTTTCTTTCTAGTCATACATTTAAAATGGACTAAAGTTTGAAAGGTACGAATCCCTGTGGGACTACATTTTTATATTAATATTCAAGCATTCATTACTATTCGCCACTAGAAAACCGGTTGCCATGTCACGCTATTTTGTTTCGGTTGAATACTTAATTAATTTCAAACTAAACCCTAATTATTCGTTTCGTGGAATTCTGACAGCTGGCAAAATTTAACGTTTTAGGGATCGCAGACATTTTTTTACGATGTAATTTACTACCTAAGACTGTTATATCTAAATCACAGTTAAAATTGCATGCATGAACTTTCATTTTATTGTGAAATCTGATCGACTATAACTAAACAAAAGTGACTTAGTTAACAATTTCCTTTCAAAAGGAAAAGTACAATGGTTTAAAAAATCTTTCCGAATTGAATTAGATACATCCAGGTAGAAGCCACCATCCTGTAGGTGGTTAAGTATGAGGTACTTATTTTTTTTTCTGACGTAACTTTTTGGCGACTTCCGATTCACGACTTATTTTTAAATAACGCAACTAACAGGCGAGGATACAAAATCTTTTAAGCATAAGATTACGTTTAAAGCTTGAGAAACATGTATATTAAAGGTAACAGGCGGGGATACAAAATGTTTTAAGCATGAGATTACGTTTAAAGCTTGAGAAACATGTTTATTAAACGGCATAAGACACTGGCAATATTAAAGGTTAATTTTCAGGTCAAAAAGTAATTAAAAAGATTTCCGAATGTTATCGGTTACTTTTGTAATTTATATAATATTTGAATATTATATACTTGTATAGGTGACTTTTCTTTGCCCTCCCTTTAGTACAGTATTTTTTAAGTAAGAGTAAATTAAGGCACTACACTATTCCACATGGTCGATGTATTAAAACGTGTGTTAAAACACTTACCCCATTATTCATAAAAATAACAAACCGCTGCTTACTAAAATGGGGCTTATCCCATTCTTACAAACACAAAATGAAATTAAGCGGCATTTTGGATGAAATAGGTTTTATGGACGTTTATTAATAGAGACTTAATCTACCCATTGCCTACGGAAAAAATGCTACTCTACATTATATTAAAAGGTACATACTTTCACATAAAGATGATTTTTGTTAATATATTTGCTATAGGAATAATATTAGAGGTAAACAATAAATATTGTTAAAAACACACGGTAAACATGTGACGAGGGAATTTATATATAAAACTCAATTAAATAAAATAAAAATTATTCGTATGGCATGGTACAGGTCGTTACTAATTTATATTGAGAGCATCGTGGGTTAAAGCTGTATGTTAGGTACTTAATTAAATTATATATGCGTCACTATACATACATCGTGTTTAATATATTTTATTTGTTTTACAGGTAAGCTGATCCGGATATATAATCTCAAATATTTAAGGTACCTACCGTATTCAGTAGTTGCGTAGAATAGTTTGGAGTAGTTGTGGGCAGAATCGCGAAATAGTCCTATATGCAACGGAATTCGGTTGGAATCCTGCCATTGCCATGTAGGTATGTAATGGAACTTACTGTATTTTTTTTACGATTTAATATATTTATTTTGACACAGACAAGTCACTGCAAACACCCAAATGCAAATACATTTAAAAGCTTCGCACAGTTTTTTTATTGCCATTGACTACAATACATATTATGTAGATAGATATATAGATAAAAACAATACTTACTACTAGAACTATGAATAAAAGATAAAAATAGTAACGGAATACAATCTAACTAATATGCTTTAATATTGAATTCCCATTAAAAAATATATTGGTGTGATCGATTCTATGGTTTTTAATTTCAATTAATAGGTAAGCAGGACAGCGGGCTAGGTTTGTGACGTATACACTATTTTTTAATTAATGCTTTAAATAAGAATAAATATAATAAATTGTTAATGGCTTGGTTACTTCGCATTGTTGAAGAAAATTACTACTGAATATGTTTTGACGAGAATAATAAAGTTAAGTACATGGATTTGGTCTTTGTTTGGCGATCGGCTTCGCTCTGTCTAATGATGTAAAACATTTCTTCTTTATGAATTGTATGTAATTACTAACACTAGAATTAAGTTTCTTTGTATGCTACTTACAAATATGGACAATTACTTATCCGAATTAAATGATTATGATTATGATTATATTCATTGGCTCTGTCCATCAAAATCTACTTATCTACGAATTGATTCTTTCCAGCCTCTACATTAATGTCCTACTAAATATTACGTCCTAAACGATCGTTCGTCGAAGGCGAAAAGTACGGCAGGTACGTTAAAAAAGAACTAAATAAAACAGAAAAAACGAATACCAGTCCATAATGAGCTGAGAATGCACAAAGAACTTCGTAAGAAAAAGTTCACCCTGGACACTGACAACTTGCTGACAACCCTTTGAGAGTTCTTGAGAAACACATTTTTTTTAAGTTATTCTTTCAGATAGTTTGTTCGCCAAGTCAATTATTTCAAGAAGTAATTACGAGAACTTCCTGTCAATGTTTGTAATTTTACGTCAACGTTTTTTTGCACTTTCTTTTGTTTAATTTTTCCGCAACGGTGGTAAACAAATTGATCTAGTCGACGAACACACATACATACAAGCGTTTATCGTCTGCAACACTATCGGTGTCGAGTGCAGGTTGAAGATCTTTTCTAATTTAAATACCTACATGATATAAGTTAGGAATATTCAAAGATGCAATTGTATAACTAATGGCTTCAGAGCCACTAGTAGCTGCAGAAATCGCGGTACTTTCTTTAATAAATTAATAATTTGAATTACGAAAAACTGAATCGACAAAAATTAAATAATATTGAACCGGCTCAGAAAATTTTACAAGAATCAGTTGAGGAATACAACCTGTAAAGGAGAACACTTTGTGCTTCGGTAGGTCGTTCAAAAATCTATTGAATTTACAGTAAGCGCAGGAGTTATGTTGTGTGTGCTAGTCGACGATATCCATATAGTGAAAAAACCTTATACTAATACTTGTGCTCATCACACAAATTACATAAGTTTGACGAAGTGAGAGTTATTAATCGGAGTATATCACAGATCTGATGTGTGTATACAGTCGATGTCTAAGTCTCAGATTCTTCTTAGGCGATTGCATCGGGCAGTGGACCACAGTCCTTCGTCAACCGGCGGGAGGAGACGGTCCCTCTAGTCCGCAGGACACTATCAAGATTGAGCGAGTCATGTTCCAGGGTGACAGTATGCGTCCTTTGAGGTTCTGCCTAGCACTGAATCTGCTCAGCACCCTCATGAAGGATTCAGGGCTAGATTCCGGCTTCGGAGAGAGAGTGAGATCATCTGCCGTACATGGATGACCTTAAAGCGATTTGCACCAAAATACATGACCTGTTGGAGCTACTGAAAACAAGAGAAGTCTTCAGCAGCGCCTTCAAAATAGAATTTCGTGTCGATAAGTGTAAATGTACAGCGGGGGGACGAAAAAACCATAGAATGCTAGCTCCTTACAAAATTCTATCCAAAGTAAACACGTGCCTAAAAATGCGCATGTTCGAACTAAACGGCTGCCTGGCATCTAATCGTTCTGACACTTCGCCCACTTGCCCACGACATCTTCTACGCTTGACTTTGCGTTGCACCACCAATAATTTTCTTTATTTTCTTACTCTCGTTTATTTACAGTGGATCTAAAATAGATATTACAATAAATAAAGAGATAGGGCATAAACTACATGGCAAACAGACTAAGTGCTCGTCTTATTAATATTCAAATTCAACGACGAATCTACACATATCACGTCTAACATAAGGTACAAAAAGTACGAGAACTTAGAAGTATGGAACAATGAAATAAAACTATATAAACGAAGTCTACATATTATTCACATCAATATAAGGTCATTAAGGAAAAACTTTAACGAGCTACAAGTATTACTTAGCGGGTGTATGGAGAAAATTGATGTTATTGCTCTCACAGAGGTTAATATAAAAGAACAGGAATTGCCGATGTATAAACTGAAAGGTTATGACACATATATAACGACAAGAGAGGCATCCCGGGGAGGAGGAATACTGGTATATGTAAGAAAGAGTATTAGCTTCACGGCATCTATAATTAAGTCTAACTACAGTGAGATAATATACGGAGAACTTTCCCAGGATAGAAAACAGCTGACCCACTTATTCGTCGTATATAGACCGCCGAAAACAAACAAACATGGATTTGTGGCAGATATACATCAAGTGCTCTCGAAAATACCTACTGCACAGGAATTGATAATCATCGGCGATACAAATATAGATCTCATGAATGAGGTCAGCTCAGGCAGAGTCATTAACCAGTACAAGGACAATATGTGTGATCTAGGATTAGAATGTGCCATCAGCGACGTGACCCGCGAGGAGGTGTACGGCGACCACGTGACGCGCACCTGCATCGACCATGCGTGGGTTCGCACCCGGGGCGGGCGGCCGGTGTCCGCGTACGTCCTCACCACCAAGGTATCCGACCATTATCCTATCGGTGTGAGCATTGAGGTTGTTGACCCCGCACAGAATGGTAAGCGAGCACCTGTGACTAGTTTATGTGAAAAAACAGTTAAAAAGCAACTTGACAGTGTTGATTGGAAAGAACTGACTTACTGCGATTGTCCACTACAATTGTTTGATAAGCTATGCTCAGCTTTTTCTCGTGTTTACAATGACTCTAAAGTACAAAAAACGCCGCCTGGTAGACGCAAAGATAAAACATGGATTAATAAAAGAATAAAAAAAATGTTAACAATAAGAGATAAGTTATTTAAAAAGTGTAAAAGTAGTCCTAACGATATAAACTTAAGATTACTATATAATAGATATAGAAATAGGGTCAACAAATGCATAAATAAAGCTAAAAATAGGTTTAGGCAGGAAGAATTAAAACACTGTAATAACAATCCGAGAAAAATATGGGAAAAAATTAATTTGTGGACAGGGACGGAAAAATTGAGCATAGATAGCATAATACAGAAACATTTAGCAAAGCATGATAGCATCTTGAATATCTGTAATAAATTCTCGGAAACTTTCACTAAGGAAATATTAGATATAAGGCATAATTGTAATGTCAAATTCTTAGATAGGTCAAAGTACGTAAACAATAGTCAGGTATCACTAAGGTTTGTTAAGGCGCAGTCTAGCGATATAAAGAAAATTATCAATAATTTATCTGAAAAAAAGGCGCCTGGATTAGATCAGATCAGGGTTCGAGACGTAAAGTATGTAATTGAAAAAATTAGTCCAGTGTTGGCAAAATTTATTAATTTGTGTGTAGCAAAAACTATGTACCCAGAGCTATTAAAAACTGCAATAATAAGGCCTATATTTAAGCAAGGATCATATGCTGACTATACAAATTATCGCCCTATTGCCATTTTATCAGTAGTTAATAAAATAGTAGAAAAGTACGTGACAGCGCAAATTAGTAGTTTTGTGGAAAAAAATAATATCATCACTAAGTCGCAACATGGGTTCCGTCGAGGGCGCAGCACGGCGACCGCGCTGGCTCGGTTTACTGACGAGGTCAACGAGGCTCTGGACCAGCGGAAGCAGGTGGTTGTGGTCTTTATTGATTTCAAAAAAGCTTTTGACACTCTGGGCCACAACCAGCTGCTTCAGGCAATGGAAGAGTGTGGAATCGCGGGTCCACTCCACGGGTGGCTCCGCGCATACCTCGAGGGTCGAACCTTACGCACGGCCGTGGGAGGCGAGTGCGGCGCGCCCGCGCACGTCTCCTGCGGCGTGCCGACCGGCTCGGTAACCGGGCCTGTTGGGTACATAGTTCATGTTAACAGTATGTGTAATGTGGTCAAAAATTGTAGTGTCTACATGTATGCAGATGACACCTGCCTAATATACGCGGATAAAGACCTAGGTCTAATAGAAAAAAAAGTACAGGAAGATCTAACTAGCATTATTAAATGGTCACATGATAATGGGATTATTATTAACATTACAAAAACAAAATGTATGTGTATACGGTCGCCCTACTCTAGAGATATGTACAGACCGCCGTGCATTGTGGGGCACAGTTTTGACTGCCTCCACAGTGCGCGGCCGTCCGGGGTCGCGTGCGACTGTGTCAAGCTCCAGGTGGTGGAACAATACAAGTATCTGGGCTTGCTTATAGATTATAAGTTCTCGTGGCAGCCACATGTTAATGGCTTATGCAGTAAATTAAGAGCAGTACTTGCAAAATTCCACCATCTGAAATTTGTTTTAAATAGGGCTACTATGTATGCAGTGTACTATGCTCTAGTGGATTCTCTACTGTCGTATGGGCTGTCAAGTTACGGTCGTACTTTTAAAACGTATCTAGACAAGATAAAGGCATTGCAGATTAGATTCATGAAATTAATGGTGGACAAAAAAACTAAACTTCAATGTAAGAGTACTACCTATGAACAACTCTTCTTAGAATGTAAAATTTTAACAGTTCATGAAAAAGTCACGTTGTTCTTAGCTTTGGAACAAATTTGTAATGATGAATTTAAAATACCTATTGTCAATCAAAGGTTAATAAGAAACAGAGATAGTAATAAACTGCTGGTACCTAGTTTTACGAATTATTTTGGCCAGAGATGTAGAAAATATTTAGTTCCTAAGATCTATAATGAGTTGCCATCGGATTTAAAGACCACAAGGATGACAAAACAAACATTTAAAAAGAAATTGAGTAATTTTCTATTAAATCGAATAAAAGATCAAATACAACCTTAATACTTAATACATTACATTTTTATACTGTACGCGCAGATTATAAAGTTAAGATAAGTTATTATAAAGTTAGTTAAGTTAACTTCATGTCATAAATAAATACCCAATAATAATAGCTTACACAAAAGTAAAGGAGCCTCGTCTGCCAACAAACCACTGTGTGGTTTGGCAGAAGAATATAAATGTATTTAGTTGTAAGCAAGTCCGTGAATAAACGTTTATTTATTTATTTTTTTTTTACAAAAACAACATTATTACCAGACCGACGGCCGGCCGTATCACGATTTTTAATTGAACGCAGATCGAGTTCCGCTCATAAAATGTTTACTGACCTTTTTCTAGGTTCTATTTTGTGAACTTACATAAAAAAATCGGCCAAGTGCGTGTCGGGCCACGCGCAGGGTAGAGTTCCGTAGTTGCCTGTCTTTCTTAGTTACATAAACACGCGCGCGCCAAATAAATGGTTGCGTCGGCCGAATTTGTACGAAAGTTGGACTTTCTAAGTAAATTTTAAGTTGGTCGCCTATTATTCGGTAACTACTTATGCCTACTTGTCCGTGATAGTTTTCCTTTGAAATTCATTATATGTACTACTACCACTAATTTTTTCACATCCCCAGTAGTATAGCCATTTAGCCAGCAGGGGGGGGGGACATGACTCGAACAAAAATTAGGGCTTTAAAGCCCAATATCTCGCAAACGAATCATTGATTTGAAAAATTGTTTTAAGAAACCCATAATATTTTTAAACGAGCTATGAGCTAATGAGCTGTTTTGTCGGCATGATTGATTTATATACCCATGCCGAATTACAGATTTCTAGCAGTAATGGTTACTGAGCTAAGCAGAAGACGGATGGACAGACGGACATGTCGAAACTATAAGGGTTCCTTGTTGACTACGGAACCCTAAAAACTACTGCCGTTACACAATACTGTCTCCGAAAAACACTGTGGCAACTGGAACAAATTGCTCGAAAATCGGTACTTTTACGTCCCAAGGCATTTGTTTTTAATGTTTTGAATAAATTAACTAAGGCTCTTTTTTGTAACGATTCGTTAAACCTTACGTTAGATTAAAATATAAGTGACTCCAATATTATATTAACAAAACAGGCCGTTTACTACGTCTATTTACAAGTTATTTTTTTTTATTCCACACATTTTACAAAATATGTCAGTAAGAGTAGAAATCGAAAGGTATCGGCCCATCAGTGGGTCATACGTCAATTTGTATGTGTAGCAGTAAAATGCAGTTCTAGCTACAATCACGTCTAGACATGGTCAGTTCGGGTATGTGCGCCACCGGGGAAAGTGCGCCTCATTCATCATTCAGTCATTTAAATCAATAATTAGCACTTACTCCCGGGGCGCACTTTCCCCGGTGGCGCACATACCCGAACTGACCCTACCTATGTATACATTTTCGAACATATTTATGTTGGTGGAATGAAGATGAAAATTGGATACATATTTCTAGAGCTGCCCAAACATACTTACTTACGGCAAGCATCACAATAAACTTCACGTTTAAACACTGCAAAACGGATACGGGGAGTCTTTAATCGAACCAGCTTCACAATTTACATGCGCCTCTTCGTCCCAATATTGGGATAGGCAAACACTTTCAACTCCTATGCGCTCTTATTGAACTCCTTTCACTCCCTGCATCAATGCCGGGCTCTAGAGACCCCTTTATTCCCAGGCATTTCCGGGTGCATAGTAATGGGTATCTCCCGTTTAAACAGCTACTGTTAGGAATACTAAAATACCTTCTGCAGGGACATGGATTGAGTGTCTCAGAAAAGCTAAGTAAGTCGTGTTTGTTTTTATTATTGCACTGCAAAACTGGTATCTCTAGTACATCATTAAAAAACATATACAATACATGATGTATGATTGAATGGGCCAATGAGGGCAAATTTGAAACTACCAAAGATAAGGAAATTTGCTCTTAGGTGCATTCATAAATTTAAAAAACACCTGGAACACGGAGAGGAATCGAACTCGGTGAAATCTGTTTAAAATTGAAGTTCGTTTTTTACGTACGTGATAGCGCTGGTTACATACATACATACATTTTTCCCCATGTTCCCAAAAGGGGTAGGCAGAGCACATGAAACGTATGTTCAAGCGCCACTTTTCCTTCGCCGGAAAGCTAAATATTCCATACAAAAGAACCGAACTCATTGGTACGAGGTTATCCCGACGTCAAGTCTCCTCAATCATATTTTAACAAACTTACTGCGATTGTCCCGTATTGCTATACAATTTCAACTTGTCACTCCCGCCTGTATCGTACACGCGATTGATTTTGCGAAAATCTCCATATTAATTTCCCTCGAGGATTAAATTTTTGATGAACATTGCTGTCAATATTTGCAAAGTCGTTTTTGTAACAGACAAGTTTTCAGCCATCAAAGGTCGTGGATCTCTCGGGAGTTTTAACAAAGCTGGGATATTAAGGATTAAGCAATTGTTCGTTGCCTCAAATTACGGACAAGCAAATTTCCAATACATATGTAGCTTTTATTCATTCGGGCCCGTATGTCATTTATGAACTTTAAATTATCAACACATTTTGCTACCTATTCTGTGTTGATTGGATTTCACAATATATATTATATTTAGGTACATGTATATCGCAATTCATTTGGATAGGTATCTTACTCGACTAGTATCGTAAAAAACTAAAAACTTTTTTGACAGTCGAGTTGCTACAAGATAAAGTCGAATGTGCCGCGTGCATAAATCATAGACAAATCTATATGGTCTATAATTCTGTCGGAAGCTACACGTCCGACTAGTGTCCGACAAACTTTAAAGGTGCTGATACACGTAAGTGTTACATTACAGGTGAAAGCTCACAAAATAAACAGGAGCGTTTAATCAAGCATTACAGGAACGGCAGTAAATTTGCTTCGAGCTTTTTGCCGAGCTGAGCGATTTTGTTATTGCTCCTCCGCCGTCCCTCTTCGCCCACACCTCACCTCCCGCACAGCATTTACTCGAGCGTTTGCTAGAATGGTTCGAAGCGAATGAAAAATGTTGGTAGCGATGTTTGGCTCTGTTCATTGTTCAGTTCGGCAAATTTAAGGACGGCGAATGCAGCCTTTATAGAGCCATTATTGCACATCCGATGACTTTATTTTTGTTGGTGCCTATCGTGCTAGCGTTTCTCCCGGTTGTGCCTTAAAGCAACCGCGGGGTCCACTTTGGCATCTAATCCCAAGATTTTGGTTAGGCACCAGTTTTACGAAAGCGACTGCCATCCGACCTTCCAACCCAAAGGGTAAATTATGTATACCTTAATGTGATTAGACCGGTTTCCTCAAGATGTCTTTCTTTACCGAAAAGCCACTGTTAAATATCGAATGATATTCCGTACGCGATTTCATACCATGGTAATAAGTACGGTACTCCAAATATGACAACAGAGTGACCTAATAAATATCTGTTAATATTATCTGTCCGTCTATATCCACTGATCACTAGACTCGAATCACTTGAAGTACACAGTCTGAATACAGATCTGAAACCAGCAGAGTGAAAAAGCCCGCGGTGCGGTTTCCCACGAATATAAAATTGTGGAACACTAAGCTAAGTTAGGTATTATATTCATCAGAGCAGTACAAGTCGGTTAACCACAATTTACGTCAAGTGATGATAAATTTGAGTACAGGTTTTAAAAGATTACGAAAGGTTACATTTAGGTTGTCCATATATTATAAAATTCACTGTTTATTATCAATATTTAACCTTTATGCAGTTGAAATTCCGTTGATTAAATGTTAACATGCTAATAAACTTGATGACATTTCAACTGTTGTTTTATAATATATATGGGACTCTATTCTGTAAGCGCTTATGTCGAATTGAAATCATATTTCAATCGTCTTAGTTCATTCAGAACCTTGCAAACAAGGTTTCATGGTTTCACAGAGGGGTGATTCTGATTGAAAGCACGTTAGACAATTTTCGATTTAATTTAATTTAATCGTATGGCATATTTTGGCCTTTAAAGTTTGTCACTCTTTAGTACCACCCAGGGGACACGTGCAGGGTTGTGGTAGGTAGCTCCTGCGGACGCGAGTAACAGTTGTCCCCCCTTTGTCAAGTGAGTGGGCAACTCGACTGTTAGAAGTTCTTAAGCCGCCCAAAGGCCTCTAACTCGGCTTAACTACTACTGTCATAGACAGCAACCGGGATCAACTGCTTAGCGTGCCTTCCAAAGCACGGAAACGCTCATTTATATTAACCACTCAAACATCAGGCGGTCACCCATCCATACACTGACCACTGCCATCTTTGCTTAACCTGCGTTATCGTTTCCGACTCGCAGGGGCCGCCAGGCTATGAGCACTTCGATTCGACAATTTTCAATTATTCCATACAATAAGTGATATTTCGATTTACCTCAGGTAGTAACGTCTGAGCGAGCTTGAGGACAATTAAACTGTCGTTTTCCCAAATTAAAATTGTGTTACGACTTACGTGATCGACCAGTAGCAAGTCAAACCTTACTTGTCTTCAGGTATAAAATACTAAAACAATCAAATGGTCAACCTATAGGGACACCTTTACCCTAAAAAAAGGATTTAAAAGAATTCCTCTCAGTGTTTAACCAGAGTTAACATCACGATTTGCACACAGCCGCGACCCGAAAGATTCGTGTTTGAGCGTTAATTTGAGCTGGAACTGAAACGCAATCGATACCATTCTGTGTGTTCGTTGCGGGCTACGTTACTCGCTGGTTTAAAATCAGATATTCAAATGGATCAAAATCAAGAACCTGGTAAATATAGAGGACTCAGCAGAAAGTACAACAACACTGTACCATTTGGCGTTGAGACCCTCGGTCCCTGGGGTGCGCATCAATTATTCGCGGAAATCTCGAAACATCTGGTGATGTAACTGGCGACCGAAGAGGAGGTGGCTTTCTCGCGGGTGTCTATCATTTTATCGAGATTTCTTACGCTGAAAACTATTCCACGAATTTCATTTAGACTTAACTTAATTTTTAGGGTTCCGTAGTCAACAGGGAACCCTTATATTTTCGCCATGTCCGTCCGTCTGTCTGTCTGTCTGTCTGTCTGTCTGTCTGTCTGTCCGTCTTCGGCTTAGCTCAGTAAACCTTACAACTAGAAAACTGCAATTCGGCGTGGGTATATAAACCAATCACGCCGACAAAACAGTAGAATAAAATCCTGAAAAAAAAAAATCAGGATTTTATTCTACTCCCCTACATGTAAGTTGGTGATGTATTTTTTTTTCTCGTTAAACCTATAGTGCGGGGTATCGTTGGATAGCTTGTTCAAAAATATTATGGGTTTTCTAAAACTATTTTTCAACTCAGTTATGCGTTTGCGAGATAATGGGATTTAAAGCCCTAATTTTTGTTCGGGTCATGTGTCCCCCCCCCCCCCCCTGCCAAAAAATTCGTGGCAGTAGAACATATAATGAATTTAAAAGGAAAACTATCACAGTCAAGTAGACATTACTAGTTAACGAGTAGTAGACATAACTAGTTAACTGGTAAGAAATGCACTTAATTTCGGGTGCATATACAATATACATTGTCATTGAAATTTGAACCTTTTACCGTGGACAGTAGAGTTGCTTTTTCACGGCACGGGCAAGTCCGCCTAAGTTTTAGCATTGCCACGGGTGGGTGGGGGGGGGGCATGTCGCAGGGCAGGTCTTTTGCGCGCTCGCGGACGATGATAGCTGAATAAGGAGTTACAGTCATACTCACATACTACCATACATACTCGTAGTTATGCCTTATAGGCACCACCGCTAAAATGCTGTCCTCGCTCGTTAATGTTAGCTCCATATATATGTTATCCCCTTCGCCCAGGCGCAGACGTTTACAAAAATCGCAATAAAACAAGGTTAATAATAATAATAATAAGCCCGCGGGGGCAGCTTGTGGCGAGCTGACGGTGAGTGGCGACACCGCGGACCCCTAACCTCCAGAGGGCCCGAGTGATCTGGCCCTCGCCTCTGTGCTTGCCTTAACCGGCCGGCCAGAGTGGAGTCGCAAGAGCAGAACCTATGCTCCAGGTTGGAAGTGTAAAATGTCATAACGCCGGCGGCCCTTGAACGGATTACCGGGATCTGGCGCACCGCAGACTCACCTCTCGACAACCTCACAGCCGCTCAGACGTGTTGCTCCATTGTCGCACCGCGCGTGCGACTGTTTGTGGGGCCCACTTAACGAGTTGGCGAGTCACCGCCTGCCTTTTCACAATTTTGAGACTTATTGTCACGGCAGGTGTCCGCTAGTCTCCTCCCATAACCCATTGTCCAGACCACCCACCATTCAACCCAATAACCCATGACCTTAGTTTCCATCGCAGCACAGTGTTGCACTGCAATAGTCTTTGCACCTGGCGGGGACCATCACCGGGTGTATCATGTTGTGCGCTCAGAGATGGTATCTGCCATGTGTATCCCTCGCTTTATATTATATTTGTTTTAAAGGGCCTCTGCGCTGTTGGCTTCGGCCCCACGCATGCCTTCCAAAAGTCCGGGACCCCATGGTCCTGAGATATGGAAAAAACATACATAATAATAAATAAGTTATTGAGGAGAACCACGTGACTCTTTATTTCTTGTAGAATATGATCTATTATATATTCTGATTTTAAAATCGTCATAAAGTTCCTACATGTCCCAATGCTTGACACCTTAATGCCTAATAGTTGACACCTATTGTTCACCTCTTCATAGAATGTGTCATGTATTAAGCCAGTGTCTGGCACAGGGACGTTTACCTTGATTAATGTACCTTTACATTGGCGTGTTATAAAAATAATCATATTTACAATTATTTACGAGGGTAAGCTATAATAAAAACCCCAAATGCCCCTTTTAAGTCCGCATTCTGTGACAGACGGGCAACTACGGAACCCTACCATGAGCGTGACCCGACACTCACTTGGCCGCTTTTTTATTTAATTTAGTTAATTTGTATATCATCGACTTGTTTATAACACTGGGCAATATCGAGCGTAGAATATTAAAATACTTTTGACGTGACTGGCATTTGATCGTAGCTGGCATATTTTCATAGATATTAGTATGCTGAAGCGTTCGACACCAAAATCAAAGTGATTTGTTAAGATTTATTAAGTGGAAAAAGTTTTCTCCCAAAATGGAAATTTCATATTAAAAATACCTATTGTCAGTCGCGAGCTGCTAGATCTACTTGCCTCTTAAGAGCAGCCTAACCGAGGGCTTGCAGCTACGCTACAGCTCTCAGCGGCTCTGTAGATATGTGGTGTTGTGTGCCTGGTGTTCAGGTCACCAGAACTCCAGGTCACCAGAACACCCCAGGACATGCGTTTTGAGTTTAAGGGACCTGCATTTGTCTCTAGATATTTATAATATTTAGTGGCTCTGTTAGCTGTAGAACCCACTAGCCTGTTTTATATCCATTACATTACTTTTTTTTGGCATAAATTATAGTATGTTATTATAATTGTTCCCTGTCATTTATACGGAGTCATAATTGGTTTAGCCATAATGTAGAATGTCATACATTTATCAAGCCATAATATTGACGATAATGAAATTTAAGATTTTATCAAAAAACAATACAAAGGGTGGGCGAACAGGGACTCAGTGGCAAAACCGACTCGGATCGCGGATAGGTTATAGAAGATGCTCCCGGTTTCGTCGTCGAGGTTATTTTTTTTATAAAAGAGCGGAAAAACTTGATTGTAAACTTTTATAAATTGACCGCCTTTTGCTATACTGTGACCCAACATGAAAGAGAACTTTGTAACTTACTTGCTTCTGATTCGAGATCTTCATTTACTACTAAGAAAAACATAGGCTTACGCGTTTTGCAGTTTACACAGTATAGTTAAATTGTTTTATGAGCAACCAATTTATGTCCATTATAAAGTATGCTTAAATAATTTTATGCGCATCAAATTTATGCGCATTACATAATGCAAGAGGAAACATGTGAATCTAGATCGTTAAATAATTATTTCGATACGATAAATATAATAATTAAATATTAGGAGACAATCTTACACAAATCGACCTAGTTCCAAACTAAGCATAGCTTGTACTATGGGTACTAGACGACGATAAACATACTTATATAGATAAATAAATACTGAAATACATAGAAAACATCCATGACTCAGGAACATTTCAGGCATTTATTTTTGTGTGATGTGCACGAATATATGGGCTCATTACACAAAAATAAATGCCCTTACCGGGATTCGAACCCAGGACCTATTGCTACGTAGGCTAGGTCACTACCATAGGCTAAAGCGGTCGTCGAATATTCACGGATTTGGTCCCTCACTACTTGTAGCTGTGTTGTGTGTCTTTCGCTGAATGCCATAATTTACGCCTTGATAATTTGTTGCTGATACTCCATAAATTACGGCGCTTAACACCCAAGACTTGCGAAGCACAATTTAATTAATTTAAACTTTATTGGCCGCTATAAACGCAAATATGAATTTTTGGATAGGAATAAACTCTTTGATAGATAAAGGTTGGGGTAACTATTCATTTAATTTTAATTTATGTGCGAAAACAAAATAAGGTTCATTTATTTTTAAGAAATAGTTCGCCAAACGCGGCGTTTCATAGTGTAAGAAGCATAAAAAGTAAAACACGAAAAAAAAAATGTAGCCTATGGCACCCGCAGCATAATTTCAAATCGATTGATACTTACCTCATTCATCAAAATCAGTTCACTATATTAAATGCTACGGTACCGATGGAACACACGTAAATACACATATACTGCTAATATAATAAGCCCCCCCCCCAGTGAGGTATCAGTAAGCATATATTATCAGTATCAGGCCGCTCAGCAGGCCTAACAAGGAAAAAAAACTGCTAAAATGATATCCCTTCCGTTCGGCTCTGCCGTAGTCGGTCAAAAAGCTCGTTCCTGTATTTTCAAAGTGTCAACGTAGAAAATGCTAGGTTCCGTCACTCGCATTAAAAATAAATACTAACGGCAGAGATCAAACCAATGACTACATAATATAAAATACTAGTAAGTTTATGGGACGAGGTAATAAGATTGCTTTGTGGTACAATATTCTGTGATCTCCAGGACGGGCAATATCTATGCAAAAATCATGTTGATCGATGGACAGTAGACACTTGAAAAAACAGATAGAAAACAAAAACAAACTATAAGCATAGTAGGCAGTGGGTGGCGTAAAGTGACCTTTTCTTTAGGAATTCCTTTCCAAATATAGGCGAATGGGAATGTATCTAATAAAACTTAGATATTTAGTTTTATCTAAGTTTTATTCGTTCTCCTCTTGGAATGTCCCTAGCTATTTTTATAAGCAGTCTCTGTGTATGTCTGATTATTTTTACTTTGTTTTTCCCTGTGTTAAAATACTCGTAAAGGATGACTTGTGGGATAGAAAACTGAATCTATTACATTTCCCTGCAAAACTGTTTTAACAGTTAGTCACATGGTGCCGAGACCGACACGAGGCTGTTGTCCACGAGAGTCCCCTAGCTTGAACCCCCAGGGGAAAAAACGGTTAGGTTGTTATGTGAACTGCGACCGTACAGCGCGCGAGCCGAGCGAGCGAAGCGAGCGTGACGCGGTAGCCTCCGGCGAAGCGCCATAACCGAACATTATATTTTTTCCCTAGTTGAATTTAAAATAATTGCCGCTAGGTTCCCCTGGGTGATCGGGGTCAGGTGATTAACGTGGATAACGTGGGCACGAGTGCAGTTATCGATTGATTAACTTACATCTGTGTATTGCGACTTGGAAAAATTACGACTACATGCGGGCGTAGCATGGATGACATTTTATGGGCTGACACCGTTCGATAGAACGAGATAGACGCTATCTTGTCACTTGTTACTGTATGCGAGTGAAAGCGTGACGGATGTCTGATCCACAACGATGATTGATAAAATGCCAAGCATCTTAGGCCCGCAGATGTAGTCAAAAAATATATTTAAAGACGGGTACAAACGTATCAGAATAATAAATCACTTATTTTCATGATTTTTTTGCCGCTTGAATTTTTTTGTTTATGGTTTTTTATTAGAATAAAACTTGGTGTGTTGACTGAATTTTTAGCTCTGTTCAATATTTGCACACTTTCTTACTTAGTGTCTTCTATTTTTTTCCTTCGTGTGACAAAATGTATTGTGAAATTTATATCAAAAAATACGCCAGTTAATATTATAATATTGTATTTATTACCGTTACCATTCAAATACAACAAAAAAAAATTGTGTTCGGCGCAATATTTAAATTTCACAATAAATTCCATCGCCGTGAGTCTATAAAAATATTAATAAAGACTTTGACGTTGTTTTAAATTCTACCTAACCAGTTTAATGGTTTCCTGAAGACGTAAAAATATCGTAACCATCCTCAATGCTGATTTCACCCGGTCGTTTCAGAGTTGTAAATTTTAGCTTTACCGTTGATTAAATGCGAGCCAATTACTGTGAGGATAAAGTGATTTTCCATTTGAAATACTTTCTTACCTAGGTGTAAAACCAACATATATAAGACACGCAAGTACATTGTCATTTTTATTAACTAAGTTAGCATAATATTGCCTGTCACAGGCAGTCCTAACTTTTGTGAATTTTAACCTTCAAATTCATACAGGTACTTATTTAATTTTCAGTCACAGCTTCTTTGGATATTTTATAATGTTTCTGCAGTATTTCGTTACATAAATTTATAAAAGTACGGTAGCGTATCGTACACAAACTCACCTAGGCCTCATTTGACTTACTTTCAGTATTAGAAAAAATCTCAATGATTTTCTTTAGTAGTTATATCCTCGTAATGCCCAAGTTATTTGTAGGACTGTAAAAACTATGCATCGGAGTTTTTATCGCACTTATCGCAATGTGAATATACGAGTTGATTTTTTTTGCAAATGTCGACTCCATAGCTCGCTAACGTCTTATAGGTGTACGCGGGCTGGGTTTCCACAACTCGACGTTTGTTGTGTTGCTAAGCAATACATAAACTTCACACTAATAAAAAAAATCAAAACCAAAGGGCCCGGAAATGCGTCGTCGTCTTCACAACCGCTCGCAGAAACGTGTGCATGTGCCAGCCAGCCCTTTGATTATGGTCCCAGAGGACAGACTTATGTCAACGCGGAATGCAGCCTGGGTTAGTTCCGTACTGCTGGCTATATGCAGTACGGAACTAACCCTGACAATTAGGGAGCGGTTAACTACGGCGACGTTTTATAGCGCTGCAACGCGATACAGTGTCAAAGCAGCACGTCTATCATGGGACGGCCGCGACGTACTCTCGATTTTTCTCGCACTGTACCTCTTATTCTAAGTGTTCTAATAAGAGAGAGACGGATAGTTCGAGAAAAATCGAGAGAGCTAGCGCGCCGTCGCGTGATAGCCGTGCAGGTGACTTTGATAGGTGAACGATGTCTAGTGTCGTGCGACAGTTAAGCGCTCGTGAAACGCGCATTTGTATCGTTGCAAAAAGTCACACCTCTCTTAGACCTACATAAGGCAAACGTCCGAGTGCTCGACGGTGTACTAGTATGTGGCATGGGCACTCTATGTCAAAGTAACATGGCTTAAATTCGAAGTAAAAGAAAAATCAATTTACTTCGAATTTAATCCATATTGCTTTGACTTAGAGTGTCCATGCCATCTACTAGTACAGCGTCGAGCACTCGGACGTTTAGCTTATCTACATGTACTCACTTCGCTTCAAATTGGGAGTTAGCTAGGCCTGGCTACGTTTCTTTTAGTATTATAATCTAACTTGCTACGAAGTCATAAATCATCTCACATTCCTAGGTCCCAAGTCACCCGACCGTTTAATCAATAACATCCTAACCAATGGTCCCGACATCACGCAAAGCCCAAACCATCAGTCTTGACTTCATGAGACGGCACCATTTTGATTAATGTTCTCTTTCCTACGTAACTTCCCTACACTGTTAACTCACCATTTTTAAACCTTATTTCAACGGCATAAGGTCTACTAGTGGACAATCGGGCCCTCTTTTGTAGCCCTCGATATCAAGCCGTTGCGTTGTCGCTTCATTGTCATATAAGGTGTCATTAGAAGTAACCTTAATGGTCCGAAGGTCATGACGTGACGCTAAAAGGGAATCACTGATTTATTATTCTGCGTAAAAATTGTTAGAAAGGGAATTGTAATGGTGTTAACACTGGTTGATTACGTAACGCTCTGTACGGTCTTTTTTGTAGGGAAAACGACAGTTGAGTCGTCGACCTCTCTAGATAAAGGTAAGATCGCATGCTCGCGATTTTGAGTAAAAAGAAATAATGATACTAGTAATAAAACAAATACGTTGTATGGAGAGCGGAATAGAAGTAAGTAAATTAATCTTATATCCGAATTCAAATGTAACTTCAGCCAGTAGACATAGAGAGCTAGGTATATGTCATGTTTGTGAATAGGTACGAGTATTGCCATCTAGAAGGCCTGAATTACACTTAATGTCGTCTACTATTGACCGTCACCGCAGGTCTTAAGTAGGTAGATTACACAGATATCAAAATACAAGAAAGTAGATACAATTTCACCCTTGCAGATTACGGTTAAGTAATTTGCTTATTGTTACATTTAAATAACTTCATTATAAGCTTTAATTACTAAAATATTCTTAAAATTGCATTTGTAAACGTTTTTTAGGAGGTAAATAATGATTAGTACCTACTCTATGTTGTATTGAGAGCAATGACTCGCGGATGGCTCGCGGTATTTCAGCTCCCGAAGTGTTGTGGAACCGCCCTGTGGAACCCGAACTGAGCCAACAGTGACTGGTTCGGAAATACATGTAGGAGGGGGGGTGATGAAAAAAAAAATTGTCGCAAGGCAACCGTTTGCAGCGGTTGCCTGGAAGTGTATAGGCTGTTTATATAATGTTTTTTGAAGTGAAAACTTCTTTAGCGGCGCTGAGCACTTTTTGGGATGGGGAAAAATTGTTAAATACGCGACAGATTTTTGTGACGTCAGATGTGAAGGAGGTCACAAACTTTTATATTTTGCTGCTAGCCGATTCGACTTCATTCAAAACTGAACGCTATTCGTAAGAGTATAAAGCAGTTAAACACCTTTTGCAATAGCATATTCTGCAAATAAATTTGTAATTTTGTTCACGCGTCCTTCACCGTTTTGCTATTGAGCAAATTCGAATAGTTCGAATTTGGACGTTATTCCTAAAGAGATAAAGCTTTGAAAAATATTTATCAACGGCAAAAACAAATTGATATTTTGTTCACCGCCGCCGTCCGCTGTTCTTGCAAATTCGAATAGTTCGAATTTGGACGTTATTCCTAAAGAGATAAAGCTTTGAAAAATATTTGGCAATGGCAAAAACAAATTGGTATTTTGTTCGCCGCCGGCGGCGGGTGAGCCGGCCCGTCGCTCCCAACGCGCGCGCGGCCCGTCCGCCTAAATAATTGATAATTGTTTATAAATTTAGGCCAAACTCATTTTTAGGGTGACACCGTAAGATGTCACGTGACCTGATTGAAAAACTGTTACAATGTTATTGAGTTTTCACTTCTGCCGGCACTCCCTAGTGCGACCGGAGCCATATACGCGAGCGATGAAAAAAAAAAGTTGTCAGGCAACCGCTTGAAAATTGGCATGCTTCATCACATATAGACACTGAAAAAATTATCGATCCGTCAGAGTTGGAAGTCGGAAAAAATGGTAGTGGACGAAAACTTAGGAAAAATGCTCTTAATATCATTGAAATCGGATGGCACTTGTTTTTCGAGTCTTGTATGATGTGATTAATGATATTATGCACAAATGCCATCCCTCTCCCACGAAATTTCATCACGTAACGCGTTGTTGGCGCGTTAGGCAGATTTAATGTAAATTTTTGTGTGGGAAAATTACAGTTGAGTCGTCCTAACGCGCGTGCATAATTGCACTTTTACTCAAGTAGAACGTAATGGCACTTTTACAAGTTAAAATTCTACCAGCGTTTCCGAAAAATACAACCACTGTTAAAAAGAAGAAACGCCGAAACAAACATAACAGTCAGTTATTGTTTGCCAAAAAAAAGCTAAGTACAATTATAGTTCTTAACCTACTTAAAATAATTCAAACGGAATATGAATACAAAGAAAAAAAATTCGGTCAAACGCGAGTCTAACTCGCGCACCGAGGGTTCCGTACAAACTATCAATTAACTCAAGGTAAAGTAAATGACCCAAATTCCCAATATTTGTTGAATGCAAGCAGTTCTTTATTATACATTATAAATATTTTTACATGTCAAATTACTTATTTTAACCCAACACAACAGAATTCAATTTCAGACAACGAATAACTTTTAGACCATCAAACTACTGAGGCAACTGAATCGCGATTTTTTTTGACCTGCAATTGAAATATACCCGTACCAACCCCATTAATTCTAGAAAAATCTTAACAGCGCGAAGTAGGAATGGGGTCAGCGCCATCTATCGGCCCTATTTGGTACTAACGTGCAAGGACAATCAGCTTAGTATGTTGGTGTTTTAGCGATTATTGTTTATCACGTGAACCGATCTCGTTTTTTTTTATTTGAAAGAGAGTACTTCTATCATAGTTTTATAGAATTTCAAAAAAAAAACTTATAAAGTTGATTAAATTGCCGCCGACCGCCTGTTGTCTACCTCTACCTACATGTTATTGTATTGTTTCTCTTTTTAACTGCTTTGTTTGTGTGAGGTGTGCAATAAAGAGTATTTGTATTGTATTGTAAATTGCAAACTTAACTAGGAAACGATTTTTGAATATAAAACAAAAAATACTCTAGATACAGAAAAAGTTATACTTTTCTAGTAATATGATATGATTTGATATGATTTATTTATCTCACAATATACAATTTCACTTAAAACTATTACACTTAATCATTTTTAGGAATTTATATTGTGATTGTCAGTTATTTTACATTTAAAATTACATTAAATTTTAAAAACAATAACAAATAATTAAATAAAAATTATAATAACAAATATTTTAAACATAATGAATGATTGACATAGGTACATGTCAACAAGTTACAAAATGATATAAAAATAAAATCACCGTATGCGGGTCGTCATTGGTTTAAGAATACCTAAACGAATTCAAATTGAGTATACAATTCTGATGTCAATAAAGATAGAATTTAATATAAGTAATAACTCTAATTGGTGATGTCATAATACTCATCTATTGAATATAAGGGATTTTCCAATAAAAAGTTTCTTAGTCGTCTCTTAAATATCTCGTTACAAGTTTCTTCTTTTAGTGCTTGAGGTAGGCGCTCGTAAAATGTCGGGCCAATGACACGCGGGTTTTTGCCTGCCAGTGCCATGCGACGTGCGACCGTTCTTAGGCGCCCCGTTGAGCGAATCACTTTATTAGAAACTTCGACTTTCGTGAGTTACTTCTAACAAACATTAAAACTTCGTACAAATACAGTGAGTAGTGCGTCATAATACGGGTTTCAATGAAGATACCCCTGCATGAGTGTCTTGTTTTGACTGCCAGCCATTGTACGTAGGGCGCGCTTCTGTAGTATAAGAACTCGATTGGCATCTGTTGAATTTCCCCACATGAGTGCACCGTACGACATTTGCGAATGAAACAGTTCAAAATAAACCGATTTTAATGAAGCTTTCGATATGATATA
This sequence comes from Epinotia ramella, assembly GCA_947578815.1. Lineage (NCBI taxonomy): Eukaryota > Metazoa > Arthropoda > Insecta > Lepidoptera > Tortricidae > Epinotia > Epinotia ramella. The sequence continues at coordinate 23,592,913 of OX388205.1, forward strand.
TAAATATTTCTGTTTATCTTAATCACACGTAATTATTTTTTTTTTTTTGCTTGGATAACTTCGGAGATAAGGGGGGGGAATGCTATTTTTTTTACATTTTCCTCCATAGATTGAAATGTAGTCCTTCAATGTAGAAAAAAAAGGAAAACTGTTTCCAAAAGTGCTACTCAAGCCCTTTCATATACCCCACTTGACCTAACAGTTGAATTTTTTTTTGCCCCCTTCTCATATTCGTGATTATTCATACAAAGTTAAAATGTAATTATATTTAAATTTCTCATTTTCCATGCACGTGGATGACTCTCATTTAAAACCATCCCAAATTTCAAATTGATAGCTTAATTAGTTCGTAAGATATTTCACTTTGTGACAGACAGACAGACAGTCGGACGGAGTCGCACCATAAAGGGTTCATTTTTTTACTTTTTTGGTACGGAACCCTAAAAATCATCATGATGCGTTGTTCTACAAGAACACAATGTCCGAATAAGCTAATATGAATGATTAAGCTATTTTGGGCTCAGGTTTGGGCCATACATTTCTGTCAGTGAGATAGTCCTCAACCCTGTAATAAATAAGCCTTTGACATCAATGTTTTTCTCAAGTAATTTTCAAGAGCTGGAAATGGTAGAGCTAAAATGTAATTAGTCATTTTATTATAAAAATGGATACATTGACCCGAAAAAGACACTTTACGAACACGAAACTTTTTGGTTGCTATTTTATTTTTATTTAGTGTATTAAAATTATGGGTATCAGAATTTGAATTCTATGTTCCCCGATTACTTGAAGACGCCAGCAAGTCGACAAAGCCCTGCTTTTGCGGGGCTCCTACTTTCTGCTCTGAGGGACACAAGCTAACGAACGAACGTATACCTACCGGTTTTAATAGCCAAGAGTGAGTTTGTGTAAGGGAAAAAATCAAAGAATTAGCTTGCGAGGTGTGTTGTTGCTATGCAATTTTGTTATACAGATTTTCATAAAAAAATAATACGATTTATTAATTTAGTTGTTAAATAATTATGTGCGGTTGCTCTTCATGGAGGCTAGATTTTGATTTTATTACTAGACATATATATTGAATCTGTAAAATAAATAAAGTAGCTAACGTACAACATTAGTTTAGTTTAGTTTATTTCATCTCGTTGTACAATTTTCGCATGATACAGTACATTTGACTTAAATTATATTACTTATCGTACAGCGATCGTCGAGGAATGCAATAATAATTAAAATTATATATATAATAAGGTATATACAATAAATGTATATACCTACAATTCAAATTAAATTAATATAAAATAAAACGTAATTTCAAATACAATTCATATACAAAAAATCTGTCAGGTTATTTCTGTGTATAATCATTGATTAGGGTTGTTAGTTAACAACCCTAGTACTTCAATGGATTTCGATCGCAGTTTACGATGTCTGATAATAACTAATACAAAAAATAAAATAACAATTCAAAATAGTCTATTATTGTACGATTTCATTATATTCATTGACTGAGTAAAATGACCTTTTCAATAAAAGGTTCTTCAAATTACGCTTAAACGTTTCCTAGGTTGTCTCGTTTTTTATTTCGGCGGGAAGGCGCTCATAGTACGTCGACCCTATAACTCTCGCGTTTTTAGCGTGCAGTACCGTGCGACGCGGCACCGTCCGAAGTCTTCCTGTGCTACGAAGGCACTTTCCCGTCACCTCCACCCGCTTAAACTGCGAATAGTGAGTCATAATTAGACCCCGGATTCTTGTCGCGATCACGTGACAAAAGGGTGATTTGGGGAGTAAATGGAATGGTAGAACAAGATAATACTTAAATTATAAGATAACATAAAAAAGTACGTCATATTTTTTTGGTATACAATTATTTCATCCCACTGTTCCATTCAGGAAATGGTATATATAATATGTGTATATATTAGAATTAACTATTATCAATGTATGCAACCTATACAAACCTATATGTATAAGTTTGACCTTAGATATAAACTGTTTGCTTTATTGGCACGTCACTTTGATGTAACCATGTGTCAAGACACTGTCTCATAAGGCGTATGTTTTGTTTGTTGAATTGAAATAAAATAATGTCTCTAAATAAATATCTTGATAAATATGACTTTTTAAAAGTAATCGACAACAAATTATTTTGTAAGTGGTGTATCACAAAGGTAGCCTCGAAAAATGACACTATCCGAAAACATCTACGTTCAAAAATACACCGAGAAAAAGCGAGCGGGAAAAAAACTCAAAGCGAGTTTTTCTTAGATCTTACAAAATATGAAATATGCTCCGTTAACATCTGTCCCAGTGGAAAGAAGCTTTTCTTTTTTGAAGTGGATATATTCTGCTAGAAGACGTAGCCTAACCGCAAGTCATTTAGAACAACTATTGATCTGTTACGGAGAGTCCGTTAACAATAGAGCGACTTCGACATTTTAATCTTTTTTTTTGTATTATCTTATCTTAATAAATCCGTATTAATTAATAGGTGCTGTTCCATTTACTCCCAAATCACCCTTTTGTCACGTGATCGCGACAAGAATCCGGGGTCTAGTCATAATCCGGTGCTGAACAAATAACTCTTTGCAGGACTGCCTCTGGTTTAGACCTAGCATAGTTCGAAACGCCCGTTTTTGTATTCGCATTACCCTTCCAGCGTCAGTCGAGTTGCCCCATAGGATTGCACCGTAAGTCATAAGCGAGTGGAAAAGTGAAAAGTAAGCCTGCCTAAGCGCGTCACAGGAAACCAACGGTTTAAGTTTACGCAGGGCAAACACCGCTCCGGCCAGCCTATTACACAGCGAGTCGACGTGTTTCTTCCAATTCAATGTGGGGTCCAGCGTGAATCCTAAAAACTTACAAGTATTACCCATTTGTATGGGACACTTTGTATGGGATACTGCTCACGTTCGAGTTCGGAGCGCACCTTCCAGAGAAGAGCATAACTTTGCAGTTAGTCGCAGAGTTATCAATTTAGACGATAATATATTTTCACATCACCTATTCGGATAAGGGCTTTTTCTTCCCTGCTAGGAGGGATCAAAGTGGCACTTTTCTGTTCCAGGACATATTGTTGCCAGAATAAAAAAATATATCCCAACGAATACATGAAATTATATAGTATACACAAAATCGATTACTTATTTTTTATAATCGATTACTTACATATATTTTTTGTCTTATAAAATATTACGAAACGTATTAAAATACCACAATTTTGGAATGCAGCAGCATGTTTTTACATATGAGGCTATAAATAAATAAACTTTTAGTAAGTGTAAATGCATGTTTTTTATTACTGACTTATTTCATTATTCTCATAAGTGATGTGAAAAGCAGTATGAGTCACACGGAAGCAAAATTATTTCCATCTTGGGCGTGAACACTTGAATCCCTCACTACGCTCAGGATTCCACGTTAGAATCCCTCACTACGTTCGGGATTCTATTCTGGAATCCTTCGCTTCATTCGGGATTCAATCTACGCCCTCGCCGTAAATATGGCATTTTGCTCCCTTGTGACACAATCTACTATTTATCGGTAGCTGAGTTATGTTAATTGTTGTTTGTAAATTGGCGCTGGATTTTTCATATTCTCTTGGGATGGTATAGATGGCGTATTAGTTTAATAGAAGCTGTTGCTTACATACAAAAAAGACGTTACGTTGCAGGTGCTAATAAATACTTTAGTAACTGCTCTTATAAATTCCCGCTCTGCACGTGTCTAAAATCTGCCCGCGGTTCACAAGTTCCCAATAGCTCCCTTTCAATTAATCTTCCATAAATCCTGTGATAAAACGTTACGGCTTTTACGAAATTATCAAATTTGATAGCCCGTAAAACCCTCATTTTTAACAGTTTTAAATCAGCAATCATCTGATATACAATTATGGGAATATTTTATATTAATCTGGTGGAAATATACCGTCCAGAGTAGTTTAATTTCAAAGTCTTGAATTATATACGGCAAACATAATATAATTTTTCTCAGTGATTATTGAAGCATACTGTACATTAACTTTTTATTTTAGTACTTAAAAAACATTAAGTATCCATCCAATGAAGCCTGACGAGAAGAGCCTCTCTCGGGCTTTACCTGACATATTCAAATTAAATGAACTTCACAGTAAGTAGCTATCAAAGGAAAATTGCCTTAGTTTTTACCGGCTGCTTTAAAAGCCTTAAAAAGAAAAAAAAAACTATATTCGCCGTATAAAATTTATGGAACATATCCACAATACACTCTATAGGTCTATTTCACTAGGTTTGAAATTAAATTGATATTTGTTGCGAACACTCGTCGACTCGCCGGACTTGGCGCGGATGGAAGCGAGTGCGAGCAACTAATATAAATTCGATATCAAAGTAATGCAACGGTATAGTCTATTACTCAGACTCGCCGGCAATTATTACGACACATCGTTTTATATTTTACGAAATATTGGCATTTCACGCTGCCATTTTGTTAATGGCATTCATTCAAGTAATTAAATAACTTGATGAAAACAATTTATAAGTTTATTGACTGGCATAACGCGAGTCACTGAGTATTTAATTTTTCACAAACATGCAATGAAATATTGACGTTGTGTTCTTCATAATGGACTTTTAAGTGACGCGTTTCGGGCGCAGCGAGACGAGAGACCCGTAATGACATTTCATACAAAATTGGAGGATTTTAATTTCCATTCCACAATTTGTGGAACAGCTTCACGGCGTTCAGCCATGAAAAATAAAGTTTGATTCCTTGGAGTTTTTATTTATTTATTTCATTGCATGTTTGAGCAAAGCACTATTACATACCTCGGCGTGAAAAGGGGATGCCAGCCTCATAACTATCCGGACTCGCTACGCTCGGCCGGAACACCTTACTTCCCGGCCTCTGTAGTAATACTAGTAATGTACTATTATTCGCCTCTCGTTTGGATAGCGAGGTTTCCATGCTCAGATAACCGGAGCAGATTTAAGACAGAATGAATTTTCACATTTTATAAGTATATTCAGAAAGTAAATGCCTAAGCCTGGCTTTTTCTTCAATCACTATAATTAAAATTAAAAATCATATATTTCTGACTTACGAAACGTTGATTTTATGTACTTTTAATAGGTATTTTCGGTCCAAGCTGCAGTTGTCTATATCACGCTCTGCGGGGGGAGGCTTGAGGTTGGCGCGACAGCAATACATTTTACAAATACCTATTTCTCATTTATCTCGACCTTAGTGTATCCTCTTAAGGATGTTCGTTTTCCATACAAAACGTCTTTTGACATTCGGAGGCTAACGGCGTGATATTTGAAGAAACTTATGTAAGAAACTTTAATTAATTGGCTTTCCATTAGCACGAAAATCCCCGTTTCCTAGAATAAACTCAATTTCAACTAAGTTAGAATTGTCAAATGACGTTTTGTACGGAAATCGAACCACCTAAAAAATGGCCATTAAATCTGACAGTCCATTGACGAGGCGAAACTGAGGCAACTTGGTGGAATTGAGTCAATTTTAGTGTGGCACTTTTGGAGCGCCTATAACCTATCTACCCCTTTTTAGGGTTCCGTAGCCAAATGGCAAAAAACGGAACCCTTATGGATTCGTCATGTCTGTCTGTCTGTCTGTCTGTCCGTCCGTATGTCACAGGCATTTTACTCGAAAACTATAAGGTGTATTTTAATAAAATTTTGAGGATAGGTGTATTTTGTTAGCCGCTACATAGTTGTGTAATTAAATTACTAAAAAAAATATTTTTTAGGGGTGCACTCCATACATAAAACTGAAAGTCAATAAAAATATTTTCATTGCAAGCCCACGTGTGGCACATCAATCGATAGGCCTTTCAAAATAATCATCAAGGTTACTAAGCTATTTTTTTGATTCCGTGAATAGAGTCGGAGATAATCGCCCCGAAAGTCACTAAAATGATGTCTAATGTTAAAAAAAAAAAACATGGACATAGGGCTTATTAAATTCTTTCAGCGATTATTACGTCTCTCTTTGACTGAGCGCGGTGTGTTCCAACGTTGGATTTTGACATTCACGAATGGTCTATTCGGATGGCGTGTTTACGAGTCATGGGCTGCGCGAACAACTTATCATTAAGGGTATATAGGACGCTCGAATCTCCATACAAACGTAGTTTGGTTGACATTTAACGACATCCTCGAATAACATTTATACACAATGGTAGTTGACCGCCATCATCATCATCATCCTCATATCAGCCGAAAGACGTCCACTGCTGGACAAAGGCCTCCCCCAAAGAGTGCGAAAGTGACCGGTCCTGCACCACCCGCATCCAGCGGACTCCAGCAACCTTTACCAGGTCATCAGTCCACCTTGCGGGGGACCTACTCACGCCGCGCCTTCCGGTACGTGGTCGCCACTCTAGGACCTTTCCGCCCCAACGGCCATCTGTTCTACGTGCTATGTGCCCCGCCCACTGCCACTTAATTTTAGCGATTCGGAGGGCTATATCTGTTACCTTGGTTCTACTGCGGACCACCGCTGCTGTTGACCGCCATATCAAAGGGAAAATAAAAATGGAAAATAGTTTCTGTTGCTAGAAATTAAATTAGAAAAAAAATATTGCGCGTAGGTCGTTTTACATACTAAGTCTCTATTAGTTGATTGATTTTTGTTCTATAAAATATATTTCGATAATAAGTTAAAGTGATAGAAACTGGTTTCCGACCTAGATATGGTGAATCCCGTTGAGTATGAAAAGGTTCTTGTTATTCCAGGATTCAGTTTTAAAATGAGAACCAAACTATGTTTGTATGGAAGGTCGACTTGAGCCGACCGTGAGCCTTGAGTCCCCGTAAACGCTACAGTTTAGTTATTCAAGGACCGATTTTGGCTTGCCGCGCCATTCGGCATTTTGGAGCGGTTGTGAATGCCCAGCTTTATGCTCATGTCACTGTCACGAGCTTTTATTAACGGCACATAAAGTCAAATCAAAACTTTGCGCTGCCGTGATTAGGTAAAGGGTCCTACACACGTGTAACCCTTTACCTAATCACGGCAGCGCAAACTTTTGATACACAGTGATATTACCTCCAAACGTGGACGTTTTCGGAGAAAGACGCGGCTCTCTCATTTCCGCTTTAATTATTCGGGTAGCGATGAAAGGGTACGAGAGTTGATAAAGGTTTTCCGTTTCTGCCGTGGAGTGTTTGAATATAAAAAAACCCACTTATTTAGCAAAAAAGGGGTTCACTTTGTATTGAATTTCCATAGAAAGCGTATCCGTTTAATGTGCTCGTGAAACATGTGAACATTTTGATGGTTAGATGGTGCCAAGGGCTGTTATGCCAAGGGCTGTTATGCAAAATAAAATTATGACAATCAATTTTATGCAATACGAGTACGAGTCGCCGGACGTTAGGAGTATAAGAAAAATAGGATTAATAAAGATAAACGATATATGCTTATTTAAATTTAGATAATAGCGTTATCGTATATGCTAAAGAAGCATTATAAATACCTAACACGATAGGACTTACCTGTGAGATTTATAACATAAAACACGTTTTATTTGAAGCCCGCTAAAAAACGCTGCAAAAAGGGAGAAAACTTTTAATGCATTACGCAAACGGATCCTTGAATCAACGAAAGGTTTTTTATTTACCAATCTTTTGGGCGGTCCACCGATTATCCTCAATGGTATTAGAGACAAAAAAACAAAGTTTTATTTTTACTGTTTTGTTAGTGTGGTATTCCCATGCCAAATAACAGCTTTCTACTACATAGTAAGGGTCACTGAGCTAAGCCACGGACACACGGAAGAAAAGACGGACATGGTGAAACTATAAAGGTTCCTTTTTGACTACGGAACCATACAAATCTAGACGTAGTCTACATATATTTTTAATGACCATAATATGTTTTTCCGCAATAAGGAAATGAAGGGAAATATGCTAGGGCACCTGATACGGCATGACAATTACATAAAAATTTAACGAAAGATAGACAGACGGAAGGAGAGGCAGGGGAAGATCAAGACGTGGCTTTATGAACCAAGCTAAAGAGAAATTTAATGTAATGTCGAGTATCGAGAGCTCAAAACAGTGGCAGAGAACAGAATAGCGATTACTCCACTGCCAAGAGTACGGCTCTTAAGTTTATGATGATGATGTTTTGTCTGTATCATTCATGCAAGATGCTCACCAAACAGCTGTCAATTCTAATTAAAAATCCGACTAAGTAATTGTCAGGTTATGAACGCAAAACGGCGACCGCAACATACCGAGGTGTGACACGCATATATAAACCTTCTCTAAACTCATTACATGTCTTTTATGACTTATAAAACATGCAGAATATGGTGCGAGTCTCAGATAAGACGTTTTTTATCATCGTTAACTTAAATTAATCATGTAAGCGTGACTGTAAACTAGACGACGCAATGCTTTTGCAAATATTTTATCATGATTATGGAAATTCGTCATTGTTCCCATGAAGGCTTTATTATTACGGCCTTCTATACTATAACAGAAATGACTCTGCGTGTTATTAAAAGAGAAGCTTATGTTTTTTTGTAATTTAAGGATCATGAAATGATTTTTTTTAAACATTGACGTATCTTTTAGTAAGTGTTTTTCTGTCCGTCTAGTGTAGATCTGCATAAATAATCTCTCTTTTATTATCTTTTGACGACCGGTTAGTCTAGTGGGTAGTGACGCTGCCTACGAAGCTGAAGCCGCTGGGTTCGAATCCCGGTAAGGGCAAATATTTGTGTGATGAGCAATGAATATTTGTTTCTGAGACATGTATGTTTTCTATTTATTTAATTAAGTATTTATATCTATTAAATATATCGTCGTCTAGTACCCATACCACAAGCCTTATTGAGCTTAGTATGGGACTAGGTCGATTTGTGTAAGATTGTCCCCTAATATTTATTTTAGGAATATTTTGAAATATTTTTATTACCATACATATTATTACCATTATGCGAATACATTTAACTTAATGGCATTATTACATGCAAAGGAAAGCGACAGCACTGACGGTATCCGTTGGTCCCAAACTAGGCATTTTATTAATTTAATCTGCAGGATTTAATAACAAAGACACCAATATGTTACTCTTATTTCTCAATAGTCTCACTTGTCGCTGGTAGTTTAACGTTTGAGGTAACGAAAAGTAATGTCATGGTGCGAATCATTAAGTACTATTAATTACTCTCGAACGAATCCACTTCTCTGTATACTAGGGCACGCAGAGAAGACAAAACCGTTGTCTTTCATTGTAAAAAGTGTAACTGCTAATTGTGTACCTACGTTGTTTGTACTAAGTATGCCTTCACTACTAATACCATGCCTTTCGTTTAAAATTGAACCTTGCTAATTTAACAATAGAGTCATGAGTAAGTTAAACAGTATTTATTACACTTTCATTTCGAAGCTTATGTGGCACTTGACTAAACAATGGGTTTTGTTCGACCGACGGGTCTTAAGTTAAGATCCGTTCAAGAAAAATGATTCTCACTAGACAAGGTAGTGTGAGTGATAATTGTTTATCACCTAATATCATTATCTTTAGAAACATTCTTATGCATGTATACCTAGTTCGATAAACTCCCGCGGCTAGAATGTTGCCTTACTCTGATTCTACCCTTTAATCTGATCCCGCATTAAGTGGAAACACCAGCTGGCGTCCAATCCGACCGATCCATATGAAAATTTCGTTTTTGAATTGCGGCGACGACCGTTTGCTTCCTTCCTCCTTCAAAATTTAAACGGTAATAAGGTCTGTCCACGATAAAAAGTGGTCAGCGTTTAATAAAAAAATTTAAATAAATAAAAGACAACTGACATCTGTCACTTTGATTGTTAAATAGCGGGAAGAATAAACTATCGTTTAGGGCTATTTGGAGTTTATAAATTCGTAACATTTATAAAATGTCGTCTTGCCAACTGGTCATCCGAAAAAAGATCGTGTACACCTACAACCAAAATATCGGTATATCGCAAGGAAAGTTAGCCAAATTATTAAAACTTCCGAAGTCAACCGTGCAAAAGGTATTGGCTAATTATCAGTGCAGATTGTCTGTTTCAAGAAAAGGTGGTTCGGGTAGAAAACGCGGTCCTGCTGATAAAACTAAGGCAAAAAAAGTAATCGAGCATTTTAAGAAGAATCCAACTCTCTCTGTCCGTGACGTCGCCAAAAAATGTAAGGTATCGAAATCGTATGTCCAAAAAATCAAGCAGCGTGCAGGTTTACGATCGTACAAGGCAACTACAGTTCCTAATCGCGATGCTACAAAGGATAAATTATGTAAAACCCGGGCTCGAAAGTTGTATACAAAATATTTGACGAAGTTTGGTTGTATTTTGATGGACGACGAAACATACGTGAAAGCAGATTTTAAGCAATTACCAGGTTTGCAGTTCTATGTGGCAAATCAAAGAGGGAATGCCGATAAAAAATTTACAACAAAAAAAGTTGATAAATTTGCAAAAAAATTCCTTGTCTGGCAAGCCATCTGTACATGTGGTCAAAAAAGCAAATCGTTTGTTACTACGGGTACGATTAACCAATCCATTTACACGAAAGAGTGTTTGAAAAAACGCTTATTGCCGTTTATAAGAAACCACACAGAGCCTGTCATATTCTGGCCTGATTTAGCGTCCTCACATTATGCCAAATCTGTTTTAGAATGGTACACTGAAAATAATATCTCCTTTGTACCGAAATTAGCAAATCCACCAAACTGCCCAGAACTTCGGCCGGTAGAGCGTTATTGGGCAATAATGAAAAGAAAATTGAAAAATAGTGGTAAAATTGCTACAAATGAGCACCAGTTCAAAAGAATGTGGGATACAACATGTAAAAAGATGACCGAAAGTGATGTACAGAGATTGATGGAAGGAGTCCGAAGCAAAGTCAGGGTATTTTACCAGTGTTAATTTCTTAAACAGGAGGTTTATTAATTTTCAAGAACACTAATAAAACTTTAATTTAAATAGCCCATGAAATGATTTTTCTTAGTTTTTTTTTAAATTTGTCGTTATAACACCGACCACTTTTTTTCGTGGACAGCCATTAATTACGCTTCATATATGGATGAATAATATTTTATATTTTGTTTCAATTAACGACTGGTTTCACCGCATTTCGGAATATAATTACCTTTTTGTGGGGATAGAACATTGCACAAACACACTTCGCTCCTCGGTCGTCGCTTGCAAATATAATCACATAATTTTCTCATCATACGTTAACGTCAACTTTAAGCTAACTTTACGGCGCGATAACATGTCGCTTATCAAACATTTATTGAACAAAGACAATGCCGCTGACGGCCCCTATCTAAATTATTTTAGCGTTTCCTCGACTTTCGCTGAATTCCTCTAGAGGCTAAGTACTTCTAAACAACTTAAGTTTCAGAGGTTTCAGAAATTTACTCACCCAAGAAGGCAAAGGGTAAGTAAGGCAAATCAAGTACTTAATGGATTTCTTTTGCGGTGTCGTTCTGACACTTTGTTTCGGCGCGAGTGGGAGCGAGCGCGAGTTACATTGAAATATGTTTGGGATAGGAAGCGAGAAACAAAAATAGACCTCCATTAATTAAACATTTTATCGCTATTTATGACGTGCAACGGTTTAAATTTTCAGTTTATAGTCTGCGAAGATACAGTTTACTGAACTTTAGTCGTTTTTTAACCGATTTCAATAAAGGAGGACGTTCTCAATTCGGTTGTATGCTGTTTTTTTATGTTTAATGTTTGTTACCTCAGTTGGATTATCACGTAACGTTTTGAACGCACGTTAGGTAGATCCAACTGTCATTTTCCCATATAAAAAGTGACATTTTACGCCAGGCAAAATACGGTTTTGAAAAACATTAATTTATAATAGCCTTTTTTTTGTTGATTTCATTTGAAAATGTTATTCTAAGATGATTTAGTCAAGAATCCGACAAACTTTCCACCCGGAAGTAATTATGTAGATTTAAATGAAGCATGCATTATCTTTTTTTGTACGATTTATCTTGAATATTATAGAGCAAATGTAAATGAACCAAAATAAAGACAAAAACATTTATTAATATTTTTACTGACTTTTCAGAAGCCAGTTAACTTATCATTTTTTCGATGTCTGAAATTTTGTCGGATTTTGTCGCTGGGTAACTATTTAATTGAAAATATATCCGTTACACATAAGAAATAAGCTATTATAAATTATTTCCAAAATTGTCATTTTTTCCATACAAGTTGTCAGTTCATTGCCTGGACTATTTAGATCCTACCTGACGCGCGTACAATTTGCGTTACGTGATCGACCTGCATAACTCGGTGATTTACGAACCGATTCGCACGATTCTTTGTTTTCGTTGAAAGTATGTGCTTCCAGATTGGTCCCTTGTTATCAGAAAGCTAGTTGGATGTTTGGAAATTGAGGAGTTCCCTCGCTTCCTCATGGATCCTGAGGAAGTGAGGGAACTCAATTTTATTAGGCCCGCATGCAGTGATTTCGGTATTTTCTATTATCTATTGTATCTATCTATTATAAGCCGTTTATTATACTCGGAAACCACAAATTTGGTGAAGTGGAACTGATGATGAAGACCACAGATGATTTATCAATGATATGAAGTATGTCACATAGTCTGATATGATTCCGTTTAAGTAGCAACTAATGAAGTGCCAAAGATGATTCTGAGATCCTTGAGGAATCGAAGGAACTCCTCTAATAATATCGGCCCACATATAGCGACATGGGTTCTTTCTGTAATAATCAACGCATTTAATTTGCTCTCGGAAAGCAGTTCAAGTGGTAAAGTGGAAAGGAATTCTACATGTGTATTCCATGGCGATTTGGCGAAGTACCTACTGAATTGAAGTCGATTTAAACTTTATTTTTGAAAGAAATTATTTGTGAACCAAGTTCATGTAAATACCTTCACCCACTCTACTAACACGAGATGGGCAGTCAGACATTTTTTAACCGACTTCAAAAAAAGGAGGAGGTTCACAATTCAGTTGCATATTTTTTTTGTACGGTAAAGTTTAAATATAATGTATACGATTTTCAATCCTATCCCCAGGCATAAATTTGAACCGTATATATGTTAATAAACGTGACTGTACATAACTATTTTTAAAACTATTTTATGCTTGCGCCATTGCCCCAAAGTGGGGTTACCAGAGGGGTAATCACGAAACGTTTCGAATGCGCGTTAGGTAGATCCTACTGTCATTTTTCCATATAAAAATTGACATTTAGATCTACCGTACGCACAATGCGTTACGTACGCACAATGCGTTACGTGATCGACCTGCAGGAGTGCGCATAAACATAATACACAGTTATATATATTTATGTCAAATCGAAATTGTGATTGAATGACTAGAGGTTTGGCCATCTAATTCCAATTCTGGGAACACATAAAAATTCCGAATCCTAGATTAATCCAAAATTTGAAAATTCCGAACGCCATCTTGAGGCAGCTGATTTAATGCAATATAGAATACTAGCTTCTGCCCGCGACTCCGTCCGCGTGGAACTCGTTTATATCGCGCAGCCCCATACAAACTTTCACCCCCCCATTTCACTCCCTTAAGGGATGATTTCGGGGATAAAAACTATCCTATGTCCTTCCCCGGGACTCAAACTATCTCGATACCAAATTTCATCGCAATCGGTTCAGCGGTTTAAGCGTGAAGAGGTAACAGACAGACAGACAGACAGACACACTTTCGCATTTATAATACTAGCTTCTGCCCGCGACTCCGTCCGCGTGGAACTCGTTTATATCGCAGCTCCATACGAACGTTCACCCCCCCCATTTCACCCCCTTAGGGGATGATTTCGGGGATTAAAACTATCCTATGTCCTTCCCCGGGACTCAAACTATCTCGATACCAAATTTCATCGCAATCGGTTCAGCGGTTTAAGCGTGAAGAGGTAACAGACAGACAGACAGACAGACACACTTTCGCATTTATAATATTAGTATGGATGGTTATGTTAGGTTAGTATTAAGGTGGAGTCTTGTAATTGCAACTATCTGGTAATTGAAACTAAATTTAATAATGCTCCCTAGGATCACTCTCCACCTTATATCCTAAAAAACCAAAAAAATCCTGGAAATTATTTAATTAATTAAAATATTATTTCAGTCAAATGACTCTTCTGAATGAGTGTACCCGGGTTTTATAGTACACGCGCGCCAGTCAAAACGAGTGTGTGCGACTAATAGAAAACCTAGTCCAATTAAATGCGTCTAGAAAGTATAGAAGACCCCGTGTCATTTAACAACTCAAACATAACCAGACCCTTTCTATATTTAATAAAATAGTCTTGTTGACAATGTTCCTCATCGACTCATTACAGACGGCTTATATTGGGTCCCTAATAGGTAACAATACTCGACATCCTTCAAATAACAAGCGACCGGGCCGTCCCGATACCAATTACAGAGATCTAGACACAGTTACAAAGCTCCTTATAAAATTGTTTTTTCAGGGTTCCGTACCTCAAAAGGAAAAGATGTAACTATATATAGGATCAGTTTGTTGTCCGTCTGTCCGTCTGTCAAGGCCCTTTATCTCGGGAACGCGTGAAGGTATCGAGTTGAAATTAAAACCATATCTCAATCCCTTGAAGCAGCAGTGAAAAAATCAAACTTCTAAGTTTAGGCGCCGTAGGTTCATGGTCTTCTCTCCCTCTCACTGAGCATAAGCGTGAGCGAGATGGAAGTGCGTGCTTGAAAGCGCGGATATCATGTTTTTTTTTAATTTAAAATTTTTGGTCGTTTAAATAAATAATAAAGTAATCACTGATTTCTCTCATACATGATATTGCCGATTTTTAAAAGCAATTTTAATATTTTTAGCTTTTGTGCATAATTTGTTACGAATATTTTAAGTGTATTTTAGACCTATGTTCGTGATTTTTTTCTATCGAGCGAAAATTGCTTATTCATGTTTCGAATCACTGATCTCGCTGCAGAAAAACCTCAAAATTACTATTCGTATTTTTCTCAAAACCATATTATTATAATCAAACGCATTATATTGTTTCATAAACTCTGTTCGCTTAATTTCGCTGAACCTACGGCGCCTTAACGTAAAAAAAGATATGGCCGTTTATGCCGCAAATAACCTTTATTTTGACACTCAAGGGAATCAAAATTTACAGGGTATTTTCCGTTGACCTAGAACTATGAAATTTGGCAAATAATATCGTCTTAAAACCTAAGTACGGAACCCTTGGTGGGCGAGTTCGACTCGCACTGGTCCTTTTTTTTTTGTCTTTTCTCGCTTCATCTTGTGAACAAAGTTGAGCGAAGACAAAGAAAGCGCTAAAACATGCGATGCATTGCAGATACCTAGTCTGCAGAGTGAAGTTTTATTGGAATTAATTTTAACCTAATACCTAAACTTGCGTGAATTGTTGTATTGGAACTTTAAGTGATTTCTTGAGCACTATTTATTGGATACTTATATTGCTTTGATAGCAATAAGACTTGAACAATGTCGATTTTATATTGCATGAAGAACGGCGAGTAGTAGAAGTTTCGACTAACCAAGTGCTTTTAAGATAAGAAAATAAATGTTTTAAAGCATACACTAAAGCCACAGATCTACAATATTGCTAAATTTACTTAGATGTTTCACATTTTGTGCAAATCAATACTTAAAATGCCTACTTTTTCAAGCATAATAAGTTCAAAAAACTGTAACCCGACTCCGATACCTAACTGAAAAAAAACTTTTGAATCGAATGATCTTCATTTATCTAAGTCAATTCAGTATTTTAAACACTACGGTGTAACACACGTAAATATAAACATCATTATCATCATCATATCAGCCTAAAGACGTCCACTGCTGGACATAGGCCTCCCCCAAAGAGTGCCACAATGACCGGTCCTGCGCCACTCGCATCCAGAGGACTCCCGCGACCTTTATCAGGTCATCAGTCCACCTTGTGGGGGACGCGAGCCTACCCATGCTGCGCCTTCCGGTACGTGGTCGCCACTTGAGAACCTTTCCGCCCCAACGGCCATCGGTTCTACGTGCAATGTGCCCCGCCCACTGCCACATAATGCGCTAAATACAAACATAAATTGCTAAAATCATAATTATATACCTTCCTTTCGGCTCCGGCGTAGTCTGGCAAAAATAGGCTGTTAGTTTAAATTTAGACGCAGTGTGCTAAGACTCTTGAAACTTATAATACATGTATGTATATTATTATTATTGCAAAAGACAACAAAGGTCCAATCGGTGCTAGTTATTTTTAGCCTACGTTAGTACATAATTGATAATGTGGATTTGGATTTGGTCCTCTGGCAGAGTAATCAAATCAAATCATTGCATACACCTGAGATCAAGCGGCAGTCTAAACAATGGATTTTTTCTAACGAATCTGCCCCAAATAAGGCGATAATGGTCCCATCAGCCGGAAACGTCATGGCTACGATTTTTTGGGATAGTTAGGGAATAATCCTTATAGATTTCTTACAAAACTATCACAGGGCCGTGAGTTATTGGAGCGGTTTGGTAAAAAAAAACCGTCCAAGTGCGAGGCGGACTCGCGCACCGAGAGTTCCGTTTAAACCTGTAGGTACTATAGCCCTGAGTATTTGATATGAATTTCAATTTAATGCCTCTACGCGTTCATGAGGAAAGGGGTAGTAACTTTAAAATGATTCAAAATATTTTTATTATATGATGTAACTAAAAATTTACGGTTTTCGCAATTTTTCCGTTATCTGTGCTATAAGACGTTGCTTCGTACCAAATTTCAAGATTCTGAGTTCACGGGAAGTACCCTGTAGGTTTTGATTAACTTGCGAGTTTCGAAAATTTGCGGCATAAACGGCTGTATCTTTTGATTGCGTTGGCTTAGAAGTTTGATTTTTTCACAGCTCCAAGAGACAGTAGACCTTAGTATTTAGTTTTAGCTTGATACCTCCACGCGTTCCTGAGAAAAAGAGTCTTGATAGACGGAAGGACGGACGGACGGACGGACAACAAAGTGATCCTATAAGGGTTCCGTTTTTTTTCCTTTTGAGGTACGGAACCCTAAAAAGGAGACACGGCCCCATTTGGCAAAGAAGAAGGTGTTGTTCCATCATGACAACGCACCAGCACATTCATCCAAAATTGTCACTGCCAAATTAAACCAACTACGTTACGAATTGCTGCCACACCCGCCTTACTCACCGGATCTGGCTCCCTGTGACTTTTTTCTGTTCCCCAATATGAAAACATGGCTCGGAGGAAAGAAATTCAGGTCAAACAAGGAGGTTATAGCTGAGACAGAAGCGTATGTTGAAGAGTTTGACAAATCCTACTTTTTGGAGGGGTTAAAGAAGGAGATTATGTTGAAAACGTTGCACGTTGATAACGATCTTTAATAATCACAATGAACCAATATTTTACTGAACTACCTCCGAAATAAATACATGTATTCAATAATAATAATAAGAATAAGCATGCCGATTTTATATTTTATGACATTATTGCACCCAAATTTTAAATAAAATGTTAATTTAATTTAGTTTGTAAGATCTTTGCAATGCCCTGCCGGGGTATCAGTGCCTCTTACTTTGCAACCAACATCTATGTCATTTAATGTATCTGATTATGCATGAAATAAATGAATATGAATATGAGTATGAAAAATAAAATAAAACTTTTAAAAAATATATGCGTTTTCATATCTAACACAGGTACTTTTTGATCCACCCTCGTATTTATTAAACATGGCCTTTTAATTTTGAAGCATTTCTGTCAGGTGGCTAGACAATGGACTTTTTAGAACTGAGTCTCACTATACAAAATTAACAATAGAATCAACAGCTGCCATCATGCATTTGTTCAATCAGTCTAATCAGTGAGTGTTGAACGATACCTATATAAAAAATGTCCAACCGCCGAAACTTTTCACCCTTCAGTGCCAATACGCGACACAATTATGCAAAGCAAAGGCTTTTAAAGCCATTGACAAAGTTGGCCGAAGTCTCCGCAAGCCAGGCCCTGATTGATAGCGTGGGAGTAAGTAACAATTTGCTTAATGATAATATTAACGGGGTTTCAAACTTCAGTGGGGTAGTTATTTTGTTAGGTATTGTTTTGTTTTTAAACTATCGATATTTTATAATTGTCCTGAAATGGGATCAAAGTTATACTTTTCTTACCTGACCCTGCAGGTCGATCACGTAACGCATTGTACGCGCGTCAGGTAGATTCTATATGTCAATTTTTATATGGAAATCTGACAGTTGGATTGTCCTAACGCGTGTGCAAACCATTACGTGATTATTCCCCTGGTTTACAAAAAAGAGTTATTGTTACCCTTAAATAAGGATTTAAATTTTCCTCATACGAGGTGTGAAAAGCAGTAGGTGTAACTTGGTAGCAAAATTATTTCCATCTTGGGCGTAAATACTTGAAATCCCTCGTTACACTCAAGGGTAGTTTTATCCCCTTGAGGACGAGTAACGAGGAATTTCAATTTTTCATCCTCTTGGTGTTTTTCTGCGCTTTGGGGGTTGTAAAACACTGTACAAACCTACACGGCATATGTTTACTTTAACTTTTTGAATAAAAATACGAATCAGCCAGTCTCTCTGATACAAACGGAATAATATACGAGTACTCATATGTATCTATCGTCAACGTGATGAATTAACCGCGTTCGGATCGCAGATGGCGTAGCTTTGCAAATGTATAGATATCAGGCTACAAAAGGATATCATAACTTATTTTCATTGTACAAAATCGATAAACATTTTTTCTTTGTTAACCCATTCAGCGCCAATCAGGACACTCATGCGTCAGGACCCTATGGACGCTTTTCGTTACAAATTGACACTAACCCATTCGAGGCAAATGGGTCACTTATATGAGTCATGCTTCTACGAACGATTTCCGTAGCACGCGTAGCGATGCGTAGCCTCGAATGGTTTAATCTGCTAAGGACTACGGCATTACGCTACGAGCGTAGCATGGTGGCCAATGGGTTAAAACACTCTTTGTGGGATGATCTCGACCCGTTTTGTACGAACGGGAACTAGCACATTACCGAACCGAGTAGCGGAAAAAACAGAAGGATCATAAATTAATTATTTAATATTAGGAAGAAAGCTACGGTAGCCTAGTGGGTCAGTAAGGGTGGGTAGTAAAGTTTAAATAAAGAAACTACCTCCGGTTAGGGAAGAAAACCTCTGCCTCGAGTAGAACCGGTGTATAAAATTGGGCGAGGTATATCATTAAATTAGCGAGTACCTATTATAATATGAATTAGCTACAGTAGAAAAGTTACGGTAGCTTAGTGTTCAGGCATGCGGCTGTCAAGCGGCGGTCGTGGGTTCGATTCCCGGCTCGTACCAATGAGTTTTCAGGAACTTATGTACGGAATATATACCTATTTACCGTTAGCTTTTCGGTGAAGGAAAACATCGTGAGGAAACCGGTCTAAGTTCCCAATAAGGTCTAGTTTTCCCGCTGGGTTGGAAGGTCAGATGGCAGTCGCTTTCGTAAAATTAGTGCCTGCCAAATGTTGGGATTAGATGTCAAAGCGGACCCCGGGCTCCTTTAGAGTACAATCGGAAATAACGGAAGGATGATGATGGGACAATTTTACACAAATAGAACTAGACCCATATTAAATAAATAAATGATTTTTTCCTGCAAGTAAAAAAAAAAAATTCATAATTCAAAATTATTTATTTTCAACAAGGTTTTTACATTTAGTGTTCGTTTCTCCCTTTTAAGTTAGACACTTGTATTAGGGGGAAACGCTCTTTCATACAGGTGGTAACAGCATGTTAAAAATAAGACTAAACATAGTTTGTTTTCAGCTTACTACTAAATCTATCTATCTTATTACTATACATAGATTGGAAAGGTCTTCTGTTCATTATTAAGGTAGTTCTGTATTCGAAAACATGAGTTAAGTGAACTTAAATTAATCTAATCTAAGTGAATGAAATGATTGTTACGTGCAAGTATAATTATAATTACGAGTTAGTCAATAACTCGAACGATATCCAATCACCTATGACTAGCTGTTAGTCATAAGTAATTCGGTATCGTCGTAATTTTGGCTTTTAAGCCAGTTACAAATAAGTTTTTACATTCTCTATAAGTTGTGCTGTAGATTTTAGTTTTTCTATTTATTTTATTATAAAGAATTACAGATGCTACTTTAAATTGTCGTTTAGCAAAATTAGTCCTAGTTCTTGATAATTGCTTTATTACTTCATAGGGATTACGTTTTTGTATCATACTATGATCTCGTTTTAGATTTTTATGAATTTTCAGAATACAATTTAGGATATATAACTTTCTTACTGTAAGAACATTAGAATCTCTGTAAACATCAATAGTGCTGTATCTTTTGTTTTTACCTAAAAGTACTTTAAGAATGGACCTTTGAGCACGCTCCAGAACCAAGAGTTTAGTTTTGTGAGTACCCCCCCATACAGGCAGACAGTAAAGAACGATGGATTGAACTAGGGTTTTATAGATATAGATTAATAGTTCCTTATCGGAGATATGCCTCAAGTATTTAAATAGCCATATGAGTTTCCGTATTCTGATTGCAGTAATTTCGATTTGTTGGTTCCAAGAAAGTAATTGATCGATGTGGACACCTAAATACCTAGTGGAGGGAACATTTTTGAGGTCAGAGCAAGTACAGTTATTCGTCAAATGATTTGAGCAAGTGTGAGCTTTTAATAAATGTGTAGTTCTATCAGGCTGTGTGCTGTTTTGAATAGAAAACGTTATATAATTGGTTTTTTTAATGTTTAATGAAAGTAAATTAATTTGAAGCCATTTTATTACTTTGGACAGACCGGATTCAGCATAAGCGTATACCTCCTCCCAGCTGTCTCCGTGAAAAAGAAGCGCAGTATCATCAGCGTACGAGATTACTAAGCCATTTGGAAGCTGAATATTGGTTAAATCATTAATATAACCCTTAAATTGGCAACACCTAAAATTAAAAAAAAAAAAAAACTAACCAATGTATCAAGTTGGATATGGTCGCAGATGCCCTAGAAAAATAGAAAAAAAATCCACGATGTCCAATTTTCTGGAAAACTTATGTGCCACACGAGGGACAGTGCTCACTACCCGGTAAAACACCCTGTTCGATTAACGTGCCTTGTGTGTCCCGTTACTAAGAGTTTAGTAAAACACCAAATTACGGAAAAATGCACTTTATTGTCTAAAAAACATTACTTTTGGTTAAAAAGGCGAAAACAATTTATTTTATTACCGTCTCCAAAGATAAAGCAAAGCAACATTTTGCGTTAAATACAATACACAAAAGTTTTACCTTCTTTGCAATACCTGCAACGTGCCCTTGCTGTTCCGTTTTCAGGAAAATGACCCACATTATCATACCGCACTCTTTCTGTCCTGATTGGTCTGAATCGCTATCCAATATATTTAGCCTCTCCAGTGAAGAACTGATAGACGGTGGATCAGAACTTTCTTCGTCTGACAGAGCACGTGATTGAACTATGTTAGTTGGCTCATCTTCCAAATCTGACCAATCATCTGAACAGGCATAAGGCACAGGAACCAAAGCCAACATTTTGTGCAACCGAGTAAGTTTTAAGCACTGTCAACAAATAAAACAAAACATGCCATAAAACATGCAAAAATAAAACAAAACCAACAAAAATACTAATTTAAGAAACAAAAGACAAATATTATTATTTTTTCTGACAAGATAGCAACGGGACTCGTGGTACTCGTAATCTGTGACTTTTAATATTCTACGCATTTGGCAATGGGACTCCTGTGGTACATACGAATGTTTAATTCTGATATTTTTAAAATAAGGATTAAAATAAGTGAATTTGTTATTACTAACATAGATTAACGTTTCTAAATGACGTTTAGCATATGGTAAGCAACGTCAGCACACCAAAAACATAAAAAAAGTTTCAGTAACTTACCGAAGGTGCTGAGAAGTGTTTCCTTCGTAAACTCATTTTGACACTGACAGTTGTAGGTTAGTGTTGCAGCGTTTCTGATTTTTTCTACTATTGACTATAGTACAATTGATGAATTGCCAGTAAAAAGTAAATAAAATATCTAAAAAATCAGCTTCAAATTTTTATCAAAGTTAATGTACCGCTTGAGTCACTTTGCCAATTCAAGGGATAAGTCAAAAAGAGTGTTGGGCCTAGAACACTTCCCTGGGGGACTCCAAAGGGGGTAGATAATTCATCTTTGCTATAAACATCGTTGCATAATTTGACTTTTTGCGTTCTATTATTTAAGTAATTTGTAATTAGATTTAAGAATTGCCCACGGATACCTAGGATTTCCAGTTTACTGATAAGGATGGGGACAGAGACGGTGTCAAACGCTTTTTTTATGTCGAGAAAAATACATAAAGTATTCTTTTTATTTTCAATATGTGTAGTAATCGAGTTTGTTAGTTCTAGAACAGCCTCTTCGGTATTTTTTCCTTCGCGAAAGCCAAATTGTCTAGGTGATAAAAGGTTAAACTTGCTTAGATACTTGATAAGTCTGCAATTATCAGTTTTTCTAGTATTTTTGAGATTGAGGGTAATACCGATATAGGTCTGTAGTTGTTAACGTCCGCTCTGTCCCCATCTTTAAAGACTGGGTGAATTATAGCCCGCTTAAGAGAAGCCGGGAATATCCCTTGTGTGAAACAGAGTGAAGTCAGATGTTCTATAATTGGGATTAATTCGGATTTTGCCATTTTAATAAACGAGGTCGGTATATTGTCCCAGCCTGACGCAGATTTGGATTTAAGATTAACTATTATTGATTCTATTTCTTGATGGTCAGGGGTAATTATACCAATAGAGGAGGAATGTTGCTTTAGCTAGAGCTGAAACTTAAGTCATTAAATAGGTCTTTAAATCTACTTTATTTCATTATATGGGCACAAAGCCGAATTCCATTGCAGAACTGAGATATTCATATTTAAGTCAGAGTAAATAGGATCTATTAAAAAACTGCATGTGGCTTGAATGTTATTAAATGCAACCTACTAATAAAATAATACATATTAAGAGAGGTAATAAACCATACTTATACGAAAAATGCCTGCTTAGATTCAGTAAGCGGTGGACATAAGCATGAATTAAGTGCGTAATTATGTACCGATCATAGGAAAAGATTTATATTCATCTAACTACATTTAGTACCTATAAACACACTATACATATCGAAAAACATCATGCTATCAGAAATGCCATAATGCATAATATGTTTACTCACCGGAATAAGTGCATTTGCCCGTAAGTATTGAGCAATCAGAGGTTGTAATGCAGGTAAGTTTTCTTCTAAAATATGTCGCCGCTGTGGCAAAATCGAACGAGGACATAATACATAACGGCGTCCTTCTACTGCCATGTTTATATATTATTTTATTAGGCTTTTTAACTAAGCAATATCAATTGAACACTTAAACGTTACGATATCAAGTAACACTTGCACAGGTAAGATAGGTACTTAACGTAGATACCTAGGTAAAAGAGGTTTTAAATGACTCGAAATAATATTATTATTATTGGTTAAACACGATATTCAACAAGAAATGACACCGAAAGAATATAATTAATGGAACGATCGATATCCGTACCTTCATTTTTTAAATTGGGTTTGCTCAATACCTACCCTCCAGAATATGAATATTCTCCGAATGCATTTATCGTAGCTCGTACTCACCGTGACTAAAATACAAATATCTTAGTTCTGCAATGGAATTTGACATGTGCCCATATAATGAAATAAAGTATATTTTAAGACCTATTTATTGACATAACTCTCAATGCTGTTGGTTTCAGGCCCATTTTGACGCGTGGTCCTTTTTGTTGTTGTTTTTAGCTTTATTAAGGAGATCTCTTTCATATTTCTGCTTTAATTTCTTTATTAAATTATTGCAATAATTTCTATAGCGCCGATAAGTAATCTGTAGTACTTCATTCGTATTGTCACGTCGTAAATTTTTCTGTAATTTATTTCGGTGTTGGATACATTTTAGTACACCGGGGGTAATCCATGGTTTCAGAATTCGCTTATTACAAGGAATTTTAACTACTTTAGTACAGGAATCAATCGCATTTTGAATATATTGAAGTAATTTATTAGTTAGTATATTAGGGTCATTTATAAGTAGTAACTCACCAAGATTATTACTTTTAAACAATGAAAATGCTTTAGGATAATCCGTTATAACTTTAGTATCAGACTTAAACGTAGTGGTAGATTTTGAATAAATATTAAACAGAGTCATTAAGTGATCAGTAATGGTAGTGTTTAGGATTGCCGTTTTAGAAAAATATGTTTTAGGATTAAGGTTAATAAAGATATGATCCAAACAACTATTAATACGAGTATTTTCTTTATGAGCCGGTAGTAACCCATGGGAAGCCAACATATTAAGGTAGTTATTTGTAGAACTGTTATGTAACAAAATGTTTATGTTTATGTCACCCGTTATGACTACGTTATTACCAATCTGATTATTTTTAAAATGTGAATCTAACGATGAAATAAAACTACTTGTATTTGTATTGGACGGAGAACGATAGATGCATAAAATTTTTAGACATGACAGAGATATCTGGAGACAAGTCGCTTCAACCAAAATAATTTCTTTTACTGAATGCGGAATAGAATTACTTATATAGACGACGACACCGTCATTTTGTGTTATTTGAATACTAGTATTGTAACATGAATAGTTCTGTTTGATTGGAAGAGGTCTATCGTAATTTAATCTACACTCCGTGAGGACTAATATATCAATTTCTCGTTTTAAAGAGGTTAAGTTTACGTCTAAGTCATCCATGTTTTTATAAATGCTTCTTATATTCTGCGTAATAATAGAGTAAGCGGGTTTCGTTATCGGCAAATAAGAGGGTAAGTCTGAGACGCTGCAGTTAAAGGTCTGATTATTATTTAAATCGTCTAATTCAATATAAGATTTCATCTAGTGCCATAATATGAAGAGTAAACAGTCAAAGTTGTATAAAACAATGGTGTTTGAGATAATATCCAATAACGCTGGTAAAATTCTAATATCTATTTTACTTTGTTTTTGCGCAATAGTTAGGTAGTTAGTAATTATAATTTTATGGTTGTTTGTTTTCAATACAAGTGTGAGTGATATTATATTCACTTTTAAGGACTTATAGTTATTCTGAAAGTATACATATCGAGAGCGAGTGTTTGAACTTAATACACGAAAGATGTACTTACTGTATAGGTAAATAGCAATGTTACTAGGAGTATTCATAACAATACATTTTAGTTGAATATTGAGGAGCCGATCAGTGAAAGTATGGTATAGTCATTCATTAAAGAGTCTCTGCACTTGGAGTTCGTTAGTGATCCAGATTACCGGTGATGTGTCGGATTTACGCACGTAGATGCGGCCGTAGGCAGTCCAGCAGTATTTATAATCTTTTGACCTCTTGAAGTAGGCCGTAATGGGACCATTACAGGTCCACATTCTACCAGCTTTTTTGAAAAAGAAGACCTCTGTTAAGAAGAAACGCCGAAACAAACTCAAAAGTCAGTAATTTTTTGCCAAAAAAAGCTTATTAAAATGATAGTTCTTAACATACTTAAAATAAGTCAAACTGAATATGAATACAAAGAAAAAAATCATCATTATGCGTTGTTCTACAATAACACATATCCGAATATAAGCTATATGAATAATTAAGCTATTTTGGGCTCTGGTTTGGGGCATGCATTGCTGTCAGTTAGATAGTCCTCAACCCTGAAATAAGCCTGCGACATCAATATTTTTTTCAAGTAATTTTTAAGAGCTGGAAAGGGTAGAATCAAAATTTCATTAGGTAATTAATTATGAAAATGGATACATTGAACCGAAAAAGACATGTATAGTTCATGAACACGAAACTTTTTGGTTGCTATTTTATTTTTATATCGTGTATCATGGGTAGCAGATTTTTTACAGAACGAACCTATGTTCTAAATGACATAAACAATATTTTCATAAATGTATTGGGACGCTACTGTTAAAATACTAATTTCTTTAAAGAGTTCTCTCACGGATTTTCTTGCTCTCAGGTTATATGTATATATGTAGAACGAATGGTTATTTTTGTAAATAAACTCAATTAAGCTATTATGAGTACTAGACGACGACAAGACGACGAATTTGTAATAGATATATAAACTTACATAGAAAACTTCCAGTAACAAATATTCATGCTAATCACACAAATATTTGCCCTTACCGGGATTCCAACCAAGGACCATCAGCTTCGTAGGCACTGTCACTACCTGCTAGGCTAACCGATCGGCCACCCAGCAATACCTACGAAACAAATGTCAAATAACAATGTAATTTGAGATGAATCCGAAGTTTTCAATGCAAGCTCTGTTCGGTACGAGTATGCTGTCAGCTGTCAAGTCAATTCAGCTTTTTAACATTTCACTGCCAGGAACCCGCCTAGCGATCGCCTTCACCGTAGTCGCTTTCCGCTACATAACATACGAGTAAAACCACGGGATCGGCTACGAGCGTAGCGCGTAGCGATTCTTGGCAGTGAATGTGTTAATTGCACGTCTACATTTAAATGAGTGTTTTCTGCAGGTCGATCACGTAACGCGATATACGCGCGTCAGCTAGATCTAAACGTCAATTTTTATATGGAAAAATGACAGTTAGACTGTCCTAACGCGCGTCGGAGACGTTACCCCTCTTATTAGCGACGGATGTGTGGAAGCGGGCGGTACGAATGCGGCACTGCATGCATACCGCACCGCATCCGCGCAATATATAACTAGTGCGCAAATGTAATACTAATGGTTTATCGACAAGTAAATAAATCTGGGCATTATACCAAAAAGTAACAAATCAATAATCTAAAAAATATGTCTCTTCCTCTTTCCTCCCCATTCCACCCCACCACGGAGGTAGCGTTAATAACCTAATGTCTATTAGAACACTTCACTACTAAGTAGATACAAGATACCTTTCATAAGTGTTAACCCTTGCATAGAAATCCGATTTAAACTATGATTTCAATTAATTTAAAGAAGATACTGTATCTCCACATTTTCATCTACCTTAGGTCTAGGAGGTCACAAACTTTTATATTTTGCTGCTAGCCGATTCGACTTCATTCAAAACTGAACGCTATTCGTAAGCAAATTGGTATTTTGATCGCCGCCGGCGGCGGGCGAGCCGGCCCGTCGCACCCAACGCGCCCGCGGCCGGTCCGCCTAAAAAGTTGATAATTGTTTATATATTTGCGCCAAATTCATTTTTAGGGTGACACCGTAAGATGTCACGTGACCTGATCGAAAAACTGTTACAATGTTATTGAGTTTTCACTTCTGCCGGCATTCCCGGAGTGCAATCCGATCTTTTTTATTATTTAATTAATATTAATGCTTATGCTTATTATGCTTATTGTGTTGCACATAAAGCCACTATTTAAAACCTGGAAGGTTTAGGCAATAGTTAGCGTGATCGCGCGGTTCATCCCGCGTTCCTTAAGTTAACTACATACGGCCGTATTCATAAACGTCCTACAAGCCTGTTTTAACTAAAATGGCGTTAAAATTAGTTTGTCCTTATCTGTCACGTTGTCATTTCTGTTCGTAAGAAAGGGACACAGAACATTTTATTTAGCAGAGGCATTTTAAGTTTTATGAATAAGGGGGTTATAATATAATACTTGTAACAAATTGAGATCAAATTGACGATGTAACCCCGACACAAACTAACTAATAATAACGCTAGTGACCCAACCCCGCCGGAGTCGATTAAACTTCGTCCAAATTTATGGCATCAATTTATGGGTTATCAGTTCAGTTCGTCCTAAAGGCGGGTATGAAAATCGGGTTCTAAACTTGGTTAGTGTTGTCACTTTTGTTCAGGTACCCTTGCATGTCATTTCCGTGTGTGTCCTAACAAACAGAAGTTTCGAAAACTAGGTACTTATTAATATTCATAACAATATTACTAGTTGATAGCTCTGTGAGCTGTAAAACTTGCGAGACTGTCTTTTTTAATATTTCGAGAAACTGAATTGACATAAAAGTCCTGACCTGACTCCTGAAACCTGCTCGCAAAATTTCAAGGGAAACGGTGGAGAAATGCGACCTGTAGAGCAGAACAGCCGTACAGACGCCGGGCATACGAAATAATTTTAGCCCGAGCTGAAATGGAGAACTTCTTTCGCTTCTCGTGCAATGAGAAATTAGCTTTTAGGTGCCTTACTCTTGCACCACAGAGTACTTGAAGAGGGCCAATCTAAATCTTTAGCCAATTTTCTTATTATTTTATATGTAATCCAGTGACCAAAATGCCATACGATAAATAAAAATAATGCAGGTTTATCGGGCCAAAACGGGGGAACATTAACACCAACACTACACAACTCGAGCTCATTGTTGCCTGGCGACGGCTTTTCCGTAAAGAACTCGGAAGGCGTCAACACGCCGAATAAATCACCGTCTTTAGACATAGTTCGTAAATAACAAGTCCGTTACGCAACTTTAAATTTTCACTAGGGTCACCATTTGTGGGACGAGTCAAACATAATAACACACTGTTAACTTTAGACGAAATATATTTCTAATCCCACATTAAAATAACAAACATGAAATTATATTCCTTAGGAAAGTCATAAGGGCAAAACTGACAGCAAACGTAACGAAACCTATATCGCGGGTTAGTGGCCAGAACGTCTTTAACACCATAACCGCAAATGAGGTTATACTCAGCGCTCTGTAGTATTGTACATAAGAGGCGCTGATGAGAGCCGCCACACTCTATTAATTAACCGTTTGCTTATAATATCTATTAAAATCGATTGATAAATATTGAATATTGTGAATTATGGGATATACATCAGTTCCGGAAAACGCTAAGGAACCATCCAACTGTTTTAAAACCAATTACCTAACACTAATGCAAACCCCTTTTAACTCACCTTTTTATTCCTTCGTCTAGTACCCATAGTACAAGCTTTGCTTAGTTTGGGACTAGGTCAATTTGTGTAAGATTTTCCGCAATTATTTATTATGATATTATTAATTACTATTTAAATAGCGTTTACCAATGATTTCTTCCACCGGGTAACTAGTTAATCGTAATACCATACAGAAAACTATCACTTCCGGTTCTGATCTGTTTAATGAGGATAATTTCATTAAATCAGTAAAATCAGAACTCTTTCGCAACCAAGAATAATAAGTAGCCGATCCTGTGGTTTTCCTCGTATGTAGCGGAAAGCGACTACGGCGTAGGCGCCCGCCAGGCGGGTTCCTGGTAGCGAAAGTGTTAAGACAGATCAGACATCAAGAAAAACCGTAGTTTTATTTGAAGAGGGTAGAATAAATCCTTCGGCTCTTATGGAGCAAAAATACCAACAAGTTCTGTATTTACCCACGCATAGCACAATAAATCTAATTTCGTCAAACATCTAAACAAACTTTTCCTTTCAAATACATTCTCATAACTGAAGACCGTTCACGACGTCAAGTCCATAAAACTTTTCAATAACATGCTTGGCTGTCAAGAAAATCTACCCAAGTTTTGTGCTATCATTGGGAAAATACCACCATAAAGGGGAAAGTGACTTATAGGACAGTGACATATAGTGGTGACTAGAGTATTCACTGGTCCGTCGGTACTTTTGCGACCTCCCATCCATCATGCAACCTTCCGCGATGCCTCATTTAATACATGTACGAAGAAGAATTATTATAGATAACCACGATGATACGCCTCACTGAGTATTGTCTGTGGTGACTCATCGATAAACGAATATAAGCCTCTACTTAGTTATTTGCGAAAATCACGAATCGTCTGGTTGATGTAACTGGTGATTGAAGAGCTGGCGGCTTTCTCGCGCAACGCATCAGCATTGCAATTCAGCGAGGTAATGCCGCCAGCATCCTCGGTATAATGACTCAAGGGCCTTTTTAAATTTATGTTGTACTTTATTGTACATAAAGGTTGCAAAATTAGTTAATGTTAACTATTATCATCTTGTTACTTATAGGCACTTTAGAAAATAAATACTTTATTATATTTTAGATTGTGATACTTAACATCGTGGAATTGTTTTTATACAAACTATCATCGTCTATTGGTTCCAATCTCGGTATCTTAATGCAATCCTTTTCTAATAATATCCATGTGTCTTAAAAAATATCAACAATATTTCTGTAAGTTAGTTAATAAGGTCAAGGTTTTGTTGCTCGTCGTAATAGTACATTGTTTAACGAGGGGCGGAAGTGAACATTGCGAACAAGAGTCTATCAGAAGCCCGACGCCGAAGGCGGAGGGCTTTTGATGACTCGAGTTT
This sequence comes from Epinotia ramella, assembly GCA_947578815.1. Classification (NCBI taxonomy): domain Eukaryota; kingdom Metazoa; phylum Arthropoda; class Insecta; order Lepidoptera; family Tortricidae; genus Epinotia; species Epinotia ramella. The sequence goes on from OX388205.1 coordinate 23,623,235, forward strand.
GCAATATTCTCACGCCCGTGTTATACACAATGTTTTTCATCACATTTGCGAGGAAACAAATACATTTTAGATGAAATGAATACAAATCGTAATAAACACTGCATCATGTCAGTCGTCCATTTTGTTGAATTTGACGTGAGGCGCGTATGGCAAAGACCCTTCGGTATACAGCCACGATTTGAAAACACTTAAAAACATTTTACATAGACATTAAAATAACTACATATGAAATCTGTAAATAATTCAGTTAAACATGTTTAAGTAGTTTTTTAAGTTTAAATTTATTTATAAATACGTGTGATGAAAAGATTATTAATCAGTCAAACTAACTGCAGAAGTTTAAATCGAAAATGATTCATACTTAATTAAGGAAGACAAAATGTTGTTAAACAACAGTTCTGTTAGTCCACCAATGAAGAACCTATCTTTTATCGAAATAACTGTTACCGTATCTTATGCGATTATTTATGGAGTAGAAAGTGAACTAAGTATAGTCCAGATAGAATAAGAATGTGCTTTAATAACTTTAAAAGTAGAAAATAACCACTAACATGTGTTACAATCTTATGTGTGTCAACAGTGTAGCCATAAATCGTACCCGTCGCGACCCGTGCCATGTTGCCAACTAAAGCGGCGATTCATATCAGGCCTTTTATTCACGACGCTTTCTAGCCTTACCTCAAGCAAACCAATAACATTTAATTGGTGAGTAAATATGTTGTGTTCCTGATGGTCATTGAGGTTATTCGATTTCAACATTTAATAATAAGGCTTAATCTTATTATTTTCAGATTTAAAATTGCCCAATCGAAATTTAAAATTAGACTTAGTATTTTATTACATAACTAGCGACCCTACTATATTATCAGTGATCGGTTATTTGGATTCTCCCTCGCGGAATATCAAGTAGAAAAGTTAATATAGATACGACAGTTTCCCGCGATACCGACCAAACCGTACAAAAATAAAACAATTTAAATTATCTCTAAGGATTTACTCTTACATGGCAACCAGTTGAGACAAAAACTTCTATTATTTTCCTAATCTCTACACTTTATTTTAAGCAAAATATATTGATACCTCCACAAAGTATTAGCTTATATATCTGTCATGATGGAAAAAATAGTTCAAAATCTTGACATTGACATTTCATTATTTTCTCGGGATTTCAGTTCTAATTATTTGCTTCTAAGGATTGCATAAATAAATAGGTATTAGCTGTATAATTTATACTACAATATTAGGTCACAGGTTATCGTATAAGTGCAAATACATAGATCTTATAGCTCAAAGGCGATCCAATAAATAAGTATCCACGTTAAGTTCGTACACTATGATTTATGGTTCAATTTTCATTTCATCGACTTGTTTCTGAGATTATCTTTTACGACAACTGTGGCTTACTCTAATTGAACTTTTGATTCGCGTATGATTGGAATATTCTCGGGGAGTACTAGACCGTAAGGCAGTGTTACATACTAGTTGTCATGCCGCGAAAACCTAATTCTTTCCCTAAGGATGAAACTATTCTAAGTTGGATCGAGCCCCACGTTGCCTTGATGTACTCGTCTATCTTAGATGTTTTAAAGTGTAATAAAATAAACACATTGTATTATTTTGCTTTTTCTAACAATATAAAGCCCGGATTCCCGGGGCATATCCATACTAACATAATGATTGAGGTCGTTTACCCCATGTCGAATCCAAAAAACCGATCACTGTATATTATACATATAAACCTTCCTCTTGAATCACTCCATCTACTACAAAAAACCGCATCAAAATCCGTTGCGTAGTGTTGAAGATCTAAGCATACATAGGGACAGACAGCGGGAAGCGACTTTGTTTTATACTGGGTGTCCCTTGTTTTATCGACAAACTTTTCATAGAATTTTATTTCATCGAAAACGTTTCAAGTAACATTTACTTCACGAATTATTGTTTGGTGTAATTTTATTTCATGACCAGATCATTCCAATTTTTATTACTTCATAGAATAACTGTTCAGGGAATATTATTTGGCAAATGATTCATTTTGTTTGAATTTTAATTGGCAGAATAACAAAACAACGAATTTCATTTGTTCGAAATTTTATTACAACATTACAAAAACAAACTGATTACAGGGTTAGGGCTAGATTAGGGCAGGCAGAAAAAGAGGGCAGTAAAAAAACAAACAACCGTAACAATTGTTTTGTAAGTAGGTTAGGTTAGGGTTCACTTGTGTCCCTCAGAGCGGAAATAGGCACCCCGCGAAGCGGGGTGACGTCGAGACGCTGGCGGTTAGGTTAGGTTTAGGTTAGGTTAAAATAATTGCCAGAGATAACTGTGTATGCCAACTGTTTTAATTTTAAATAATAATCCTTGTAGTAATTTGTATGTTACTTAAAAATACTTGTAAGAATAAATCACAAAACGTTTTCCATGACATAATTCAACTATTTAATGAATCATCCGGCAAGTAAAAGTACACGATTTAAAATTACGTGTAATGACTATTCCACGAACTGAATTTTCGACGAAATGAAAATACATGAAACGTTGACTTTGAAGTGAAATTCGACGAAGTGAGTGTCGACAATTTGATGATAAACCGTTTTATACTACATGTATGTAGTGATAAGAACAAAGATTCACTTAAGAGTGTAAGTTAGGTATCTATTAACATTTTCTTATATATTTTTACTATTTTATCAGACTTTTTAAGTATCAAGTCATGGAAGTCTATTTAAAGCGCGTGGCAATGCGTTTGTCCAGACTCTTTTGCCATATTAATTGTTAGTAGATGGAGTTACGAATGGTGAGGGGTATGTTTAGTGTTTACCTTACGCAATATTTTTGGTCTATGTTATGTCAGCCTTGTCATGAACTGGCAATACCCTGCAGTAATTAAATAGACTTTCATAATTATTGTATTCATATATATCATACTAGCTGATGCCCGCGGCTTCGCCCGCGTGGTTATAGGAAAATGTAACATATTGAATTTTCCCGTGGGAATTAGATGTTTTCCTGCTGGAAAAAGTAGCCTATGTCACTCTCCAGCTTCTAAACTGTCTCCATACAAAAAAATCACATCAATACGATGCTCCGTTGCGACTTAACTTAAGTACTTTAATTCTCATGTAAGTGAATTGTAAATATTCTTATGAGAAATAAATTTCTTTAAACCGAGATGGCAGTCGCTTTCATAAAACTAGTGCCTAAGCCAAATCTTAGGATTAGGTGCCAAAGCGGACCCTGGGCGCATTCAGGGCACAGCCGGAAATAACGCTAGGAGGGTCATGATGAGCCTTAAGAGTACACTTTTGCTGGGCAAAAGCACTTTCTCTTCCACGTATCCCTGTCCCGAACCCGTATCATGGTCGGCCTTATCACGCGATAAGTGACAAGATAGAGCGTCCGTCTCGTTCTGTTGAACGGTGTCAGCCAGTGACGGACGCTCTATCTTGTCACTTATCGTGTGATAAGGCCGTCCATGCTACCGGGTCAGGGCACCAGTCTTGGTCAAACACCAACTCGACTCGCTTTCTCGACGAGGTCTACCGCGACGCCGTGTGCGGTTGTGTGGGAGCCCCCTGGTGCTGATATTAGCCCACAAGTCTTCCGGGGATGTGAAACGTGCCGACCCAGTCTGCGTGAAATAGATTGTACAAAAATGTAAATGTTTATACAGTCGAGTTCGTAAATATATATATTAAGTATTCCATAAGGTTCTGAATTATCTGAGTAACCTTTCATAGTTGACAATCAGTGCGCATTCCGGGGTAACTCTTAATTAATTAATTTTAATTTATTTCCAAACAAAAAGTAGGTACAATGGTTTTTACATTTGTTTCGCCAAACATAACTGTTTATTGGCGAGTAGTACACTCATTTTCAGTTTATTTATTGTACCTAAACATCTGTTACAAAAGCATGCATTATACTAAATATTCATTTCAATATGAGCTAGTCAATAACAATATTATTATTGACGAGCTGTCTCCGCAATACCGATTTTGAATCACAAAGGTATTTAAGGGAGTGGGGATATCCCTTTTGATATGCCTCTGACATTTTGTAAGCCGAATACCGGCTCAGTTATTTAAGTGCCTATAAATAAATAGTGCTTGTATAGTGTGTAATAGACTTATAAATGCCATAGATGATAATGATAAATAAATATGAGCAACGGGCATGAACACGTTTATCTTGCGATATGGTGTTATAATAAAGAATCAAATCAAAAGAAATATCACTGGAAATAAAATATTAAATGATTAACATTTTAATTTAAACTAAAATTAAATTAAGTAAAGTAAATCTAAAAACGGTCTCTGCGGCATTGTGTTGTGCCGAAGATGCTGGCAGCATTACCACGCTAAATAGCTAAACTTATTCTTTGTGCAAGGTAGCAGCCAGCTCTGTGGTCACCAGGCATCTTCAGGCATCTAAAAGCCTTTCAGAGATTTATCTGAAGAGGCTTATTGCTCCAGTCAGAGGCCGGAATTCACGTGGCACTTCTGAGCTGTCATAGGGACTTCTCCTTTATCGACTTCCGATATTCATATTATATCGATACATTTGACTTTAAAAGAAGTCATTTAAAACCAGATAAATTTGGAAATAATTATGACTATCTATTTATTTTATACAAAAACTAATGTTGAATCACTTGTTAGCACTAAAACAGACTTTGAACATGAAATTGATAAAACACTGAACTGAACTGATTAAATGTGACAATGTTAACTTTTCATTATTTTCGTTTGGTTGCATATATATTTAGCGTTTGAGCTAAAGCGGAATACAGTTTCGTCAGCAGCTGATTGGATATACATGTTTTGGAATTTTAAAGATCCGGATAGCTTATTGATCCGTCCATTTAGGTGTTCTATATGCTCGTACCAAGAGAGCCCCTGGTCTAAAATTATACGAAGATACTTAAGAGAGGTTATTTTATTAATTTCTACACAATCATAGGTTTCAGTGTTGGCTCGGTCACAGCTATGTATTTTTAACTTAAGGTTCGTAGAAGGCTGTGTATACATACTTTGAGAAACACATGTAGTTTGTCTTAGAGGGATTTAAGGTAAGCAAGTTTCACTTAAGCCAGTGGTAAATCAAGTCAAGGCCTTTTTCTGTAGTATTATTATTATATGTACATATACTCATAAAATAAATATACAAAAAAATAAAAAGTTGCATCTTAACGCAAAGTGGGTCAAACGATATTAAATCGCACCTGTTTCACCGACGACACGCCGGGGTTGCGGTCCCTAAAATGTTTACCATTGCAATTCTGGCTAGAGTATAACATTGGGATTAAATTCACATTTCCGTCTCACCAAATCGGAAAGGCTTACTTACTCGTAATCGCTTAGTATATGCGCGCAAACGTTCAATGCATGCTAGCGTGAACTTGAATATTTATATTTATAAATAAGAAAGGTAAGACTTTCAAAACCTTCAAATAATGTGGTACAGTTCAACTTTATGTTGTACATATAGTATTGATTTTTAACCGACTTCAAAAAAAAGAAGGAGATTCTCAATTCGGTTGTATTTTTTTTTTTTTTAATGTTTGTTACCTCAGAACTCCGTCATTGATTAGCCGATTCGATTTTTTTTTTGTTTGTAAGTATATGCATCCAGGTGGGTCCCATTTTTTTTTAAATTAAGTTGGATGGTGGGATCCATGAGGAATTGAGAGAACTCCTCAATTATATTAGGCACGCGTGTAGTGATTTAGGTATTTTCTATTATATCTCGTGTATTTACATCCGGAAATCATAAATTTGGTGGAGTGGAAGTGATGATGAAGACCACAGATGACTTATGGAATTCCTCAATTATGTACTTAAAGTACAAAAGCACGTCACAGATTCTGATAAGATTCCGTTGAAATAGCAGCTAATGAAGTACCAAAGGTGATCCTTGTGGAATCGACGGAAGTCCTCAAATAGGTATTATCGGGCCACATACAGCGATGGGTTTTTTTCTCTAATAATCAACGCATTTGCTCTCGGAAATCAGTTCATGTGGTAAATTGGAAAATAAATGTGGAAATGTTCTCGTGGCTTGGCGGAGTACTACTCGTAAATTGAAGTCGGTTAAAACTTTGTTTTTAAAGTAAATTATATAATACTTATTCCATCTTTATTAATATACAAAACAATGTATAACAAAGAAACACAAAAGCATGAATAAAGATACATTTCAAATAAATATAAAAAAGGGTTGCTGCTTCGCGCTATAATGGTTTCATTTCAAGTTGCAACCAGTACCAGAAATGGTCGAAACAATGGAGCACAACAATGTATAGCAAAGAAGCATAAAAGCATCAATAAAGATACATTTCAAATAAATATAAAAAAGGGTTTCTGCTTCGCGCTATAATGGTTACAAGTTACAACCACCCACCAGAAATGGTCGAAACAATAGTGCACATCAAATGCGAATTCTACCTAAGTGCAATTCGTTAGTTAAAGACACCCCTGTTGCGCAATTTACATTCTGTCTAGACTCATCTCACCACTACACTCTAGTTTTACATGACCCCGAGATCAGTAGAATATATAGTTAATCGGAGGCTGGACTTATGCCAGATGACCTGAGTCACAAAGGTAAACGTAGTGAATGGCATTGCCATTGCAGATGTTTTCCCAATTGGGTCACTCATTAGTACGGATTATTCTATTTTGAATTACAATTCTAGTTTCGTAATAGGGCTATTTCCGCTGATATTATTTTTGATTAAGTCGTGCATTTTGCAAGCTTTTATTTAAATTACACTGTACGTATGTAAGTTGTTCTTGCTGCCACGTGCCGTTATCCGATTGAGCTGAAATTTAATTCTTACTAAATTCACTTGGGGAATAAAGTTCACTAAAACTAGAATTAATGCACTTGTCAAATTAGCAAGATGTTTTAAGTCAACTCGCACCCAATCACGGGTGAATTAAGTATACGGAAACTACACGTTAGGTGAATTGAGTTGACTACAGATAAATGTCGTGACAATGGAATAGTTTGGCACCACTGAGCGGTTCTGATGACTGGTGGAGACAATGGCATTAGCAACAAAGCAACTCCTAAACTACACAAGATAAACCCGTTTAGGCTCATTGGAACTCGCTCACCGAGTAGTCGATGACTATTAAAAACCTAAAATTTTGTAAGCAGGTGTTTTTATAAATATAGAAAACTACAATTTAAAAAAGTTGAAAAACTCCCGACATTTTCATTTCAAAGTCCAATATCTCAGATTTTCATGAACTACGAACACTCGGGATAAAATTATCTATGATACCAAAAAGACCGCATTCAAATCGGTTCATCCGTTTGGGAGCTACGATACCACAGACAGATACACAGATACGTTAAACTTATAACACCCCTCTCTTTGCGTCGGGTGTTAAAAAACGAGTCGCGAATTCTACAGCTCACAGAACAACTAGTAAAACATTAGTATAGATCCGTGGAGATAGTAATGATAAATATAATAGAATATAATGGATATGCGAGTGACGTTCACGACACCAATTAGTGACTTGATTTCCGTTTCCCAAAATATATTTATGTATAGTAGCTTCCGCCCGCGCCTTCCTCTGCATGGACCCGGGATATAAACTATTCTTATATTTTCGGGATGGAACTACTTAAGGGGCTCCCATACGCCAATGACCTTCGATCTGAATCCCTTAGTTTTCTAATATTTTTTGTAGCTTATTATATTCAAAACAACGGCTTTAAGCAATATAGTAACCCATATTTACTTCAAAGTTCATTGTTTTCGAGATATTTGGCATCAAAGTTGACCAATTTTAGGCCAGAAAACTGGTTTTCTGGCCATAGCTTTTGTGTTAATTAGTTTAAAATGAAAACCCTGGACCAGTTTTTAGAGACGTCACAGACAAACCCAAATATGTTAATTTCGTATATGTTAGATCTTTCACGTCAATAGAGATACGAAATAAGTGTTTTTTTAGACAATGTTTAATAAAATCATACAAAATTAAGTATTCATTTGTTTTAAAATCCGGTGGACCAAAATGGAGATAAAAGATTGAAGAACTGATAGCCGTTTAATTTAGAATTCTATCTGTAGTGCAAAAGTAGGAGATACGATTCAAAACTTGTCAAAAATCGATGAAAACCTCGGGTAGCCCCTTAATACGAATTCAATTATTAATGAATTGAAATAAAATCACAAGAAAAAACAAAACAAAAGAATTTTGGCGGGGTTATTAGGAGGGGGGGAGTATGGGTTAATATAGCGCGCCTCAAGGCTGCATCTATCCTCGAGTCGGGAGCATGGTTGCACGCACTAGGAACCCTCCCCCCACATAGGCACGTTGTTGGATGACGATTCCCTTAGAATCGCGGTTGCGTTGCGGTTGGGGTGTAAGGTCTGTGAGCCGCACCGTTGCATTTGTGGGGTGGTGGTTGAGGAAAACGGGCACCATGGTTTGAGCTGTCAGAGGTGTGCGGGGCGTTTTCCGAATGATTTGGTTCGTCGGGCTTAGGTTTGTTGTGCCGCACGGATATGAAAAGGCCGGATGGTCTAACATTGGTTCCATGGCAGAAGGGGCGGTGCCTCTTATGGGACGCTACATGTGTAAGCACATTTGCCCCGTACCATTTGAGCCACACCATCAGATCCGCGGCGTCGGCCGCCGAGACGGCGGCTCGGATGAAACATGCAAAGTACTCTGCCTGGGAGCCAATGTACGACTTTGTACCAGTGGCGTGGAGTCACGATATGTTACAAATTTAATTAGTACAATGAAATTTACGTTACAACGGTATTGAGTTAATCTTAAAGGTGTTAACAAGCGGACGTCTGTCGGACAAATAGGCCGCGTTTCGGTCCTGGCTGCCCGAGGAAGATGAAAGGGGGGTCGCGTCACAGTGCTGGTGATGATGTCACGCCTGCATCGGCAGTTTGCTGCTAACAAGGCCTCTCCTGACAGAGCATCAGCGTCCTCGATGCTCTCCTGTTGTTTCGACTCCAGCTCGGATGTTGGCTCTTGGGTGTCCTTATCTGCGGAGCAAACACATATATAAATACAATGATACACTTAACGTAAACACCAGGATCACGGTTTAGCACCCGTTTTTTTTTTTTTTTTTACATGTTACTATCCACCTTCATACATTTATACGTGATACGTTTCTTACTGAAATTTTTAGTCAAACAAACAACTTCATAAATCTTTTTCCCCTAGTAAAAGAAACTATTCCGATGCCATACATGGCCTTAATCGGGAATCATGCTCATACCGATGCCTCTTAAGGCCTTACTCGAGAATTAAAACACTACCGATGCCTAACAAGGCCTTACTCAGACATTAACACACTACTGATGCCTAACAAGGCCTTACTCGGGTATTAAATCACTACCGATGCCTAACAAGGCCTTACACGGTAAATATAAGCAATATTCCGTTGCCATAAAAGGCCTTACACGCGAATATTATCACAAAGCAATATTCCGTTGCCATAAAAGGCCTTACACTCGAATATTAACATATCGATGCCACTATAGGCCTTACACGACAACACAATGCAGCGCGATGCCTAAATGTTATATCAGGTTTACCCTTGTAATCTCGACAAACTTTTAATCGAATTTCTGTTCAAAGTCAACGTTTCGCATTTTTTCATTTGATCGAATATTCATTACTTCGAACATTTAAATGGTGTATTTGTGAAACACCGATTTTTATTTGGTAGAAATATTATTTAATTTATACTTTATTTCGCAGATCTTTATGTCATATTTTATTATTCCATATTTATTTGTTTGTTGTAAGTTTTACATGGTAGAAAATCATAACATTATTCTTCATTCTACAACTTGGTTCAGTTCGGTTCTGGCGCTTCGCCGGCCGCTGCCGCGGCACGCTCGCTTCGCTCGCTCGGCTCGCGCGCCGTTATGGTCGCAGTTCTAACCTAACCTAACCCACTCTGTCAGCGTAAGGAAACAGGACGCATCTGACTGTGAATCTCAGAGCAAAAAGGACGAATCTTACTATGAGACTGGTGAAGATATGAGATGTAGGCAACTTTTACTATGCCCATAACTTGTACTTAGTATGTTTTTCTAACTTGCTCGAGTTTGTTTTTTTTTTCTTAAAATATGTAATCTAGTATGAAACTATGAAATGAAGTAGTTGTATAATAATACGTTGTATAATAAACATTCATATTTTGTTGTTCTGTCTTTTAAATAGTTTATTAAATGTATTTTTATTTATTTAAAAATCCTTGTACCGTTTTCTAATAATTGTTTTAATATGTAATGAATAGTCGATGAAGCCATAATACTCCAAGAGATAATATTGATACTGAATATTCTATGAATCGTTTTCGATTAAATGAAATTCGATGAAAAGTTTGTCGAGATTTCAAGGGGCACCCGTTATATCAAGCCCTTACTTGCGGATACAATAAAAAAGCGCTCTAAATGAGAAAATGTAACCTATATTATAATATTCCCTTTTTCTTTTTGTAATAAATAATAAATTCGTATTAGGGGACTATAGCCCCATAGTACCTAAGCTCAATAAGGCTTGTGTTATGGATACTAGACGACGATAGATTTAATAGATATAAATACTTCAATACAAAGAAAAGATCCAAGAATCAGTAACGAATATTCATGCTTATTCATTACACTGATTCGAACCCAGGACCTTCAGCTTCGTAGGCAGCGTCACTCGTTATAGCTGTAAGAACATTTCATGTAAGTTGTGGTTGAATAAAGTTTATATCTATCTATCTATCTACTGTACCAATTAACTAAAACCACACATCAAAGGTTTCCATCGAAATACGTAACATAGAAACTTTATCGTTGTCAAAATGTTACGTATTTCGATATATATACCAAAGGGCCTTCGACAAATTGATTCCACTGATGTCTTATCTGCGACTTAGAGCAGTTTATCAATTAACTCCCCCATTATATTCGGGCAACCAATTCACTCCTGGTTGGATTGAATGGTAATCCTCTATAAAAGACTCAGCCGATTCGTACGTGTACAGCCAACATCAAAAGTAAGTGATCAAAATCAATATTTCAAAACATGTTCTAGCATGACGCCCCAGATATAACAAATTATACCAGTGTCATTTTAAACTGTGTGAAGTAACTTGATTAGTCAAATGAAAATGATCATAATAACACCGGGACATAGAAAGGAAATGCCTAATCAATATGTCAAAGCTGAACAAAAGAAAGTCAAAATTTCAAAATGTCGAAATGAGAACTCGGCATTCGAACAGGATTTATTTAAAATATTTCCAAAAAAATCAGCTGTTGTAATAGGAACTCATTTCAAACCTTGACAGACACGGGCGTGTTATAGTTGTTTCCGTGTTTGTCTGACGAATATAACCGAGATTAACCGAACATCCGACTTGTATTCCAAGGACTTAGTGATGTGTTTTGTCTTTGTGTAGGACTTGCGAGGTCATGCAGTCCCAAAACCCCGTATTTAATAGACTCAATAATGAATGTAACTGTTTGAAAGGCATGCCACTTATTTTTGAGACATTTAGAATTTATTTCTGATAAACTACAGTAAGTATATAACATCATATATTGATTTAAGCTTTCACGATTCTCACACATTATTTATACTAAACGGGACTTAATCGCGTATAATTAACTTATTTATTTACCTCACTGAGCTCTCCCGACGTTCCGGATGTGTTGCAACATCCATGGTCACGGGACACCTGGCTTGAGCGGGTATCAACATCTACAGGGTAGCGCCTGTAAAAGGAGCAAATAATTAAAAGGTTGATTATTAAAGCCATCAGTAATTGTCTCTAAGTGGTTTAAGTAATACGAGTGGCTCTGTGTGTAGAACTCGAGAGTTAGTCTTATATTTAAAAAAGATCCTATATTTAAATCCAGTATATAAACTATCTCCGGGCAAAATTTCATCCAATACAGCACGTCTAGCACACGACGCCCGTGACATACTCTCGATTTTTATCGCACTATACCTCTTGTTCTAAGTGTTCTAATAAGAGAGAGACGGATAGTGCGAGAAAAATCGAGAGAGCTCGCGCGCCGTCGCGTGCTAGCCGTGCAGGTTGCGCGTGATTCGTGACAAACATTTAATCATCCTAACATCGAAATTTTCGCATTTATGTTTGTTTTAAATTTAATTAATATGTAGTGCTCACTCAAAATGAGAATTTTTCGGTGTGATTGAAATGAAAACAGCTTTAATTGATCATTTTGGGTTTAATCCAGTTTATTTAGTTTATTTGTGACCAGTTGTTGTGTCAGTCACTTCAGTGGTGTGCCTGTGTGTACAGTTATTTCCTGAATGCTGCGGTGCAACACGCAGGCTAGTGTAGAGAACCGCCTTTAACATCTGCGGGTAAGTGTTTTTTTGGTTTATCTCTGCTGATCGCTTTATCCACTTCGGAAGCCAGGGGTTTGATTTGTCTTATCTGCGGGAATTTTATCTTCCAGCACGGCTAGCATGCGACGGCACGCGAGCTCTCTCGATTTTTCTCGTACTATCCGTCTCTCTCTTATTCAAACACTTAGAACAAGAGGTATAGTGCGATAAAAATCGATAGTATTTCGAGGCCGTCCCATGCTAGACGTGCTGTTTTTTCGGTACCCCGTGGGTAAACTGCGCCCATGCCGCAATCGTGGTAGCGCTCCCGGCTTACGACCCCGCCGACACATAACCATCGGGCTACCTGGCCCGTAATTCCGCCAGCCAGTCGGGCGTGCAGCGACACGAAACAACCGCGAGTTTCCGGTCGCCGAAGAACGGCGAGGCTGCTTCACGGCGCGACATCGGGTGCCTCTTTTGTTACTATTCCACGTCCAAATGCGCGACTTTCTGTTTTAACTCTTTCCGGAAGCACGGCGAGCGACCGTTTGGTTGTTATTCAAAGCTAGTTCGTAGATTGTAGTACTTCCCCGGCCTTTTGCTCTATAAGGTCAGTGTACCTACGTGACGAAAGGTGCCATAATATATATCTCTAAATTCTAAAGTGCAATTCACTAGCATTACATAGTCCTTTTTTTCACCCGCTATATCACCTTCACCCGCACACCACCATCGTCGTCTCGACTCACCTTCATTTCACCCGCTCACCACCATCGTCGTCTCGATTTACCTTTTTCACCCACGACGTCACCTATATACGTCACTGATCACATTTGTGGTCGTGTAAAAAGGTCAATATAGTTCCAGGGTTTGTGTATTTTAAATTTTATGTTGTTTTACTGTTACTTTTTATTTAAATTCAATAAATTATTTATTTAAGTGGCAGTTTCTTAGTTTTTATGCAACAGTAGGTATCGTAGTATAGTTTAGGTATAGCTCAGATAAATATATCTTTTATACTTTGTATAATATATTTTGCATGCTCATTATTTTGTATGAATAAGAATTAAGAGTTAGCCTTAAGCTGTTCTAACTTACTGAAATTTTAGTTTTAGTTATATTGTAGTGCCCTACAGGGTTTCATAGCTAAACAAAATGTCCCATCTTGTATTTACCTATGAAAGCAATAAAGATACTGATTACTGATTACAATGGAGGGTGGCTGAAATAATAGTTAGCTATAATATTATTACCTAAATAAATATATATGACATTATATTTTCGTCTTTTCTGCTGCTGACACGGTTGGTGGACAGATTATACAATCAAAGTCATATATAAAAAATATATCAATTCAAATAAATTAATTAATATACAATTATATTGAATATTAATAAACAATTTAGATGTTTAAAAGATAATTATTTTGAATTTTGATAGTCTCACTCTAGAATTCAATTACGCGGCAACTCTAAACGTCATACGCATACATTTTGATCAACAGCGTTGCCGCGTAATTGAGTTTAGGGGGTTCAACTTTCGTTTGCCAGACTATATAAAAAAATGAGGGACAAGATTTTATTATCATTGAATCTCATTAAAAATTTACCTAATGATGATGTTTTATAACTTACATCACAGACTTTTAATACAAGTTGATTATCCTTAGATTGATTGAAATTATCTAGTCAGTATTGGACGAGACGTTCCTAAATACTATTGAACATCACAATCCATAAAACTTGTGTTCGTTCCGGTTTTTGTTTAGATAGCTTGCGTATTTTGAGAGCGTAAGGGGTTTTAATGATAAAATACTTTTCCTTTACCAACTTTCGTAAACAGATATCCAGCTATTACGCGAACAAATCGATACGTTCTCATAATGTTCTGTTTCTATTAGTAACGGTCTGCCAAAACCATGGCCGCAGATGAACTCGGATAAATGTACAAATAAATCTTAACTTATTTGTAGCTTTTGACATAATAGTACATTGTGATACAAGTGAGGTATGTTGATAATTATTTAGGGGTGGAATTGTGTACGCGAGCCGCAAGTGAGCGTGATAAGAGAGCCGAGGATGTTATTATCAAAACTCACGCGTTTCATACGACGTTTTTCAACACAATTGCGAGGAAAAAATCCTTTTCATAAAATTAAAATGTTAAGTAGGTATCGGCTCCTCAGTTATTTCCTTTAGTTATTGATTTGCAACAGGTTGTTACTCACATATTGTACATTGACAAGAATTTCCATTGGCGTTAATTCTATTTATCACTTTTCTATTCACCAACAAGTCAACATTTTTAATAATGTTATCTTATTAATTCATGTAAAATGTTAGCAAATGAGAATAGTTTTACCAAATTATACGTTTCTATGTCATATCCAAAAAGAAATAGCCAATTAATTAACAAATACTTTGGTTAAACCATAGTGCCTTTATTATTGAATATACATATTATACAAAGAGAACGAATATAAAACTATTTACAATAACAATAATAGAAGAATGTAAAGCTAACTTAAAAAAACTCTAAAAAGGGCCCCCGTGGCATCGTACCAAAGATGCTGGCAGCATTACCTCGCTGAATAGCAATACTAATACGCTGTGCGAGGAAGCTGCCAGCTCTTTGGTCACCTGTAATGTCGACAAGCCTTTTACTAAGTTCGTTGTATAGTTTTCGAGCACTTGGACCCCAAGGCCCAAGGGTCTCGACTCTGAACGCCATGAAATGGTATTGAGAGCCGAGACCCCTGTATTTTGTGGCCTTTTTTGTTTCAGCCGCCTCTGCTGCGCCGCCCGCCTTGGAAGTAGTTCGTGGAAGATGGGACGTCCTACACTAACACTCGCCCCATCTTCCACGGGACCAGGGTCATCCCGTCCGGCCTCTTGCCAGCGTCTCTTGACACACCGTTTGGTTCAAGAAATGTGTTGACAGTGGCAAGAGTACGGCGGATAATGTCGTTTAAGGCGGCATGTCTAGAGAGGCCGTGGTGTCCCAACTCGTCGATGAAAATGCCACGGGGGCACTTGTGGGGGGGTACATACCTTTACACCTAGTCTCAAGCTTACGGCCAGTCTTAAGGTGTCAGGTTCCAGAAAAGTACCGAGGAGAGGATTTAATTTGTTTAGGCGAGTAAGAATCCATTTGCCGAGAGTAAAAAAAATAAGTGTACATTCTGTACGACTCGGGTAATTTAAGAATGGACCGTGTTTATGCATACATGTGGCTGCAAGGTGCCAACGTGACTTAATCGGGATATAATCATTACACACGAGTGTCGTAATGTTATAAAACACGCGTGTTTAATACCCAGAATTATGAGCCTAAAAGCGACATAATAAGACGTACGTTACGAGCAAATATGTTGAAAAACATATAACGTACCTAACTTACGACTTTAATAACTCGATCACCCTTCCCGACTCCCATTTGACTCGTCAAAGACATACTCGTAACTTTTTACCGAGTTCAGTGTAATATACTTACAGTTTGTTTTAGTTAAGTACTTAAAACCAACCATTACCGCCATTTTATCCGTATTTCTATTGTATTAAAAAAAATTGTTGGCATTGTGCATGCATTAATTATTATTATATATATATAAGGTGAGTCGAGGCAAGAGTAACATCGGGGGAAGAGGGTCAAAAGCTTCTCCAGACAATTCTTTTGAATTGAGCGCCTTTTTGTACCGTCGGTAAAACAGACAGGCGTGTATTAGTTCCATCATCAAATCATAGATGTCTCTTTCACACGCCATATTGAAACAAAACGTGGTTTATTTTGACTGGTTACGACTTGTGATAAGTGGAAGTGGACGTGTATAATTCAAAAGCGGTGTTGTGTGATTTATGGCTGTTAATTCGGATTTGTTTGTTAGTGAGTCGAATATTTATAGTTTATTTCGTATGTTATATCGTTATTTTCTGTTATTCCTATCTATTATAAGTTTTTATCAAGCCAATAAAATTTTCACCTCAAATTATTTAAGTGGGGCAAGAGTGCCAGTTCAGTCCGGGGGAAGGGAGTCAAATGCTACCCTTACCCCATGTCAGGGCTGTTAAACCTTTTATAAATTGTAATGTTTATTACAAATTGGCACTGCTTAATTCGGGGATGTGCGTATGCGATTTTTCGTCATTTAAGGATGCGGATGTTGGGTTCAAGCACTAAAAACATAAATAATCAACCATATCGTGACACAATTACAATAACGAACAAAACAAAAAATCGCCTCTGTTCTTGTCACCTGATAAAATGCGGCAAATTGGTATATGTATAACAAAAACAAAATAAAGATTTTTATTGGTTAGAGACGAAAGTAATCACGAGTGGCATTAATACTAAATACTACTGTTATACCTACGAGTATAGGTACTCGGAAATAGTATAGTTTTCAATAAGAATTAAAAAATTCAAAGCATTATTTTTTTTATTTAAGTGTTAGGTGGTTTTTCACCCCTGATAACACCTACTATGACACTCTTGCCCCAGAATATGTATAAACGCAGTTTCTCAGAATTTTGAAGAGTTTTTCAACTTATTAAGGTAGTTATTTTCTTGACAGCGTCTACCAACTGTGTTACTAAATACGTTAATCCACTGGAACTAACATAGTTCAAGTTAGGTACGTACGATACTCTTACCCTAGTCATGGGGCAAGAGGAACAGTCGTGCCGATTTTTATTTTTTTACAAATTAGTGCATGTTTTAAAAGTTTCTTTGCTTGATAAGTAGTTTCAATTAAAAATATATTAAATATACTTATATTTTATCGCTTTATTATACGAATTAATGCAATAATAAGATCAAAAACACTATTTGAATCTAACTTTCATAAAAGTATGATACTCTTACCCCGACTCACCTTAAATTAAAATACATATATTAAAGTTTGTAGTTCGAGATGCGATGTTTGTTGATTGTTTCTGTTTTATCATAAATTTGAGTGTATCCTCGTCTAAGCTTAGTAGGTCGTCGACTGACATGGTGTCGTTGAGGCTCGGGGCCGATGGCGGTGCTGGGGGTAAGAACCGGTTCCGTATTCCCGATTTTCATCTCTTTTCCTGCGTGTGATATTATGCTTTGGCAGGTCCAATATAGTTAAAGGTCCTTTTCATCACACTTGCTCGAAAAGGGCTTGATAAGGCAAGTCCACGCGCGCGACAGAGATGCCGGCATGGACGATGACTTAACTTAGATTACAGCCGTTAACTTTTGTTGCGTTTATTTTTAAGATCAAACAACACTTTTGTAATGTAAATATCGTCACTATCGATTCACATGCACCTTAAACTAAAGTAATATGCCAGCCAGCCAGCTTCTGGTTTCCCGGGGGCTTATTTCACTGTCTCGAATTAATTAATGCGGAGCTGTTATTTTCGCGTGTTGTCAGTTCGGATTCCAAACTACCTCCCCTTTAGTTGAGTAACAGCGAATTAATTGCTTTGATTCGTGAGATGTTCATTAGATTATGTTTTCTATAAAATATGTCAGATTGTTATTACTCGACAATTAGGTTCTGTAGCTGGGTTGCTTTACTCAGAAAATAAGTTGTATTCTAGCAACCAAATTCCTTTTACTCAGTTGGGTAACAGCGAATTAATTGCTTTAATTCGGCTAATTAGACATGGCTTCATAATGTGCGGTAAACATAATGCAATCACCTTTACTCGAATTAAAATCGTATATGTACCTATATGAGATGTAATTGGAACTAGATTACAAAAGTAATTTTCATAACGCACAATATTTTATTTATTAAATATTTATAAGTTAAATTGAATAAATCATGGGGGCGCATAAAATACATATATGCCCTAGGGCCTCTGGTTTAGTCAGCAAATTAATTATCGCATGTTGAGTATACTTACGAACATGTTCTGTACATTACATGTTAAGGACTTTGTGAAAAACTTAAAGTTTATTCAAACACTTTATCCTTTTACAATTTTTCCCATAAACAGTTTCACCACAACACGTATCACAAAAAAACTAATCCGAAAACACGCATAAGATCTTCTCACACCAGAGATCTTTTCCGGCACAAATTAGCCGAATTAAAGTAATAAATTCGCTATTACTCAACTAAACAGCTGAGTAAAAGAAACTCGGTTGCTATTATACAACACATTTTTTTAATAAAAGCAATCCGGCTACTCTTACAAGTATTAGGACTCCTTCAGAACCAACTTGCGGAGTAATAGCGAACTGATATCTTTTATAGAAAATATAATCGAATTAACGCGTATTTGTTACCATTATAGTGCTAGCAGTGGTTTTTTTGCTTTTACTCAATATTTACAGCACGTTTTTCGTGTTACTAAGCGATTATTCTACCTTTACAGGATTTTAGTCAGAGTAATCTGCGCCCAATTCGAATCGAGTAAACGTTTACAGCACTTTTACTCAAGTATTCTTAGCGCTTGTATATCATTAAATAGCAAACCGGAAACGTGTGCGCTACTTTTATAGCACGTAAATTTGCTGGTTGGGTAGACTCGATAAAATACGTAACGAATTTATACGAGGAAGTTGCATCAATCGCTGACAAACTCACTGAGAACAGCCTTCGTTGGTATGGACATGTCATAACACGTCAAGGGGGTTGTTAATATTGCCGTAAACCTACCTGAGCACGAACGTGGTAGATGCCGTCCACCATTGACCTGGTGGACCATGATAAAGAGAGACCTCGAGAGAGCCCAATTGCCTGTAGTGACAACCCAGGACAGACTGTCCTGGCGCAGAAAAGTGAGAAGACCCGACCCCAAATGAACTGGGATCAGGGACGGAAGAAGAAGTAGAAAAAAGTTATGAAAGAGTTTAGAGTACTTACACGTACGAGTACTTATATGTAATAACTATATAGGCTTGCCTAAAAAAAATGTAGCCGTTGGGAATTAGCTCGTACGGGTGCTTCACCGCTGATAGAGAGCACAAGTAAGCGCAAAATATGATAGCGTGCACGATTTAGTTTTTCTTTCTTTAGTTAGTCGATAAGACGATAATCGCACACGGTAGCATAGATATAGCAAGAGTCAAATACAAAACAACTATAAATTTACTCCGCATTAATACACTATACTCATTCTCCTAGCGTTTTTCCTGGTTGTATGCTACATTAGCCCGGGGTCTCTTAATACCGGCATTTGGCGGAGGCACAATTTTATATGTTAAATGTTAATCCAGTGCACTATACATGATAAGTTAAGCCAATGAAACCCTAAATGTCTCAAAAATACAAGTTCAATGCCCTGCCTGCGAGAAGAACAGTCCTGCCAGACTAAAATCCGTTTCATTTTAGTCAGCGCCTGGTGACATCGATACTGAAATTACTTTAACCTCTAACGACATAGCCCCGGGTTCGCGCAAAATACCGCTAATTAATCCCGTTCCAATACGCCTCACAAAATTACTGGGTTTCAGAGGTGAATTCCATTTTCAGCTTTAATTTTCTGTCAGTGACCAACTTCACAAATGAAAACCTGTTTTAGACGAGATATTTCGGCACCTTTGACCAAGATAGGTAGATAATGTTATGAATAATTCTTAAACAGTCGCATCCTAGTTTCAAACACTTTAAGTCGCTCGTTCAGTGGACGCAAAGGACATTCATTTGAAGGTACCTACCTACTAAAAACTGCAAAGATGCGTAAGGTAAACGTCCGAGTGCTCGACGCTGTACTAGTATGGGGCATGGGCACTATATGTCAAAGTGGCATGGCTTAAATGCACACGAATGAAGACAAATCCTCTTAGTTCGAATTTACGCCATATTGCTTTGACTTTGAGTGCCCATGCCATATACTAACTAGTACAGCGTCGAGCGCTCGGGCGTTTACCTTACAATGCAAAACAAACAAGATACGTTTAAATTGAAGGAAACAGATCCTTGCAGACGAATTAAAGACTAGCTGTACCTGCGACTTCGTTCGCATGGTAATGTGGTGGGAGTTCTTATTTAACCTATCAAGTAAAACGTTGAACAAACCTGTTTTAGTTAAAATGCCGTAAAAGATCGTTTGTCTTTATCTGTCACTCTGATATTTAAATAAGTAAGAAAGGGACAAAACTCGTTTTATTTAACAGAGGTATTTTAAGTTTTATGAGTAAGGGGGTAAAAGTTTAGTAGATGTTTGTGGCCATAGATCCAACAGGTAGGACACAGGCTGCAGCATTAAATGTTTATTGATCTTCTTCTATACATATTTTTAATACTGTTTTATATTAAATAAATAAAAACGTGATAACTGAAATGATCTTGAGTCACCCCGACTCTCAGGTAAAGATGTATTTAGGAATTAATAATAGATAATCCTTTCGAGTACCCATTGACCGGTAAGTGTTTACGCGAAACAAAAGATCTATTTTTAATTAGACAACCATTTTTTATAAGACTGGCAGCCCAGTACATTTTTCTAGGCGTCTTTCTTCCAATCAGGCCTCCATCTTGGAAAATCAAAGAGTATGTAAACGTGCAGTAAGTAAGTAGATGCGACAATTTTCTGAGTTCGGATTTAGTTATGGCCATAGCGTGATTTAATACACTCGTATAAAAAAAAACTTCTTATTGAATTAATCACCGACATTTGGTTTTTGTACATTTTTAATACTGGATATCTTTATAGTTCCCGAAGATGCACTGTGTTGATGCAATTTGTCTCAGCGATTTGTGTCAGATTTGATGATAAAGTCCTATTTAAGGTCCATGCGGATCGTCAGATATCGATTTTGATAGCAATCGCAGCAAAACAAAAAACTAAATTACGACCATTTTCAGTTTCAGTCAGATCCATACACATTTAAGGTCCCACGGGATCCTCAGATATATATTTTGCAAGCAATTAGAAATTAATATAATAATTATAGTCTCCTAAATTGCTAATGGGTTCATATTCGGAGACCAAACTCGCGTTGCGTACCATATTTATATAAGAGAACTGACCTAGGATTTAAATAAACAGAACTTAAGAACTAAATAGCAACTAAACGTTGCCAATAAAATTATTCATAAAAACGATTAAATAAAAAAAGCAAATGGATGCTGCTGCTATTTTGGCGCAAAAATTAAGATCTTTAAAGCTTCTAAACAGTAAGTCTAGTAACTTTAATGTTCTACTAATAAGGCATAATAGTCTTAGGAAATTGTCACTTCTACATTTTTAATCTTTGAAATAATGGCCGCCATCGGCGCGTATCTTATAAATTACAGAAAAATCATGTTATTAAAAAAATCTGCGCCCGTACTTTTACTATTGTTGGGTTTGTTGTAGGTGCAATAGCGCAATACAAAAGAAGGCATTTTTTAAAGTTTTGAGTTTTGAGTCAAAATTGCACTCGAACCGACCACCATCACTGCCCGCCACAGACTAAACCAAGATACTCTCATGAGAGTATGTCGACATGCGCAAACTTATGCTAGGTGATGTCTACTCTATACTTGAAAACGTAATTCAAGACCAAAAAAATAACCTTAAAATTGCCTTTAAAATAAAAAAATTACCGACACTGGCTAACTTACACTTCCAAATTATGGACGTAGCTAAAAACTGGCTATGTCCATCATTTGGAAGAGTGTAAATTAGCCAGTGTCGGTTATTTTTTCATTTTAATGGCAATTTTAATGTTATTTTTTTTTTTCAAGTGTAGTAATGAGGCTTCTAAACGGGCAACAATCTTACGGCAATGTGTGACCGGCACCTATGTGCATCTTGCTCTAGCGTACAAAGTCAGCGTAAGACAGCAATAGTTGCCGGCCAGGCCCATTTTAACGTCACTGACAGTTGACACATATGGCGGCTACGATTTCAAGCAGAAGAAATGAATAATTTAATGAGGTCAAATGTTTCCGAAAATTAATTAATCGTCGCAGTCGGATAAAAACTATCCTAAACGGAAGCTAGAGTAATAATGTACTTATAAAAAAATTACATATTTTTCCGTTCATGGGAAGCTGAGATCATTCGGGACACACCAATGCTTAGTTTGATACTGGCTGATTCTTTTTTTTTAATTTAGAGATTTATTATAAGTGAGAGATAGCGAATAATACATTCAAGTCCGGTATTCTATTTAACCTCAATATTTGATAGTCTCAATATTTGAGAGAAAGGCACATATCTACTTTCATGACTCTGTCTTTCAAAATCAGTTAGCTTGCCACGATACTGTGCAGTGCGAGCATCCCAACGGATGCCTTCATAGGGCAATTGATTTCAGATATCAATGACAGTACCCGTTAGAACGGTCAATAGTTACCTATAGGGTGATACAGGCGATCGAGAAATCCATTTTGTTGATTTGTCTGTTTCCATGCTCATCAATTGTTTTCGTCTTAGAGTACCTATAGATTTGAGACCAAGTGAGATGGTCGTATACAAATCTCAATAAGTGTGACAGGAAGTGATATATAATTCGTTGTTCTTGTCATAGTTAAAAAAATATATTTGCCGCAACTTAGTCAATATGAGTGTGGATGACAGACGCCACGACACAAGAAAACGAAGCATAACCTCATGTATAGTACGTAATCATAGAGTTTTTAAGTTAATAAAGAAAACCCCATTAGAAAACCCCAAGTATATAGGAAGAAATATTGTTGTAACGCAAATATATAAGAACAAATATAAAGTAAACAAACATATGAATGTATAACGTAAGTTGTATCAAAGTATATAACGATCTCAGGTAGAATCCCATAAAGTATATTATAAGCAATGATCGGCTATCGGAAGCATTTTATGTCACTGGCGTCCTACCTAATGAATATTAAAGACTAATATGGATAAGTCGGTGTTGTTCAAAATAAAACCACACATTCTTAAAAACTAACTGAATTTAATTTGTTATAGTAAATAATCATTATTTTTTCTATGTTTGATATTGTCAATCGATTCCTTTTAACATTCAGGATCCATTTATATAAAGAGAACGACGACAGTTCGACATCATCAGATGTGAGAGGTGCATAGTTGTAAACTGATATTTCGTTGTTATCAATCAAGTTTCTTACAAATTCGTAATCAGGGATTCTGTCGATTACTGATTCCATTTTGTTACTTAATGAATTTGAGGACGTCATCATTACATACAGCCTTACCTCATCTAGTAAATCTAATGATTCTCTGATAGAGAAACCAGGCTTTTCTAACAATGTTATATTTCTGGTTATTATTTCAAAATTTTCCTTGATATAAGATTTTTTTTTAAGTTATCATCTTGCATCAGTTGTTTGGCTTTGCATACTGATAATAACCTCGATAGTAATAAAATAAAAAAAACTTTTTTTTTTTAGTACGAAAAAAATTGTGCAAGAATGAATTAGTCATGTCCATGTAATAATTTCGTCATCAAATTGACATAAAATGCTTCCGATGGCCGATCACTGATTATAAGCAAGAATTTTAAACTACATAAGCCAAAATACATAACCTAAACTCATTTCAAATCGAGTATATCCAGCCGGCCCTACCCAAGGGAGATCTCGCTGATTGGCCATTAATATTACGTACAAAATCCTAGATCGAACATTAAAACACGGTAATTATCGTCGGGGATAGTGCAATACCGCGTAACTAGCACTGGTAAATAGTGCGTATCTACAGAACACCCATAGTGCAAAACCGCGTAACTGGCACTGGTAAATACTGCGTATCTATACATAACACCCAACTTTACAGGAGAAGCTTAAACCGTTGTATCTTTATTATTTTGAAAGTTACTTTTTCTTTTTTGAAAATATTGAATTGCAACGGGTGTTTGAACTTGTATATTCTAATCAGGATTTTGCGTTCGTTGGCGGGAAATCTTAATTTGGCTACATTTGTTAGATACGCGGTATCAACCAATGCCAGTTACGCGGATTTACCCTATGGGTGTTGTGTAGATACGCAGTATTTACCACGCACTATCCCCGACGTTATGACTATCCGCTATCAATCGCGATCATTACACAATCCATTAATGTACGGGTAAGGTGATTATACCACCAAACAGCTTATAAACAGTCTTAACTGTTTATAGGACTAAAATCAGCAGGGCATTAGTATTGTAATCACTAATCCTCAAAAACAATGTAAAATCCGAGCCCAAATAAAAGCTCCCAACTTTCCCATTAAATAAATCACAGTTAGAATCGAATTAGCGGACGCATCAATGTTCTAAGACGTCCTTCCAAGTAACGGAATTAAACACAAATAGGAACTAAATGTAACTGGATTAAAGAAAAGAATGTAATTAGAATACTAGAAAAAATATAACGAAAGTGGGCGTGAAAACACGTAACCACCAATAGATGCGGCGACATTTTAATCAACCGCAAAAATTGAAATACTCACCACTCAGGCTACGTTCCCCTGCGGGTGGCGGACCAAATATCAAATATAAACAGGTCAGAACTCAGTGCAATTTACTCTCACTGGAGCGCAAACTCGTAGAGTATTCCAGTGTTTAAACTTTCCCGCGTGGTCGTGCCGGAGGCTTCCCCTGGATTTTCCCCAGGCTACCCTCCAACCATGCAATTCGACCGCTATATTGGGTCCGTCCTATTATAGCCACAGTCAGGTTCAAAAAAAAAAAAAAAAAAAAAAAAAGTGCAATTTACGTGGCGGCCCACCATAGGAATTCGTTAGTTAGGAAGGCTGCTGATTACGTTCCCATCCCTCCCCCCTCAGTCGTTACTCGGCGCTCACTGATTAGGGGCCGCACGGTCCGGCGTCCTAGGCACACACTCACGGACCCGGACGACGAAATCACAGCGTCCATCGAAAGATGGAACGCTGCGCTTTCGGCGTCCATCACATCGCGTACACTTCGGCGTTCCCGCCGGCGGCGGGGACGTCCACCGCGAGATCGTGACAACACAGACACATACAGTCCCTATTCGTCCCGGTACCGCCGCATACCGGGTAGAGTCAGTCCGACCCAGGTCGGGCCTAGCTGAGTTTCTTACTGGACTCTTCTCAGCTAGGCTAGGTTTTAGCGAACCAGCGATAAAACTCCCAGTAGTTCGACACCACTCACACCCCAGATTCGGTTGATACCGTTCAACCAATCTCACTGGAGCGCAAACTCGTAGAGTATTCCAGTGTATAAACTTTCCCGCGTGGTCGTGCCGGAGGCTCCCCCTGGATTTTCCCCAGGCTACCCTCCAACCATGCAATTCGACCGCTATATTGGGTCCGTCCTATTATAGCCTCAGTCAGGTTAAAAAAAAAAAAGAAAAAAAGTGCAATTTGTGTCAGTCGGATCCTCCGGAAGAAACAACAACTAAGTTTGTCAGCTGAAGCGCCGAAGTAACAACTAACTAGAAGAAGTCCTCAAGAAACTAAATAGGGAAAGTGATAGGAAATTAGGGACTTAGTAAAAGTCACCTTAGGGCAGTATTAAATAATAAGTCAAAGGTTTAATATGTTCTTTTATTAGACGACTATTTGTTTCTCTTTCACCCTTGGATAGGGAAACCCCCGGGCACCTCAAGAGCCCCAACTGGGTGGGCTGCAGCAGGGTCGCCCCTGCAGGCAGACTGTTGCGTGGTTGAGGAGTGGCGTACGTCGACGCTTTGGCGTACGAGTCCCCACTCAGCCGGCGCAACAAAATCGCCCATCGTGACGCGAGGCGACGCGTCAACCACAATAAGGTTATGGCTAATATACCATTACCCGCCCAAATTAGGTAGGTGGTTTATGGTAAGCCGCCGGCCATTTTAAGAATAGTTCTTAATTTAGCTGCCTAGGAGCCTTTCCGTCCCTTACGATGGCCTATCGCTCCTCTGTAGATATATACTCTAAGGGCTTCGTTAACTTGAAACGCACTATTAACGTTATTGTCGGGTCGAGACATGGAAGTAGCCAAAGGCTGAGTACTTGTTTTAAGCAGACGAGCTGCTGACTCCGTTTAATTAATAACCAAGCCCGTGGTGGTAATCAGTTAAAGCTTTGAAAAGAATTATGCATATTCTACGACAATCCATTGCCAGTGATGTGCCGCCTAAAATCATGGATACAAAGGTTAAGTATTACCGATCTTCTCGGATAAAACTATCTTCTTTTACGTCGCCTTTAACATTTTGTCTCCCACAATACTGCCGTATTTGCTAAAACAACACCGCCAGTTGAGTGGTAATTATTATGCGTGTATATTTTATGGCAAAAAATCTTCTGTTATTTCTGCACCAAATACTTTTCCTCTTCCATGCCTTATGGAAACATAATATATTGTTTCCACCACAGCTGTCAGTGTAATTCGGTAACTTCCCAAATCGACACTTTATTCCGTAAGCCCGCGGGAATGGAGCTGGCAAATAAGGCGGCCTTTGACAGCCAATTCCGGGGAGACTGACGGGCAACGCCTACGGAAATAAAGTCTCTCGCTTATGGGGCTAATATTTACTTCACAGCGTGGCAGTAGCCGGAAATATAAACAATGATTTACTCCGTAATAGTAGTTTATGCAACTGATACATAATCAGAGGACCACACGAGTGTTTTAAGGCTAAATTGTGTACAGCTGCATACACTACTTTATCTACACACATATCATAAGTACTCTAAGATGGGTTCAGAAGCCGTAGGAAAATTACCTGCTTTGCTACTACGAGGGCTGCCTTTTAAGTTCTGTCGTTTGCAAACCTCCCGTGATTGCATAAAAAAGAACTAGTGTCACGTTAAAATATTTGAATTTAGAATTCGAAAACAAAAGAATGACTCGAAATCGGCCCAACCGTTTTAGTACAGCGTTCGTTCAAAGTTGACAAGTCAGTTGTGAAAATGGAAATTTCGAAGGAAAATTTACGTGCGATAATTTTTTACAACTTCAAAAGGGGCTTAACGCGACTTCAGTGCTTCGAAGAGTTGACTACGGTTTTCAATGATAAAGCACCATGCCTTCGGACTGTGGAACGCTGGTATTTAGAATTTCAACGTGGTTGCTCTAGTCTTGGTGATAGACATCGTGAAGGTCGACCAAAAACAGCCGTAACCCAGGAGAACATTGATGCTGTACGGCAACTGATCATCGAAGATCGCCATGCGACATACCGTGAGATAGAAGCTTCCTTAAGTATTTCAGGGACCAGTGTTCACAGTATTTTGCATGATCACTTAGGCGTAAAAAAAGTTGATCTCACGCTGGATACCACATTTACTCAGTGAAGACCAAAAAACGGCTCGCGTTCGATGGTGTCGTAAAACTCTGCGGCAATTCAACCGCGGAAACTCGAAACATGTTTACGACATTATCAGTGGTGACGAATCTTGGATATATGCCTACGATCCCGATTCTAAACAGCAGTCGACTGTTTGGGTGTTCCAAGATGAGCCAAAACCGACCAAAGTAATACGCTCACGGAGCACTTCGAAAAAAATGGTCGCCACGTTTGTGGCGAAAAGTGGCCACGTTGCCACCATCGTGCTCAAGGATCGTAAAACGGTTAATGCTGACTGGTATACCACTGTCTGTTTACCAGAAGTCATCGGCGAGTTTCGAAAAAATAACCCAAGACGTCGTATAAGACTGCACCACGATAATGCGAGCTCGCACACCGCCCGGCAATCTATTGCGTTTTTAAAAGAGCAAAACGTCGAAATTCTGGAACACCCGCCGTACAGTCCAGACTTAAGCCCTAACGATTTTTTTACTTTTCCAAAAATCAAGCAACGACTTCGTGGTCAACGGTACCAGACGCCTGAAGAAGCGGTTGAGGCATACAAAACGGCCATTTTGGAGACCCCGACTTCGGACTGGAATAAGTGTTTCGAAAACTGGTTCGATCGAATGAAAAAGTGTATTACATATCACGGTGATTACTTTGAAAAACAATAAATACCATTTAACACTTAAATTGTCTTTAGTTTTTCCAAACGACACAACTTAAAAGGCAGCCCTCGTATAGTGCTACCTGTAAAATATCTTTGTTGCAATCGTTGCTGCATTTACGATATCCAGCGGAGTGTGCGTATCGTTCTCGGAGTCACTACTACTCATATTTTCAACTAAAATGTCAGTTACAAACAACTTTTCACAATTCTACTTTCGTAACAGCAAAAAAACAACAAAGAAATGACAACAGTAATGGCGGCAATTCGATCCTACGTCAAGACGAATGTTTTTTAAATCATAGACAAACGAATGAAGTTCCTATTCTCATGTCACTCGACATCAAATATCGCGCGGTTTATTTAAAAAAAAAACATACTGAATTGACGTTTTGCATCGATAACTGTTTTAATATCTATGAATACTAGAATAGAGACCCGTATGAGTTTGACAGCAGTTCCAAATTTAAACTCAATAACCTTACAAAAATCTGTACTGTACAGGTACAGACACACATACACACAGCCAGCGCAGTGTACATTACAGTACCGGTTTTACCTACTACCACAGACAAGAAAGTTCTCATAGTAAAATTGGTTGTAATGATGCTGGTCATTTACTACGGTTTCTGAACGCATTTAAGAGCACTAATGATATGTGCGTAGATAAATATTTTTTATATCCCTGCCCAAATGTCTCAAAACGTCACGTACCATAAACCTATCATGCCATTTTTTTTTAATGTTCTAAATTCGTCTTTTTTTCGCCGTTTTCTTTTATTTTATTTTTATTTAAAGTTTCAAATACTTGGAGTTTCATGTTCTTGCCGCTAGAGCCATTAATGGCGTATTTACAGCCAGACCACGAGCCAACTATTAATTGCAAAATATCATAAATATAAACGATGATTTTTCTAATTCTGTAAGTGATACCAAACACGATTAACTCGAAGTTACCTAAAACAGACGTTCTTTTTTTCTGAATAAAACTGAATAAGGAATCACTATATAATTCAAAATCATTGTCATCCTAACGGTAGTTTGCGAATATTTGACGTATGTGTTTGACGTATCTACTTAACTTCAAGAAATGTAGGGTGACCAAACATTCAGTGGATATTAGTGCTAACGTTATCATTAAAAATTAACTAAACAGTGATTTAATTGTATGAGACCTCATCCATTGAAATCCGTTTTGGCTGTTTATCATTATACTCCTGATCACGAATTAAGAATCATCGTGTATACATTCAAGACATTCTAGAATATCAAAGAGAAATATTATACTATACTTTTGCTTATATCAATCAAAAAATTATTTTCAAAAATAGCGCTATTATTTTTTATACGTATTAAAATTGGTTTCCTAGAAAGCACATGACGATTACGCACGGTTTTCTTATCTTATATGAAATGAAAGCGTTGTCTAATCTCCATTTTATTTAAATGTGTATCGCGCACACTTTTCGTCCCAATCGAGTTACTCGAATTACAACGCCTTAGATAAGCATGTACTTAGCGACATTTACCTTGAAGATCATCAATCCTAAAAAAAAAACAACTACCTATAGCTGGACAAGCCCCATCTGTAAAATATTTTTTTTTAACAGATACTTACTTACAGACACTTCCGTAGAATGCCATTATAGAGATACGACTGTGCAGTGTTCGGGAGACTTACGGTATTTGAGTCAATGCGAGAGATAATGGGCTCCGGAACTCATCAAAGTTAAAGCAAACGGAGTAAATAAATGGATTTAGGAAGTTGTAGGGCAAGGTATCCGAAGGGGTCCTATGCCGCGTATTTGGGCTCTGACATTCTTACATCCATCAAAAGTTAGCTGTAGCTATACCATTACAAGGATATCTTTACACTATAAAGACGACTTTCACCCATTTCCTTAAATTTAATTTCCCAATCAATTCTTTTTAGATTCTTCTCCTAAAGATAACAGTCATAAAAACGCCATTTTATTTGATTACTGGTACACATTGTGATTCGGCCCATGGATCAACCCTCAGAACGACGCTTGCAATAATCTCATATTGCGGTCACGCACGCTTACGAAAAAGGTCCATAAGCCTTTTAGGGTAAGCCCATGCATTTTATGGAATCTCGTTTAGTCGTTGTTCTTATGACAGATTTCTCAGCTCTTAGGTTGTCATCAATGCGATGCTAACGTCTTTTTCTTATTCAATACTAGCTTCCGCCCGCGACTTCGTCTGCGTGGACCCGAGATAACAACTACCCTATATTATCCATCCAGGCTATAAACTATCTTCGAGCAAAATTTCAACCAAATCGGTTGAGCTGTTTAAGCATGATTGAGTAACAAACATCCTAACTTCCGAACATCTAAACATCCAAACTCGCGACATTTATAATATAAGTAGGATCCCAAAAGGTACCATTAGGTAGACATTCATGAAACGATCAGTGAACAGTGGGGTAGTTATGTAACTTTTCGAACGAGCGTTAGGGCATATTCAATTTCACCTTTAGAAAACGCAACTTCCATTTGTGCCAGAGAAAATGGCTTAAGTATCATGTTACGATCTTATCTTTTTTGCTTTAGTACGGCTGAGCCTAAAGTAAGGGATATGATTTTTAGGAGTATATGTTTGTATTCTACCGTAGCGTTGAAGATACTGAACCGATTTTTATGAATGTGATGTCAAGTTAACGATATGATACAGAGACAGAATATAATGGAAAAATAAACCATCTTCGTCTGTAGCCCCCGACAGGATTCGAACCTGCGACCTTAGTTGGTAGAGCAGTCTAGCGTTAATAGAAAGGTCGCAGGTTCGAATCCTGTCGGGGGCTACAGACGAAGATGGTTTATTTTTCCATTATATTCTTTCTCTGTATCATATCGTTTATAAAATGATCGGGGTAACTTCCTCGTTAAAAATAACACGAAACAAAAATATTTAATTAAATAATTTGTTTCGTGAAAAGGGTGTGATGTCAAGTTATTGGGTGTTATGTTCCGGGTGACATCATTTTGCTTAAAAAAAACATTTTTTGTCAGTTAGTTTTCTGTAGTCAGGATACAGCTTTTGACAGTGAACTTTTCATGCATGTTGATCTATTTTTTGTTTTATGTGTGGCATTGATACTTTTTTATGTAGGGAAATCACGAATACATGTGCAACTAATTCATCTGGGGAACGCGTAATCTTCTTCTAGCTCACTTTATTCAGCTATAACATACAATTGGAATTGGATAAAGAAACAAATTTTCGTGTTATTTTTAACGAGGAAGTTACCCCGATAATTTTTTTAAACGATATGATACAGAGAGAAAGAATATAATTGATTCGATTGGAATGGAGCGGGCGCATAACTCGCCCATTAGAGTGGTGCCAAGGCTGTGAACAAGTCTTTCAAGAGGACACAGAGAGGGCGCTAGTCTTAGCGGGAATGTAATTGAAAAGTATACAACTTCCGTCACTGTCCTCGTCGCTCAGTTGGTAGAGCAGTCTAGCGTTAATAGAAAGGTCGCAGGTTCGAATCCTGTCGGGGGCTACAGACGAAGATGGTTTTTTTCCCATTATATTCTTTCTCTCTGTATCATATCATTTACAAATGGAATGTTTAAATTCGACATAATCACCAGCAAAACAGCGACTACCATATCGATAAATCGACTATGTAGCTAAAGTCTATTTTTTTATTCCGTAGACTAAAATGACAACCACAAATGTCAAACGTAGAAATAATGTAACCAGCTATATACAAACAGTGCTGATCTTTGATATCAGTTTGTGAATAACCGTTAAATCTTAAATTAATTTTAGATTCAAAATAAACAATAAATAAAATCTACTCACAAAATGATACGAAATAAACAATAAATAAAACTTACTCACTACTAATGGTACTCAAACAATTAAAATGACATTGATGTATCGCCGACCTGACGCGACGCCATTTTGGTTTACGTATTTGGCATTCGTTATTTTACTCGTATAGTGATCGGATGTTTTCAGTGCGTGTTCTCTCGTTTTTGTTGACTTTTGTTGTTACCTTTGTTGAATTTAACTAGTTATTTTTCTGTTACGTTTGTTGCATTATTAAAATGGTGACATTTTTACCTACACTATATCACCCTTTTTAATACCTCTCCTAGAGTCCCCTTTTAGCACGTCACGGATTATCCATTCATTGTGTTACAGACGCTTCATCAACAAATATAAGTACCTCCCAATCGTTTATTTTCGGTTAGTACCGGTTGTAGCACATTACTATTTATAAGACATAAAAACTAGCAATAAATTAAATGTCATTTTAGTCTACGGAATAAAAAAATAGACTTGAGATGTCTCGATCAGTCATTAAAGTGTCCGGAGTACGACCTTTGAACCGTAGAAGCGACGGTTACCGGACATCGTTCGCGCAAACTGTTTACTTTCACGTCTATTTATCGCTCTTAGTTGAATATTGAGTAACCGAGAATACGCAAACAGCTTGCTTTGATTTAAAAAAACTCACGGTTACTGAAAATAACTCGTTCGTAAACACGTTCTTGGTTCATAATTCTTCCTCTTATCTTAGAAATAATATATTATAGTAATTGAGAAAGGTAAAAATAAATTACACGACACTTTAAATTGTTTTTGCATTTTTTTTTTTAATACGGATCAAATTACATTATAAATCCCAAATCCGATATGAAATTGACAAAAGTCCTACTGAAGAAGCCGATGGGCTCGACTGACCTCAAGTTCATAGCGTTGGAGTTGCCTTGCTCGAGTTTGTAGCCGAGCGTCTCGTAAAAGTGTGACTGAAACTCGTGAAGTCAACTTGCTCGTATTCCCCTAAAAAGTTCATAGGTACAGTCGAGATCGAAAATATGTGCACGGACAAAGTGATCAAAAATATGTGAACACGACTTTATTGTTATGGGCATAAGGTTGCATAGATATTTTTGAACCTTTGGGAACGTACATATATTTATGAACCCGACTGTACTAACAGAGCGTCAACTTCTCAATTGTATTGTTAATGGATTGTGTAATATTAACGTTAAAAGTTACCGTAACATGCTGCAAAAATATTTTGAATAGGTTATCGAGCATAAAAATAATTGTCAACGATTATTATAATAGCCAGCTCATAAACTATTATGATTTCCCAAAGCATCCGTGTTCAAGACGTATAACAGCAGGTGAAAACATAGTAAAACTGATTGAACCATTTTGTAACTAGCATGGCGAATTAGTGCTGGCGGCATTTCCTCGCTGAATTGCAATGCTGATGCGTTGTGCGAGGAAGCCGCCAGCTCTTCGGTCACCAGTTACTTCAACCAGACGTTTCGCGATTTCCGAATATTTATAACTTTTGCGCACTGGGACCCCGCGGACCGAGGGTCTTTGACGCCAAATGTTACAAAGTACTACCGAGGCCTCTTTATTTAAAGCGTTTCAGATTTCGGCATTCTCCGCCGCTGCACCCGCTTTAGAAGTAGCCCCTTGGGACGGTGTCAGTGTGTCTACACAGGTAGCGTCCCTCACAAGCATCCGTCCTAATCTCCACGGAACCAGTCACTCCATCAGGTATTTTACGATCATCTCTGACAATGCCAGGCGGCTCAAGAAGAGTATGTGCCTGCACATTGATGCTGGCAAAAGACCGGCGGATTATGTCATCAAGAGTCGCATGTCTTGAAAAGCGACCTGCACATTTTTGACAACATAAATAGTCCGTGGTGACCCAGTCGGTCCACGTCCGTGCCACAAGGGCATATGTGTGGAGTGCATACTGTGACCCTAACCCATAGACAAGTCGCCAGACGAAGGGAGGTGGGATCCAGACAGGTACCGGTATTTGGAGAAGTATGGGGATGCAGCCAGTGACCAGCCTCTCTGGCTCCGACCGCCAAAAGCCTTGCGCGATCTGGACCTGAACTGTGGCTCAGTATCGATTTGTACGTTATTTATAATTAAACAAAACTACAAAGTTAAAAAAATATTATGCTAATCTTGTGAGTGAAATATGAAATACAGGACAGATATTTATCAAATTAAACCATGCTACGTGTCTTGGGGTAAGATTATCATGGCTGTCACATGACAGGTGGGGCGTGCGCTTAGGTGAGGTGACAGGTTATTAGAGCTATAAGAGAAGACGTAGGACGCCATCCCCGTCATACGCCCAGAAATCTTATACATTTTGAGAATAATACTGCTTTATGCAACGCAGAGTGGAGCGATTCTAGGTGGATTGAACGATCTTAGTTATACATAGTAGGTAAACTAGTTGGGTCACGCAACGAGTTTGCCATATTTTGGTATTATTACCAACTTGTTTTTATAACAAAATACGAGTGTATTTTTTACAAAGTATGTCATCACATATTGCGAAATTGTCTTACTCGTAGTCTTCTAAAACTTTGTAATATTTTTAGGCAAAAATAGTATGCGAGACAAAATCATACCTACTACCATAAATAAAGCAATATAAGGATCCCTGCGGCGAAGTTCCGAATATTCTCGACCTCCGTCGAATACAATGAGTGGAAATATCTTCGGGATAATAATACCAGTATCCGTCTCCTTATATATCTATATACAATAACAAGACAAGTATTTCCTCGCAACTTTGTGTTGGAAGAACGCGTTAATTCACTCCTCCGAGCTCCGTTCTCCCAATTTATGGGTCAATTTTCAAACGAGCTGTTTTGGCTGCCCCACGGCTATAATTTCAAGTCAGTTTAACATGGAGGATTTAGGATTTAGGATACAGATATATTTGTATTCCGTGTATTATAAAATACTTAAAATATATATAACAATACCTTAAATATTCATTGATTCTGAAAAAAAAATATTTTGAAATTGTAAAACGGCGAAATCTACCGCTTTTTCAAGTGTTCCACTTGCGGTTTTGCTCAAACAAAAATTCATAACTATAGACTACTGTAAAATCTAGCTTAGTTTAGAATTCCTGCTCCGTCTTCGCAATCAAAGGCTTTGATGTGTCTTCTGGTGCCTCTCACTCTCATGGAAACAGCTCGTATGAGTGAAATTTGAACTTTAACTTTTAGCCAGAAAATTAATTGTATGGTTTTTCCCATTTGGATAATAATTTGGATGCAGTTTTTTTCAAAAAAATCATATATTCAGTCCCTAAGGCTCCATCACATGAGATTACTAATGGTGTAAATGAGGCTCTTAAGTCTTCTGTGGCTCGGTCATATTTTAGATGTTTTTCTCGGCTGTGTCTTTGTGCTGTTTTTTGCCATGTACCTAAGGTTGCTGTGGGAGGAAGCGTCAGCATTAACTATGCGAACGTCGAAGAACGCTTTCCTTGCAGGTTCCCAAACACTATTTAGTAATAAGTCCCCTATAAGAGCTGGCTGTGTAGCACTTGCATCACGCATTATAGGTTCAATAGGGATGATGACTAAGATTTTTTTGTGACGTCATTCGAACCAGTTTTTGGAGAGGAACAAATGTTTGTATGGGAGCAACTACAATTAATGAACATAAATACCTAAAAAATTGAGACAAAGATTGACCTCCTTGGCAGCAGCGCGAAACGCTTCATACTGTGTGTCTATACAAGTGTGACGTCACATTTGTATATTTGTACTAATCGTAGTATGGAAAACCAGGTAAATTGTTGTTTCGGTCGCGAAATACTGCGTTTAAGTACATAGTTGTAATACAATTTTGTTTCTAGAAAAGCGTAAGGATTATATTGGTAGCTTTTAATTTACTCTTGGACAATAAAAACAATGCATATATTTTCTAAACTTTCAAGGTTCATATCTTTTTATGATTTTAATTATATTTTATAATGTATACTTTATTACGATAATTTGATGCTTTACTATCCATTTAGCATCACTACGTTATCAATTTCAACATGAGGCATCATGCCTATTGTGCCTGTACCCCAGGCTAGTTCAGCCCAATTTTTGCAATCGTCTCTATGTTGATCATGTCCTTGTTTAATTAGGCCACCTTTTTTACAATTTAGGGCATGATTAAAGTCAAAATTATTTTCTCCGCATCCGTCGCAAATCTGGAGAAAATAACTAGGTTCATGAGCGTAGCGAATTGCAAGGGCGTCTAAATTGAGTGGCGGTTAGGTCGGTATTGTTTGCGGTGGTGGGGATGATTGACAGCCATTGTGATGGGTTCGATTCAACTACTCTACCAAGCCAAATCCAAGTCTAAGTTACCAAGTAAAACGCAAAGATGTGTCAAAACACATCTTTGCGTTTTACTTGGTAACTTGGATATAGTGTCTTTGCTTCTTTCCCTGTCATTTAGATGCCTTGTCAGATTGCGTAGCCTCATGGTTTCTGCTGTGTGAGTATGATGAGCTATAAGGTCCAGGTTTTCAGTATTTTTTATTGCGTGAATTAGTATCTTGTTTGATTCAACGGATGATTTATAACATTCAGTGTTTTTTAATGGATTGTTAATGCCAAGGCCACCCAGCTTCACTGGCAAGGTGAATAGTTCCTGTTCCAAAGAGGTGGTTTCTCTGTCAAGAATGGAAGGAATTCAAGTTGACTTTATTATCTCGTTTATGATTTGAAATTCTTCGTCGGTTTTATCCATTACAGTTTGCAAGTATCTCCATTCGCATTGGAGTGATTTTGTAAAGGCTGTATGTACTAATTGTGGGTGTTTTTTGCTAGCTTTTGACAGTAGTCGTACGCAATCAATCCATTATTTTACTTTTTCTTTGACAAATTGTTTTTGTTCATTTTCGTTTCCGATGACACCACCCAGAATGATAGGTTATCTTAACGCATAAATTCTCGAATAATCTCTTTGCCTATTCACTGGAATCGTTTTTAATTCTTACATAGCTTTTTAAGGGTTCTGGGAAGTAGCCGAATTTTGGCCCTTGTTTCAAGAGTTTATCTAGCCAATCTCTTGTATTTTTAAGTTTACCGAAGCAGGCGGAGTCATCAGCGTACCAATTTTGTATATATTTGTCTCGATCTTTGCAGCCATAAAGTGACCTAGGATTGTGTCAAAATTCAGATTAACCGCCTCTGGCGAAGTTTGGCTTGAACGGTACCTAATTATGGATGTTTTATGATCATACAACGCAATGCCGCGTGGAGTTTTTGCATAAGTGAATAGTGTATTTTATGGAACGTCCTTCCACGTTGTTAAGGATGTTTTTAATCAGAAAATAATGCGCTGGTCCTGAAATTCATACTAATCTGTCTGTCTGTCTGTCTGTTACCTCTTCACGCTTAAACCGCTGAACCGATTTGGATGAAATTTGGTATAGAGATAGTTTGAGCCCTGGGGAAGGACATAAGATAGTTTTTATCCCGGGGGTGAAAGTTTGTATGGAGCTACGATATAAACGATTTCCACGAGGACGGAGTTGCGGGCAGAAGCTAGTAATGTATATATATAATATATATTATATTCAACAAAATGATTCATACTATTGTTAAGAAAGTAGCTCAGGTCATTTTAGCACAATATTCACGTAGCTTTCCAACTGTCGACCGTAGGTACTCTGTGTGATCAATTCTTTATAGCTGGGACATGACTGGCGAATACAACAACAACAACGTTTAGAGCTCTCCATCAATATTTTAGCTCGTAACTTTTTTTAAGATCTAGGGTTCTGTTCAACTTAAGCATAATATAATCGGGGATTTGCGGCGCGCTTTGAGACGATCCAAGAGCTTCGCTCTTGGACTCAATAGTATCTAAGGAAGGAATTGCTCATTTAAATTGATAGATGTTAGCGTGATGAGTTTCAGGTACGAATATTAAGGGTTTGAAGCCTTCATTTTCGATTATAGTTACAAGCTATATTAGCTTTAAAATTAGTAAATAAGAATGTATGTACATAAATACATCAACATCTGGTATATATTTTAATTTACGTAGGTTAACTAATATTCTTGGCAGCAAATAATTGCTACATTTTACTTAATAGTATACGAATATGATGATTGGTTAATATAGGCTTAGTTATCACAAGATGACTGAGCATAGTATTATGTTAGTATTGGGCGAAAATAACTTCAAAATATGGATAGTTAACGGAAGGGGTTTGGTATGTAAAAATGTTTCGATTTCTAGGTCATGAGTAAGAGATTTCAATTTAGATACATTAAATGTAGCTTAGATGTAAGCTGCATTAAGTTGCGGTTATAGACTAAAATCTAGACTACAACTAAACATGTAGAAAACTCATTTCCCGGCCATAATATTCCGGCTGAGTGTACTTATTGCGGGGTAGTTAGAGAGATGAGTTTTCTTGGCATGGTCGGACAGAGCGGCGCCAACAAAGGGGAAAAATACCCACATAATGGTAAAAAGATGTTATCGATCGGTACGGCTCGGAGACGCGGGCGGATAGAAATATAACATTTATTGAGGTAGGGATAAAGACTGTTTTCAGGTGGAGCTCAACTTAGTGTGGTGCTGGACGCTAGAGGAAGGAATAGCGGGCGACTTCGAGGCGGAGGGGACTTTTTCACGGGACACGGACGGAGCAACACATCACTGCACACGGGACGCGGCCGCGGGGCGAGACTTCATCTTCCTTCGAGGCACTTTGTTTCGAGCGACGAGGACGAGCAGCCGAGTCCACCTTACGAGACGCTGGGTTCGTGTCGCATTTATTTAAAGATAAAATCTGGTGAGTGACCTTTACAATTTCTATATTAAGTGATTCTGAAACTTGATAAAGTGATTTCTGGAACTATAATCTAACCATTTCAACGTTATCATACTTGTATTTGTGTGTCGTAGTCTAGTTATACGGGGTATAGTTTGCGAGACATGCTAGATAAAGTACGAGTATTTATACGCATAACGTATGAACGGGTCTATGCCATTAGTTAAATAACTGACGACATTACAGGAATGTAGGTTGTTCTGTACATATTACTAGCTGCATTGATACTACGGAATGCTAAGGTTCCGTGCGCTTTTACGGGATAAAGTGAACAATTATTATACGGTATTCTAGCTATAGAAATCAACTCGGTCTGTGATACGCGTTATAGTATAAGAGTAGGCTGTTGATGCGGATAAGCGAATAATACTTCTAGTGTATATTATTATCTAGTGGTTAATTATGGGTACGGATGAGTGGTTTCTTTATTAGATGAACGTAACCGAGTAATTTACTTATGTACACCTGTGTCTGCGTGCTCAGTGTCGCGACAACCATATCCACAGGGCACATTGAGGACCCTGGCCACACGAGAATTCACCCGAATAGGGGTTTCTTAGTCAGCAGAGATGTGCCCGCACTGCTGCGCCAGTCATAAATGTGTATAGACGGAGTGAGTGGCTGAGAGTTTTCAATCTTGCAAATTGAAGGATTTCACCGTCGAGCTCCCGTCTTAGTCCTAGCTAACCTCTTAACAAGGGGTGCGGTTGCGTTGATTTGTGAAGTGATCAGATATAAGTACTTATAGCTATATTGTGTGGGATTCCTTTGTTAGACGAACGTAACCGAGTAATTTACTTATGTACACCTGTGTCTGCGTGCTCAGTGTCGCGACAACCATATCCACAGGGCACATTGAGGACCCTGGCCACACGAGAATTCACCCGAATAGGGGTTTCTTAGTCAGCAGAGATGTGCCCGCACTGTAGCGCCCTCTCATGGATGTGTCAGCGAAGGAGAGGTTGGTGAGGCCTTTCAGTCTTGCAAACTGAGGGGTTTCGCTGGCCAAGCCGTCGTTTTGCCTTAACCGAGGCTTCTTATCGTGAAGCTGGCTATGTTGGTTTTACAAGGAAATCCAACACATTCGCTTTTAATAACAGCAATAATTAAGTAGGTCTCTTCTTAGGTGGGGTTATTACCATCGGGTTCTCAATAAAGGTTTCACAGTGGATTGGTAGTTAATTATCATTCATCAGCTCAACTGTGCATTGTCATACATCTAAAACACCTTGACTATAAAGTGCCTTTGAGTTGATTGGGTGAGATTGGTTGCTAAGACACTGTGTTACATCCATTGAGATATTTTGGGGTATGTATTGTATTATAAATTGGTTAGGTAAATGTCCGCACTAATTTGTATTAAATGTGATAGAAATAACGATAGGGTAGGCAGAACCAACAGTTGAGGTGGGGGATTACCTGTGAGTACGAGCGGTCGCAGGCGAGCGAGAGGCGAGCGCTACAGTTCGCGAACAACTCTAAGATTCATCGTTAGGGAGAATCGATACTACGCTAGACATTGCGTCATTTATGTACCTGTAGGTAAAATATGCACTAATATTATATTTCAGTAGATTACTGTTGTATCATCATCAATATCTCGCTTTCTTCATAATTATTTTTATTATTAGATCATCGCGTCATCATCAATAGCGATCTCAACATGGCCAACACAAGTTGACCACTGTTGTATTGCGAATCTATTTTAAAGGGCGTCGCCTACGACATAGCGTAACTTAACACTTCCCACAATTTAGTATAACAAGGAATTTATGCCTACATTAGCCTCCATAGTTGTGCATCGCATAATGAAACGATGGATTTGTAGATTAATTCTAAGGAACTGGTATATTTGTCTTACTTAAGTTTAAAGGTTCTACTGCTGAAATGAGTTTATTGTACAATTTCAATTAACGTGTAACTTTTCCTTTATAGAAATACAGCCTCCATTCTTCTCGAAAAGGGCCTGGGTCTACTCACGCAATGCGGGACCTCCTCCACTAGACGCTATCACACGCCAAGCCACTTCACCAGCGCGAATCACGTATAGCTTAGGTCTAAATAGGTCTTCGAGGTTAGGTTCCAGAGATAATCATTCCTAGATTACGGCATTGTAGGTCTGGAGTCGGATGGTTTTTTCTTTGACCGAATCTCTTTCCGTCCGACAATATCCTAGGAGACGATTTGGTCTGTTAAAGTACTCAAGCTCGATTACTTTAACATAAATAACCAGAGATTCTGTAGCCGTAGGATAGATTTATCTAGACTAGAATAAAACTCAACCTTTCTAGTAGGATCGGCCGGAACTAACTCGGTTTTTCTATTCGCTTTGGTACGAGTTAGTATTTATAGGATCAAAGTGGATATCCAGCATAATCGAGTCTTGATTTTACTGGATCAATTAATCAAAGGTTCTTTAGCTTCAAAACAACCAAACTAATTCGATATTTTTATGGTAAATAAATGATTTATTTTCTCACTACTATCAGTTTAATTTTATTCAATAGCTTTTCCTTCAGGTAGGATTCCATTTTCAGACGACTAGAGGCTTCTCAGGAGCTTCAGCTTACAGCTAGGGGTTAATTTAAGTTCAGAATAGGTTAGCATAAAGAGTCAGCCATTTTAAAAGGTTGAACTGTCACATTTTGGTTAGGCCGTGACCACGATGGAAATAGGGTATTTAAATTCACATTTTAGTAACCCGGGTTACTACGGAATAGAGTATTTTCGATTTTAAATAAATAATAATAATAAAAGGAAAAATATTTTTTTTATTACGTGATTCGCTTGGTGAAAGGGCTAATTAAATTTATTTACAGATTTTTCTGTGTGTGGGTTATACAAATAACCCACATTTTGTTGCCGTGGAGTAGATAGAGAGATGGAGTTTGTATTTTTTATTTTGTGTTATGTATTATTTTCAGGATTTTCTTTCTATTTATTTAATTTCAAAGGGATTTTCACGCGCGGTACGTAGGTGAATTACTAATCAATAGGTTTTTATCGCACTAAGCTATGAAAAATATGCATAGGATTAATTTTGTTATGGTCGGAGGGGTAATATTATTTTGACAAAAATTCATTTTGGGGTACACATTTTTATTCCCGACTGTACTTTTCTGCATATTTTTATCAACTGCTCATTGAGACGATTCTAACGAGCCCAAACTCGATGGGGTTGTGTCATTGTATCACGAAGTTTCTATGCCCATCTTCCAACTCCAGCATCGGATTAGTTCCTTGTCATCATAACCTTACTTTGTCATGCGATATATACATACGTGCGAAATTTTAGGCCGAACGGAAGTCAGGAAGAGGGTCTAATTTAA
Organism: Epinotia ramella; assembly: GCA_947578815.1. Taxonomy (NCBI): domain Eukaryota; kingdom Metazoa; phylum Arthropoda; class Insecta; order Lepidoptera; family Tortricidae; genus Epinotia; species Epinotia ramella. Next base: position 23,665,416 of record OX388205.1, read on the forward strand.
GAATTAAGTAAACATTTCTTTTCATCGGACAGTCGTGTAAAAATAGTGCCTACGCGAAATTTGTAAAATAGGGGGGCAGGAATGGTATGCGGAATGGCCTTACAATCTGCTATTGCCATAGCGCAGTTGTGTAGGATCCATATCCATCAGGCGGTTGCTGTAGTAGTTATAATAATGTTTAGGTATATTGCATTTACTCCAAAATAAAATGAAATTTAAAAAAAAACGGATCTAGGGTACCTAAAATTAGTATTTTACTAGTTTAGCATCTTATGTATTTTAGTTACGACTATCTCACCCTTCATATTCAATTATTGCATTCCAGTTGGCAAAATAGGTTTGAGGTCATTGACATTTTGTCCCACGGTTTAGGCTATTATTCGTTACATAGCGGTTAGGAAAGTACCGGTTAATGTATATATTATCAAGGACTTAGGTATATACTTAAGAACTCATCACATAATAGGGGTTAGAGTTATAGGTAACTTTCGTAAGTTATGGGAGAAAAGTAGGTACATTTAGTTGCATTATAGTTAGTTGAGCAGAATTATCAGTTAAATTGAGCAGAATTTTCGGCTTTGTTATTGTCGAACTACGTCTCGTTATAATTATGCATAGGATCGTCATTGATTTGGGTATAAAAATTGGGGTTTTTAATCTTATAAAGGCAAAACTAGTTCCGACGTAAAACTTGTAGAACTGGGGGGCAGATCGGGTTCTCTTGTGCCGGGGAAGGACGCGTTTCACTCGCTTAGTCGTGACCACGTGTGTAATTGGGTAAAGGATTAGATAAAATTAGTGCCTACGCCAAATGTATGAAGTTGGGGGGCAGATAGGGTCTATCCGTGCCGTGTGCCCCACACTGTGGCCGCTCGCGCCGTCGCGCCGCGATAATGTTAGGCATACTTTGTTGACATTTTAGATACCTAAATATTTTAATAACTATCTATGTTGCACCTAGCTAATATTTCATTATTTATGCGTCCTTTATTTACTTAGCTACGCTTATCATTAATTCAAATCACTTATTTAATTTTGTAAATGCAAAGTTTGCCATTTGAATCAGAGATCGACAACCTTTTCGTTAAGGTTCAGTTTTATTCTTGGTAGTTAGTAGTTAAATATCTTAAATCTTTAAGAGGCATCATCTAGAATCTATTTAGAACTAAAATTTGCTATCAGGACTTTGAACAATTGCTATGATTCGTAATTTTATGTGAAAATACACTAGAAATAGTTTATAGTTAGAAGTTTAGGTAGTTTAGACTAACTAAACTAGAGTCTGGTCTATCGTGCTAGGTATGTGGTTGTTAAGTTAATTAATAGGACATAGCTTTCTTAGCGTTGTATGATTTGCTAGGTTTTAGATTTTGGAATTTTTGAGATAAGTTGTATCAACTTGAAGTAATTTTAGTACGAATCGTCTCCGTTTACATAATAAGGATAATTATTCATTAATATATATGAGATTAGGAAATCTATCACTCTAATGTTATTATTAGCGTACAAATATATCGATTTTCTCATAATCTATGGCGCGCCATTTACCCGCGAACGCGAAGGCTAGTTGCAAACCCCTGCTACAAGTAAAACGTAGGAACATTAGGTACTTTCACGTCACGTTTCCGTTTAAATTCAAGTATAGGTGCATATTTTTGTATTAGGTTGCTTAATTGTTTTCTTATATCAATACATTATTGTAAAAGTAAGGTTCGGTGTGTAATTGTTTATTTTGAATGAGATTTGGTAGCGAAATACCTAAATAGTCGTTAAGAAACGGAATTACGGGGATTCTGAGAAAACTAGCACCTATTTTTAGATTCGAGAGTTGTAGGGACTGATAGTAGAATATAGATATTATTTTAGCAAGACATTAACTAGCTGAGAAATAGTTACACATACATCGGGTTCATAATTATCGTTGTTTGTGATTTGGTACAACATACAATGAGGTATGTGCTAGTATAATTAGGTCAAATATCTATTTAGTAAGTAAGTAGGTAAGTACCTATTTCATCAGGGTCAATGCACTTTACGGCGTAACGATTTAGTGTAGATTTGGTTAGGCCGCGAACGTCTAGTTAGAAAGTAAGTCATTAAGGTAATACTACGGGTCGTATAGTTATGGTAGATTATGAATATCGGAAAATATCAAAGGATTTCACGTCATAATGCAACGTGTAAGTTACGTAGGTACGTACAGACTTGTATAGCACGCAAGGAGTTTCTATTTTTAGATACGTATAGGTTATTTAAGGCTAGAAATAGTGTCAAGGAAGTCATCATTGAGGGACAATACCTGTTTATCGGTTCCGAATCGGATATTCGCTTCCAAATTCCCAATTCATAATGCAATCATTTTATGTTCTCAGCTATGAAAACATCACTTATTTCACACACAACTTTCACTATCACTGCTTATCACTGCATTAAACTACGCGTATCACTGCTTTAAACATTAACAGGTAGTTGAATAGTCAAGGAACAACGAAATAACTTCATTTAAAAGACAAAATCTAGCAGACAATAGTTCCCGCGCATTGTATCAATATGAACTGAGGGAAAACCTAATAAAATTTAAGATGCCACTTATAGAAGTTGCATGATAGTAAAATTTGACTATTTCATTTAGTCGCGTAAAACTTCAAAATGACGCATGCCCTTCGGTCGTATGATTCGGCGCCTTATAGTCGGTTGAGGGAGAAAGAAAGAGACGGGCAGATGTTCGCTTTCGAAACGCGGGAGTTAGGGGTCAAGTTTGAATGTGGACTTATACGTAAAGACTTTGATCAGATACAGGTGGTAATAGATAAGTATGTATGTGTGTTCGTTATTTATACTCGTAATTTTGAAGTTGTCTTAGGTATTAGTGTCTATAGTTGAGGGGTATGAAGATCGCGCCACTCCAGGTTCCAGTATAGGTATTTGCGTTGCATTTCCGCATTCTAGACCAAATATTGCATCAATGGTTTTAAACATAGGTGTACCTACTATTATTTTCTTACGGCTCTGTAGGACAGATGTAATTACCGGCAATGTAATTATTGCAGATTTCATCGAAATCGTTAAAGCTTTTCCGAGAAGTGTAAACAATATTTATTCAAAAGGGTACCGTTTGTATGAAGTTAAATGAAATACTGTGGGTTGTAGGAAATTAAATTGGCTTCAGGATGAAAGAGTTAGTGATTGGTGAGCTAGGGGTTGTTTGCCACCGTTGTGGTAAAAACTGTTTTGCAGATAAATTTAAGAGAATTAGTTCCATAAACATTTAGTGACACACATGTTTTAGGTATTTTACTTTTAGTTTAGAGCTTGTAGGATTTATAATACTTTACGAAGAGTAATTGAACAAGTGAGCGGAGCGAACGAAGTTTTCCGACTTGGCGTGGCCAAAGATTATATAATGTGTTCGGATGTCAGTCTGTCTGTCTGTTCTCCTCTGCAAGTAGCGTTTTTTTAAATCGTGAAATTTTGTGCACATATTTTAGATGCTTTAATGTTGTACATAGGTTCTAGAATAAAAGAGATTTTGTCAAAAGACTTGTTCGTGTATTCTACAGCTCACAGTGACACTAGATATAAAATAATAGTATCGGACTTGATCGTTAAAAATTTTAGTGTTAGTAAATCATAATTATTTAAGTTGGATTTTAGTTCACTTCCCGGGGGGCAGCCTGATTGGAATCATAGATTCCATGTTTGATTTGAGGTCTCGCTTGAGTGATGCAGTTACGGGGGGCGGAAAACATAAAAAGATAGGGTTCTGTTTGTGTACCGATAGTGCTGTGTGTGGGGAAGGGGGAATTTTGTGCGGGATCTTGTTCGGTCTGAAAAATAAATTCAGTAAAGGAAAATTTGTGACAGAGATTAGTTTTGGTATTTAACAATAATTTAGTTGAGGAAAGGACATTGTTCTGCGTCCATACAATGTTCGCCTAAGAACCAACAATGAAAAAATATACCTTTCTAAGTCCGAAATTACACATATTTGTATGTAAGAACAATAACTCCTGACGGACACTTCTGAAAACATAGATATTAACAGTTATAATAGAGATTTTGAGGTTATGATTTATTTTTATGAAACATTATTACTATGATTACTACATAATGTTAGTGCTAGCTAATGTAAGCACTTTAAGCACATTTTAACGGCTAGTTATGACTAGCCTTGTTTAATATTATTTAAATACATAATTGTATAATTCGAGCAAAATGTTTATTTATGTGAAGTACCGAGGTAAAACTTGTTGGTATTTTGATTAGGCACGCCAATTCTTAGAAAATGCTATTTTACATCTTGAGATGATGACATAAAGAGCGCTGCAGTTCTAATTTTTTCCGAGATTTAAAGACTACAGAAGGCAAGAAGCAGTAATAAGTATTGCTTCTTGTCTTAGCCTAGCACTTGCAAGGGAAATAAATAAAACTCAGGTTGTGATTAGGTATTTGTTTATTTTATTCATACCAAATAAATACAACATAAAAACTCTCATTTGGCATCCAAAGTAATGATAATTGATATTATCAATCATCATTACTTTCGAGCAAAATATTATCCAAGAATTGAGCAGGGGGGTTGATATTTTCTTGGTATCGGGCCCAACAACACAATTACAGCAATAATTTTTAATTGCTTCCCTCCCAATTTCCGACTCATCAACTAAAATATATACAAAATATGTTTTACTACTAATATGGCGGCTGTGTATTCTCCCTCTCAAGAGCCATACATTTTCAGAATGTGTTAAATGTAATTCACTAATCAACTCCTCTTCAACCTCCCTGCAATCTTCAACAACATAATTGCCGTCTTGACGAACATGCTCGCCATAGTAGGACCGGGCTTGTTTGATTTGGTAAATCCCTAAAGATATCAGAATCAAATCGCTATATTCCAATTGAGGAAAATTATTAAGGGTGTTTATTTGAACAGTCATGTTTTCGAACTGGGCCCGTTTTCTATTTAAATTATTACTTTCTACAAAATCTGCCAATGTATTTTCTGTAAACATTTTTTCTTGGATGACCGAAACAATTTCTCTTGCATCATCTCTGTCAACTAAAAGCGGATGAAACTTATTAAGTAACCCTGCTGCGACCTTAAAATCTGCCATTAAATGCTTTGAAGCTTTATTGAAATACTCCTGTCTCAACAATTTAAAATCTCTTTTAAATCTCCCATTCTCAACCTCTACAACCCACCGACATAATGTCACCTTTCGAGATTCGTATGCTTGACAAATGTAGTCCGCTGAAGTAGCCTGCAACATTTAAAATATTGTGAGTGATTTATTGACTGGTTTGGCTTAAAGTAATAAAATGAAATGATTATTCTTTGGAATCAAGCTGAACACTTACCACTCTTGGTGTAATCTGTTGTTGTACTCGTAACAGAATTGCATTATCTTCTAAAATATGTCGTCTCATTCTTATCAAATTAATATTACAGTTAATGCATCTCAGCGGTACACTTGGGGCCGCAGTACCTCTTGACGTTGATGGTAAAGAGTCATGTTTCGCAGCTCTTTCCGCTCTTTGCCAGCAAGGATGACAAATGTTATGTGATGCCCGAACCTAAACCAATAAAAATAAAATTAAAAAAATTGTCAAATAAATGATATAGATCTGAGTACCTTAAATAATTCCAGTATTTGAAAAAAATGAACATGCCTGCAATGGTAGAAGTCTTTCAAAGATGATGTTCCTGATATTCACATGATATTGAGTATCAGTCCTCAATGCGATTAATTGATGTGATCGAGTGTGAAGTGGCAACACGGTATTACAAAAAGCACAGTTCCCCCCAGTTGAGCTCAAGTTTGTAATTGCTCGACTGGCTTCAGTCCAACAAGTCGTACATATTAAATCATGAGGTTGCACCTGGAATTTAAGGATTATTAGTGAATTAAAAAAAAACAAAACATATTAGGTACCTAGACTAAGGTATAACCAGAACCTACTGTATGAAACAGAAAAAAAATATATGCTTTACTTTCTCTTTTATTTAAAAGAAACATTATCGGAATAATTATATACTTACGGAATGTGGGGCAGTCCATTGCTGTATACAGTGGAAAATCTGTTCGTCTTCCAGCACCATAGAGCCACTTGCTGAACCACAATTTACACAATATGTGGATTCCATCGTTAGTCCGTGTTTTAAGCCAAGTAGGTCGCTAAAGAAGGGTATCGATATCCGTTATTCAAGCCGAGCCGAGTCGTAATTTATAAAAACTTATATATCGCAAAACCAACCAACTACACAGTTGCACTCAGAAACATTTGCTTTTTTTTCAAACGAAAACAATTGCACGTCTGACGTCTATCTATTTTAACGTCTTGTTATCTGTCAACGTTATTGACGTTTTTTTTCTTTGCGTGGCACCACGCTGGTTTGGCCACTGAGGGTACCATAGTTATTTTTAATGAAAACAGATGATTTCACTGTATTCAATTTCTTTGAGGCATATATTTATGTGAGATTCAATTAAAAATATTTACCTTTTCATAATACAATTGAGTTTATGACTAACTTTTGAAATATGAGTGTGAAGGTATTGTGCGATTGGCCAAATACACGAGCCCATGAACGCAGCACATTAGTTTCATGCGTCGCTGACCTTCCGGAAAGTCCGCCGATCCGCGCCATTTTGAACTGTATGTAAAAGACTTGACAGTTCGTTCTTGTCATTCGCTTCAAAGGATAAGTAAGTACAAAGAAAAAAAAATCTAAAAGGTCCTTTTTATTTCGATTTCACAATTAAGAAGAGTCCCTTACTATCTAATGAATGCTAACTATTGCAAAATTAAAAATAAGAATTATGGTAATTGTCAATTACGTGTTGGTTCTTAGGCGAGTTTTTACAATGTCTTTTAAACATTGGGTGGATCTCCTATTTAAAGTACGTTTTAGTTATTCCCGTATGTATTAATGCCTAAGTATGCGAAGTTTATTATAGGAGGAGTACGTATAACGTTGTTAAACTAATGTGGATAGTATAGTCTAAATAAAAGGGACCTGGTTGCATTCCGGGAGTGCCGGCAGAAGTGAAAGCTCAATAACATTGTAACAGTTTTTCAATCAGGACACGTGATATCTTACGGTGTCACCCTAAAAATGAATTTGGCGCAATACAACAGCAACAATAATCATTTAGATGGACGGGCCGCGCGCCGGTGGTGAACAAAATATCAATTTGTTTTTGCCGTTGGTAAATATTTTTCAAAGTTTATCTCTTTAGGTATAACGTCCGAATTCGAACTATTCGAATTTGCTCAATAGCAAAACGGTGAAGGTCGCGTGAACAAAATATATGCTATTGAAAAAAAAAAATGTATAAGATGGGTATTTATCCCAGTCTTAAACTGGAAGATTAGAACTTATTAGACAAATACCATATAGGTACCGGTTCACGTCAAATTACGAGAAGGTAGTCACCATGTTTACATTATATGGTAGCAGTGCAAGTCGGAGAAATGATATTAGTACTTAATATCATATTGTGCACGTGTTAAGTAGGGAATAAAATTATGTACCTTAAGGCAGGAGTCGTATATTTTTATTTTGCATACCAGCTAGTCCTGGTTAAGCATGGAAACATACCTCTAATTTTGTTTGTAACACCTGTTTGGTAATGTTTAACGCAAATAAATATTCTTATTCTTATTCTTATTCTTATATATCGCATGGCACTTTAATTTGGTTACAATGGTATGTGTTATTGGAGTGTGTAAGCTCATTGCTTCGCGCCTCAAACAATTGTTGAGGTAACGATTAGTTCAAAATAGATCATTAATTTCGCAATGTATCTTAACGGCGCAGTGGACGGATGGTATGTCCGGTGCGCTATGAAACGCGAGCGTCCAGGGTCGCTCCCCGGTACAGATAAATCTTTTTGTGTTTTTTATTTTTGTTTTGACTAACAATATTGTGGGCTACTACCTTTTAAACCTTTGGTTATTAAATTGAACAAATTTTACAATGTTTGGAGTGGTTTAAGGTTATTTTGGGACAGTTATATATTTAGGCGCTCATAGTTTTAACATTATGCGATTTAGGTATTCATTAAATTGTGTGGTTGTGTACAACAAAAGGACCCGTCACTTTTTTTTCATGCAGTGTTTTTGACGAAAGGGCTATCGGTTAATGAAAAAGGTTGTACTTAGATATTATAAGGGTTTGCGGCATAATTTTACGGTTGTAATATTATCGTCGAGGCACTTACGTGGATCTATTGAACTGAAAGTAAGGTTGTTTATAAACAGTATTAGTAGGGCATATTTTTGAGTTCGGGTACAAAACTAGAATAGAATAGGCAACTTTGTAAGTTTGTAAATAAGATATTATGTAGTCGAGATCGTAAAGCGTAGGTATCTATAGTGTGAACGCACGGGAGGTCATGCGTCGTGAAGGTTAACCGACTTTCAAAAAGGGGAGGGCTCTCAGATGGGTTGTATTTTACTTCTTTAAATCAGGTTGGGCGTTAATTAAAGGCGCCTATATAGGTTGTTCAACAACAAATTAGGTACTTGTTATAAAATATTTACCGTCAGAAATATTTCTAAGTCAATAAATTGTCAAAGATGTATTTCACGATAGGTTATACCGATATCTATTAAGGTAGATTCGGGATCGCCGCGTTGTATGTGGCAAAATTAGCACTGACCCCTGGTCTTATATTGATATTGAGAGTTTAGAGACCAGGTTATACTGGCTGTAAGCAATAAATCGAGTTGAGTCGAGTCGATCTGCATTGGTGAATATCAAAGTTGGTGCAATGACCGCGGAAATGTTTCGCTATCAGCTGAGCTGCTATTCTGGACGTATTTACTAGGGAAGCACCTCACCTCATCTCACCCTTCACCACGCAGAGAGTAGGTATACGGCGGATTGGCATCTCATAGGAGGTATAAAGGGGAAATCGGATAACCTATTGTTGTACGTGTCAAATTTTCGATACTTAAGTTAGAATTCATGAGGGCGAGTATCATTTTTGAGTAATACGCGGATTTCGAATTTTGGGGCTACTTTTGGAGTTCAAGAGGGCGGGGTCGACATTGGAAAAGAAGAGGTCGCGACTATCGAATGCGATTAGCGTGTGATATGTGTTTTGAATTACGATACAGGTGTGGGGTAAAGGCGGCGGGGTTATGGCAGCGTGACAGCAGTTGCAGTTGCGAGAGTTGAAATTCAAGCACCAATTGAATACTAATTATTGAAACTTACAGGTATCTTATGACGACGGAGGGATGGAGTTCATAATAAAGGAAAGGAGATGGGGGCCGTGATTGTCTAGTGGTTAGGACCTTACGTAGTTATAATTATTCCGGCTTAAATTTATCTCAAGCATGCCATGTGGTTATATTATATTATGTCCACATCTTATGCGCTAGGTAGTGCATAAACAACGTTAAATATTTACATGAAATAATCCATTTTATTACAGGTGTATCTTAAGATGTACGGGAGTTGTCAATGCAATATTGACATTAGACGTTAAATTTATGTGAGTCCTAATGGGGCATGGGTGAAATCTTCATTTAGTAATCGGCGAATCTTACGTTACGTTACGTTACGTTACGTCATAGAATATGGTATTGAAGAAGACTATATTTAAGCATCAATAGTAGTAAGATAAAACTTATGAATAATGGTTTGAGGGTTTTTTCTTTTTGGTATTTACTACTTAAATTATAGTATTGCGGAAAATTCGGATCCAACTATAAAATTATTTAAGTTGTGCGAATAGGGGGTAGTACTATTCATTTGTGACTGATAGGTAAATGGTAAAAGGGGTATAGCTTAAAACCTAGATATTTACAGGTTAGTCTGGGAAGATTAGGTGAGTTTTACTTGCTGTCTTTTTATAATTTTCAAACATATGAGGGCCGGGTTGGTTGGCTGTGTACGAATAGGGCTGTGCGGGTAATTTTAAATTACAGTAAAATTTTGTCTTGCCAAATAAGTAAAGTAGTAATATTATATTGTCACTTTGTTCTACTCTTCATATCATAATTTTCTCGTCTTGTATTATTTAATTGCATTTAAAGTAAATGTAAATTCTCATAGCATATAACTTGGGAAGAACATTATATATCGTTAATGTGGTTGTACTGTCGGATTCCGTTTAGTTGGTCTAAGCCGTGCTTAGGGCAAGGGGGTTAATTAGGTTGGGAGGGTATATAGTGTGTACATTGAATTAAGAGATGTATGAGTCCGCATAAAAGGCAGCGTTGAGTGTGTGATTGTATGGTATTAATGGGCTTTTACCGATTGGCCGGAGTTCGCAGTGCAACCTAGGTTTGTTGGTACTGATTGGTCTCTCCAAACCAATTTACACCGGGGTTTCCGCAGTTATAGTTGGTTAGGTTAAAGTCATAAATTGACAAGGTCCTTGTGTGACTAACTGTGGCGACACTGTACTCTACAGAAGCTAAGCTGAAAGGCTAAGCTAGTCTTATCTTCGTTCTACACATCTCTCCTTGGCAAAGATACTTCCGACACCATATTCTTCGGGATGATTTGTCAACGAACATTCATTCTGAAACTTAAGTAATAATATTTTAACTTCCATTACTGGGAATTTATCAGAAATTTCCTATTTTATGTTAAGTAATTTGCAATGTCAAGATTTAAATCTTGCAAGGGTTCAATGAACATGGTTTGTTGAAATTAAGTTTAGTAAGGCTGTTATTTTTACACGATGGTGAAGTGTTGCATTTTGTCTTTTAGTAATGCAAACGTGTTTTATAGTAGTTGCGACATTTCTACAATAAAGCTGGGTGGGGCTTGGACGCATGTAGTCGGATTCACCATAGGATGTCAAGGCACTTCCTAGTGACCCCACGGGGTTGGTGAATGTTACTGTGTGCGACTGGGTCACGTCTGGTATAGAGATAGAGTATCATCGCGAACGACAATTGTAATTAAAGTTTGTTTGATGTTTTGTCAGTATTATCACTATCATTAATGGTTTGATGGTGCTGTCAGGGCATTGAAGGGATTAATGTAAGATTAACCCAGTAGTTATGAACAGTTTGCCTCTAGTGTGGATTACAGTCTGAAGTCGGATATCCTAGTCGAGTTGAAACATTCTCCACTGAGGTTGCTTGGTGATCTTTGTACTCAGTGTTCTGCTGTTCGCATGGGGAGTTATTGTAGTAACATAAACCGAGATATGTGGTCGAACCTGGATCCTTGGTAGCCAGAAGGTATCTGAGGGTTCGGGGTGCTATTGCAACACCGTGGTCATTAGGATCTATTGGGCTCACAACCTAGTACTTTGTGCGAATGGGAGAATTCTGGGGAAGTTTTCTAGCGGCGCCGACCAAGATATGCGGTCTAACTTGAGTTTATGGTGGCCAGGGGGCATCTGTAGGCTCAAGGTGAAGCTAGAAGATAATTATATTGTGTCATCGGCCGAGATATGTGGCTTAACTTGTACTGACGGAAGCCAGAAGGCAACTGAAGGTGCAAGGTGATGCAGTATAGGGGTTAGTATTGCAGGCCGAGATATGTGGCCAAACTTGAGTTTATGGTGGCCAGAGGGCATCTGTGGACTCAAGGTGATACCGTAGGGATGGGTATGTGTGTCATCGGCCGAGATATGTGGCTTAACTTGTACTGACGGAAGCCAGAAGGCGACTGGAGGTGCAAGGTGATACAGGGGGCTTATTCTTCAACGTCCATCATCAAGCAAACGTAGTGGTTAAAAATTCACACACCTAAAATACACTTGTTGGAGAGATCGATATATCAACGAATTGAAACTTCCCGAGTTATGGGGTTGGCATTTTTGCAAATTATAATCATAGATTATTGGTCAGAATTAATTGGGAGAGTTATTTAAATAAACCCAGCCTTCAGTTAGAGTAATACTATATTTAAATTTTCATGTAAAGACAGCAGGTTAACGGAATTATCTACTCAAGTTATTTTAGAATTCACCACCACCATTGTCGCAATTCCTTGTTTAATGTTTAGGTATATGTTAGATTGTGATAATGCTTCGCTCAAAATCATAGATTTTTCGCTGTGCATGATCATGGGGCAGAATGAGACGATCCAAGAGCTTCGCTCTTGGACTCAATAGTATCTAAGGAAGGAATTGCTCATTTAAATTGATAGATGTTAGCGTGATGAGTTTCAGGTACGAATATTAAGGGTTTGAAGCCTTCATTTTCGATTATAGTTACAAGCTATATTAGCTTTAAAATTAGTAAATAAGAATGTATGTACATAAATACATCAACATCTGGTATATATTTTAATTTACGTAGGTTAACTAATATTCTTGGCAGCAAATAATTGCTACATTTTACTTAATAGTATACGAATATGATGATTGGTTAATATAGGCTTAGTTATCACAAGATGACTGAGCATAGTATTATGTTAGTATTGGGCGAAAATAACTTCAAAATATGGATAGTTAACGGAAGGGGTTTGGTATGTAAAAATGTTTCGATTTCTAGGTCATGAGTAAGAGATTTCAATTTAGATACATTAAATGTAGCTTAGATGTAAGCTGCATTAAGTTGCGGTTATAGACTAAAATCTAGACTACAACTAAACATGTAGAAAACTCATTTCCCGGCCATAATATTCCGGCTGAGTGTACTTATTGCGGGGTAGTTAGAGAGATGAGTTTTCTTGGCATGGTCGGACAGAGCGGCGCCAACAAAGGGGAAAAATACCCACATAATGGTAAAAAGATGTTATCGATCGGTACGGCTCGGAGACGCGGGCGGATAGAAATATAACATTTATTGAGGTAGGGATAAAGACTGTTTTCAGGTGGAGCTCAACTTAGTGTGGTGCTGGACGCTAGAGGAAGGAATAGCGGGCGACTTCGAGGCGGAGGGGACTTTTTCACGGGACACGGACGGAGCAACACATCACTGCACACGGGACGCGGCCGCGGGGCGAGACTTCATCTTCCTTCGAGGCACTTTGTTTCGAGCGACGAGGACGAGCAGCCGAGTCCACCTTACGAGACGCTGGGTTCGTGTCGCATTTATTTAAAGATAAAATCTGGTGAGTGACCTTTACAATTTCTATATTAAGTGATTCTGAAACTTGATAAAGTGATTTCTGGAACTATAATCTAACCATTTCAACGTTATCATACTTGTATTTGTGTGTCGTAGTCTAGTTATACGGGGTATAGTTTGCGAGACATGCTAGATAAAGTACGAGTATTTATACGCATAACGTATGAACGGGTCTATGCCATTAGTTAAATAACTGACGACATTACAGGAATGTAGGTTGTTCTGTACATATTACTAGCTGCATTGATACTACGGAATGCTAAGGTTCCGTGCGCTTTTACGGGATAAAGTGAACAATTATTATACGGTATTCTAGCTATAGAAATCAACTCGGTCTGTGATACGCGTTATAGTATAAGAGTAGGCTGTTGATGCGGATAAGCGAATAATACTTCTAGTGTATATTATTATCTAGTGGTTAATTATGGGTACGGATGAGTGGTTTCTTTATTAGATGAACGTAACCGAGTAATTTACTTATGTACACCTGTGTCTGCGTGCTCAGTGTCGCGACAACCATATCCACAGGGCACATTGAGGACCCTGGCCACACGAGAATTCACCCGAATAGGGGTTTCTTAGTCAGCAGAGATGTGCCCGCACTGCTGCGCCAGTCATAAATGTGTATAGACGGAGTGAGTGGCTGAGAGTTTTCAATCTTGCAAATTGAAGGATTTCACCGTCGAGCTCCCGTCTTAGTCCTAGCTAACCTCTTAACAAGGGGTGCGGTTGCGTTGATTTGTGAAGTGATCAGATATAAGTACTTATAGCTATATTGTGTGGGATTCCTTTGTTAGACGAACGTAACCGAGTAATTTACTTATGTACACCTGTGTCTGCGTGCTCAGTGTCGCGACAACCATATCCACAGGGCACATTGAGGACCCTGGCCACACGAGAATTCACCCGAATAGGGGTTTCTTAGTCAGCAGAGATGTGCCCGCACTGTAGCGCCCTCTCATGGATGTGTCAGCGAAGGAGAGGTTGGTGAGGCCTTTCAGTCTTGCAAACTGAGGGGTTTCGCTGGCCAAGCCGTCGTTTTGCCTTAACCGAGGCTTCTTATCGTGAAGCTGGCTATGTTGGTTTTACAAGGAAATCCAACACATTCGCTTTTAATAACAGCAATAATTAAGTAGGTCTCTTCTTAGGTGGGGTTATTACCATCGGGTTCTCAATAAAGGTTTCACAGTGGATTGGTAGTTAATTATCATTCATCAGCTCAACTGTGCATTGTCATACATCTAAAACACCTTGACTATAAAGTGCCTTTGAGTTGATTGGGTGAGATTGGTTGCTAAGACACTGTGTTACATCCATTGAGATATTTTGGGGTATGTATTGTATTATAAATTGGTTAGGTAAATGTCCGCACTAATTTGTATTAAATGTGATAGAAATAACGATAGGGTAGGCAGAACCAACAGTTGAGGTGGGGGATTACCTGTGAGTACGAGCGGTCGCAGGCGAGCGAGAGGCGAGCGCTACAGTTCGCGAACAACTCTAAGATTCATCGTTAGGGAGAATCGATACTACGCTAGACATTGCGTCATTTATGTACCTGTAGGTAAAATATGCACTAATATTATATTTCAGTAGATTACTGTTGTATCATCATCAATATCTCGCTTTCTTCATAATTATTTTTATTATTAGATCATCGCGTCATCATCAATAGCGATCTCAACATGGCCAACACAAGTTGACCACTGTTGTATTGCGAATCTATTTTAAAGGGCGTCGCCTACGACATAGCGTAACTTAACACTTCCCACAATTTAGTATAACAAGGAATTTATGCCTACATTAGCCTCCATAGTTGTGCATCGCATAATGAAACGATGGATTTGTAGATTAATTCTAAGGAACTGGTATATTTGTCTTACTTAAGTTTAAAGGTTCTACTGCTGAAATGAGTTTATTGTACAATTTCAATTAACGTGTAACTTTTCCTTTATAGAAATACAGCCTCCATTCTTCTCGAAAAGGGCCTGGGTCTACTCACGCAATGCGGGACCTCCTCCACTAGACGCTATCACACGCCAAGCCACTTCACCAGCGCGAATCACGTATAGCTTAGGTCTAAATAGGTCTTCGAGGTTAGGTTCCAGAGATAATCATTCCTAGATTACGGCATTGTAGGTCTGGAGTCGGATGGTTTTTTCTTTGACCGAATCTCTTTCCGTCCGACAATATCCTAGGAGACGATTTGGTCTGTTAAAGTACTCAAGCTCGATTACTTTAACATAAATAACCAGAGATTCTGTAGCCGTAGGATAGATTTATCTAGACTAGAATAAAACTCAACCTTTCTAGTAGGATCGGCCGGAACTAACTCGGTTTTTCTATTCGCTTTGGTACGAGTTAGTATTTATAGGATCAAAGTGGATATCCAGCATAATCGAGTCTTGATTTTACTGGATCAATTAATCAAAGGTTCTTTAGCTTCAAAACAACCAAACTAATTCGATATTTTTATGGTAAATAAATGATTTATTTTCTCACTACTATCAGTTTAATTTTATTCAATAGCTTTTCCTTCAGGTAGGATTCCATTTTCAGACGACTAGAGGCTTCTCAGGAGCTTCAGCTTACAGCTAGGGGTTAATTTAAGTTCAGAATAGGTTAGCATAAAGAGTCAGCCATTTTAAAAGGTTGAACTGTCACAGCTTGTGCGCGTAAGGTCTGGTTTACGTCACACCTTAGCCATAAAGAGACAATTACCGCACGCTATGCATACATACATTCAATTCCTGTGGGCCTAAGATGGTTGCCATTTGTCACTTATCGTTGTGGATAAGAGATCGCATACTTGTCAGAATGTGACGGATGTCTTGCTTGTATTGACAGCAATAAGTGACAAAATGTGACGACTGGTTTAGCCTAGTAGGTACTGACCCAGCCTCCGA
Source organism: Epinotia ramella (assembly GCA_947578815.1). Lineage (NCBI taxonomy): Eukaryota > Metazoa > Arthropoda > Insecta > Lepidoptera > Tortricidae > Epinotia > Epinotia ramella. The sequence goes on from OX388205.1 coordinate 23,681,378, forward strand.
AGCTAGAGGTCCGGGATTCGAATCCCGGTAAGGGCATTTTTTTGTGTGACGAGCACGAATATTTGTACCTGAGTCATGGATGTTATCTTTGTATTTAAGTATTCATTTATCTATATAAGTATGTTTATCGTCGTCTAGTACCCCTAGTACAAGCTTTGCTTAGTTTGGGACTAGGTCGATTTGTGTAAGATTATTCGCAAATATTTATATTTATGTCAACCATGCTACGCCCGCTGGCCAGGGAGAAGCGTAAACTTATCTACTCACTCTGGGTGTTAGTAAAGAAAGCCTCAGATCGCATATTTATCGCCATTGCCTTCGCATAAAATACCTGCGTTCTAAGACTTTCTTTGTTTTACTGCCCCGAGTAATGTAAAACTACTATTGCTTACGCCCGTACTTAAATACAACAAATATAAGAAGAGGCAATCAACAGAAGAGCGATGTCTTCCAGGAAAAGTTTGTCCATGAACGCGACCTTAAATTGAAAATAAAACAAATAAATTCTAATGCGATTCCAATGCAATACGTTCAGCTGAAAGGACCCCCTAACGTTTATGTCTAGAATATTTTTATAAATTTATGAGTACTGGATGATAGCCAGCCTTTGCTCGTGCTTAACTAATAAGTAAAGGACTTAAAGATAAGTAATAACTGGTTTTGCTTTTTTCTTTGAAATAAACTTTTTATGGACAGACTAGAATTACGATTTCGGCATTCAGTTTGGCGACCGTTACGTTTTTTGAGAATCACTTGTGTGCGTGAAACGCCCTGCGCTAGAAAGAGCGCATAAACTTTTCACAATAACGAACGATAGGGGTATCAAAACGTAGAATAAAGATTTAGGGGAATCGTAATGGCCAGGAATTGATATTTTCCGCACGCATAGCGGGCGGTAAAACATGTATATATACGGAGAGATGGAAAGCAATCAAATAAATAAGTCCTAAATTGAGATTTACGGACTCATCGTTTATGTTTATTTGTATAATGTGTATTCGTAAAAAACAACCGGAGCAGTGTTTTATGTAGCGGCTGCGAGTGGACCCGATTCTACAGTGGCCTCTACACTTCCTAATTTTATTTAGGTGTCGCTAAAACACTTTGCTATTCTATGAGCAGCATGACGGTTAAATGAGCAAATCAAAATAAATAATCCACTTTTTTCTCATTGTGGATCGTAACAGTTGTTACACGGTAATTATAATTTTAAATTAGGTTCCACCGTTTCTGCCTATCCTTGTAATCTAATTTTGTATTCTTTCTATAAATATTCATATAATGTTAACCCAGAAAATGCTCAAATTGTGTATCACCGAGCGCGTTTTAGTTAATTATCTAAGTTGATTGCGGAACGTTTTTGACTCGTTCGATGTTGGTTGATAAATTTCTTATAAGCGCATAAGCCATGTGTGTGTGAGCGTGACGGGATAAATATTGTGATTAGATTGGCATCATAATATAGCGTTGCTTAGGTGTGTTAATTGTACAGGCGTGAGCGTCCATACTCACCTGGAATATAAATAAAGGCAAGGTTGCTATAAGACCAAATTAGGAATCTGCCAAATTTTGTTATTTGAAGTGCATAGAATGCATCTAGAATTTCGGAGTAGACAGATGGTACACTTAGTTACATATCACGATCGTTTCAGATGATTTACGACAGGTGACACGCGCTGTCAATAAACAAAGCCAAAACCTGCTGGTCGATCACGTAACGCATTGTACGTACGTTATACTTGAAAATATAATTAGATTCCACAAAAATAACCTCAAAATTGCCATTAAAATGAAAAAATAACCGACACTGGCAGACTTACACTCTTCCAAATGTTGGACGTAGCTAGTTTTTACTTACGTCCATCATTTGGAAGAGTGTAAGTCTGCCAGTATCGATTACTTTTTCATTTTAATGGCAATTTTGACGTTATTTTTGTGGAATCTAATTCTATTTTCAAGTATAGGTAGATCTAAAGGTCTCACCCATTACACCGTAGCATACCATGACCGTACTATGAACGTGCCAGGCAAAAAAATATTCTTCATATTAAAAAGTGCCGGTGCCGGAACGGTCTAGTGGGCGTCATCTCTAAATGTCAAATTTTATATGAGAAAATGACAGAACTGTCCTAACGCGCGTTCTAAACTTTACGCTCCTCTGTTCTTCTTATATGTCGGAAGCCCCAGGTAGCGTTGGAACGACGTCATCAAATCAGACCTGCACGATCTTAAAGCCATGAGCTGAAGGGAAATGGCGCAAGAGCGTGACATGTGAGGTGTGAGGTAAGCCAATGAAGATAGTTAGTTATTTTTAGGCGACTAAAATGGCCAAAAAGCCCGTTTTAGATGACGCGACTTTTATGCCTCAGCCATATTGTACTTGGAAGCGTAGGAAGGAGCGTCGGAACTCGTACTGTACTGTACCTACAGGAACAACTCATTGAGCTCATGGATGGCTTAGTGAGGCCTTCGCAAGCATTTCACTTATGTTGTATGAGAAGATCTCGCTCCGCTCAATATACACCTAATATCCAAAATTGCGGTGGGAAGCGTGGATAGGAAAATTATGCATTATTATTGGTTGTTTCCTCGCTCACCGCCTCGCAAAGTCGCCGAGCTCTGGTGGATGCTAACCCTTATTTCTTCTTTCTTTCTTCGCTACTGTGCGATAGAGACGCTGCGCTACTGTGCGAAAGAGAGAGATACCGCCCCGACCCGCGCCGCGCACGACCCGCGTTCGGTGTGTGGAGGCTTTAAATCGTACACGATCAAAGCTAAGCGCAAACTTCATGCAGTAGACGCATAGTTTCCCTGAAACCCCATCACCTCATTAGTGTTCAATGACGCAACGTAGAAAATTGGCATAGACTACTAACAAAAAGGTCACAACCACCGTCATATTTTTAAAAGAAAACAAACCCTTTATAGCTCTTTTAAAGCTCAATTTAGAGGAACCACGAATATTCGACGGATTGGCGTGAATCCAATATCAATCCTTTGGCTTCACGTCTGTTTAGATGTACTAAGCGGAATCATTTGTCGATAAGACGTGTGACTGACGCTTTGGGATACAAGTGCCGTAATATGGCTTTGCTCACGCGTAATCTACACAAACATCCGCGTCGAATGTTTATCAAGCTCGGTTATGAAGTTTACAAGTTGTCTCGACTCGACTCAATTCATCACACAGCCCAGTTTAAAATAACCTCAAACTCATATCAAGTATCCCGTGTTCAGATTAATAGTGGTTTATTTTAGGCGAGGATGTCGATATCTTGAACATTAGCTGAGTTCGGACCTAGACGGTCGAAGTATACGTAATATGGATTGTAACCTACAAGATAAATGTATCAATCAAATTAGTTTTTAACGAAGTGTTTCGACCGTTCGTTCCGCCCTTTCATTACAATAAAAAACTTATATCTTTATTTATTGTCTGTACGTAAGCTCGGCGGCACTCACTGTCACGCAGAAATAATGTTCACGTAAAAATGTATGAACGAAATTCATGTAAAAAATTACACTTTGGAAGACATGTTTCTAACTCTTCAGTTCTGCGCCAGTATGAGTATTTATACGGTTCAGCGTGCGTAGCGTAGCGCGAATCTCATCCTGAAGGGTTCGAAACATGTAGCCCGCAGTGACGACTCATCCGAGAGTGTAACCGTGTGTAGTACAAATCAATGTAAACATTTTATTAAGTTAAGTAATAATATCAATGAAACGTTTAAATTCCATAATTAATCTCTGTCGTAAGAAACATCTTACTTGGCTCGAACTAGAATAACTTGATCACTGACCATTCAACTGCCTTCATTTAAGTGATTCCGAACACCAAAGTTTCAAGCATACGTTTATTCAAATTCCAGTTCTCACGTCAGTTCCCAGGGGCTGACTCTATAGGATCAAACTTTTACCGCCCCCTTATTTCCCTCGTAAAGTTACAGGGAAAGGCTTTTAAAGTTCTAATTGGGCATTAATTAAAACACCAATCAGAGTTTTCGCGCTTCAACTTAGTTGTTGTTGATTAATCTGAGTTCAACCACTTATCGTATACAGATAAAAAGAAAACAGACATTCTATGGAATATTATTACACCGGCACACTATTGCAACGAGGAGATTAAGTTGACACTTTCGGCACTAAACACTGACTATAACTAGTGGCGGATCTATGATTTTGGTTAAGGCGAATGCAGCTGCTACAACGTTGTCGCTAGTGTTACTCGATATGCTGTGCATATCGCCCGGAAACTTGCGAAAATCAGCATAAAAATATTTTATTCACATCACTAGCTCGGAAAGCCTTTTATGGATGTTTGATACCTTTTGTGAAAATCGCTTTTTATCCACATGTGAAGAAAGAGTTTTGACATTTGAACGCAGCTTAAGTGTGTGACAGCTAACAAAACGTAGAACGTTAAAAGTGCTGAATTTTTTACATCACAAATAATGAAATGAAGTGTCTTTTCTTTTTGATTTCCATAATAATGAGGATTTTAACGAAGTCTTATCAAACACCTTGCACCAAATCAATCACTGGATGAATGATCACAACCTTTCAATTAACATCAATATAACTAATTTAATTCAATTCTATCCTCATTTTACCAAACACGGAATATTAACGTTGCCATGTATATATATATTGGAATTATGTATATTTGTGCGAAAAAATCTCCACCTGTTCAAGGAGCAACAAAATAAAAGACTCAAATATAAACTTATATTACCTGTGCCAAATCTCAAAATATTCCGAAACAGTCCTCATTATGCAGCAGTTAAATATTATAATCATCTCCCAAACTATTTAAAAGCAGAAGAAAAAGACACAACATATGCAAAAAAGTTAAAATCATATCTGGTAAACAAAACCTATTACAAAGTAGAAGTTTTTTTTAGTGATACTTTTAAGTCAAAACTTTTCACTTTTCAATTACCTACCTAAGCCGCTAACGTTAAAATAATCTCATGTTTTTCTAGTCTGGTTTGTTAATAAAATTAATGATTCGAGTGACGAAGACGTATCAAAACCTGTGGAATTACGGGAAACCGTGCTGAACCGCACTGTGGTTAGTAGGGATCAAACGCAATAAATTAAAAAAACCGCTGCTGGTGCCGCTGTCGCCTCCGCGCAATGACTTGGCTTGGCCGTTAGGCCCTCAAAACTCGAGTTTTTACCAGACTGCGCGGAGGATACGGCTTAAGGCCGGAGCGTGACGTTTGGGTCGACTTTATGTGGCTTTTTAGGGTTCCGTAGTCAACAGGAAGGGAGTTTCGCCATGTCGGTCTGTCCGTCCGCCCGTCTTCGGCTTAGCTCAGTAACTATTTCTACTAGAAAACTGGAATTCGGCATGGGTATGTAAATTAATCACGCCGACAAAACAGAAGGATATAATCTTGAAAAAATATTTTTTTGGGGTACCTCCCCTACACGTAAAGTGGGGATGTCATTTTTTTCTCGTTAAACCCATAGGGGGGTGTTGTTGGATAGTTTGTTCAAAAATATTATGGGTTTCTTAAAACGACTTTAAAACCCAAATTTTTGTTCGAGTCATGTTCGAGTCAGGTACTCGGTTAAAAACTGCATCAAAAACAGTTAAACTATAGTACAGAATAAAAGTGCTCCGTTCTCCCTCACCTCATCGATCCATGAAGCGAACATAAATAATCATCATCATCGTCATCATATCAGCCAAAAGACGTCCACTCTGCTGGACATCGGGCTCCTCCAAAAAGCCACAATGACCGGTCCTGCGCTACCCGCATCCAGCAGACTCCCGCGATCGTTACCAGGTCATCAGAACCGGTCGGTTGTGGTCTGCGGGTCTCCACACCGAGCAAGGCGCTGTACGTGTCGCGCCTGCATCACACTGCCACCGCTGAAGAAGTGACGCAGTATGTTCGTCAGAAATCCGGCTACTCGCTGAGGGTGTTCCAGTTGCATTCGCGCCACTATGTGCACTTCAGCTCGTTTGTAGTGCGCGTGCCGCGGCCGCTCCAGGAGACCATCGCGTGTGCTGATTTCTGGCCGAAAGGTGTCGTGTTTCGTCGGTTCCGGGGCAACCTACCAAATCCAACACCCGAGATGTCGGAACAACGGGGCCACGCCGTTTCGCCGTCAAAATAAATATTGTTCGGTTCATGACGCATTGGTGTAAACTGTAATGTTATGTAACCTGTTTTTCAATAAATAAATAAATAAATAAATAAATATCAGTCCACCATATACCGACCACATATACAGGGCGTCCCAAACTTATGGGACATGAAGGGGAAGTACCTTAAATATCGTAGATAGTGAATTTTGCTCAAAGAAGACTTTATGTTATTTTTAAAAGTTAGTAATTCTGCATTCATAGATTTTCTAAAAATTACTTGCTTCGTCTGGGAATCGAACCGACTTAAATGTCAAAAAAAAATCACCCTACTTTTATGATGCCAATCGAAAGAATAGCTAAAAAATAATAACTCTGCTTGAGTAACATGGTATTTTAAAAGAAAGGAACAACGTGAAATTAATATTTTAATCAAATTAAAAACATACATGAAACTGCCGTAGTCAATTAAGTAGGTATTTTTTTGTAAATTAATTAATTAAATGCTCAAAATGTGATCCCTCTTGTCTTACGCAAATCTCCAATCTTTTAATGAGCCCGCTGCCTGTTGATTTTCTTATCATTTTATGGTGAACACTCGATGTGATATGGCACAATTCTGTTTGCAACTCGCCCACGTTCTCGTATCGCTTTTTGTATAGCATATCTTTCACGTATCCCCAAAAGAAGAAATCTAATGGTGTAAGGTCCGGGGATCTGGCCGGCCATCTAATCGGTCCATTTGTCCTTTAATTTTTTTTCTTTTTGTCCTTTCTTTTAAAATACTATGTTACTAAAGCAGAGTTATTATTTTTTAGCTATTCTTTCGATTGGCATCATAAAAGTAGGGTGTTTTTTTTGACATTTAAGTTGGCGGTTCGATTCCCAGACGAAGCAAGCAATTTTTAGAAAATCTATGAATGCAGAATTACTAACTTTTAAAAATAACATAAAGTCTTCTTTGAGCAAAATTCACTATCTACGATATTTAAGGTACTTCCCCTTCATGTCCCATAAGTTTGGGACAACCTGTATAGCACTTATAATAAATTAGAAATAAAAACGACTATTTGGCATTGTGAATGCAACGGGCATGTCCTAAACGCTTTCATAATAATGGCTTTATAATTACCAGGCGAGAAAACCATTTCCATAAAAGCCGTAATAAAAGTACAGTTAACGTCTCAAAGCCGGAGGATATTTACTGGAGGTACGTTCAGAAAGCATTAGCCTAGAAGGTAGTCCCACACCGACAAGTTCATTTATATTATTGCGACAGTAATAGCAATAGTAATAATAGTACAATAATCCTCTGGATCCCAATGGAATTATCCCGAGTTATGCCTCTGTATTTTACACGCCTTCACAATGTTAGGGATTATAGAATTCCTTTGAACTGGAATTGCTATTATTTTAGTGAGTTACTAGTGAGTAGATAAGTAAAGCGATATCGTAGTTGAAAAAAGGGAGAATAAATTATATTCTTCGCGTCTGCCTTGATGAAATAACTAATGACCAATAATTTCGTAAAAAAAAAAAGAAGTTTTTTTTTTCAATAAAAGCACTGAAATTAATGAACCATGAACAGTATAGAAGGTTTACTGCCTTAGTAATGACTTTAGCTGTCAAATTTTAACCATAAACAATACGAGAGTATTTTGATGTAAAAAAGGGTTGTCGACGGATCAAATCGATTTTCATGAAACAATTTTTGTTCTACGAGTGTTGCGTTATATTAAGAATAAATCTTACGCCTTATAATAGTAGATTACTGCAGAGGCCGTGAAGTAAGGGATTGCTGGACGAGATTGGGGTAGACGGCCGAGTCGTAGACGAGACCGAATACAACGAGTCCAGCAATCCCTGTTCCGGCCGAGGATTGTATAGTACTTTTCTCAAACGATGTGAGGAAATATTAAAATTAAAATAAATACTAGGTAATCACTAATCAATTAAATAATAGGTAATTTGCGCCTTTTTTTTTTAAAAACATGCCATTTGAACAAGCCGTTCGAGCACCATGTTTAACCGCACATAAAGTATAGTACCATAGATTATTTTTATTTTTTCTATGAAGCAAGTATGCTTACAGTGTCTAGTGGTGGTTGGCAGTATGTAAATTTTCCTTTGTCAGTTTAATATTAGTAAGCAAATTTAAAAAGTTAGAGTAGCGGACAATAATGGTTTTACTTAGGGTTTGTAAAATAATGTAGGGAGCCATAAACAAGAAACTTCACGTCTTCATTTCGTGATATTAACGCGTACATTTCCGAGCATGTTTGAGAAAAAGTAATTACTTACATATTATAAAGAATTAGAAAAGTTGAAAAACCCCCGACATTTTCATTTCAAAATTCAATTTCTCAAAAACGGCTGAACAAATTTTCATAAAATATAGCTAAGAACACTCAGGATAAAATTATCTATAACACAAAAAAACCGCATTCAAATCGGTCCATCCGCTTGAGAGCTACGATACCACAGACAGATACACAGATACACAGAGTGGGAGAGGACAGGTTAAACTTATAACACCCCTCTCTTTGCGTCGGGGGTTAAAAAATACCTAAATATAGCTTCAGATATTTTTATTTCTTCACCATTTTGTAATTTTTTTATTATTTGCATCCCCTCTATCAACTTAGACCTACGCAGGGAGGTTATTATGATCTCACAAAAAAAGTGAGATAGGGGTGATAATCCAAAATACCTACAGAAAAAATAATTAGGATAACATTTTAGGTTTCTTTGGTATTTTTTATTTTCTTATAGCTAACTGACCATCGGAAATCTAATCTGACCTTAAGTGCATTGTAATAAGGTTCTAGGTTTTCACGGTATGGTCAGTTAGCTGTGTTGTCGACTGTACTGTGCTACAAATATATAGGATTACAAAGTTACATTTGCAGTGAATGCGAAAATTCAAAAGCAAGAATGGGCCTGCATTCATAGTTTGTATGTATGGATAACACATTAACCTACAAAAAGATGTGAGATCCCATAAAAAACATTCCATAAGTAAAAAAGAGGCCAAGCCTCGAAACTCTTCCACCGTAAAAAGTTGTGATATATTTCGTAGAGCTAAGTCTCAGGCATACTTATTAATCTTGATTTGCTTGCTAAATAAAAATTTTTGACTTGCCAATCAAAAATGGCAAAAAAAAATTACAAAAATGGTGATTTCATCCAAATCGGTTGAGCCGTTTAAGTGTGATTGAGTAACAAATATCCAAACATTCAAACATCCAAACTTTCGCATTTATAATATTAGTAGGATTATGTAGTACTGTGTGATTGCCAAGTCACAAAAAAATATTTAGCAAGCCTGAGACTTGGCTCTACGAAATATCTCACAACTTTTTACGGTGGAAGAGTTTCGAGACTTGGCCTCTTTTTTACATGGAATGTTTTTTATGGGATACTCCTGACTAAACAACTGATTTAAGCCAAATCAATGAAGAATCCCGAAATTAAAAATGTATATGTATGTCGAATGGAGTTCGAATATTGAATTCAGGAAGGATTCCAGCGAAAGAAGGTAAATAAATAAGTTTGTTATAATAGAATTTAAACTTTCGTGGGACATGTTGAAATAATGCTAATAATTACAAGGTTTAACTCACGTATTAAATGTCACTACTGCTGCACTCTGTGACATGTTTCGAACTCTTGGGGAGTTCACTGGCGCGAGACAGACCGAGCCGCAGTTCGATGTTGTCTACATACCTACACGAATAATTTCAATCGATAAAAGTTACTGAAATAAATGAAAAATAAACAAACACGGATAACTATTACAAAGTAGATCTTCTTTGTTGAGGGCTCTCGAGTGTGCGAACAACAGACAAGAAAAGTGTTCCCGTCCGGGAACGTAATGGAGAAATTAATTCTACGTTTCGCTAACACGACTCATAGAGTATCTTAGCCCTTGGTACAGTCACCCGCATTAAAGCATTTCTTGGCAAATAAAAAATGTGGGTTCGGTCCTGGTTTCTAGCAGTGGAAGTGCTAAGCTAACCTGCATCACTACCTTAGAAGGCCGTAATTTAGGAATCGCTGGACAGTTATTTTCTTAATAGCGAAGTTGTAATAAGATCTAATAAAGTTGATGAGTTCTAGTCGATATAGACTCGAAATTGGAATCGGTTTGATATTTGCAGGCCGCACATTTTTCTAAGCCGTTGTACGCACTAAGCGGCTAGCCGCGTGCGGCTTGCCGTGCGGTTGGACAAAACATATGAAACCGCAAACGCGAAACCAAACGAAGGGCTAACACAAACGATTTGAGAGAGATGACTGCTATCTACAACGTAATGTCATCTCACGCATAGTCAAAACAGCCCATCTATTCTAGGTAAGTTCCTCTACCGTATAGACGACCGCAACCATAATAAAACGACTATGCCGTAAGTAGAGTTTTGTTCCTCGTAGTGAGTAAGGTTGCTCGAGGATAGGCGGTGTTGAAAGTTGAAGTTGCATTTATCTTTTGCTGTTAACACAGCTCAGTAAGTCCTCAAATCAATTATTGGTCGACATCGGGCTCACATCTCCTCTGACTGAACCTGAAAGCGCCCAATGGCTACGGTGTCCACTTTCTAACAGACAGGCCGTATGGTTGTTTGCCACCGGCGTGTTATCAAAAAAGTGTGTGGAGGCGAACTCGAGCATAAAACTCCTATTTAAAAAGGGAAATCAAAAATTTTCAATAAACCAAACGGCTTTGTTTAAATATTTTAGCATACCTATTTCACTCACACGATTATGAGGAATATATACACTACATAATATTATGTCAAAATTTATCTAGCCATTTGGACTGTAGCCCGCGAAATAAAATGTTGTCCACATACATATATACATTAAGAGGCTGACAAGATCTAATTTGGTGAAATTGATGTTATTTAAGCAGTTTTTTAAGAAAAACGATTTGTTCTAGCACATCAAATAAAATATATGTTAATATTCACCATATTTCAAAGACCGTAGACGGGGTCGATACATAATTTGACGAAATCGGCTCGATAGAAAATAATAACAAAGATTGGTCTTAAAATCACATTGAACGGTTCTGTCTTTATTTTTTTGACGTATGGGTCTGCAATTAAAAACATGAAGTCAACCTACTCATACGTAAACCGCTAGCGAGTCATATTTCACAAAATAATCCACCCTTTTTTTATTTCAATATTTATGTATCTTCAAAAACCGGGCCGCCCAGTAACACTCGCTCTCGTTTAGTCCGATAGAAATAGAAAAATCCTCAAGGGCATTTTGGTGTTGACAGCGTCTTAAGCTCGAAAAACATAACCCTCCTTCTGAGACAGTTAGTAATCAGAAAATTATTATAACCAATACAAGCAATTGAAATAGTTTTTTTTTAACAAATGAACTTATCTAATTTATTTTTAGGACATTTTTATTCTCTTTATTCATCATTCATCTTGGGCTAGGTTTTACTATAATATTATAAAAAGCAACATATAAAACTACGAGTACACATACGAAATATAAAATAATAATAAAAACCTATTCTTATTATTCAATTCAATTGTTACATTTCAAATATTTTACTCGGACATGTAATGAGTATCGCAATAATTCGGTTCGTATGTATTTATTTGAACCATTTTATTTAATTAAATTTATTGATTGAAGCATGCGTATAATTTAATTTATTAATCATTATAACTTTTTGAATCAAGGACATGCAATGATAAATTTTATATATTATAACTGTTAGTTAAAACCACAGCAACTGTGTACGCTTGAAAAGGCAGGATTTAGTGATACTATATTGTCATTTGTACCTTCGACGTTCTACCGATCGGAATTTTTCAATATGAAATGATTAGCGAAGATATCAATTCAATTTCAATCCAATAAGTTTAGTGAAATAGACTCCCAGGCCGTCTTAACGAGATAAGTTCGTGTTGGCGCTGATTGAGACGTGCGGTCGATCCGAACGAGATCGAGTGAGTGTAATCCTGTTACTGACGTGAAGAAAAGCCTATAATGGAAGCTTCCTTAATTTGTCAGCTAACTTTTAAGAAAAGTAGACGCTGCAAAAAATGGTCTGGTAAAGTGCGAGTGAGATGATTTATAAAAGGATGTATATATGTTATGTGGATGTGTGATGTAAATGCCTAGACACGTAAACAATAGATCACTTAGACTTGATAAGAGACCCCATTATGTCGAACCAAAAAGTTGTAATTATTATGGTGAGAGAACATTGCACTATTTAACTCCTCGAATCTTTAACAACATACCCTTTCTACGGGAAAACGATATTATTAGCAAAGCAGCCTTTAAAAATAAGCTAAAAAATACACTATTAGAATTATATAGTAACGAAAATACTTAACCACATCATAATGTTAAATATGCATGCCCTAGTTAAATAAAGTTCACTAGTAATAATAGGAAATAACTCACACCTGTAAACAATTATATAGAATATATGTAAACTGAGCGCGACGCGCCAACAAACTGGTCACTCCAGTTTGGCGCATTTATTGTACTGTTTTGTAATTGTTTATATGAATAAATTATTAAATTATTAAAATTATTATTATTACATCAGGCTTCATGATATTAGTATTTTATGCAACTGTTGTATAAAAAGGGTTTTTCTAAATACGGGTCGTTTTTAGACCAGTATTTCGGTCGGTGTATCCGTTGCATACAATAGTTTTTCTACGACATTTTTGAAGTGACCACCACATCTTATGTCCCTTCTGTACAAACCTCGCAGTCACAAGGACATATTCAAAAGAAATGTATTTAATACAACTATAACTATTTTTAATAATTTACCAAATGATTTAAAAACATTATCGGGGAATATATTTAGACATAAATTGACGAAATGGCTGATGGATAAATGTTTTTACAGTGTAAGGGAATATCTAAATTATAAAAATCTACTGACATCTTACTGACTGATTGTATCTTATTATTATCATTATTTTTAATTCAGTGACATCTATCAATATTGTATTCTAGCGTAATTTATTAAGTATTTGTACACATGCTTGCATGTTGAATACAAGGACATTTTATACTGTAAAACCTTTTATAACTGTATTCTGACAAATAAAAACTTCTGATTTCTGAAAACTTCTTTAGCGGCGCTGAGCACTTTTTGGGATGGGGAAAAATTGTTAAATACGCGACAGAGTTTTGTGACGTCAGATGTGAAGGAGGTCACTTTTTGCTGCTAGCCTATTCGACTTCATTCAAAACTGAACGCTATTCGTAAGAGTATAAAGCCGTTAAACACTTTTTGCAATAGCATATTCTGCAAATAAATTTGTAATAATACCAATGCGTCCTTCACCGTTTTGCTATTGAGAAAATTCGAATAGTTCGAATTTGAGAGAAAGAGATAAAGCTTAGAAAAATATTTACTAACGGCAAAAACAGTTTGATATTTTGGTCGCCACCGCCGTCTGCTGTTCTTGCAAATTCGAATAGTTCGAATTTAGACGTTATTCCTAAAGAGATAAAGCTTTGAAAAATATTTGGCAATGGCAAAAACAAACTGTTATTGTGTTTGCCGCCGCCCGTCGGCCCATCGCGCCCGCGGCCCGTCCGCCTAAATAATTGATAATTGTTTATAAATTTGCGTCAAATTCATTTTTAGGGTGACACCGTAAGATGTCGCGTGACCTGATCGAAAAACTGTTACAATGTTATTGAGTTTTCACTTCTGCCGGCACTCCCGGAGTGCAACCCGGTCTTTTTTTTATTTACATACATTTAAGAGATTTGTTTGACCAGTTGTATATGAAAATAAAAAAAATTGAGCCAATCTCAGTTTACTTTACATGTGTTTTTTTACTCCTTAGGGCCTCGGGAAATACACTATTAAAATTATTTTAGTGTCCTGCTGGGCATGGGGTATAAAAATAACGGTAAAAATGTAGTTTTTTTTAATAGGTTGATATCATACGGGTATGCGATATTTTGAGAGCATCAGCGAACGTAGTAGAGAGCGCGCGTAACAAATGACTAGACTACTAATAGGATGTCAGTGTTTCAAGTCCATTAAAATGGAATTACTTGTTTTTAATTTCTTCCTCATAATGACTATGTTTCTTTTATTTACAGGTAAGACATGCTAATGATATACAAGTTACTCCCAGGAGAGGCTGAATCTTTGGTAAAACATAGTTTTAAAATATTACCCATTTTATGACTTTGAAGTTGAGGCGTGTTACTATATATACCGTTTGACTGGGTCGGTTTCTGTAGTGTTTGCCCGTTGCGAATGGGTAACAGTGTCGGGAAACGGGTACTAGATAAATTGAGTTCTAACCTCACACAAACACCAAGCTTTTACGTCGTGGCAATTGACTCAGAAAGACGGCAGGTCTATAATAGTACGATGCACGTATACCACAATCACAATAGTATTGTTGTTTTCTATTTTGCTGTTGGGCCCTATGTTAGGCGCCAGTTTTCAGAGCAACCGACGGACTTTAAACGGCGGTTCCAGCTTAAAAAAACGTTTCTTTTGTAAATAGCACTGCAATAGTCTGCCGATGAGTAAGTTTGTTTCGCTTGACAGCCTGAACAGCTTCTCTAATTTTATTGTGCAGTATTTTGGTCATTCATTTTAACTTAAATTGTTGTTAACTAACATAAACTAGATTAAATGAAAACTAAAAAAAGTCGTGGAGGCATTGTACCGAGCATGCTGCCGGCATTTCCTCGCTGAATTGCAATGCTGATGCGTTGCGCGAGAAAACCGCCAGCTCTTCGGTCACCAGTTACGTCAACCAGACGTTTCGCGATTTCCGCAAATAACTTTTGCGCACTGGGACCCCACGGACGGAGGGTCTTGATGCCAAATGGTACAAAGTTTTACTCTCTGCTGAGGCCTCTATATTTAATGCGTTTCAGATTTTCTCCATTTTCCGCCGCTGCATGTGCTTTAGAAGTTGTTCGTTGGCGGTGAGACGGTGCCAGTGTCTCTACACAGGTAGCGTCCCACACGAGTAACCGTCCCAAACTCCACGGAACCGAGACATTCCATCAGGTCTTTTGCCATCATCTCTGACAATGCCAAGCGGCTCAAGAAGAGCTGGCACATTGATGGTGGCAAGAGATCGGGGGATTATGCCATTAAGTGTCTTGAAAATGATTGTTTTACTTTATTATTAATTTTGGTTAGTTCTATATTCTTTCTACATCATTTTAGAATACATTTTTTAAACCAACTTACGCGCTAATGCACTCACTTTTATGGTATAAATAATCCGATAACACCAAGCTTGTTTTATCTGAAAATAACTCCGTATTTTATCCAACACGCTTTCTATTTAACCAAGAAGACCCTTCAAATTTTATTTCAAAACAGATTAAGGTTGGGCTTTCGCTGAAAATGGCGAGAGAAAATATGTTGTAAATTTTGTACCGAGTAATCAAAGAAACTCTTTTGTGGATGTTGAGCCATTTGCAAGCTCTCATGTGCTACACTCACATTTGAGATGAGTTACCCCTTTGTTTCTTGACACGATTTGATATTTCCGCAAACAGCGTGTTTTATGCATTAAGATAAGATAAGATTAATTTACTGCCAATAACTGTGTACAAATAGATCATAATAATAAGTATTAAGTCATAACTTTCATTTTTCTCAAAAACCCTCACTTGTAGAGTTCGAAACTTTAAAACAATATAAACCTATCATGAAAATAAAAGAATGCTACAAAGCGTATTCAGCAATTCAAAATGCCAAGTTGTTTTTTTTTTCTGACGAAACCGCCACTTCTTTGCTAGTATCTGAAATAACTTGCGCTTTACGGTGGCAATATACACTTGCACAGAGAGCTGTTAAAAAAAAACATTTTTACAATTTTTCACGATCAGGCCCCGTAGCATGGATGGCGTTATCACGCGATAAGTGACAGGATAGAGCTTCCGTCCCTGGCTGACACCGTTCGATAGAACGAGACGACGCGCCTATCCTGTCACTTATCGCGTGATAACGCCATCCATGCTACGGGGCCTGCACAAACAAGTGTTAAAAAATTTGTTCCAGGGATGTAGAATATGGATGTACCTACGTCTCAGAAATTGGTAGACAAAGCCAATTTCGTTTCCGGAAAAGTTAAAAGTTAAGCATATAAAAGTGTACGTAAACTTTATGATGTGGCGAGAAGAAAAGTAAGCCTATTTTTCTTCCCCCATTTTTGAGAATTTTTATATTATAATATTATATATTAGCCCTCGCTGGAATGGCAACTGCCGGCTCCGTATTCATTAAAAGGATTGACAAGGTCATCAGTTTACAACTAAGACTTAACAGACATCCGAAGAAATGATAGAAATCTTAATAAACTTAAACTACCCTTCTCCAGAATGAAAATAGTAACGTCGAGCCCTCACCACATGATGATTAAAGTATATAACCAGCTGCCTTCCTCAATTAAAAACCTAGAGAAAACAACGTTATTTACCAAACATCTAAAAATATTTCTCATCATATGTTCTCATTATATGTTTTTATAACTTAAGCGACTACTTCGAAGAGAATACCAATAATTATTATATAATAAATAAATAATTCTTGTAAGATGATATCCATAACGTTTTGAAAATCTATTTATGGCCATCTCGTTTTGTTTTATATTCATGTGCAATAAAATGTATAAGTACATGTAAAAATATTACGTTCAAATATTAGCCCTCTCAAATTGCTGTGCCCTTGCAGGGCGTCACATGTGTCTATTATATACTTATTTTGTAATGTATGAATGTGATACGCAATAAATGATTGATGATTGATTTGAACCCGTAATGTCTAACTTTCATGCCTCGATAACGAAATAAACAATAAGTATAAGTTTAGTGATGCAGTCCTAAGTTGATACATTTTACAGTCATGGGTTTTGAATTTAAAAAGTCACATACTGATGGCCGTATACATAAGTGCAACAAACCTATTTTAGCTAAAATGCCGTTGAAACTAGTTTGGTTTTTGTCTGTCAGTTTAACATTTGTTAAGAAAAGGACAAAACACATTCTATGTATCAGAGGCATTTTTTTAGACCTATGAATCACCACAGACGTGTATCATAATTAGTTCCCAACAAAATCAAACTGATACAAGAATTGGAATAATTTACGAGTAAAGTTTATGTCATTACAAACTTATTGAACACTTCAAAGGTTTTATGGAACTTCATAGTCTGTTTAAATCAATTTGCAGCTGTATTGGTCTCAGGATTTCATTTCGTTCTTCGTTCCTGGCAACAATTGCGGTCTGGGATTTATTCTTCATCTGAACACTTGAGGGCGGTTGCTCTAACTGTTAACCGAAACTGCGACTTGGTAACCGTTATGTGCAGGTGATGTTCGGAACGGGTTTATCGCTTCCATTGAAGTACGTAGTCGCATTCAGGCAAACGGTCTTGTTTATCTAACCTAACCTTTACTACTACCCTTTTAAATGATCCTTATATAAAATCGTGCTTATAGTTTATTTAGTACGGAAAGTATAGGTTTGAAGAAATGTTCAATATAATGGAAAGTTTAAGCACGAACATGTTTTCCTTTAAACACGAGATTTGATTCGACTCATATCCAGTTGAAATCCCAGTTTTATGGTTTCTGTTATTACTTTACAACAAAAAATCACACCAAAATGTTTTAAAGTTCAACACGTGTTGTTCTTCTAAAGATTACATTACGCAAACGTCGCAACTCACAAACGGCCCTTCTGCCTCGTCGTGTTTACAAATTTCTATAATATGATTACTGAGGTTCATTACTTTTAAATGGAAATTACTTTTAGGAAACACGTCGTGTATGGGGGGGGGCTATTTTCTTAATGCCGCAAATGAGTAAAAGACTTTCAAGCTATCTTCGCAAAGCGTTAAAATGTCTTCTTTGAAGAAAATTAGGATCATGAATTTAGATGGAACGATGTCTAACAAACATTACTTGATTTGATAACTTGAATATGTAAATAGGAAGAAGACAAAGTACTTGTGCATATTTTTAACATTGATTCGAACTATGTAGAGTTTTAAAACAAATTATTATACGAAGAAAAACTAATAAACTATCGCACAAGCTCGACGCTACTGCTTAATAAAAATCGCTGATGAAAACCGTTTAAACATTGTTTTAAAGATACATGCTGAGAGAGAGATGTACTCCTCCGAGAGACGATACGCACACTGAACTCACTGTGTCCACGGGATTGTCACAACCATACTGCAACTTATTAGCATTTTTTGAACATGTCTCACGAAAGTTTAAATTCGATCATATTACTCGTAAAGACTCAACAAACACACTAAGAATATTTATATTAAAAATATTTACAACTTTACATATATCCTATATGAGTACTTTTGTACTAGATTTCACCTTTGTCGACGTCAGTCCATGACAAAAAGGTTTCATGGCTTTTCATTCCGAGATGTATCACTTGAGGTAAGAATCTGTAGTACTCGCGCAAATTGACCTGCCACTCGTATGTCGCATTGCTGGAACTGGAAGACTTTCATTTGGACGTAATATTTCGTGTTTATTCTTTTTAAGTAGTGGAATTAAAATCTCTTTACAAACGGGTAGAAGGGTATTCTATCATTGTAGGTGGATTTCTTCATTTCCGACTCAGCCGAGGGTTTCATACGGGGCAAGTATGGAGTCATCGACAGTCGTATCATATTTGAGACCCTCGGACCATGGGGACCAAGCACACACCGAATTTCAATGGATTGTGACCAGAGGGGTAACCACGTAACGTTTTGAACGCGCGTTGGATCGATCCAACTGTAATTTTTCCATATAAAAATTGACATTTAGATCTAACTGACGCGCTTACAATGCGTTACGTGATCGACCTGCTTAGAGGATCAGCATTGCCATTCAACGTGGCAATGCTGCCAGCCTTCTGGGCACACTACCGCCTGGCAGTGACCTGGGGCAAATGTTTTACCCTTAGTATTAGTTTTATTTGTTTTTTTTTTCTTCTCTTAGCTTAGTTAGTCATTATTTTTTTGTTCACAAATAAATATTTTGCCATTTTGTAAATAAGTTTGTTTTTCTGAGCAACGATAACGGAACTGAACAGAGCATACAATCAAAACTTTTATTAAAATAAAACTCTGCGTTTAAGACTGAAATACGGACTGACAATAAAGTCCCAGGAGAAACGACGTAAATTCATAAGGCCCGGACACACAGAGCGAGTTGCTGCCAGGACAGAGGACAGTTCTGTTAGATAATGAACAAAGTTAAAATGTTCCGTTTCAGAGGCCGATATTGCATGATAACGAAGACAGTGGCTCGGCCGCTCGCATGCATGGAGTTCGCGTTAAGCCGGAAACACACTGCGTTGGCGGTCAATAGTCAGCTTGAGTTTTCAAATTTACTAGTTAGTTATTGTTAAATTTACTAGTCTCGGTCACGCCACGCCACGGCGGTCAGTAGTAAACTTGCCATTAGCTGTCAAATTTACTATTGACCGCCACCGCAGGCCGCGCTAGTGTGATTCAGGCCTTACACGGTGTAACTTACACCTCTCACAGACTGGCGCGGTCTGCGGTGGCGATTAATAGTAGATTTGTCAATGATTGTCAAGCTACATTTAACCAATACGGAACATAATACTTACGAGTACACAGCTATACCTACTCGTAGTTATTTTCTGCAAAAAAAAATATTCATTCCAAATTAAAGGGGGTCAATGAAAAACGTGTTGCTCCGACAGGATTCCAGGGTAGCCTTTCCTGGCAAAGTCCTTGAGATGCCACCTTTTAATTTTTTCCCTTAAAATTGGAATAAAAAGAAAACAGAGAAACTTCGGGTACCCATTATTTTTATATAGCTTCGCTAACTCGCATCGTGTAATCAGGTCATTTTCATCCGAGGTTAGGAAACTAGTAAACTAATAAACAGACAAGAAGACGAGATTGCTCGGTCGGAGAACGAGTTGAGCGAGCACCGGAATTATGCAAGCAGTTATTATTTTTTATTGCCCTTTGTGGATAAACGGTTTTTGTCAAACGACGACACGGACTGTTTACACAGGAATAAAATATATTTTAATTTGAATAAGGGCGGACTCACATTTGAATTCCGCGTTTTAAAGGTAATAACAGGATGTGAGCGCCCACCCCAGATCGTTTGTATTCCTAGGGGTGATTAGATTACTTTTCGAACGAGCTTTACGACAGCTCAACTGTAATTTTCCCATGATTAAAAAACATTTAGGTCTCCTTAACGTACGTACAGTCGACGTCAAAGATATGTATACATTTTTTGCCTTATAACAATGGAATCAGGTGCAAAAGTGTATAACATATCTTCGAACTCGACTGTACAAAACGTTACACAATTATCCAGCTGAACTGTAGTTAAATATTGTTAGACGTTGGTATTCCTTTGGTACCTACGTTGTATGGAAATGTTATGCCTTATATATTTTGGGATTCCCTTAACTGGCCTGATAACTTTATGCCTAATTTTAGTTTTTCTATCAACTTCTAATACAATGAATTGTTTGTCTAAGTCAATTTGTATAATTTAATTTTACATAGTGATTATTTGTTCGAAATATGTTTATCCTAAATGTAAATTTTCATAACTCTTGTTTTGCCGACCATTATTTCATTTAAAAACCAAATTCTTGTTTTAACTAATCATCACATAGCCGAAAAACGTTTTTACTATATTTACTTGTTAAAAAGTCCCTTGTAAAAAAGAGGCAAATACCGACCAAATACTTCTTATTCTAATCTAAGGCAGGTCGATATAGGTTTGACGACGAGCGAAGCGAGGAGGAGTATTAGGAAGAACTGCGACCACAGAACAGATTTTTAAAATTTATTTACTTAGTTGTTTCCACACAAGATCCCTTGCAAAGAATTGATTCAAAACTTATAGTAGTTTTTGGCGAGAGCCCGGGCAGAGGTCGGGGAAAAAATAAAACAAGTATGTTCGACGAAGTATAATTATGTTCGTCAAACAGTATACGAAATAAGATGCTTAAAATTAGGTGAACTAATTTGTAAGAAGTAATTTTCACGTAAATAAAAATTAGACAAAGTGAGATATTATGCCAAATAATTTAAGTTTTAATAACATTTTGAAAACACCCGCCTTCAGGAGTTCGACTGTAACTCCGTCTTCACCGGGTGCCTTGCTGTTCTTAAGCTGTTTCAGAGAGCCATTCTAATCCCGTACCGACTGTTGTCCGGGATGTCGTCGGTATAGTGTCTCTAGAGCTATGGCAGAAGCCAGACCAACTTCGGTCTGCGAGTTGACGTGTATAGCCGTCCGTAGAAACGCTCTATCTCACTCAAAAGCTCAGGTTTGGAAGGAACGACTCTCCCGTCCTTAGTTTTCAACCTTGAGAGCCCTTATTTCGCTTGATGGCCTCTTCAATACGGTTCGTATTGAATTGGCGCTTTCTATGTATTTAAGTATTTATATCTATTAACTATACCGTCATCTAACCCACAACACAAGCCTAATTCAGCTTACTATGTGTAATATTGTCCTCTAAAATTTATTTATTTAATATCTGAAAGAGCGTACCAACTCTGAAATTAATACACGTCGCGCCATAACACGTCGAAGGTAAACAATAAGAGCATCGACAATAGAAGCCAATACCAATGTCCATTTATTTGATAGGAACTTGTTGGAACAAAATAGCGGTAACATTTCCGCTCAGAACAAATAATTGTCGCTCCCGCTAAACTTTCTACTGATGGAGGCTGGCGAGGAGTTTTATTTGTATTGAGCCATTGTACGTACCTACATTTATATTTTATAGCGACTGATTGGAGTGATCAATCATTGTTTCAACAGAACCTTCTACTGAGGAAATACGTCTCTCCTGTATATAAATGAAAGGACAGTGACGCCTCATGTTAGGCTTTTAAGTGCAATCGCACTTCCGGCACAGTTTCGGTGTATAATAATACGACCGTCCTGAGGCGTGCAAATGTCGGAGGCATAGAGGTTCAAAAATATCTATACAGAGACTTTATTGTTACTGACATAAGACACATGTGTAGATATTTTTGAAAGGTTGTCTGTATAGATATTGGAGAACTCGACTGTACCTGATGAGGCGACAGCTGCGGTGGTATGGACACGTGTCGCGAATGTCGGATGACAGAGTGGCGAAGCACATTTTCTTTTCATAACTGAAGAATGGTAAACGTCATTGTGGTGGCCAGTACCTTCGTTACAAGGATTTTCTGAAAAGAGACATGAATAGATGCAAAATAGAGCTCTCTGAGTGGGAGGAGAAAGCAGCACGGCGGCCCCAATGGCGACGGCTCATCCATGAGCAGGTTAACAATTTTGAAACCGAGCTTCGCAATGAGCTCGATAAAAAGCGAGACGAGCTCAAGGCACGTCCACCAGCAGCCATCAGTTAGAACTACGTCAGTGGAGTGTTAACTTGCACCAAGTGCGCTCGCACTTTTGCGAGAAAGATAGGATACGTGAGCCACCTGAGGCGCACCAGAGAGTAGAAGAACAACACTCTAATAATAATAATTGTTAAAACCAAAGCCAGAATATACAGTCGCTGTGGCCGAAATCGGTCAGGACGACATCATCATCATCAATATATGAATAAAATTATGTTGGGGGACAATCTTTACGTAATTCGAGACACAACACGGACAATTTAAATGATGGCCTAAAATAGAGCTCACTGGTTTGGAGACACCATCAAAATTGTGAGGCAATGCAGTCGAGAGCGAATTCTATTCATTCGCAGTTTTCATTAAGGCGCCGTAGGTTCAGCGAAGTTAAGCGAACAGAGTTTTTGAAACAATATAATGCGTCTGTTTATAATAATATGGTTTAAAAAAAATACGAATAGTAATCTTGAGGCTTTTCTGCAGGGAAATCAGTGCTTCGAAACATGATTAGGCAAATTTCGCTTGATAGAAAAAAATCACGAACATAGGTCTAAAACACACAAAAATACAATTAAAATATTCGTAACAAATTATGCACGACAGCTATAAATATTAAAATTGCTTCTAAAAATCGGCAATATTATGTTTGAGGGAAATCAGTGTTTACATTTTTATTTATTTAAATGGCCAAAATATTTAAATTAAAAAACATGATATCCGCGCTTCCGAGCACGCACTTCCATCTCGCTCACGCTTATGCTCAGTTAGAGGGAGAGAAGACCATGAACCTACGGCGCCTTAAGAAAGGTGGCAAATTGCTTCGCGCGAATAAGTCGTATGTTGACAACGTAAGGAAGGATTCATTCACTCCACGCCTGGGAAGCTTTGGTGAGGGACCGGCTAAGTCGGAATTAAGTCGTGCAGATCCTGCGCTCACGCCCCAAAATGTATTAGATTAAACATCGCCTTCAAAGGGGAGGGGTCCTTGCTTTCCGTCTTTTATTAGTATTTAATTAAATAAATAAATATTAGGGGACCATCTTACACAAATCGACCTAGTCCCAAACTAAGCAAAGCTTGTAATACGGGTACTAGACGACGATAAACTTAAATAAAGATAAATAGATAAATAAATACTTAAATTCGTGCTCATCACACAAATAAATGTCATTACCGGGATTCGAACCCTGTTGTTCCAGACACCTGAATGAATTCTATATATTTGTTTATATCCTTTTTAGGGTTCCATACCCAAAGGGTAAAAACGGGACCCTATTAATAAGACTTCGCTGTCCGTCCGTCTGTCTGTCACCAGGCTGTATCTCAAGAACCGCGATAGCTAGACAGTTGAAATTTTCACAGATGATGTACTTCTGTTGCCGCTATAACAGCAAATACTAAAAACAAAATAAAATAAATAAGTAAGGAGGGCTCCCATACAACAAACGTGTTTTTTTGCCGTTTTGTCTGTCGCCAGGCTGTATCTGAAGAACCGCGATAGCTAGACAGTTCAAATTTTCACAGATTGTGTATTTCTGTTGCCGCTATAACAACAAATACTAAAAACAAAATAAAATAAATATTTAAGGGGTCCTCCCATACAACAAACTTTTTTTTTTACTGTTTTTATAGATAATGGTACGGAACCCTTCGTGCGCGAGTCCGACTCGCACTTGGCCGGTTTTTTATGTATATATTTGTCTAATACCCATTGAGTTTACTTTGGTAATAGATAGCTTTGTATAAGATTGGTGATTGTGCCCATTTTATTATGAAATGACTGTGTTCGTGACAGTGTTGATACACCTGTGTTCCACTCTAAACACAAAGTGCACTCATTAGAAGAGTTTCACGTTCTACTGAACTCGGATTATGCTCAGGCTAAGTGAGCTGCTTAATACCTGCACTCTGTCTGCGTCCGTGCATGGAAAACTTTCCTTAGGATTATAATGTACGAAGATAAAGCAAGTAAAGCGCGCGTCTCGCCCCTCCGGTGGAAAACCAGCTTAAGGCGCCGTAGGTTCATGGACTTCTCTCCCTCTCACTGAGCATACGCGTGAGCGAGATGGAAGTGCGTGCTCGGAAGCGCGGATATCATGTTTTTAAATTTTAATTATAAGGCCGTTTAAATAAATAAAAAAGTAATCAGTAAAGCCGTAAGTGCAGTTATAGGATGAGCGAATAATGTTCCGTTTGTTTTCAGGTAAGTCCAACGGAGTAGACCGAAAACATCGCAGCATTGCCCACAGAACAGAAGGTGGCTGATCACTTAAGTACACTTTGGAGCCGTAATACACGCGACTTTATGCAGCGATACTAACGCGATGCAGTAGGTATCCATGCAGGTGATGTATGCTAGAATAGTACGTTATAATTTCACTTAATTTTTACCGGACTGCCTTAGAAGGAGGTTCAGGATTTTTGAGCGTTTGTATCTACAATAATAATTAATTGCACTGACTACATTACACATACCAAACGTATGATGGATTTTGACATTTGAGGTCCTAACACTTTCGCTGCCAAGAATCGCTACGCGCTACGCCCGTAGCCAATCCCGTGATTGTCCTCGTATGTAGCGGAAAACGACTACGGCGTAGGCACCCGCTAGGCGGGTTCCTGGCAGCGAAAGTGTTAATCGTGGAAGTGTCATAGATATATATTATGTAAAAAAAAAGTTAGGTTTCCTGAAAAATCGTTTCCATAGCAAAACTAGACTAACTGAACAAAAATTGTAATGCGTTACTTAGAGGGAATGTATCTAGTAGCAAGTGGATACCTGCACTTCACTGCACTTTGCTATAATAATTATGCTCTCAAAGTGAATAGAACAATTTTAACAATTATCGGTATAAGCATTTTTCTTTATATTGATGAAAACTGAAGTAGTTGTGTTAGGCCTCCGATATAGAATATTCACTTTTATGGCGAATATCCACCAGATACATAAATAATAATAAATAAATAAATATGAGGGGACAATCTTACTCAAATCAAACTGTAGTCCAGTCCTTAGTAAGTCAAAAAGGCTTGTGTTATGGATACTAGACGAAGATATATTTAATAGATATAAATACTTAAATACATAGAAAACAAAATATTCATGCTTATCACACAAATATTCGTAGACAGCGTCACTACCCACTAGGCCAACCGCTCTCGTCGAAATGATGTGTGAAGATGTACTTAGATGTGTCACCTCGCATGCTGGACAAGTAGGTGTCAAATAATACATGGAAAAACAACTTCGCACATCTCTCAAAGACCATTACGCTGAGTTGTGCCCATTTCGCGACAAATTAACATGTGTCTACAATTTGTTGTTATGTTATTTTCACAAATAAATATTTTCTGTAGTACCCATAGTAGAAGCTTTGCTTAGTTTGGGACTAGGTCGAATTGTGTAAGATTTATTTACTAATATTTATTTATTTATTAATTATGAACGACTGTACTACAACAACTAGTAGTTTGACCTGTAGGTGATAACTGATAAGTTACGAATATTCAGCAAGAATAATAATAATAATGAATACTCTTTATTGCACCACGACAAGAGAGAAACATCTTACAAAAAATTTGCTATTTAGCGTTTTTTTTTGCAAGAATATTAGAATATTGGCACTGGAAGACGATTTTACACTCTGTATTACAAATATTTCTGATTTTCAAAGATCGTTATCAACGTGCTGTATTGGTGGCAAAGGGTATGGTTGGCAGAAAAAACAAATACATTTGAATATTCGCTTTTGTTCTTAACCATAAAATAAATACTTACCGTCTTAGGATTACACCTCTAGATATAACTCTCTACGGTACAAAACCTTTTCGGCCCTTACGTATATATTTTTAAAACAATGTACATCAAATGACATAAAATGTCATAAAAATACAACTATAGTTGAAAATCTAATTACATTACGCGAAGTGTTTATTTTACCTAATCTAAATAATCCAATGCACATCGTATGCATGTGGATGGATTTTTTCCAATCGTCGTGAACGAGTGACAGCCAAATCTGTTGAACAAATTTTAGTAATTTATTCACTATAATTTGGATAAGTTGTTATAAACATGTATATTAATCTCATAATTTGTGAAATATATAATGTTTAAAATACTTGCGTAATTTGTTTTTTTTTGTCAACCATACTTTGCCACCAATACAGCACGTTGATAACGATCTTTACTGATTTTAAAACGGCTACTGGATTTTTTTTATATATAAGCAGCCCATACTTGCCACAATGAGTTTAGGGGTGCGCGAAGTTGGTAAATGTGGTTGCCACAAGCAAGTGAGTTGGTACTAACCAGTTATTACACCAAAGTATTCCACTCATATTCTCTCATTTCAGTCGATCAATCGGTTTCGGTCAATTTTGCCTCAACAACTTGTTATTGTAATAGTGAGACAGCAATGCATATACATCGTTCCTTCTAACTTTACCAAGTTGGAGAGCTTACAAAAAATATTTGGGTGAGTACTACCAGCCCGACCAGCACGATAGGTTTTATCGTCACGTTTTTCGTTCGTCTTCACGTAAAACACAACGATCAAACGGATCGTGCTACTACGGGTGATTAGATTAATAAAGTATTATAAAGAATTAAAAACACCTTAAAAAAATCTTATAATTATTTTGTATTACAAGTTTACATAAGTACTTAATATAATTTTTTGCAATGATCACGTCACTTTTCGAACGCACGCACAACTCAACTGTCATTTTCCTATACAAGAAGTGATATTTAGATATACTTGACGCGCGTACAATGCGTTACCGCGTGTTCACACTGCGTCCGTTTCCGTGTCCGGGAGGCATCCCTCTTTTTCTCGCTTCGCCCGAGTGCGAAAGAGACGGATGCCGGGAGGACACGGAAACGGACGCAGTGTGAACACGCGGTTACGTAATCGGCCTGCTAATGTACGTAAAAATGAACAAAGCCTTGGCTTTATTCGTCTGAGGAATCGGAGGTGTTGCTGTCATTAGTAGGTGACATGATCTTGGACAGAATGCCACTTATATCAGATTCGCTGCCGACGATTTGTTTGACCTTTACCCCATCCTTGATAAAAATATACGTTGGCACACTGCTTACGTCACTTAGTCCATACTTCGTAATGGTATTGTCATCATGATCTACCTGGCGATTAAAAAATAAAATTACTTCAGCACAAGAAATAAACTACTTGGTTCTGACATAAAGAAACTCTGCAATGGGAAACTTGGCCAACATGCGTATCAGAAGAAGACCACGAAGAGAAAAGGTTAATTATGATTGAGGCATCACAAGCAATAACATCTTTACGGGGAAACGACAGCCAGAACTTTCCACGCAAACTTGAAAGGAAGGTTGGCAGTCGTTCATCCTTTAGAATATAATTTACTGCGCCATGGAAACAATAATCATAAATTATCCTTACCTTCAGAACGATGAGGTTTTTCGTCTTGGCTGCGAGGTCCTCGATTTCGGGACCGATGCTTTGGCAGTATGGGCACCAGGTGGTCATGGCGAAGATGATGACGACTTGTCACCAGCCTGGGAAATCCTTTTCTCGAGATCCGCGTTGTCTTTGATGGCGATTATCTTGCTCCTGGAAAAGTAAATTAAATATTAGCAGGCGGTGTCGCGGGATATAATATGGTCCCGAAGGTTCGTTATACTGGTATCAGAATTTTTGATATCGGATGAGTAGTTTCGGAGATTAGACCACTCTATAAAAACTAGAGAGTCTCGAACACCGACGGCGAGTAGCTTGCCGAACGGTGTTTTATCGGAAACTTTTTGGAGAGTGTGCGCAGGAACTGCACAACTTAATTCCACCTTCCCCGTTCCGTCACCGAACGACCAGGCGTGGGGAGCGAATGCATCCTTATGTTGTCAACTTACCATTTCTTCGCACGACGCAAATTGCCTCGTCTTTCTTAATGCGAGCTGCTAAGGAATGGCATTCGCTCCCTTTATCTGTATTTCCTGAGAACTAGGATATAGGTGCGTTACAAACGAGAGTGAATAGGCTATTACTGAACTAGTGAGCTTCATGTTAGGCTCTGTCGTTGATTACCATCAGGTGAGACTAGCCCCTCAACTGTGGGAGATAAAATGACAGATAACCCACGTCTATGGAAGCCCGTGGGGCCTGCTTCACGGACAGGATTTCCAATATGCAGGTGGAAAATTTCGTTTTATTCCGTTTTTTACGCATTTGCAGTCTATATTTTGGAATATATCTGCTCTCTATTAAATTATATAACTGTACGCCGCGTATGTCGCCTGTGTTGTATTACCATGACAACACAGGCGTGAAATAACTGTACAGCTGGGTTCATTGTAGGGGTACCAAAATTTTATCTCATTTTCCGATTTTAAATAAAAATAAACAGTTTTCTGGCTTACCTATGGTTTTAATAAGTAAATAAATGTATTATGCGCATAAAAAAACCATAAAATGACAGGCTTATGAGTAAAATTTACAATATACATCATTTGGAAACTTTTACCAAAATACCGCACGTTTTTGACTGACGAAAAAACGACTTTTTTCCACCGTTGAGCATTCAAATGTTCGCTTGCTAACTGTCTTGCTTCGTTCACAACACGTTTCAATAGGTTAAAACGAGATAAATATACGTTTCACTGATATTTTATGAAAAGTATAGATAGACCCGTTTCGAGCGGGCCCGGCGGGTCGTGCCACAGATTCAGCGCCATTACTACTCGGGCCCGAGGAGCCTTTCCACAGCTGAGGGGCTAGGGTCAATCACTGAATAGTTTATTAAAAAAAACACAGCTACAAACATTAAGTACTCTACCTCTTTATAATACCCAAAGTACGCCAAAAACTGGCCACCGTTCAATAACTGGTCACAACATACTACAAATGAAGTCTATTCACCTATAATAGAATTCATTTTTAGTATAACGTGTAAACTACTGGCCAACCTTCAATATCTGGCCAAGTTTTACTAAATTGAATTCTGTTTGTTGGGGAACGGAGTTAATTTTTAGTATGAGGGGGCCAGTTAATGAAGGGTAGCCAGTTATTGGCGATTTACCCTATGTCATAATATTGATAAAATTAAATATTTGAAAATCTTTCTCGCGTCGATTAAGATTTTCAAGATAAAAACAAGATAGTACTGTAGAATACTACTAATATAGACACTATAATAGACGGTCTTCCACTTCTCCCGGAAAGTAAACTAGGGGGAGGCTTTTGTCTAGCAGTCAGTATGTCACTACTGAGGCCGGTAAAAACAAACAAATCTTACGGTAACGCCTTTGCCGTGGTTGTAGATTCGACTTCAACAGACTCATCAGATTCCGATGCTGAGTGTGATTCCACGGACCTCTGAAAGTGATAAAGCATTGTATAACATACTACATACATACATAGATTCACGCCTTTTTCACACACCTTTCATTCCCAATAGGGGTAGGCAGAGCACATGAAACTTATGTACCAGTGCCACTTTTAGCATAAATGTGGTTAAAAAAAACAGCTAAATGTGATATCACAGTGATAGGTTGCTAGCCCATCGCCCACAACACACTCTAACCATGATCCTTTACTACGACTCTTACAACATCCACAGGAAGAAAGCGGGTGGTGCTAATTTAACCTGACACCACATAATATAATTAATCAATATTGCTTCTGGGTCCATATCATGTTTTTTTACATAATAATATGATATAAAAAAAGACCGGGTTGCACTCCGGGAGTGCCGGCAGAAGTGAAAACTCAATAACATTGTAACAGTTTTTCGATCAGGTCACGTGACATCTTACGGTGTCACCCTAAAAATGAATTTGGCGCAAATTTATAAACAATTATCAATTATTTAGGCGGACGGGCCGCGGGCGCGTTGGGTGCGACGGACCGGCTCGCCCGCCGCCGGCGGCGAACAAAATACCAATTTGTTTTTGCCATTGCCAAATATTTTTCAAAGCTTTATCTCTTTAGGAATAACGTCCAAATTCGAACTATTCGAATTTGCAAGAACAGTGGACGGCGGCGGTGAACAAAATATCAATTTGTTTTTGCCGTTGGTAAATATTTTTCAAAGCTTTATATCTTTAGGAATAACGTCCAAATTCGAACTATTCGAATTTACTCAATACCAAAACGGTAAAGGACGCGAGAACAAAATTACAAATTTATTTGCAGAATATGCTATTGCAAAAAGTGTTTAACGGCTTTATACTCTTACGAATAGCGTTCAGTTTTGAATGAAGTCGAATCGGCTAGCAGCAAAATATAAAAGTTTGTGACCTCCTTCACATCTGACGTCACAAAAATCTGTCGCGTATTTAACTATTTTTCCCCATCCCAAAAAGTGCTCAGCGCCGCTAAAGAAGTTTTCACTTCAAAAATCAGCCTATATACGTCCCACTGCTGGGCACAGGCCTCCTTTCTTAGATGAGAGGGAACGAGCAGTAGTCCCCACGCTGGCCCGGTGCGGGTTGGAGACTTCACATACACCCTTAAATTTCTACGCAGGTGTATGCAGGTTTCCTCACGATGCCTTTCCTTTACCGAAATGCTAACGGTATGATCAAATCAAATTATATACCGTTCATAAGTTCCAAAAGTCTCATTGGTACGAGCCGGGATTCTAACCCACGACCGCCGTTTGGCAGCCGCATGCCTGAACCATTAGGCGTCCATAAGTTTTCATAATTTTTAGATACCTTATATGTAGATAATTTATGGATCTATGGATTCTATAAAAGCTGTTAAAGATATATTGTCTCAGAAATCCTATTAAAGGGTGGGGAGATTATTAGACGGAAAAAGAAGCTTGGAAAAATATATAACTAATTAAGTACTATAATTTATTAGTGATAAGAAACAATGTACCTAGGTACCTATTGACGGCCATAGGTGTATGTATCTTGTATACCTACGTGGCAAATCAAATATTAATTTTATTTAATATAAAGACCCCAAAGGCAAATATATCAAATATTAGAGCCCCAATAGGTACTCACTACTCATTCTCAGTCATTTGACTAAAACGTTGACTCGAATATCTTATCTAAGCAGCTTCACTAAGTAAAACATTTTTTTAAATAAAGAAAGGCAGTGTAAGGACTTGCTTTAAAATACTGTTCTAAGAAAGAAACTCAAATATGTACATTATCGAACACGCGAGCGAAGCGAACGAAGTTCTATGCTTCATCTTGGATTTCCGGATGTCCCGCTGCCCGGCTCCTCCTCTACAGGTCACATTTCTCAATCGATTCTCGTAAAATCAATTCACTTTACGGAATCCATTTTTTTTTGTAACAAAGCCAGCAAGACAGGCTCTCGAATTCTACCTACAGCTCGCAGAGCAAATAGTACCCATTATAACCGAAATAAGTTTCTGTCAAAAATTTCATTATTGGTACAAGCTTTTATTGCCGACTGTACTTTTCTGTATACCATCATCAACTACTCATCGAGACGATTCTAACGAACCCAAACTCAACGGGGTTACGTCGGTTAAGTACTGAATTCCCATGGCTACCTTCTGTCTCCATCATCAGATCAGCTCGATGGTACCATAATATTGAATTACCCAATTAATATCCAAAATTTCAGCTCAATCAGTGGGGTCAAATTTAACTTGCAAGATTTGTCCCATACATACGTACTAACAGGCCAAGTTAAATAAAAGCTTGTAATAAAAAGGACTGACCTTGTCAAGTGGAAGAGCCGTGGCAAAGGCGCACATTGCCAGCAGAAAGAGAAACTTAGATTGCATCTTGGGCAGCGGCGGCAGCGTACTTTAATAATTACAGATACAGGAGAGTAACGCTTCTTCCGGAGCCGAGAAGAGATCTGTCACCGGTGCCTCGGTAACCGGAGTTTGTATCTCTCTCCCTTACCGACAAGTGAGCACATGGTGAGATAACCACAATGATACTGAGATAACCATAATGATATGATCTGACTTACAATAAAATTGGGGTTATCATTACCGCTCATTGTGCGAATGTTATAATAATTCTGCTATCGAAGGTCATTTCACGAATCGTCGGAGATTTTTTTCCAATTGGCGACCATCACTAATAAAACTGTTTGAACTACGTAAAACTGTTGGGCGAAAGAAAAATTAAGGGTCACGCACTATTTCCAAATTTCCATAGATTGACTACGGAACCCTAAAAAGTGGCCCATTTTAGGTACACACAATCTGAGTTCTTTGACAAAAAATTATCAATAATAGGCCCCTCCAATATTTAGAGATATATGTCTAAAAGTCAGTTTGGATTTAGGTCGAAACTAGCAACTGCCGACGCCGTACACGAATTGGCCGACTACTTAGTGCAAGACCTAGACAAGGGTAATCAGAGGGATTGGGAATCTTCCTTGACCTTGCTAAAGCTTTCGATGCCGTCTCCGTTCCCATCTTGCTTCACAAACTTGAATCATTAGGAATAAGGGGTACGCAGCTCAAGTTATTTGCAGACTTAGACGGCCGCACGCCACGCACAAGAATAGGCAATGTCATGAGTTCTGCCCTTAGTAATGCCTCTTTTGAGGTCCCACAGGGAAGTATTGTAGGTCCTACGCTGTTTTTTATTGATATAAATGACCTTTGCAACCTTAAAATCGACTGTGGAAAAATAATTTCATACGCAGATGACACTGTCCTACTTTTTTCTGCAAACTCAGTAGAGCAAGTCTATGAATATGCACAGCGATGCTTAAATATTGTAAGTAGCTGGCTTCTACATCACCTACTAACCCTGAACTCGGATAAAACCAATGTTATAAAGTTCTCCATGCGCAAATCGAAACTAGCTCCAACTATCCTTATCCTCTATGCTCGCAATTGTAAACATCCCACAAATAACCAGTGTGCATGTCCGGTTATTGCTACCACAACCAAAATAAAGTATTTAGGAATCATAATTGATGAGTCCCTCTCGTTTCGACATCACGTGGAAGAGTTGTGCATTAGAGTTCGTAAGTTAATATTTATTTTCAAAAAAATTGGTACGATCGCAGACTCGCACATAATCAAACAAGTTTACTTTGCGTTATGCCAATCTTTATTAACTTACTGCATCTCTACGTGGGTAATTTGGCTAAAACCACATTACTAAACCTAGATCTTTCTAGGTTCCAGAGAGTAATCCTTAAGGTTTCTACTTTCCGCCACTAGCAATTCCCCACAAACCTTCTGTATAAATCATCTGAAGTTCTAAAAGTTCGACAATTATCTATATTGCACACAGTTCTAAAACAGCACGCCGAAACTTCTTACAACACTGATCATGTCAGGAAAAGGCGTAAAGAGTTTTTTTCTCCTAAATACACGCAAAAATGACACGCTTTCTGTTCTAGATTTTTTTCTTTTCCTTAGGTCCACTTCTTTACAATAGACCCACGGACACTTAATACGCGGCTAGGTTTATAATATCCTCTAAACTACATGAAATGTAAATCAACGCTACGAGAAGCCCTACAAAATATGTCCTATGACGATACAGAGAAGTTATTTATCGTTTTCTCGTTATAACTTCCTAATTTATTTGTACTAGTTAGTAAATAAGAGTGATATGTCTTATATTTTGCATATGAATAACTGTTTCAATGATTAGTTCTTTTTTGCCTGAAACACAGGGTATCCTAGCTCAGGCACGTGCTATCTGCCTCTAATAGTAAGCTCCTAGTCTACATATAGTAAAACTGATGTACATTATGTTTTATCAATAAATTATTTGTTTGTTTGTTTACCCTTGATGTGTTTAAATGAGGATCATAATATGTAAGTTAAAACTAATAAACCCAGGTAAAAAGCTCGTAGGGCATAAGTAAATAGCATGTTTTGTCATTCAGTTTAAAAAAAAAACGTAATGTTGTTACCAATTATATTGTTTACAAATAGTACAAATACCTTACAGACTAGCCTACAAATCAACATGCAAAACTTATATTACACAATAACACGTTAAGACAGCTACGGGCTGCACATTTGCGAGTCAGATAACCGGCCTCGAAATCGCCGGAAAAGTACTCCCTTCGGCCAAATCTCCTTATGGCATTAAGTTCGCCTTTTGCATGTGAAACTTGTATCCGATGTAACCGAGCAATGACACTTAACAGGAATAAGACAAAATACCTCTGCTTCCGCAAAACTGCCTCCTCGAAACCATCCTTTGATCCCGTTATAAAAATCCATTCATGCAAAGACTTCCGTGGTAATGCCTGTAACTGTGAATGTATTCAGCACTCTGACGTAATTAAGTACCTAGGATTATAAGTTGACGATAAATTAAATTTCAAATATCACATCCATAAACCTGTCCGCTAGAGTTAGGAAATCAATACACAAAAAATAACAAAGCAGCTAAGATATGAAGAACAAAGTTCAAAGAAAATGAACAGTGTAGGTATATTAATAACTAGCTTCTGCCCGCGACTTCGTACGCGTATAAATTATGGTTTAAGTACCTTTTTTTTTTTTTTTTTAAGTGGGACGTATCTTTTATGGATACCTCCGCGCCACGGGGATAGCGCGGAGGTTATGTCGGACTCGCACCGACTAAAAAAAACCCCCCGATGGTCCTCCTCGACGCATTTCGAACAGCTCTGGGATCTCCTACGGAACGCACCAGTGCCGCCCTAGCGTCATGCCTCTGTGGGCCCTACCTTTTTTTTTCTTTTTTTTTTCGAATATCTTCCATGTACAAACTTTCGACCCTCTTCAGCTTTATTATATGTTTAGATATTAAATGGAAGCACGCTGACTTAAAATACCTCTCGATCACTTACGCCTCACGCTACGAATTAATGTAATGTTTCATATACTTACTCTGTTAAAAACGACCACGTGATCTTAAAATCAAATCACGTGTTTCTTTTTTCTCCGAACAATAACATTAAACATTTTATACAGACTAATAAGCATACAGGTTATCGTCATTTTGTCCAAGTTCAAAGATTAATTATGATCCAACTTCATACTTCAACTTCGTTGGTTAAGTTCTCAATGTCAACTTTTATATAGGTCTACTCTTCATATAAATCTGTTTTGTTGTCCTCAAACGTTCCGATTTTCGTCCATATCACTTACTCCCCGCTTCTCGCGCGGCTCCGCCCACGTATTAAATACACAACGCAATCTAATGCGCAAGAAAAAATATAGCATAGCTAGTCCTAAAATGGAGTCCTTTTTAGGGTTCCGTAGCCAAATGGCAAAAAACGGAACCCTTATAGATTCGTCATGTCTGTCTGTCTGTCTGTCTGTCCGTCCGTATGTCACAGGCATTTTACTCAAAAACTATAAGGTGTATTTCAATAAAATTTTGAGAATAGGTGTATTTTGTTAACCGCTACATAGTTTTGTAATTAAATTACTAAAAAAAAAATGTTTTAGGGGTGCACTCCATACATAAAACTAAGAAATCAAAAATTTTTTTTTCATTGCAAGCCCACGTGTGGCACATCAATCGATAGGCCTTTCAAAATAAATATAAGGTTTCTCAGCGATTTTTTTGATTAAGTGAATAGAGTCGCAGATAATCGCCTCGAAAGTCACTAAAATTGTGTCCCCCCCCCTCTAATTTTTGAACCGTGTATTTTAAAAATATGAAAAAATTAGGCTAATAGGGCTTATTAAATTCTTACAGCGAAAATTGTTTTGAACAAGATCAGTTCAAAGGTTTTTGAGATATTTCTAAAAAACTGCCTTCCTTAAAGAAAAAGACTTAAAGTGCCATAAGATTTCAGTAACGATACGACCTTTTTAATAGGCATGGAACCCTAGTTGTGTGTGGTCCGACACGCACTTGGCCGCTTTTTTAACGTTGGGAAAATGCCTTCACGCATCCCGTCCTGACGGTCTACCGCGAAGTGAAAACGAACTTCGTTCGTGTATCTCCGTCTTTGTCGCTCGAACGAGCACGTGCGACAGAGAGGGACATACACGAACGAATATCAATTTCATTTCGGGGTAAGCCCTCTGTCCGGAGCAGGAAGGGTATGACCGACTAACCGAGCTATAAAGCTGTGGACTACCGTCTAAAACCACCAACGAGATCCGGTTTCACCTTAAAAGGGGGGCGCCGCAGGATCGCTCTTGGCATTCAACTGCGTACCCTAGAATCCTAGTCCTATATTGATGATTTAAAAAAAAAACAGATTCGTTCAGAGGGAATCACGTAACGTTTTGAACTCGCGTTAGGTAGATACAACTGTCCCTTTTCCATATAAAAATTAACTTTTAGATCTACTTAACGTACGTACAATGGGTTACGTGATCGACCTGCAGGAGATTACTCCCTACATGCAAACTTACCAAGCTAGACATCCACAATGTGTACCTTACACCTTGGTATACATAACTTAAACCAAATGTCCTCAAAATGTAAGAGTGAAATAAAAATAAAAAATAAGCCTTTTATTCACTGGGGTAACAAAGGAAACGACGCCTGACTGGCTGCAAGGAACTTCACCTTATTGGCCGCAGTACATTAGGATGCACCGCAGATTAAACTTCCCTATTAACATGTTTAAGTGCTTCCCAGACAACTTTGGAGTTCCCTTCCCGCTATCTTTCCTTCAATTATATATTGAGTATGACCTTGTCATGTCGTAAGAGGTGCCCTGTCATCTTCCCTCTATTATTTTCTAAGTTTCACCTTAAGTTGTGAAAGTGATGCGGAAAAATATTTTACATAAAGAAAATAATTTACATATCGCCTTTAATATATTCAGATTAAATTCATTCTTGAAATTATTAAATTAAGAAGCGGAAAGTGTCTATCATTGAAGCTGCTTTTAACCATATACGTTAAAATCGCGTTTCGTAAAATGCATTTCTGCGTAAAGGCCATTAATCACGGCCAAGGCCAATGAACACTCACATATGAAGCAATTTCCGCTATAAAATGAAAAATATTTCTACGTACTATTATGGCGTAGCACATGTAGCGTTTGCTTGGCCTCGAATGGCTCCCATTCAGGGCCAAGAATCGCTACGCGCTACGCTCGTAGCCGATCCCGTGGTTTTCCTCGTGTGTAGCGGAAAGCGACTACGGCAGTCTGACGCATATGTGTCGTCATTGGCCCTGGATGTGTTAATAGTGGGTGGATGATTCTGAGTGACACATCATCATCATAATGTATAGCTTTGGTCTTATCGGTAGAGTATTGCCCCACGCCGGTTCTTCGTCAACTGATACATTATAATGCAAGTACAAGTAATCTTTATTTGGCAAGCTCTATAGCCTAGGGGGTAGTGACCCTGCCTACGAAGCAATCTTTATTTATTTGACAAGCTCTAAGTAATCTTTATTTGACGAGCTCTATAGCCTAGGGGGTAGTGATCCTGCCTACGAAGCAGGTCTCGGGTTCGAATCCCGGTAAGGGCATTTATTTGTGTGATGAGCACGAATATTTGTTCCTGAGTCATGGATGTTTTCTATGTATTTTTTAGTTTTGCCTCGAGGGCCGTTTTAGGGTTCCGTAGTCAAAAAGGAACCCTTATACTTTCGCCATGTCCGTCTTCGGCTTAGCTCAGTAACCATTACGACTAGATAACTGTCGGCATGGGTATATAAATCAATCACGCCGACAAAACAGTACAACAAAATCTTGAAAAAATTTTTACAGTACATATGGTGCTACTTTCTCGCACTAGTGCGGAAAGAGCACATTCCGTGCATATGTCGAAACTTTAAAGAGCAATATGTACAGTAAAACGTTGTACGATACACGTGCGAATAGGTAATTCCCTATTTTCGGCACTTGTATCGTAAATAACTATATAACTACAACTTAGAAAAGTTGAAAAACCCCCGACATTTTCATTTCATAGTGTAATAATATCTCAAAAACAGCTTAACACATTTTCATGAAACATGGCTAAGAACACTCGGGATAAAATTATCTATGATACAAAAAAAACAGCATTCAAATCGGATGGACCGTTGAGGAGACCGTTTGGGAGCTACGATACCACAGACAGATACACAGATACACAGACACGTTAAACTTATAACACCCCTCTCTTTGCGTCGGGGGTTAAAAAGGAAAACTATCACGGACAAGTAGGCATTAAGTAGTTACCGAGTATTAGTCGACCAAAAGGCCAATTTTCGTACAAATTAGTCCGACGCAACCGCACCGCACGTAGATCGTAACTAAGACAGACAGGCAACTTCGGAACCCTACACTGCGCGTGGCCCGACACGCACTTGGCCCGTTTTTTTAGATTTAGCTTAGTTTTAATTTAATTTAGTTAATGTAAAAATTTTAGAAATTAAGTTAAGTATTTATTTATCTATATAAGTATGTATATCGTCGTCTAGTACCCATGGTACAAGCTTTGCTTAGATAGGGACTAGGTCGATTTGTGTAAGATTGTACCGATTTTTTTTTATTGCACATCTCACACAGATAATGCTGTTACAAAAGAAAACACTGAGATACAGGGAGACAGTTCAGGTACAACAACAGGTGGTATTATCGCTAAAAAGCGATTTCTTACAACCTTTTGGAATCATATATCATTTGCCTTTATTTTGTGATGTTGTTATAGAGGCCTAATTTGCTGCCCCGTCAGAAACCCGTCCAGATTATGCATCTTCGGCTCTCTGCCAGTAGCACCGCTGTTGTCCAACACAAAGGGATTGCCTATTTGATGGCTGCATTATCTCGCCATGCTACATGGTTGTTGTAGGACCTTTTGTGATATTGGAAACGTAAGAATAAGAAAAAAATATTCACTTAATTACAACGCTTTCTTCTGCCAAACTGCAGGACAGTTTGTTGGCAGAGGGACTCCCTTACATCATTTTGTTTTCTAATGGTACAGCTCACGGATAACTTTACTTAGACTAAATTTCCGGTAAAGATTTAATTTTTTCGAAGAAAAACTCCTTCACTTTAACTTTAAACCTGTAAATGTCTTACATTCCCTTATATCATACGGAATATCATGATATATTCTGGGGACCAAGTACTTCCTACTTCTCTTCAATAATAATTATTACCACACGCCGGCACCTCTAACATTTTTTACTAATTTTTCTTGTTAATTTAGAGTGACTTATATTGATTTTAAATTCGTTTAAAACCTAGACCTAGCCGTAGCGGCCCACGGTCATAAAAATCGGATTTAGAGTGAGTTTTGTACTATCGACAACACAGCTAAGTGACCATCATGCACTTTATGTGCATTGTAATAACTAATAAGGTTCTATATAAATACAGGATGGTCAGTTAACCGTGTTGGCGTTTGTACAATATTTTTATACGTCGTTATTATCGTAATTTCATGTGGAAAGTATAAGTAAGTATACTTTTTTTGTGTCTATTGAAGAAGAAGGACGAAGAAAACAAAAAGGTTTTTGCTTGATCTCAAATTTTGAAAAACGTATTGCTAAAACACAAAGTAGCTTTTACTTGCTTACTACAGGGGGTAGGTAAACTAAGTACTTGAGGGTATAGAAAAATGGCAACTCTGGTGACCAGAGCAACCAAGTAGATAATTTAAGGCGGTTCACTTTCCATACAAAACTTTATTTGACATTCGCAGGCTAACGGCGAAATTCTCCCTTTTCTTGAATAATTTTTGCGCATATGGGGAATCTCGCCTCGCGCAAATGGAAAGCCAATTTATGAAAGTTAGTTACATAGGTTTCTTAAAAAATCACGCCGTGAATGTCAAATAACGTTTTGTATGGAAAGTGAACCACGTTAATTGTAATTTGCAGCTAAGTAGAAAGTGAATAGGAATGCGCTAAACATTGTAAGTTAGACGTTCGTAATTCGCGTATGTGGTCTGCAAGTTTAAGCTCGAGGGTTCGTCTGTTCACAAGTTTCTTCGTAAATATATTCCTCTTAGTAAAGTGTATCGACCTTGGACAAAGTATCCAGCGTACATCAACCATGAAAAAGAAGCTTTACATAATAGGAATGTTTACTGTTAGTCAAACTAGCAAATATGATTATAATATACCACCTTTAATTCGTGAGGGACCCGTTAAAATGTACTTCATTCTAATTGAGTCTCCCGAGAGTTTTCTATTTATATATGCTAA
Organism: Epinotia ramella; assembly: GCA_947578815.1. Lineage (NCBI taxonomy): Eukaryota > Metazoa > Arthropoda > Insecta > Lepidoptera > Tortricidae > Epinotia > Epinotia ramella. Next base: position 23,721,930 of record OX388205.1, read on the forward strand.
TGATTTCGTATACGTATTTCCGAGATACGCCCTGCGGGCCTTTTAATCCATGTTTATCGATGTAAAAGGATATGTCATTACCGCCACTTCTCAGATAGTGACAGATTATGTTATGTATTTACAAGGGGACCGTTAAACATGTGTAGACACTTTGACTTATTTGATGCTATCTCGTGACATGACACCAAATATCATTAAAAAAAAATTGTTTTAAGGGTTATGAGAGTTGCGACACACGCGTTGAAATAAGCTTATGCTGGGTATTCACCGACGCGCCGCGCTGCTTGTATCTACGAAAATTTATATTATTTTGATCATATTAAGGGCTGTGTCATATACCTTCCGCTTGGTCGTAGTCCCATCGACCAGCGGACGTATTCGCATGTACTTCTATTCCGGATTTTTTGCACTCGGTAGGCTGCGCCCAAGTCTAGATCACAGCAATGTAAGAAAAGCCTATTTTGGGTATTTTCACTCTCTCCTAACATATGGAATTGATTTATGGGCAAGCGCAGCCAGTCGAGAGAGGCCATTCAGATTTCAAAAGCGAGCCATTCGTTGCATATGTGGAGTCTCCTGGGATCATCCTGCCCGTGAACTGTTCAAGGAAACCAAAATTCTCACCCTCCCAAGCTTGTATGTCCTTGAAGTAGCCAAGTACGTGAGAGGTAACCTTGAACAGTTCCCGACGCGCGGTGACTCACACAATTATAACACCAGGCGACGCGGTGATCTGTGCCCACCTGCCACACGTCTCGCAAAGGCCAAAAAATGTCTTCACTCGATAGGACCCAAGATTTACAACAAGTTGCCCCAGGATGTCAAAAGCGCGCCGAGTATGAGGTGTTTTGTTAATAGACTTAAAATTAAACTAGCATCCGATGCATGCTATTCCATAAACGAATTTATGAGTTAAATAGGTATACTGACAGCCACACAACTTTTTAACTGGCTCGCTACCCAACCAACTGATACTATTAGGAAGTATAAAATATCTTTCTTCCTGAAACATTGACATATAAACAAATGTACTAACCATAATTATACTGTAGTAACTTGAGTCGTCACTACAGTTTAACTTTATAATTATAAGCGAAGCAGGGCGTTAGCGGAGAAGCGAGAAAGTAATATGCAAACTTGAAAACTATAACTTATAATGAATATAAAGAATACAAATTGCCTAGCGTAAGCGGCGGCTATATAAAAACAAGGTGCGCGGGTACATGCGCGAGCGGTGGAATAGCGAGTGTCGTCTGCGCCGGCCGGCGGGGCCGGCCGTGACGTATGCAGCGCCTTTGTCTCAGGACCGGTGGTGTGATTCCGCTGCGTGGTACAAGCGGCATAAGCGGAGCGGAGCGGGTAGCGATTTGCCGCTACAAGTACTCCCCTGCCGAGACCGTGACTACGGGCGATAGTAATCTGGGAATCTAACAGTCCGCCCACTTCTTGTTCTCTTCTCGGTCTCTTGCCTTCTTGTTATGGCGTTTGGCGGGGTAGTTGAGAGTGCTGGTTGTTCGTCTTTCGCCATATAAGCCGGTTTGAGGCGGTCTATGGTGACGGTAACTTCCTTACCCTGGACGCATATGTCGAAAGTTTTCGATCCTCTTCTGATGACCTTGTAAGGGCCTAGGTATGCTGCCTGGAGCGGTCTTCGTGCTGGACCTTGACGTAGGAAGATATGCGTGGCCGTGTTGAGGTCTTTGGGTACGTAGAATGGCCGAGTACCATGGCGAGAAGTTGGTTGTGGCACCAGCTTGCTTATATGCGTACGTAGTCGGCTGGCGTAGTCCTCATAGTTGACCACTTGATCTGGTGCTGCTGACAGGAACTGCCCAGGTAAGCGAAGTGGTTCGCCATACACCAGTTCGGCAGCGGATGCTTGTATGTCCTCCTTCCAGGCACTCCTAACTCCGAGCAGTACCAAAGGTAAGACCTCTGTCCATGATGGTGACGCATGGCAAGTGATGGCGGCTTTGAGTTGTCGATGTAGCCGTTCTACGAGGCCATTAGCTGCTGGATGGTATGCGGTCGTCTTGTGGTGCTCCGTACCCATCAGTGCTGCCAAGGACTGGAACAGGTGCGACTCGAATTGCCGGCCGCGGTCTGTCGTGATGCGTTCTGGACACCCGAAGCGAGCGACCCAGCCAGCCAGGAATGCGGCCGCACAGGTCTCTGCAGTGATGTCCATCAGTGGGTACGCCTCAGGCCATCGCGTGAAGCGGTCGATTGCTGTGAGGCAGTACCTGAAACCATTGGAGATGGGTAAGGGACCGACAATGTCAATGTGGACATGTCGAAAACGGGCTCCCGGGGGCTTGAATTGCCCTATAGGCGCGGAAGTATGCTTCGTTACTTTGCAACGTTGGCAGTGTACACATTCCTTTGCCCATTGTCGACAGTCTTGCCTCACGCCAGGCCATACGTATCTTTGCGTGATTAGCCGAACTGTAGTCTTAACGCCAGGGTGGCTGAGGTTATGGAGAGAATTGAATACCTGACGCCGGTGAGATGGAGTTATGTAAGGTCTAGGCTCCGGAGTAGATATGTCGCAGTAGATGGCGACACCTGCATGTGGAGTTGTTACCTTCTGCAGGTCCAGCGAAGAACCGTTAATGAGCAGGTTCTGCAACTCAGCGTCTGTCTCCTGGTCGTGGGCTAAAGACTGGTAATCTACTACGGGCATAATGTTGAGTTCCTCGATGCGGGATAACGTGTCAGCCACTGCATTGTCCTTGCCGGAGATAAATCTGATATCGGTGGTAAATTGTGCTATATAATCCAGGTACCTATATTGACGTGGGGAACAATTGTCTCTGCGTGTGCTGAAAGCGTATGTAAGAGGTTTGTGGTCCGTATAGATAGAGAAAGTACGCGCTTCGACCATGTACCTAAAGTACCGGATTGCCTCGTATATTGCGAGAAGCTCTCTATCATACGGGCTGTACTTTCTTTGAGCAGAGTTGAGCTTTCGCGAAAAGAATGCTAAGGGCTCCCATGTGTCACCTTTACGTTGCTGTAGCACGGCACCAATTGCGACATCAGATGCGTCTGTCTGAATAGCCAGCTCGGCTTTGGAATCTGGATGCGCTAAGAGAGCTGCCTGTGCAAGTCTGTACTTACAGCTTTCGAAGGTCTCCGTCTGTTCTGCATTAAGTTCGAGTGGCTGCGAACGTTTAGTCTGAGCGCCGCAGAGAAGAGTGTGGAGTGGAGCTTGAATGGCTGCAGCCCCAGGAATGAAACGGCGGTAAAAATTCATCATACCCAGGAACCTCCTTAACTCCTTGGTATCCTTGGGTACCGGAAATTCCTGGATAGCTAGCACCTTCTCTTCCAAAGGACGGATGCCTTCTGCGGATACCGAGTGTCCTAAGAAGGTAACCTTAGATTGCCCAAAAACGCACTTTGAGGTATTGATGAGCATACCGTACTCCTGCAGTCGCTCGAACAGCTGGCGGAGATGATGGTGATGTTGTGCTTCTGACTCTGAGTAGACGATTATATCGTCTATGTACCCAAAGCAAAAATCGAGTCCCCTAAGTGCCTCGTCCAGAAAGCGCTGGAAGGTTTGAGCTGCATTCCGTAATCCAAATGTCATGAAAGGGAACTCAAATAATCCGAAAGGCGTGATAATAGCGCTCTTGGGAATGTCGTCTAGGAAGATTGGGATCTGGTTATATGCCTTGACCAGGTCTATAGTACTGAAAACCTCCTTACCTGCCAGCTGGTAAGCGAAATCCTGTATGTGTGGCACTGGGTAACAATCAGGCACTGTTCGTGCGTTCAGCGCTCTATAGTCACCACACGGTCGCCAGCCGTCGTTCTTCTTGCGCGCCAAGTGTAGAGGAGAGGACCATGCACTCTCTGATCTTCGTGCAGTACCACATTGGAGCATGTCTTCAAATTCCTTTTTGGCAATGATCAGCCGCTCTGGGTCTAAGCGACGTGGACGGCTGGAGACCGGTGGCCCTGGAGTAGTCCTGATATGGTGCTCAGTGTTGTGCTTCGGTGTGCCTGGCTTACCAGCCGGACGGGTAATGTCTGGGTACTCACAGAGAAGTTGGCGGAATGGTGAATCTCCAGTTACCATTGTGCGAACGGATGATATTGCCTCGTTATTGCCGCTGACCATGGCTGGAGTGCTGAGAGAAGTGATGCCGTCGACCAGGCGCTGATTTCGGCAATCGACAAGAAGATTATAAAAACCTAAAAAGTCGACACCGATTATGGGCTTCGAAACATCAGCAACCGTGAAGCGCCACTCGAATGCTCTGCGAAGACCTAGATCGACGTGGAGGTTGAGGGATCCATATGTTGCGATGGCTGTTCCGTTGGCAGCAAACAAAAGGTACTTCGTCTTCGAGCGTGGCTCCCGAACGGCTGACCTTGGAAAAACGCACAGGTCTGAACCCGTGTCAATAAGGTATTGTACCTTTGTGGTGCGGTCAGTAACGAACAGGCGGCCAGTTGCTGTAGGGCAGTCGCTTGCCGCTATTAGTGGCTGCCCTGAGAGTTTCCCGAATTGTAACTGCATGGCTGCTTGCATGTGTTCGCCTTGCTGCCGAACGTAAAATGGTACCAGCAGTGTGGATGACCTTCAGGGCGTTGTCTGAAGCGGGACCGGCTTCGTGGACGGGAATGAGATCGCGTGCGCTTACGGTGTTGGAACGAGCCAGACCTGTGACCTTGTACCTTTAGTAGGCTTTCTACTTGCCGCGTCAGTTCCGTTACTCGATTTTCTAAAGCGGTTGCTGGCATCCCCGCGGAGGTGCTGGCGATGTGGTAGGATGGCTGCGCTACGTCGATAACCTTGTCTGCCAGCCCTGCCAAGGTGTCGAGGTCCAGGGTAGGCTGAAATGCAACAACAGTCTGTACATTAGGTGGTAATCTACTGGTCCAGATTGTGCGGATGAATTCCTCTGGCATGTGCGGCCCAGCTAAATCCTGAAGATGTCTAAGGAATTCGGTTGGCTTCCTATCACCTATCTCTTCGTGCTGCAGTAGCTGTAGGGTTTTCTTCTCACGTGAGGTAGAAATACGCTGGATGAGCTCATGTTTTAATTTAGTGTACTTGCCGGTAGCTGGGGGATCTCGCAGGATATCCTTGACCTTGACTGCATACTCTGGGTCGAGCTGCCCGCACACGAAATGGTATTTGGTCTCGTCCATAGTGATGCCGGATAAGATAAATTGGCTTTCCAGCTGTGAGAACCAAACCTCGGGTTCGTCTGGCCAAAACGGTGGCACCCGGACGCCCACTCGAAACACATCACTTGGACCACCACCCATCTGTACAGTACCTGAATCGGCTCCGTTACCAATCCCCGGTTGACCACTTGCACCACCTGGAGGTGTAGGCGTCATATTACGAGGGGCGTCTGAAAAGTTCTAAGCCTAAGGTATTTCGAGGTTATATATGCGTTTATGATACTGGCCACTAGAAAGGCCATTTAAAAACAAATTATTAAAAAATAACATGTCACGTTTTTATTATTCTGTTTCGAGATATTCAACGGAAAAGTACATCATGTGTGAATTACCAACGAATATTACGAAAATTGAGCACCGTGCTGTAATTAAATTCCTTACAAAAAGTGACAAATCACCGCAGTGTATTTTTGAGGAAATGGCTATTATTTACGGTGATTCTGGGCCTTCTTATGCCACAGTCAAAAAGTGGAGTCGCTTATTTAAACTCGGACGGGAATCGATCGAAGACGAACCCCGCTCAGGGCGGCCAATATCGGTAGTGACCGAAGAAAACGTAGTAAAAGTCAAAAAGCTGGTATTAGAAGATAGAAGAATGAAGGTTTGGCAAATAGCTGAGGTCTTAGGTATTAGTAAAGAAAGAGTCGGAGAAATTTTACATGAACATTTGTACATGAGTAAAGTCAGTGCTCGTTGGGTACCGAAAATGCTAACGGCCTTCGATAAAGTACGTCGTGTGGAAACTTCTCGGGCGTTTTTAGAATTGTGCGAAGATGATTTAGATGAAGTTTGTTCCCGAATAGTAACTGTTGATGAAACATGGATCAGACAGTATGATCCGGAGTGTAAGTCTGAGTCGATGCAGTGGATTGAAAAGGGTGAAAGGCCGCCGAAGAAATTTAAAGTGCAAAAGTCGGCCTCTAAGTTAATGGCTACGGTATTTTGGGACTGTGATGGCATTCTTTTAATCGATTATTTAGAAAAAGGCTCTACGATAAACGGAACTTATTATGCAAATCTAATAAGACAGGTGCGACAAGCCATAGTTGAGAAAAGGCGGGGTAAACTAAGGAAAGGCATTTTGTTTTTGCAAGACAACGCACCCGTTCACACCGCTAATGTTGCGAGGCGTGCTCTGAAGGAAGTTGGTTTTGAGGAAATTGACCACCCACCCTACAGCCCAGATCTAGCCCCAAGCGATTATTTTCTATTCAATAATTTGAAGAAAGAGTTGAGGGGAAAGCGATTTAGAAGTGACGAAGAGATGAAGGCGGCTGTACAGGAGCATTTTGAAGAGCAAAATAAAGATTATTTTTTTAATGGCCTAAAAGCACTGTATAAAAAATGTAAAAAATGCATTGATTTAGGAGGAGACTATATTGAAAAATAAACACGAGTTCATTTTTGTAAATTGTTTTTTTCTATCTTAGGCTTAGAACTTTTCAGACGCCCCTCGTATTTGTTCCGTTATCCGTCGCGAAACGTTCCTCCTTGCCAGCAATTGTTGTGTTGTCCTCTCAGTCGCAGGTCACCAATTTGTAGTAACTTGAGTCGTCACTACAGTTTAACTTTATAATTATAAGCGAAGCAGGGCGTTAGCGGAGAAGCGAGAAAGTAATATGCAAACTTGAAAACTATAACTTATAATGAATATAAAGAATACAAATTGCCTAGCGTAAGCGGCGGCTATATAAAAACAAGGTGCGCGGGTACATGCGCGAGCGGTGGAATAGCGAGTGTCGTCTGCGCCGGCCGGCGGGGCCGGCCGTGACGTATGCAGCGCCTTTGTCTCAGGACCGGTGGTGTGATTCCGCTGCGTGGTACAAGCGGCATAAGCGGAGCGGAGCGGGTAGCGATTTGCCGCTACAATACCGTATTGTAAACTGAGACATACTTGTTATATAAGATGTGTATAAATGTTATTTAAGATCTTGACAAAAATTTGACATGTAAAACTACGTTTTATCAAGGAATAAATGAAATGAAATGATGACGCATTGATGCGCCGCGCTGAAATTTCATCCGTTTGGATATCCAAATCTGCCGCCTCTCCTCTCGTGTCGATAGTTTCCTATTTCTTTGGTTTAGACATTGCGGGGACAGAAGCTGGCGTAGGCTAAAGCCATATCATATACAGCTAATAAATAACCTAACATACACGATACAGTTCTGACGTTTACAGATTTCGGCGCAGGGCTACTTTAGCTTATTGGAGCGCTTTAAACACAAACATATCCCGATACGTAGGAGTTGTCTCCATAAAATGCATGAGCGTTTCCATAATCATTTAACAGCCCGCGTCCACCGTAAGTAAACAAGGCTTTATGCATCCCTAAACACCGATTCAATGAATCTAAATCACCCAGTCTTAAACATTACGGTGTCACTGACTCGTAAACAGCAGTAAAACAATCCGCTAGAGGCTCATTCGGGAAACGGACGACTTGATTTGAATGCACCGTAATTATTCACTGGTTCATGTCCAGGTGGAATTTATAGGACCGAGAAGTCAGGTGCAAATGAAAGACATTATTTCTTATTAGATGGAAGCATGGTCGATTGCTCGCACATTATGCAAGCTTCTATGGTCAATCAGTGTCCATTTTCTGATCTTAATATATTTAATGTCTGTTAAAAAAATCATTTTCGGTACAAGCTTTTATTGCGAACTGTACTTTACTGTAAACCATCACTAACTACTCGTTGAGACGATTCTAACGAGCCCGAAATCAACGGAATTACGTTTGTTAAGTCCTGAATTCCTATGGCCGCCTTCAGTCTCCATTATCAGAACAGCTCAATGGTACCATTATATACAGGATGTTAACGGGGTCATGATCCGGAATGACAAAAAGCGAATAAGATGATCATACTGAACAACCTTTCCCATGGGACCAACCACGAAATCGCAAAAAAAAACCAGGTATTCCATACATTAACTCTCAATTAAATCGCAGTTAACTCACAGTTAACTCTTAATTGGCTCTTTTTTTTTGCGATTTCGTGGTTGGTCCCATGGGAAAGGTTGTTCAGTATGATCATCTTATTCGCTTTTTGTCATTCCGGATCATGACCCCGTTAACATCCTGTATAATTGAATTGTGATCCAATCTATACTTAAACCCGATATTTCAGATCAATCGGCGGAAGATAACTGCTTCAAAATTGATAGGCAAGATTTCACCCGAACAAACATAGTCACATACATTGCAAGTTAATTAAAAGCTTGCAAAAATTCGTTACAATAGCAAAAACAAGTTGCTTAAAGTTAAAGCCGGTACGAGGGAAATTCTTAAAACAAGAGCAACAAAATCAATAAATAAATATTAGGGGACAATCTCACACATGTCGACCTAGTCCAAACTAAGCAAAGCTTGTACTATGGGTACTAAGCAAATATATACATACTTAAATACATAGAAAACATCCATGACTCAGAAAAAAATATTCGTGCTCATCACACAAATAAGTGCCCTTACCGGGATTCGAACCCAGGAACTCTAACTTCGTAGGCAGGATCACTACCAGTACTAACTAGGCTCTACTATAACGTCTGTGTTATGCTTCTTTACAGCTTTAAAAACAGGCACGAAAGTGAAGATAACCATGTCCCGTTCCGAGAATATCGCGAACGGAACATCGGGCACGATCAAGTGTTGTCATACTTGTATTAAATTATAACTATTACTCTATGTGGGTGTGGGTAGGCCCCCGACAAGGTGGACCGATGACCTGGTAAAGGTTGCGGGAGTCCGCTGGATGCGGGTGGCGCAGGACCGGTCGCTTTGGCACTCTTTGGGGGAGGCCTATGTCCAGCAGTGGACGTCTTTCGGCTGATATGATGATGATGATGATTACTCTATGAGTATGACAAGACTGCTCCGCGGGTTAGCTTGACCCAGCGAGGGTTATCATTAGCTGTATTTTAAGTCACACCTACAAAGTGGAATAACCGCCTGCTACACGTAGGTTTAAATCCCAGTTCCTCGTCAGGGGGGGGAGAAACGTGTTGTAGTCGTCACGAGCATTTACTGCCCTCGCCTTTGACTCGGGCGTCAAATACTACGACCTGAGTCATTCTTCATCTTCCTGCCCTTTGTGAGTAAGTAATATACTATTTCCGCCTTACCAACCCCCGTGAGTGCAGACTTTGCAAAACTAACTTCGCCTTTGTACTTTGATCTATTGTGTGACATGCATATTCTTTAACCTGTTATTGTGTACAAGAAAGTGCTTACATACATACAAGTGACTTCTCTATCAAATAATTATGCTGCTGTTATCTTGTTACGGTTGGATTACAATTCCGTATCAGCTTGCCACCATTGAGTTTCCAAACATCGAGAAAGTTCCACTGCAGCCTATTCAATGCAAACTCGCAGCACTGAGACACCGCTTCGCAGAGCGTTTCTCCGTATTGTTAGATACACGGAAACCCGACGTTTCCGACCCAATTGTGCTTAATGGAAATCCATTAGGTGTAGCGTTGTATCTAGAGCCTCCAGGTTAGTAAAACTTAAGGGCTAACCCTATGCAAATCTGTCATGATGTTAACGTCTGAAAAGGCTAAGGTCAAGATATTAATCTTATTTGGTGATAGCCGTTAGTTCTCCTAATAAATACCTCCTCTCCTAATAAGTAGCTTTACCCTGTGCCTAGAATAGAAAAATCGTGCGTACAATTAGTCACGCAATTTCAAGGAAAACCATTTTGAAATGAATGAAAGGCATTTAAAGATGGAATTAAGTAAAACTACTTAGTTCAATATTTTCTCTTGATATCCTAGATAAATAAAAAAAACGTAAATGAACTTGTTCGTTAAAATTCTATTGTTATGGAATGAGGTTCCTATAGGTACCTACCTATAATCAGTTGTTACGAAAATAACACACATGTGATTTTTTTTTTATGAAGTTTTTAGAACTATTGCATTGTTTATACACACAACAGTCTTTGAACAGATAACGTCTGTGCCCAGCAGTGGGAGTGGTAAGTCTATAGACTGGTGATGATGATGAATAATTCTACAGAATAGGAAAAGAATAATAGAATTTAAACTTTTGTGACTACTGCGCTCTGACACACTAATTAGATACTTGTTGAATCGAATGAAATGGGACGCGCGTATCGCACGCATGTTCTGCTACCGCCGAGTTCATAACATACACCTTTCTTCATGCTGCGTATGTGTTCCAACAGTCTCGTGGAGACGTTGCGCCCGCACTGTTTCGAAATATGTCATCTGTAGTGACATTTAATACGTGAGTTGCACCGTGTCATTATTAGCTTTAGGAAAATAATAGTTCTCCTTACATCTCCGCATAATAGGATAACTTTATTGTATCATAATGGAGTCGGAGACGCTACATCGCTCGGAAAATGTGTGCCCAGGTCTTTGTTTATGTTTTCATTAATTGCTATGTATTCATGTCACTTGATGATAACATTGTTAATTAATGGTTCTTGTAAGCTTTGACATATAAAAAGCCCTTCATGCCTACTTTCAGAATAAATCTTTGAAGTTTGGTAAATCGTTAACACTTTTTTGTCAATAACTCAGCCGAGTTAATTTTTGAATTTTATAAACATCTCTATATACCGCTTAAATTCATACCGCTTAAGTTATTAAAACAGTATGTCATCATCAGTCGTTAAGTTTTTTTTTATTCGATCGTTTTATTCCCCATGAATATTAACAAAGTTACGAGTGTCCAAAGTTTTAAGTGGCTATATTCTGTCCCTTTTCCGCAAAACGCGCCTTCATATGAAACGATTGTCATTTACTATAACGCTCGCAGATCGTGATATGACTATCAATGAGCCCAAAATCAAATAGTAGATATTAGGTATTCATTTCTTTTTCAAGATCGTGGTACAAAAAACGCGATTGGCTTAGTTAAATTTTTCTAGACTTTTAGTATATCAGAAAGATAAAAAAACAAAGCACTAAAAAAATCAAATCCCGCTTGTGTGGGAATATAGTATGACTTATTCTGTGGTACAGTCGATTAATTATACAAAGACTTTATTGTTACTGACATAAGAAACATGTGTAGACATTTTTGAAAGGTTGTTTTGTCTGGATAGATATTGGAGAACTCGTCTGTACCTATCGCCTATACATTTTCCTATAACTCCTGTACTAATAATACTAATAATTACACGGTTCAACTCACTACGGGTGACATATTTCGAACTCTTCGGGAGTTCTTCTTCAGGATGAGTGTTTTCGCGGCGGTGTCGCTTGAATCACTGCCCGCGCCCGTTCCGAACGCCGGGTGGTGCGTGACGCACGCGCCGACAGGGCGGGGGGAGGGAGGCAGTCTAGCGCTGGAGTAGTTGTGTGAGATTGCGGCAGGAGGTCGTCTCCTCCGAGAGACGACACAGAACTCACACAGAACTCACTGTGTCCGCGGGATTGTCACAACACACTGTCCACTTCAATTTAGGAATGATGGTTTTCCATGCTGGCGTTAACATCCAGCCACCATCACGATTAAAATTTTTCTCAGTCACCTCACGAATCTTGCGTGGCACAAAACCTTTCTACCGTACCAGCAATCTCGCCTTGTCGAAACGAATGAAATGGGACGCGTCTGTTTCGCACGCATGTTCTGCTACCGCCGAGTAACATCCATCTTCTTTACGCTACGTATGTGTTCCAATAATCTCGTGGTTCCGCCCAGTTTCCCCTACGTACAGTCAGCGTCATATAGTTAGTAGCAGCCAGAGTACCCAAATATTTCGTAACACACCCTTATTCTTACAGTAATAAAGACGTGTACCGAAATATTTGGCTACCTTGGCTGCTACTAACTATATGACGCTGACTGTACCTTAATCACAGGGAATCTCGTACACCCCCGGGCTACCCAGCGGGTCTCGGTAACTCCTGTACGTAGACATGACAACAGGACTCTTTCCATCATGAGGGGCTATTAGTAAAAGTGTTGTAAAGACAGTTTTCCTGGATTCGTCAGCTCAAAAGAGCCACACTACTTGCCTTATTTGAATCGAATATATGCCATAGGTACCTGCTGTCAAACTCGGGGGTAGTAGAGTAGTTGTAGTTGTTAGAAAAGTATATTACTTAATTCTTCGTCAACGTTTTTTTAAAACGGATTTCCAAGTGACCTATACACTATTAATGGTTAATTGCCTACTGATTCTTTTTTGTGCTAGCAAATGTCGTCTGTGCAAAAACATTTTGCACCTGCTATTCAGAAAAGCGTAATAGTGGCCCTCAATTGAAGGATTTCATTTTTCCTCATAGAAAACGTGAAAAGCAGTATGTGTCAGTCGGTAGCAAAATTATTAGCGTCTTGGGCGTAATCACTTGAATCCCTCGTTACGCTCAAGATCCTTCTTTGCTTATTGTAGAATTTTTCACTTCACTTAGTTTTCAATATACGGCCCTCATCGTAAACATAATATATAATTTTGCTTCCCTAAGACACAATCTACAATCAACTACCCGTTAAATCAATGGCACTTATCCAAAGCGAAAATTCCCGATACCATGAATTTTCATGAAAAACGTTAAATCAAAGTGGCTCAACCAATCACAAGATTTGATTGCCCAACAGAGAAGAATAAAAGTCACCATAAAATTGCATTGGCTTACAAGGCTATACGTGCAGGTGTATCGAGTTTAAAGCAATTCAATAGAAACCACTTTACGAGAGCCGGGAGGGAATGGAATGGATAAACAACTGAATAAAAGTCAAGATTTTTTTCATACATTACTGGCTATTTTATGTCAGTTGTTTTGTTTGCGCTCCTCTTTTGTCCGTAACCGTAGACTTTTTCAAGTACCTACGCATTTACTGACTTCATTTTATAGACTACCAGTGGATAGACTAGGCTATTATTAGTTATCTTGACTGGTCCTGCTATGGTGCTGAGTATGAATATATTTTGCTGAGTCTTTAATGTCAAGACCCCTCTTCTCGTGAACGGAGGTGGCTATTTAAAATTAATATCAAACACCTATCAAACGGTGATAAAATAAAACTTCTAAGTGAATACAATCAAAAGACTAAAGAGTTAAGAATTCAAAGCTTTAGTTACAAATGCACAGATTTAGTTACAAATTCAAATGTTTAGTTACAAATTCAAATATTTAGTTACAAATTCAAATTTTTAGTTACAAATTCAAATTTTTAGTAAAAAATTCACAGTTTTTCTTACCTTTCCATCCAAAACGTATACCTAAAAGTATTATTTATGCGACGCAACAGAGCCACACTGTTTCGTCGCCTAAATAATAATTCGTTTTTAATTTTATAATTGTATGTTAGTCTTTAAGGTATTTGTAACTATGGGCCTAAGATGCCTGAAGTAAATGGTTTATTATTATTATTATTATCTTTATTAAATTTTCTTCTTAACCTAGGTTTTTACAATAATTATATAAAAAGTTAAATATAAAACTATAAATACAAGACATAAAATCATTATAAAAACCTAACCTACAAAATTTAATAAAGATAATAATAATAATAATAAACCAGAGGCGAGGCGGGGCCTAAGCTGCCGGTGGTCAGGGCGACAGAGACAGGAACCTCCTGACTATCCGTGCAGTATCCAGGAGTACCGCCTTCTGTATCTGACCCTTGATCCACACATCTAGCGAGAGTCTCTTGAGGTGATGGTCGAGACTCTTCGCTATTGAGACTCGGCGCGAGTGGATTGCTTTTACCCAGTAATGCGCGGGCGCGCCGCATCCCTGATGCGTCGGGTGTGGGGCAGTCCCAACACCATCCTAAAGATGATAGCCGAGAGGGCAGACTGTCCCTATATGAAGATTGCATGTTCCCACTAGTGTTATCAAATGGTAACCTCCTTAGTAAATTAACATTTAGTTTTTAAGTTATTCATAATACTAACAAAATATGTGTCTATGGTTACATGAAATAAAAGATTTTTATTTTTTATTTTTATTTTATTTTATTTATTAAACCGTTCGCCGAAACGACTACCGGGACGATGATCGTCGAATCAACATCCCACATGGCGGTTACCTCGTGAGCCAGGTCTAGGTACTTGCTGGCTTTGTCCTTCTCGGTCTTCAAGAGGTTCTCTTCATGGGGGATGGTGATGTCGCCACTATGTGCACTTCAGCTCGTTTGTGGTGCGCGTGCCGCGGCCGCTGCAGGAGACCATCGCATGTGCTGACTTCTGGCCGAAGGGTGTCGTGTTTCGACGGTTCCGGGGCAACCTGCCGAATCCTACACCGGAGATGACGATGCAACGGGGCCACGCCGGGTCGTCGCCTAAATAGTATTATTTGTTGTTTTTAGTTTCGTGACGCATTGGTTTTTACTGTAATGTCACGTAAATGTATTTGTCAATAAATAAATAAATAAATAAATAAATGTCGACGAGCACTGCCTGGCGTTTCGATCGATCAGTCAGCACGATATCAGGCCTATTGGCAAGAATAGTCCTGTCTGTGATGACAGATCGATCCCAATAGAGCGTGGCATGACCCTTTTCGAGAACTGGCGCAGGTGTGTTCTTATAGTAAGGCACTTCGGAGACTTCTTATTATTAATATCTTTATTTTAATTTCGTCTTAGACTAGGTTTTTACAATAATTATATCTAAAAAGTAAAATATAAAACTATACATACAAAACATAAAATCATTATAAAAACCTAACCTAGGGTGCAGCCGGCAGCGAGGCGCGGCCTAAGCTACCGGCGGTCAGGGCGACAGAGACAGGAACCTCCTGACTATACGCGCAGTATCCAGGAGTACCGCCTTCTGTATCTGACCCTTGATCCAGCCGCCTAGCGAGAGTCTCTTGAGGTGATGGTCGAGACTCTTCGCTATTAAACCGTTCGCCGAAACGACTATCGGGACGATGATCGTCGAATCAACATCCCACATGGCGGTTACCTCGTGAGCCAGGTCTAGGTACTTGCTGGCTTTGTCCTTCTCGGCCTTCAAGAGGTTCTCGTCATGGGGGATGGTGATGTCGACGAGCACTGCCTGGCGTTTCGATCGATCTGTCAGCACGATATCAGGCCTATTGGCTAGAATAGTCCTGTCCGTGATCACAGATCGATCCCAATAGAGCGTGGCACGACCATTTTCGAGAACTGGTGCAGGTGTGTACTTATAGTAAGGCACTTCGGAGGCCACAAGACCGTATAGTAGAGCAAGTTGCTGGTGAATAATTCTGGCTACAAGGTTATGTCTGTGCAAGTACTCGCCGTTAGCAAGATGACCACAACCGGAGATAATATGCCTGAGTGACTCCCCGGGACGGCGGCATGCCCGACAAATGTCGACCGTACCGTCCTTCAGGATATACCTCCGGTAATTGTTCGTCATGATAACTTCGTCCGCAATTGCACAGACAAAACCTTTGGTTTCCCCGAAGAGATCCCCGAAACGTAGCCAGTTCACCGACGCGAGCAGATCTACATCGGGCCCTGTGAGGGCCTTGTAGAACCGCCCGTGTAGCTCCTTGCTCCTCCATACCACCCTGCGGTCCTCGGCGCTCATTACTTTAAGCCTGCGCCAGTTCTCGTTTGCCAAGGAGAGCGGGGTCAAGTTTCCGTCTACTGCTACTACGTCGCGATGCATCCCACACTCGTTGTTTAGGAAATAATCCCTGAGGCTGCACACCTCGCGGTTGTGGAGATCTTTGGCATTTAAAAAGCCGCGACCTCCACATTTCCGCGAGATGTACAGTCTCATAACAGACGAGCGTGGGTGTAGCATGCGATGCGCAGTAAGCAGTACTCGGACTCTTCGGTCCAGGGCATCCAGCTCAGTCTGGGTCCACCTTAGTACGCCAAAGGAGTAAGTAAGCAAGGGCATCACCCAGGCGTTGAAGGCGCGCACCTTGTTGCCGCCCGACAAAAGACTATTAAGTACTTTGGTCAGGCGACAAAAGAAGCGCTCCTTCACCGCCCGCTTTACGCCCTCACCCTCAATACCCAATGACTGTGACATACCAAGATACTTATAGGTTTCTGCTTCGGAGATAGATTTGAGGGTCATTGTCTCAGAAAGTTGCAAATTTGTTGAATTTACAACTTTCCCCCGCTGTACATGCATGACCGCACACTTATCGACACCAAATTCCATTTTGATGGCGCTACTGAAGACTTCTGTTGTTTTGAGTAGTTCCAACAGGTCATGTGCATTCGGTGCAAATAGCTTAAGGTCATCCATATAGAGCAGATGAGAAATGACCTCACCCTCTCTCCGAAGCCGGCAACCTAGCCCTGAATCCTTCAGCAGGGTGCTAAGCGGATTCAACGCTAGGCAGAACCACAAAGGACTCAGACTGTCGCCCTGGAAGATCCCACGTTCAATCCTTATAGAGTCTTGCAGACCAGACGGGCAATCTCCTCCCCCCGGTTGACGAAGGACTGTGGTCCACTGCCCCATGCAAGCGCCTAAGAAGGATCTCAGAACTGCATCAACTTTATACAACTCTAAGATCCTCCTCAGCCATGAATGAGGCACCGAATCATAGGCCTTCTTGTAGTCAATCCAGGCGGCCGAGAGGGCCCCTTTGTTCCGCCGAACTCGTTGGCAAATGGTCATGTCTATGAGGAGGAGCTCTTTAGTACCACGAGACCCAACCCTACATCCATTTTGAGCAGGGGCCAAAACGTTGTTTGCAACGATGTGTGCGTTAATTTTTGCTCTCAAAATGGATGTAAGGAGCTTGTACAGCGTAGGCAAGCACGTGATGGGTCTGTAGTTTTTCGCTTCCGTGGTACTACCGGACTTATAGAGCAGGGAGGTGATACCAGTTGTCAAGAAAGATGGCAGGGAACCGAGCTCAAGCGCTCGCTGGAACTGCGTTGCTAAACGCAGGTGTGAGCATCGAAACCATTTCAGCCAGAAGTTGTGTAATCCATCCGGTCCAGGACTTTTCCAGTTCGGCGCCAAACGGATGGCACAACTAACGTCTTCGGGGCTAACGGTAACAGTCCCCATGGGTTCGATGAACTCACACTCATGTTCAACAACACTCATCCACTCGCCTTCGGTGTGTTCGACTGGCACCGACCAGATACTACGCCAGAAGTCAACCATCGCAGTAGCATCCGGCTGCCGCCCGTCGGACACACGAAGGTCGGCTCCCTCCCACTTTCGGTATACCTTCCTTTGATCGCTCTGGAAAAGGCGATTCTGCTGGTATCGGTCCACACGCTCTCTGTAGCGGCGAATACGGCCTGCCCATGCATAGACTTTCTGCTTCAGAAAGTCAATACGCTCTGTGACACAGGCCGCGTCGGCAGTCGCGGGGCCTGATACCAGTTCCCGCGAAGGCCTGGTTCACAAAGCGCATGACTCGGGGGCGGTTGTTGCCCCCCCTGAAGCAGATCAGCTTTGCAATGAGAGTCCTAAACGTATTGATACGGCACTCAATCCGTACTTGCCATGCAGGGACACCCCCGGTGGTCCTAGGTGCTCGGTCAGCGTCCGGAAACTTGACGCGAGCAACACGGCACGCCGCGATGGCCCCGCAGTACATGATTGAGTGTGTATCAAGTAAGTCTTCACTAGCCCGTATATACGGATCTAGCAGACCGTTTAGAGCTCCCATTAACGCTAGATTGCGTCTATTTACGGGCAGGCGTGGTAATCGTGGCCTAGTGTTGCTTGTGGAACGATACCCCGTAATCGTATCTTCCAGAGCCCTCCTCAGTTGCTCATTGGTCTGGCTACTCACGCTCTGATTCGCACAGTCCTCCTCGTCGGCACTGGGCTCAACCCGCGGTGCCCCCGGTGCCAGGTCGGGTGCGGGCACCGGAGTCTGCAACGTAGCGGGTGGATCCCGCGCCGAAGCAGAGGCGGCACGAGCAGAGAGTGCTTCCAGGCGTAACCGATCAAGTGTGGCGTCATCCAACCGCTTGTGCCGCTGGATGACGCGCACTTGATCCGATAGACGCTGCGCAGACACGGTGACGGCCGGCTCAAGCGCCTGAAACAGAGGCAGCATCCGGACACGGTACGCGGATAGATTAGTTCCTCCCTCTGTCGCCCCATAGTAGGCGCGCATGCAGTTTTCGTTGATCGATTGTGACCACTGCATGCGGCGCACTGTACCACCGGTAGCGGGAGCCGTGGGCGGAGCAGGATGCCCCGCAGGCCCCAAGCGTGCCGGCAGCGGAGGCCGCCCGCGCCGCGCAGGTGGTCGTGGCGGCGGCGGCGGCGACCCGCACTCGTCACTTGAACTGCTGCTGGTGTCGGCTGCGGTTTCAAACTCGTCGCCCGACGATGATGTGCTGGATGACGGGGGCGGCGGCGAGGCGGGCGGAGGTGGAGGGTGTGCTTGTGGTTCCGCTTCTTGTGTTTTGTGTGCTCTTGATCTTGTTATCATCGTGGATGTTTATTCACTTATGTCAAATCCGTGTAATCAAAATCGGTCTTCAAATGTAGCCAAAAGTGGGCTAAAACAAGATTTTCCATTTTGCCCTTCGTATTAATGCTACGGCGGTGTAAAATTGAGCCATTTTGGTACGAATAAACATAAAAATATGAAATTGTAAAATAAGATATCAAAAAGCACGACTTAAGCACTTATTTCCCGTTGAAGCAAGATCTTACATTACAAAAATGTATTATCGCATTGTCGAGTATTTTTTCCATCAAATCATTTTGATATTTACATCTAGTACATAAGTTATGTACCTATTCACCAAAAGAAACCCACCTAAAATCGTTAAAACTTCGTCAAACTCACCTTGCAAAAGGCTCGGCATAATCGACCAACTATGCTAACCGCGACGTCGGCTCGGACATTATACCGAGTTTAAAACCTCTATTCAATCGGAATCGTTTTACGAGCAAACTGAACCATGGTATAAAATGCCCATTCACGTTTTATTCCTGCACCGGCACGCTTTAAAGTTTTTTTCGTCCCTTTAGATTTTTAGATGCACTGGTACTTTTTTTATTGTAGGTACTCACCAGCATCAGCATTCATATCTGACAGTAGAGAAATAAAGTTGTGTCAAACTTTTTGCACACCTATATACTGAAATCACGATTTAATCGCGTATAACTTGTTTAGTACTTAATAACTTATTTATTATGAGGTAAGAGGTAAAAATATACAAGTTTAATAATTGAAATAATAAGGAAATACATAAATACTAATATTAACAACGGGATTCCCTTGTTTGGCCTAATAGTTTTGTCTAATTTCATTAAATAATAATAATAATAAGTTAAATTAAATATTTTAGTAGTATTGTAATTTCAGTTTGTGTAACAACTTTTAGTACTTATTATACATTGTTTGTCTAAAGTCAATTTGTATAATTTCATTTTTCATAATAAATGATTGTTCGAAATACGTTTACCCTAAATTACGATTTTCATAAATCTTGTTGTGCTGAATATTATTTTATCTAAAAGTCACTTTGTCGATTCTTATTTTAACTAATCAACACATTGCGGAATAACGTTTTTACTTCGATTTTTGTGTCTAATACTGAATCATTACTATATTTACTTGTTAGAAAGTACTCATTGTACAAAAGACGGTTTACCATTGTTATACATAATTAATTTTTGTCTAATTTCGGTCCACCTGCGGTGAGCGAAACACTGTTGTTATGCACGTCTTATAGCGCTGTCCCGCTCGCATTTCCTACACCGGATTGGAAACCGCGTAGTGTGGCAATCGCTTATTATCAAACACAACAGTCATGCCAATCTTTCCACTTACTTTACACATACCTACTGGATGTAATCGGGGGTCAAGATTTTTTTAAGGCGATTGACACACTGATGCGGTTTTTGCTTCGGTGTGCGGCGGGCGTTGTGGCACAGCGCTATAAGCATGCATAGCGCTGTCTCGAAATTGAATCGAAGCACCCCAATATGCACGTGATCTTGTCTGCTCTACCCCTAGAGTGTATATAAAAAGCCGGAGGCGCGGAGCGGGCTAAGGCTGAGTCCTGTCACTGTCCAACTAACTACTATGTATTTTCTGGTTACCTTTTGCTACACCAGCTGCTGTCTGCATTCGGATAAATATATTTTGGTTATAATATTAGTTTATAGGGTGTTCATTGCATATAAATCACATTAAATATTGTGGAAAAAGTGTTTGCGCAAATAAATAAATCATAATAACGCCGTAATCGACATCGTTCGCCGGCGTCAGCTGTCAACGGTTGGACTTTTGAATTTCGGAGCAAAGCAATCTCTGCCGCTATGTCTTCGAGCGTACTGACACGCAGGGCGACGGCACGCCAGCAGGATCTGCGGTTGAAGGCAACCTTGGTGGAGCTCCAGCTCTCCAAGAAGGAATGTGAGGAACTGCTCCGTGAAAGAGAAGAAAGTGAAGTAGAAGTTAACAAAGTTGTGCAGCGGAACCCTGACTTGAAGAACCAACTTGCTGAACTTCACTCTGATTATTTGGACAGCATGAAGCAGTGTCAACAGTTACAGAGTGTTATGGAAGCTTTTGATAGCTGTGCAGTAAATTACGAATCCACTCTGAGGCGTATTACTGACCTAGAAAGTGAATTAAATGAAGCGAATAAATTAATAAGTGAGCTCCGTGCTGAATGTGAATCATTGCAGGCCACCGAAACTCAAAGCCTTTTTCAAGAGATGGTTGGCAGTTGCAGCATCTCGGTGACAACAACAGACAGTTCTGTAATTGACTTGACGAAGGATGATTCTTATTACTTTACAAGCACCAAGAAACTGAAGAGATATATTAAGGTAAAGAAGTTTATAAAGCGCACTCAAAGATTAACAAACGCAAGATCCAGTGCACAAAATAATGTAAAACTAATAAAAGAGCGTAGTGTACTAGTGGACAAATTAAATCAGTGCAGTAAAAAACTACAAGACACTATCAGTTTATATGATAATGAAACACAGAGACTGCAATCCGATATAAGTAAATTAGAAGTTTCACTCCGGGATATGAGTGTGAAGTATGACAGACTCAAACAAGAGAACAGTGAACACGTCAAAACGGCGTCGCGTCTCGTGGATATGTGTCAAGAAAATGAAGAAAGATTTTACTCCCTAATAAATAATCATATGCATAGCGAGTGCGCTTATACTGAGCAACCAAGCGCACTGTGCACGCCAAGTACACCAAGCTCATCGAGCACATCGGGCACACCGAACACATCGGGCACGCCGAACACATCGGGCACGCCGAACACATCGGGCACGCCGAACACATGG
This sequence comes from Epinotia ramella, assembly GCA_947578815.1. NCBI lineage: Eukaryota > Metazoa > Arthropoda > Insecta > Lepidoptera > Tortricidae > Epinotia > Epinotia ramella. Next base: position 23,743,329 of record OX388205.1, read on the forward strand.
GGCACGCCGAACACATCGGGCACGCCGAACACATGGGGCACGCCGAACACATCGGGCACGCCGAACACATTGGGCACCCTGAGCACATCGGGCACGCCAAGCACTTCGGGCACGCCGAACACACCTAGCACTATGGGCACGCCGAGCACACTGACAACTTCTCGCGCGCCTTCTACACCCGTCCAGCGCCCCGGCCGCCCGCAAACGCCGGCGCCCTGCCGCGCGTCCGAGCCGGGCCCCGCGTCGACGGTCATCTACTCTGATGAGTTTGGGGCTGGCCTCGGATCCATGATGAGCCAATGCCTCCGGCAGAAGGTCAGAAACAACTGTTTACGTGGTGCCTCAATCAAATGTATTGTGGACTGGTTGGCGAAGGACAGTTTTAGTCGGAGCACCACTCTGATTGTTATTCTAGGGAATAGTGTGGGCCTCGAGAGATCTCAGATGGGGCCCCTTATTCAAACCCTATCGGAAATTGAGCGGCATGGAATTCATAAAATAATTTTGTGTGCCCTCCCATATTCAAAATCCATGCCGTATGAGCATAATGTTAAAGTATCGGGCTTGAATTCCATGCTGTACAATGTGACATGCTATAGTAGTAACTATCAGTTTTTTGATACGAACAAATTTGTCAAATCGTTCAAACTGTTTAATGTTCGTATGAATATATTGAATAAATGTAAAATGACAATGGCTAAGCTTCTAGCTTATAATATTGAACCTGAGCACTTTTACTCGACAGGCAGTAGCAGCGATGACACTAGCACTCGCGCGCCCTCTCCCGGGGGCCAGCCGCAGCATTTAAACTGACGGCCGCGACAGCGGAGAAGCACCGGGAATTGAGTTTGGTTCACCAAAATATTCAGGGCTTCTCCAGCAAGGAATTAGAGGTAGGACTTTTCTTGGAAGCTCTAGATATAGATATCATGTGTGTGACTGAACACTGGCTCAAGGAACATGAATTGTTATTAATGAAATCCAGTAATTATGACATAATTAGCTCGTTCACTAGAAAAACAGCCATTCACGGGGGCTCACTAATAATAATAAAAAATAAGTATAAATGTAAAGAAAATAAGAACATTGTAAAACTTTCGATTGAACGAACTATTGAAATATCCTGTGTAGAATTGGAGAGTCACATCATTATGTGTATTTACCGACCACCATCGTCAGACTTTAGCCAGTTTGAGTTGGTAATGGAAGATGCGTTGAAACAAGTCTTCAATTGCAGTAAGAGAATAATAGTCTGTGGTGATTTTAATGTTAATCTCTTAGACACTGTACATGCACACACAGTCAGAATGTTAAATTTGTTTAAGTCCTTCAACTTGTTTCCATTATTTAATGATCCTACCAGAATTACGGCCACCACGGCGACTTGTCTGGATAATATATTCTGCAATTGTGAGGCTACGAATCAAATCATTTTTAACTGTTTTAACTCTGATCACTGTGGTCAAAAAGCTTATTTTAGAGTAGATATCCAAAAACAAGAGCATGATATCATGTGTAGACCCATCACAGCAAGTCGGATGGAGAAGTTTAGAGATAACATTATTAACAAGTTACCGGCTCTCCCTACAGGCAACAGTGACCCGAACACACTGTATAAACATTTGTCAAATGTATTTTATGGGGTACACAAGAATATATTTAAGTCGAAAACATTAAAGAATGCCACAGTAAAAGCAAGGTTTAGTGACTGGGCCACGATGGGCATTCATAAGAGCAGAAATAAATTATATGAGTTGTATGAAATGAAAAATCATATCAAAGATGATTCTTTCACAGAATATGTAAGGAAGTTTTCTAACATTTTTAAGAAAGTTTGTGCTGCGGCCAAGTCTACCTATATAGCCAACAAAGTCAAGTCGGCAGACAATAAAGTAAAAGCGACCTGGAATATAATAAATACCGAAACTGGTAAAAAGAAGCCCCATGAAGGCCGCTACAGACTAAAAATAGAGGATAAAGTCTTGACTACGGACCTGGATGTCGCTGGCGCTTTTCAACATTTCTTCACTAACATAGCTGCAGATACAACAGAAAATTTAAATTCTTCTGTGGCAAAGGCTAGTTCTTACCTGGGTTCAATAAAGGATAAACAATGTGACAAGGAACTTTATTTTCAATATACTGACGCCCATGAGATCATTAAAACATTCAGGTCCTTGAAATTAAAAAACTCCGAGGACCTGTGGGGCATCTCTGTGAAAGTCATGCAATCCATTATTGATATTGTGGCACCGCATTTAGCAGTTGTGTTTAACGCCTGTATCAGTGAGTGTGTGTTCCCCGACCCAATGAAATACAGCAAAGTTATTCCGTTATTTAAATCTGGAAGCAAGGAGGAGCTTGGAAATTTCCGACCAATTTCTATATTACCTGTTCTCAGTAAGGTGTTTGAAAAAATTATACTGAACCAATTGCTTCGACATTTTAATAAACATGAACTACTTCACACTCAGCAATTTGGTTTTACAAGAGGCCGTTCGACAACAGATGCCGCCGCTGTGCTCATCAAGCACATCTATGATGCTTGGGAGAATTCACAAGATGCTATAGGCGTTTTCTGCGATCTCTCCAAGGCATTTGATTGTGTGGAGCATGATACGCTGTTACACAAGCTAAATCATTACGGACTGTCAGCTGAAGCCCTAAACCTTATTATGTCTTACTTAGGCCAAAGAACTCAAAAAGTGGTCGTTAACGGGATTGAGTCAAGTGGCACGACTGTGAAGCTCGGTGTACCTCAAGGTTCAATTCTGGGACCTTTTCTCTTTCTTGTATACATAAACGACCTGCCGTATTTTATAAACAATAAATGTGACATAGTTCTATTTGCTGATGACACCTCACTAATTTTCAAAGTTGATAGGAAAATACGTGACTTCGACCATATAAATGCAATTTTGAAAGAAGTGCTTGAATGGTTTACGGCAAATAATCTACTTCTAAATGCAAAGAAAACGAAATGTGTGAAGTTTACGTTGCCAAATGTAAGGCAGGTTGAGACAGCTATTATATTAAATGGAGAGAAGCTGGACCTTGTCGAAAACACGCTTTTTCTGGGGCTCACCTTAGACTGTAACTTACAATGGGCGACCCACATTTCTGCTTTGGCAAATAGGCTCAGCTCTGCGTATGCTGTAAGAAGAATCAGGCAATTGACAGACGTGGAGACGGCTCGCCTAGTATACTTCAGTTATTTCCACAGTATCATGTCATATGGCTTATTGATCTGGGGGAAAGCAGCTGATATAGAAACTATCTTTGTCCTTCAAAAGAGAGCGATCCGATCGATTTATAATCTTGGCTCTCGAGACTCGCTGAGAGAACGCTTTAAGGACATAGGTATCCTCACAGTAGCTTCACAGTACATACTGGACGTGATTATGTATACACACAGAAATATAAAGTCCTTCAAGAAGCAGTCTGATGTCCATAGTAGAAATACACGAAACAGACATAAATTAGCTGTCCCAAAATTTCGTTTGCAGAAAGTTAATAAATCGTTTTTGGCTAACTGTATAAGGTTCTACAACAAAGTACCCAAAGATGCATGGGATCTTCCATATTATTCATTTAAAAGATATATAAAAAATGCTCTTTTGAAGAGAGGATACTACAAGATCGAAGAATATATGGAAGACAAAGAAATATGGAAAATCCTTCGGTCTCAAAAGCCGTCGTAACTTTGTTAGTCGTGTCCTGGAGAGACTCGCGTGCTGCTTGGGACGCCGCTGTTACTGGCTGTCTTAATTCATGTCTATTTTGTTTTGTTTTTTTTTTATTTTATTTTATTGTAATGTTTATTTTGATTTGACATATTGGTTACATGCAAGTTATGTGTATACATAGCATTAGTTTATTCCAAAACAATAATTATTTGACCAGGGACTCTTTACATCTCAGTTATTTTATTTTATTTGACATTGTTATTATTATTGTATTTCTTTTGACGTTGGAGACTTTACATCTCCTTATTATAAGAGAATAAGATTATTGTGATATAATGAACCCGGAGACTCTATACATCTCTCGGGAAATGTGTGCCCAGGTATTGTCTGTTTTCATTGTTTTGTATTAATGTCATGTAATGTTAGAGATTGTAAGCTCGGACATGTGAAAGAGCCCTTGAGGCCTACTTACAGAATAAATTTTTGAATTTTGAATTTTGTACCTTAAGACAGGTCGGCGTAGGTACGACGACGAGCGAAGCGAGGAGGAGTGTTAGGTAGAACTGCGACCCTCAGCGCGCGAGCCGAGCGTGCCACGGTAGCGGCCAGTGAAGCGCCAGATACGATGTTTTTTTTAATTTACTTAGCCTATATTAGTCCGAGTGGAGGGCGGGAGGGAGTGATTAGACAAAATGAAATCATACAAAATGTACGTTAGACAAAATGTAATTATGTCAGTCAAACAGTATAGAAAATAACATTACACGTACTATTAATTAGGTAAAATGAAATTAGGTGAAATAAGTATTAGACAGAATGATTTTTGTACTAATGAAAATTAGGCAAAACGAGCTATTACTCGAAACAAGATTAGTCTTAATAAAATTAGTCAACACGAAATTAGACAAAACTTTTAGGCCAAACAAAGGTAATCCATTAACAACAGATACACAACGATAAACATAAAACAACATAAGCAGTAAAATATGCCACGCTCTGTTAAATTGAATATATAAGTTATATATTGTAAGTTAATTTAGAAACATTGCGACAGGGGTCATGTTTGAGACTTACTGTAACACATATCAACTATATACCATATTTACTGTAACAACATGAACAATAAATATTTGAATCCTTGAAAGACCCTTTTTAGTAGAAATAATTTGTAAGGTGTCATCTAATCTAAGTTTCTGCAAAAGTATGCCAAAGCCTCCCAAAGACTGCATTCTTATTATTCATTAATTGTGACAATGGGTAATAGTAGATCGTGTGTTAAGAGCAATGGTGTAATATAAATAAGAGGTACATAGATTATAAGCGCTCCAAAACTGGCGCACTAAAACTGAGTTAATTGCACCAACTTACCTCAGTTTTGCGTCGTCAATGGAAACGTACGAGTATGCTGTCAGATTTGGTGGCCATTTTTAAACACAGAATTTCGTATAGACAATGTATCTCTTTTTAATATTACATCATTGGTCAAGGGAGTCAAATTATTATATTTGAAAGAATTGAATCCTGAGCAAAGCAAAAGATTCTACAATACAATCTTGAGCGCAGCGAGGGATTCTTTATGAGAATCTTGAACGTAACGAGGGATTCAAGTGCCTAAGACGGAAATAATTTTGCTACCGAGTGACGCATACTGGTTTTCCTACCTTCTATGAGGAAAATCGAAATCCCTCATCTGAGGGCAACAATTACTCATTTCTGAATAACAGGTATAAAAATAAATTTTCAGTGGTATCTAGTTGAGTACTATCGATAACGGTGGACAAACAGCTGAAGATCGAGGACCGTAACGAGCGAGATAACGATATATGCCCGAACCAATTAGTTCGATAAAACAGTAGTAAATACTTTACCTATTGCGCAACTGGTATTGCACAAATTCAATTTGTATAAGTACTAGCTTCCGCCCGCGATTTCGTCTGCGTGGACCCGGGATATAAAGTATCCAATATTTTAATCCAGGCTATAAATCATGTTCGTGCAAAATTTTATCAAAATGGTGAAGCCGTTTGCGTGACAAACATCTAAACATTCAAACATCCAAACTTTCGCATTTATAATATTAGTAGGACAATCAAAGTTTTCTCCTGTAAGCCGTACTTACTGCATCTAAACTCAATTCTAGTGTAAGGAATTAATGCAAATTACAGTTAAGTTTGCAAGAAAGTAAGCGATGTCTTATTAAATAAATTAAAAAATAAGTAACTTAACTTAACTATTATTTGTTCTAGCATAAGTAAATACATATATTTATATATATATCTATACATACAGCTTTTAGCTAATACCTGTAAAACTAATTAGGAGCATTGTCTGCCAACAAACCGCACTGTGGTTTGGCGGAATTCTATCTAGCTTTAAGTATGTAGGTAATAAAAAAGAGAACAAACATTTTTTTTTTAAATTACGTATTTAATAAGGTATATAAACTGTACAAACTTATTTAATTGTCGTCGGTTTAGATATTCCGAACGTGTCTCTATCTATACTAACTATTAAGTATTATAAAGAGGAAAAAGTCTGTGAGATTGTAGCTTTGTAAGTTTGTATGTAATGGGTTATCTCCGGAACTACACATCACATTTCAAAAATATTTCACCTGCGTATAGAATGGAGTTTTCGAATGGACATAGGCTATGTTTTATGACGCAGGTTTGCCCGCGTTCTTTATAATAAACAGACGAAGCCGCGCGGGCAGGTAGTTAGGTATAACTTTATACATATTACTAGCTTCTGCCCGCGACTCCGTCCGCGTGGAACTCGTTTATATCGCAGCTCCATACAAACCTTTACCCCCCCATTTCACCCCCTTAGGGGATGATTACGGGGATAAAAACTATCCTATGTTACTCTCCATCCCTTCAAAATACTTAGCCTGCAATTGCCTCCTTCCCGGCCCCGGCAATAATGTACTATTAAAAGGTTCCTCTTCTTCAATGGAATGTAGACTCAAAATGTGTTATTACTTCAAAAGAAAGGAGGCCTAAAAATATGTGACGAAAATCCCATTCAAATATCTCAAAAAAATTACGAAGCTACAACCATTTTAATGTAGCTTGTTAGAGAGTGACGTCACGATCTTCGAGTGTCATAGTAAATGACAATCGTTTCATATGAAGGTGTGTTTTACGGAAAAGGGACAAACCATACCCCCTCTTAAAACTTTGGACACTTATAACTTAGTGATTATTTAACCTCTTGCGTTGCTATTTTTCCATTTGACTATATACATTCTTAATCCTTTTTCAAGAAAATACATTATTGATTATTTTACTTAGTGTCTACACCTCTATTTATGTAATTCTAAATTGGAATCGAGTTGCATTTGTCTTGTGTCATTGGATTTTATAACAATGATCCTCATTTTGAACTGATTCAGTGGTCGGCGGCTAAATAATATTACTGTTTACCCCGTTGCTAGCAGTTTCCTTTCCACCGAATTAAAATCCTCATTACAGGATTAGATAAAGTACTTTTAACTCATTTCAGAAAAAAGAATAAGACACCAGTATGGTGCGCAGTGCTTCCTTTTCTATTTAAGCAGACATAATCATTTAATAAGGTATCGAAGCAAATGCCCTCCACTGGATCGCTTAATTAGATCGTACATGCTGGAACGAGCGAAACTTAATTCTTCCACCTGTTCCACTTTAATATCGCTACCGTGAGGTTAGGAGCCACGGTAACCCTATTATTTCTTCCGTCAGTTTTGCTGAGGTACGTTTAGTTACACCTGGACATCGTGTTTAGATGATAGTCAGCAATTTTTTATATCACGTTATGTCAAAAACGTATTCAGACATACTTTAAACACCTCACACGACGTTCTTCGGGCAGCCTGGAGAGGATTTTTATGACGCGACGGGAAAAAATTACGGCCAGAGGGATCTAGATGGAGCAAACAAATCACTGCACTGCACGAGGCCATAGATATAGCGGGTGATAGGAGCCTTTAGGGAAGTCTAGTCAAGCACCTCCGCATTCAGGGAACGGCTGATGATGATGAGATTTATGTGGGAATTTTCATTATAAGATGAATAATCATCAAATCATCGGCCGCATGATGCGTTTGACATTGACCGTCAGTTTTGGGACGACGTTCTTACTGTAATGCGTTACAATACAATACAAATCCTCTTTATTGCTCTCCTCAATACATGAATCAAATATTACATACAAACTTAATACTAGAAGTTAACAGGCGGCCTTATCGCTAGATCAATATGCATAAATTCCTACATAAATACTTATCAGTTATCACACTTCACACTGATATTATAAATGTGAATGTTCGTATACGTGGTCGAAGAGACATTGAAGTAAATTGTATTTATGCAACAGATATTAAAAACTTTAATAGCGCGATGCAGAACATCACCAATTTCCACGCATAGAAGGTCATTCTCCAGATTTTTGTCGGCGTCTAAACTCCGTCAAACCATATGAAACGTATAAAAAAGTTTGATGGAGTTAAAGGTGACCCGCAGACCAAATTTGAGAATAACCGATTGAATAAGGCCGTGTATACGTAACAGCGCCATCTTTTGTTGTCAAGTGGACGCCGCGTAGCGGCGATGACATGATTTAGTATATTGTTCGTGGCAAATTTTTGCAAAAACTACTGAACCGATTGTGATGAGACTTTCTAATATTGTAGTTTAGACCTCAGAATATTGGACACAGCGTGGCGTTTGTTTAGATATAATTTCTTCAGAGGGGATTAGGGTTGAAAAATTTCTAACTAGGGACTTGAAACGTCGTGAAATGGTTCCATATTAAAATACAAAAAAAAATCAATTTCAGCATTTTTGACAATTCATCTTCTAAAGGGATTAAAACTTGCTTGAAAGTTTGTATGTAGAAATCCAGAGTGAAGAGCTCCACAATAGACGACCGCTTTAGCCTAGTTGGTAGTGACCCTGCCTATGAAGCAAGAGGTCCTGGGTTTGAATCCCGGTAAGAGCATTTATTTGTGCGTCGCCGTCTAACCCCGCAGCCCACCCGACGCGTTTTACCGCATCGTAAGTCCGACTCGATGTTGGCCAGTTTCATCCCTTATTTAATAACTAGCTTCCGCCCGCAACTTCGATTGCGTGGACCCAGGATAAAGCTATCCTATATTTTAATCCAAGCTATAAACTATCTTAGATTATCCTTTACTTTACATTTTATCTATTTTTTTTTACTTTATTGTTAAACTTCAGCACAATTCTACCACCGTAGTGAAAATCGTGAATTAACCTTATTCATTAAACTTAAAATGCCTGCTATTATAGAGTCTGTCAAGCGAGTCATGTCCCTGAAAATTTTGCAAATCCTACTAATGAATGCTAAAGTTTGGACCAACGCTACCTCAATCACGCAAAAACGGCTTAAAACGGATTAAATTTAATTTAGGTATACATTATAGCGTATAAGCTCAATTACCATATATAATACTTTTTATTCCGGGAATCGTCGTCTAAGGGGGTGAAATAGGGAGCGAAAGTTTGTAAGAAGCTACGATATTAAACGAGTTCCACGCGGACGAAGTCGCGGGCAGAAGCTATATATATTACTCACATAAATATATAAAATGTTAACCAGTACAGACGCACACAAAATGAAGATTCATGGGAGACAGAGAGAGTGTTGCTTTAAAATAACATCCGTTAATATTTCATATTTCAATGAATTTCCATATTACACTTAGATTCGAATAAATGTCCATTTCATTACGCCCCAGTAAACGCCTTTTATTAAGCTAACTATAATGAAAATATGAATTTTAATCACCGTTCCTAATCACCCAGAAATCAGTCTTTGATATAATCGTTCCTCATAATCGACATCTGAACGACACTGGTGTGTAAAAGTGCCATTATAAATCGATTAGTAGTTAGCAAAAACCCGGCGCCATTTTTATAGCTCCCGTCAGTCATTGTATGCCCTTGCCTGAAATGGCGTATTGGAAGTATTTTATCTGGAAAATATGAGTACCCTTTTTCGAGTTTATTCTTGCAACCGTTGCCATGATAAAATGAGAATAATAAAGTTATTATCGTCTAATCTTATGTCAGGGTGAGATGGGCTGGAAGTTACTAATGACAAAAAACGCAAAAAAGGATTAACGGACCCGACACGACCTTTGGAAATTAGGCCTGGGCTAGGTTAGAACTAGGGCTAGACATTGTAAATTATACAAAACGAATGTAATGTGAATAATAACGATGTGATAAAGACAATCTATAGGTACACAGCATCATATAGTTAGTAACAGCCACAGTAGCTAAATATATCGCAACACGTCTTTATTACTATGGGAGTACGAGTAAGAATCTGTTACGATAAATTTGGCTACTTTGGCTGCTACTAGGTAACTATATGATGCTGACTGTACATACCTACTGACATTCTAAAGAGGAAAAGTGTGAGGTCTTAGCTTTGTGATTTTGTATGTAGGGAATTATCTCCGAAAATAAGTTGTTTGAGTGGTTGATGAACTTGCTGTACTTAACATTTTTTTTTTATACAACGACGATGGCAAACAAGCGTACGGCCCGCCTGATGGTAAGCGGACACCGCAGCCTATAGACGCATACAACTCCAAAGGAGTAACATGGTACATTAAAAACTGTATGAGCAAAATCATATACAGCAGGTGTTGTAAAATTTGTATAACAGGGTCAGGGTTTTTTTATGAAGCTCTAGTAAATTTAACAGCATTCTTTCATTAAAGTTTTAAAACGATTTTTTACTATGTAGTACTCAATTTAGTATGCTCTAGCCTAGGAACCCACAAACTTTTACTGCGCTCTTAAAATATAGTAGCATTTACTCGTAAATGGAACCATAATTCTACCATTAAGGCGGTCATCACGTTGCCATCGCATCGCGCTGCGGTGTGCGGAGCCGTGTACTAATGTCGCCACACGGAGGTGCGGTGCGGGTTGTGGTACAGTGCGGATTTGGTATACAAATTGACATCAACTGCAAATTACTTGCATGCAACGAGACAGCCGTCGCGCCGCACACCGCAGCGGGATGCGGGAGCAGTGTGATAACCACCTTATAGTGCGAAGTAGAGAAGAAGAGGTAACCTAAGGGGTAATCACGTAACGTTTTGAGCTCGCGATAGGACAGTTTACTTGTAACTGTCACTTTTCCATTTTTATGTACAATGCGATACATGATTGACCTGCAGTATGTTATAGAACACTCAAAGTAACACGAAACATAATACCTTAATAATTGGGAAACCCAAGGACATTTACAATTCACACCACTTATTTTATTATTCCTTTTGTTTAATTAGGTATTCGTACGAGTATAATAAGGTGCTTCCAAATTAGATGGCAATACTTTAAGAGATCAGAACTTACATCACAATAATTTACTTTAAATAGGAATTGAGTAAACTTTTTATATGAAATTCTTGTTTGCATTTTCCGAACAAAATAATTAAATTGAACCTCTGCCCAAACATAATCATCCTGTGTATTGACAACGTGGTTGTCACTTCCTGTCAAGTCAGTGACCTTGTTTGTCATCGATGGCATTGATTAACCCTTGGCATGCCTGGTAGGGTCTGACAGACCCGGGCTGTTAAAAAACCGTCGTTATTTTTTGTAATTTTAAATTTACCGCGTCGCGTTTCTGAGTAGCTTCGCGTCATGAACTACCCGACGTTTTGACGCTGCTCCCGCAGTCGGCCGCGAGCACCCTTTCGATTTGGACGTGCGTAAAGTGCTCGCGGGCCTGAGAAACCCGACCAGGCATACGGCGTAACATTTTATCGCTAAGTAGGTACATTTACGTTATTTTTCGTATATATTTTATATACATACGAGTATATATTTTATAGATAGTCACAATGATATATCAGTGCCTTAAATAAACCTAAGACTGACGTTGATCTTAGGTATAAGTTTAATTTTTATGTTTTTTGACATGAGAGTCTATTTTTGTTGATGGAAATATCAAATGTTTTTATTTATGTAATAAGTTCTTATGGAGTTTCTTGGATTAAGACTTGTATTTATTTCTAGTAAAAATAATGTACAAAATAACCAAAAACACACAAACCAACAAGTTAAAAAAACAATTCATATGTATTTTTTTTTTACATTTACGGGTTTGTCAGACCCACCAGGCATACAGTGTGACTTTCGTTCACCAGGCATGCCAAGGATTAAGATTGGCGGGAAAAATGTTAGAAGGTTTTCATCACAGCTTAGTAAAATGAAAAAAAAAGTAGTTTAATTTACTAACATCTTATTTTTATTAACTTATTTAAACAGTTACAACACGCACGTATGACATTGACATTTATTTAAGTTTGATTTATCTAGTTGAAGTGGTGTGGTGGTGTTCATTAAGTGACACTCAATGAATGAATCTCGTTAACAGGCTGTTATTACGTGGCACGTTGTTTTCCTAATTTTCTCCATACACTAACATAAACTTTAAATTACTTTTATACTTAAGTCTACTTCTAAGGACGAGTACCATCAGCTCTGAAAGTATTGGCATCTAATTTGGAAGCACCTTATATAAAAACAAACGCACATGAAAAAAATATAATGACAATAAAAAGAGCAAAATTCAAGTAATTATTCAGCATGTAGGCCACGGGTTATTTTACATGTCGCAGTTTACAAATAAGTACATATACAATGGCATCACTGAAAATAAATATATCAGCTTTGACACAACAAACAACTACCTATCTGTGATTTGACTTTGTGCAATTCTAGTCGATAGTCTCCGGGTCAATTACTTTACACATATTTTAACCCGTAGCTTGGAGTGTCCGGCGTCAACATAAAATAAAAGATATTTAGTTACACTAATTCTCTTCTTCATCGCATCGTAATGCCTGAGGATCGTGACTACACGACGTCGTCGCTTTGCGCATTCTACAGGCCAATCGGTTTCAGGTCTGCAAGTTTCCTTTGCAGATTTCTTTCACAGTGTCGGTCCAACGGGTTGGTGATTGTGGTGATAATGAAACAGCGCAAGACCAAGACAACAACTGATTTATTATTCTAGTTGCGGGTACATTAAAGTAACCTTAAGTCTACCCACAACATCTCCCCCAAAAGGATTTCGACAGATTAAACTTAAATGTATTTTACATAATACTACGTACCCACCTAGGTACCTGTTTACAAATTGTTTACGACAAGCTGGTTCGTAAAATATCTAACCTACTATAGCATGCCTACATATACATACATACCAATATTCCCCTTTCTATAAAAAATAACACCTTAATTTAACATTGTTAATTAAAGAAATAATTAAAAAAAATACTTAAGTAGGTAATTAATGTGGATACCTACCTACATACACTACAAATGTTGGCATCCGTGTACCCAATTCGCTATTCTGTAAGATAGGAAGGTGGTTAATTAATTGATTTGAACGAGTAGGTGAGTAGATCAATAGTGGGACCGGATTTTTGCCCTAAAAGTTTTGATAATTCTAAAGATGGAAAAGTGATGCTTATATGACATCGGACATATTTTTAAGTATATTTGCAATATATGATGAAAAGTTAGAACGAGCGTTAGGTATAAATTAGGTATTTATATATTTTTACTTATAATTTGTGAATATTGAATTAAAGTGCAAAGTTTTAGCTTCATCGTTTATAATATGTATGACGCTATATGTTATTAAGTTTGTAGAACTTTTTTTACGCAGCTTCTTTGTCAAACCAGAATTAGGTTATTACTTTGTCGATATTGAATTAAAGTTTAAAAATCCTCAACAATATCTCTAATTTCTTAAGTTAATAGACAAAGCTAAAAATGTAGAAGAATAGGATACATGCTATAAAAGTAATATGCGTTTTTTGTCCTGTAAGATCTAATATTGAATTAGAGTCTGTAAAAATAAGTCTAATACTATAAAATAATATATGCAACCATATTATGAAAAGTAAGAAAATTCTGTGTATTGCTTGCATTAATAATAGTATAATTTATTTAAAATGGCGCGAAATTCATAACCACGCCGCGCTGGCCCTTCAACGGCGGCGCGCGGGGGCCGATCGTAGCCGACCTAGCGAGCGATACCTCGCCCCGCCCTCCCCGCATTACCGCGCAAGCGCTGCTGTCGACTTTCAAATCATTCATTTGTTTGTTTACCGTGCACATATTAGATGCAATTTTTGATACATTTGCTCAAAAAGTTCTACTTTTACGTAGCTGTTTAGCGTGCGGAAAGTTGATTTTCACGAACTAGTGCTTTTCACTTTTCCCACTCAATAATCGTACAAATTGTACCATTAATTATTATGTCAATAAAAAATAAATAAGATAGAGCTGTACTAAATAAAATTATTTTTGAACTTCATCATTTTTCAACTGTATTACAATGACGTTACAGAATTAATAATATAAAAGTTTCGAATTCCTTACTTGTTGTTTTTCTTATTTTTTCGCAACTGTATTAAAAAACGTCGTTGTGTAGATTACTATACATTGATTCGAAGGCTATATCGGCGCACAAAAGAAGAATGGAGATGGAGGCACCAGTAGCACAGCCTAGTGACGATGAGGAATGATGTTGCAGGGTAATATCGCCGGTTAGCGACCACCTAATTTATGGTTCCGGTTTGCGACCACTCATTTCAATTGGTGTCAGGAATCTACCGCAAAAAACGACAATATATCCTTTCAGTTTTTTCAATAGATTGCATACATACATACATATACTCACGCCCGTATCCCATTGGGGTAGGCAGAGACTAAGGAACGCCAAATACTACGGTCCTTAAATACATCTTCAATAGATTCCTGTTTAAAAATTACTTTAAATAATACATGCGGGGCACGGTTTATTTAGAGTGCGTTGTAATGTCATTTTATTAGGTATATTTAATTGAAAAAAAAAAATACGTTGTCTTTCACGTGGTCGCTAACTGAAGCTGGTCGCGTAACCGGGGCGGCGTATTGACCCAACGTTATTAAATTAAACATTCCAATTTACGTTAACACTTAAAATAGGCCGTTTCTGCTCTAATACGAGTAGTACCTGATTAAAGAAAACTTAGAAAGTAGAGCATAATTTAAACCAAAACAGTGAGAAATATATTCTTTGATTACAAATATTATTTGTATGCAGAATGTAATGATAGTGAATGAAGCAAGAAAGGTTTGTCAAGATCGTACCAAGTGGAAATCCGTGATCTCTGCCTATCCCTCCGGGAAATAGGCGTGATGTACATTTGTATGTATGTATGTTTATTATTTGTAGTAAGGTAAATCTCCTATAACTGGCCACCCTTGAATAATCGGCCCCCTCATACTAAAAATTAACTCTATTCACGTATAATAGAATAGATATAGATAGTATGAGGTGGCCAGTTATTGACGATTTACCCTACTTGTTAGGAATATTCGAGACAATTAAAGGTTTACTAAGCAGAAACGTCTGCTAACGAAGTTTTAAAGGACAACGCTCCCTAGGATGAAAAAAAAGTTGAAAATTTTGTCGAAAAGACTATTTTGTGTATTAATGTGTATTATTTCAAAAAAAGTGAGTACCTTTACATTTTGAGGAAAAGAAATGTGAATGGTGACCCAGATTTGAGCTGTATAGTAAAATGTATGGAGAAAAAAAAAATGGTCAGATTGAAATGAAAATAATGTATGTCATAAGAATCGTTTCAAAAACAACTTGAAAAAAAATCTTACTGGTAAAAGTAGGAAGAATCTAACCACTTATTTTTTTTTTCTTTTACATTTTACTATGAAGTTCAATTCTGGTCCAGTTAACAGTTTTCACAAAATATATTTTATTGAAAAATTAATCCTTACTTAAAAAATTTTTGTACCTTCATTATTTTTAAACATACTTAAATACACAAAATAGTTTTTTTTTATTCAAAATATTCAGTTCTTTTTTTCCATACTAGGTGTGCGGTGTTTTTTCTATCAGAATAAAAAAAAATCGCCAGTAGCCTTTTCAGGTTTGCGTAGGCAACAAGGAACCCTTATAGTTTCGCCATGTCCGTATGTCCGTCTGCGGCTTAGCTCAGTCACCCTTACTACTAGAAAGTTGTAAGATTAGAATTGAAGACTTTATTCTATTGCACTTCGAAGAAGCGAGATTTTAGACTGTAAAAATAAGAGTTCAATTTTAATAATAATGAAAAAAAAAGTTCCGTCTTTTAATTATTTTAGTTATTTTGTGAAAAAAGCTGCACAGAATAATGATAAGTCGCAGAAGTTCACTTAGAATTGTCATTAGGTGTAAAAAATATGAATGATTAATACTTATACAATACCTACTTGCAATTTTATTATAATGATGTCGTGAATGGTTGTACTTTTTTGTAATTTTTTACTATTGTGTTATCCATCCATACTGACTTTAATATAAAACAATAAGCACCGACTTTATAAAGGACTTAACGTCGAAAATTTATAATATTTCGACTGAAAATTTTATTCTTTGACACTTCGAATAATCGAGATTATACTGTATTAATAAAAGTTCGCTGTCAGTTATATTATAATGTGAAAAAAGTTACAATTATTTTTTTTGACAGTTATTGTAATAAAAATATACGAGCTATTCACAACTATTTTTATTATTTCTGTTTATCCTGGTCCCTATTGTCATATCTTATCCAGTCCTATTCGCCGTCATGTATTATACTTACCCCACCATATTATACGGTCATTACGCCGGTTAACGACCACCTTAAGGACTAGGTTTTTTTTTCAATTAAAGATATAATAACATTTAAGCAGGCTGTAAAAATGCCTCGGTACGTACTTACGCAATTTTTAAAGCAGATATTAGGCAGGAATCTACTTAAAAAACGAGAAAATATTCTCTCGGTTTACCATTTATTACTCCCGAGTGGTCGCAAACCGGCACACTAAATTAGGTGGTCGCTAACCGGTGAAATTACCCTACATCCTAAATATACAATTTCATCTAAGGTAAATTGAGTTTAACTATAGCTTACTGCTGACCACGTCGCAAAAAAATATATGTAGGTTATTTGTTAGTAGGTATTTATGCAGCTGGCTTAAAGGAGTAACAAAACATGGAAAAGTGGTCATTTGTATAAGGGGTCCCTAAAATATTTTTAAATTATGTGTATAACGCGATAACCAGTTCGACGAAACCGCGGGCAATCCCTAGTATAGTTGGTAATAAATAAGGATACATTTCTTCTTTGTATTTCCATTAACGTACGTATAACAAAATAACATGTGTTTTGCCATTGATATTTATTCTTTGTGGATTTTTTTATGGATCGTGGACGCAATCAAGGGCACTCCTCTACCGTTGCGTTGATCGCTGCCTGCTGCCACAGCGCACAGCGCGGCGCGCGCATACATGCCGCGCTTTTTAAATGTATTCATTTACGCACGGAGTACTTAGGTATCAATATTTAGTGTCGCCGTAAGTTTATTTTTCTTAACTTTTGTTTGGTAACTGATATCATTGTCATGATCGTTTACTATTAACTCTACAAACTTTAATTCAATATTGGCTATACTGTTTAACCGGAAATCAATATCTAGACAAGCCGATTGTCTACATTTCTAACTTTTTTCCAGTATGTTAAGTGGATCGACAATATCGTAACTTTGCAATATCAGCTACTCTAATTCTTTATTTACAAAATTATTTGCATTTTTACGTTCACCAGGATGCAGAAGTCCCAGATTTCTAAAAACAGAATATCGTATATAAATTAAAGTGTTATTGGATATTTTACAGTTTTTTGAAACTCTAATTCTATATTGACATATTGGCAAAAACTAAAATATTTCAATATAGCCTAAAGCTCGACCTAAAATTTTCTAACTTTTTACATAAGTATTATTTAACATGCCTCCAACGACATATCAAAAAAGAAAAAACTTTAATGTTGTAATAACCCATTTTTGTTCAACCGCTGGTCTAGAGTAGGTATCCCGTATACCACGTACATTAGTAAATTTACCTAAATAACTGGTACTTAACCAGACTACATCTAGTACCTATATCTAAACATCAATACAGAAAACGCAGATTAAGTGCAATCAGTGCCTATTATGTACCTATACATAATAGATAATATTTTTAACTAACACTAACCATCCGATCTTTTGATTTTGAACCTTATCTGTAGGTGGTAAGAGTAATAATTGTAATCTTATCCACCGTAACTAAGTATTTAAATGAGATATTCGAACGCTATAAATTAATAATAAGTTAGTTAATCGGCTAAGCGCCTATCTTGTTAACAACATTCTTTTAAGTTACTTTAACAGAAGACATTATATTAGCACAATGGATTTAATTACTGTTCTGATTTAAATTTTCTGCTATTAATTTAGCCTTGCTTCTAGTAGTGGGTCCCGCTGAAGTCGGCGTTGATCGAATATCTACCTTAACGTCGGGATTAGAAGGTGCATTTTCGCCTGCTTCCTCGTGACCCACATCTTTGCAGGCGTCCTTGAACTCGTCCCCACAGTCAGCTGACGGCTGGAGCGGGTTCGAATTCGAAGATGCCGGCTCGTCGTTCATAGTACATTTTATTAAGTGACGACGATTACGTCTAAATTTACCTCCCACCGCATTTTGAACAATGTATGAGCGAGGAGTCGCAGCTTTACCAACAACCGTAGCACGAGCTCTCGCTTTCCCTTCTACACAAACTACGTCATCGCCTATATTGAGTGTGGGTAACACTTTACAATGCTTGTCATACCTCTCTTTGGCTTTATGTTGGTTACGTAACATTGTTTGGTGTTCAGATGTGTCAACGGGCTGTGGCACCTCAACCTGCGACTCATCAACAGTTGCGCAGGAGAACTCAAACCATCCCGGGGGGTGTTCCGGTAATTTAGAAGTGCCAAATAAAAATCCCCGTTACTTATAAGTGACTTTTTCAACATGTTCTTCACAGTTTGAACCGCTCGTTCACTTTTACCATTAGATTGGGAGTAATTTAATGAAGAAGTTACATGATTGAAATCCCATTCTGAAGCAAATCGCTTAAAGTCTCGGCTCGAATAACACGTACCATTGTCTGTTATGAGAGTCTCTGGTATTCCATGACGCGAAAATATTTCCTTTATGTTTGTAATAACAGCATTTGATGTGATATTGGGTAAGCTACATACTTCAACGTAGTTTGAATAATAATCTACAAGTATTAGGAAGTATTTTTTCCTTATTTCAAAGATATCGGAGCCCACTTTCTCCCATGGAAGAATTGGGATTTCAATCGGTAAAAGCGGTTCTTTGGATGGGGCGTTTGAGCACTCTTGGCAGGTGGCACAACGTCTCACCATGGCCTCGATGTCCCGCGACATGCTGGGCCAGTACATTACTTGTCTCGCGCGCCGTTTACAACGATCTTTACCCATATGGCCCTCGTGTATTATATTTAACATCATTGATCGTAAGGCTCGCGGTATTAAGACCGACATGTTTTTAAAACTAACTCCGCCCACTTCAAATAATTCTTCTCTGTAAGACCAAAATATTTTCAGGTCGGCCACTACCTGTGACTTGTGATCCGGCCAACCTATATTAATGTACTCTGATAGTTTTAAGAACTCCGGATCTCGCTGAGTCTCCTTCTTAACAAGTGTTAATTTAGCGTTTGAGATTGGAATGTTATTAACTATCATTTGTATTTGATACGAGTTATTTTTATGAACGTCTTCACTGTATAGATCAGGTAACGGCGCTCGAGACAATGTGTCCGCTATATACATAAACTTTCCTGGTTTATAAGTGACAACCAAGTCATAATGTTGTAGACGCAACATCATGCGCTGCAGGCGTGCCGGGACAGACATTAGGGGTTTTTTGAAAATGCTCTCTAAGGGTTTGTGGTCCGATTCCACATGAACCTTCTCCTTGCCAAATATATACTGGTGGAATCGTTCACAAGCAAATACAATGGCTAATAACTCTTTCTCGACCTGCGCGTACCGGCGCTGCGCGTCCGTGAGCGTGCGCGAAGGCCGCCCGCCCTGCATGAGCACGGCGCCCAGTGCGTCGCGCGACGCGTCCACGGACAGCTGCACTGGAGCCCGCACGTCATACAGCGCCAGCACGCCGGCGCTACACACACATGTTTTTAATTCATCAAACGCACCTTGTTCCGCAAGCCCCCACTGCCAATCATTTTCTTTTTTAAGTAAGCTAGTTAAAGGTGCCGCGCGTTGCGAGTAGTTGGGTATAAATTTTGACAAATAATTTACTGCCCCTAAAAATCGCTCAAGACTTTTTCTATCGGTCGGCGGCGGCATTTGGCTTATTGCTCTAATTTTTTCACTATCCGGCCGCATACCGTTGGCGTCAAAAATGTGCCCTAAGTAAGTAACTTGCGGAACCGCCATTTTACACTTATCTTTGTTAAATTTAAGGTTTATATCTCTCGCTCTGTCTAATAACGCACATAACCTATCATCGTGTTCCTGTCTAGTTTTACCCCATACAATAATGTCATCTATAAAATTATCCACACCCTCGAGATCCTCTAGCAGTTGCCGCATTTTTGCGTGGAACACCTCTGACGCACAGTTTATTCCAAAAGGTAAACGTATAAACTGATATCTGCCTAGAGGAGAAGCGAAGGTACAGAGATCAGCGCTCTCATCATCCAGCTGCACTGTCCAGAAGCCCGAGTTGGCATCCAGCACCGAGAAGCAGGTGGCGCCGCGCAAGCGCGTGGCCAACTCTGTCAGTGAGGGCAGCTGATAGTGAGCGCGCTGTACTGCCACGTTTAGTTCGCGCGGGTCGAGACACACACGTAACCCGTTATTTTTTTTCGCTACAAGTACTAATGGATGAACCCATTGTGTAGGATGTGAAACCTTTCTGATTACCCCTAATTCTTCCATTTTTTTCAGTTCATCGGCTAACCTGTCCCTCAGTCCCAGCGGTATCTTTCTATTTGCACATATGACCGGTGGAACCGATTTATCTACGATAATGTGATATTTGCCTGGTAGGCAACCTAGACCCCTAAATAGATCCGAGTATTTAGTTAAATTTAAGGCATTTACCCTTTTAATTAAACCTATCTCCTCACATGATTGCCGTCCCAGCACACTCTGACACTTGATGTTAGCGATGCAAAATGTAAGCAGTATTGCTTATTCTTGTACGACCAATTTAAATTACAGACCCCTTTAATAGGAATCACATCGCCTGTATAAGACTCCAGTTTAATTTTGGCGGATTGTAACATTTGGACCTTAAAACCTTGTAACAAAAATCGTTCCAAAGAGATTACGTTAATGTCTGCGCCACTGTCAAGTTTAAATCGCTCCGCACCATTTTCACACAACAAGGTCTCAGACCATTGCTCTTTACCCTGATCACTGCGAACCATGTCCATATAAAACTGTTCTACTTCTCCCGATCCACTACTGCATGAGTCAGGTTGTTCAATCTCATACACTTTTTTGACTCCATTGTTAGTATGAATAAAACGAGACTTACACATTCTGGAAAAGTGTCCACGATTGCCGCACGTGAAACAAGTAGCATACTGCGCAGGGCACTCCCGAGTCGCACAGCGCGTGCCGCCGCAGCCGGCGCACTCGCGGGGCGGCGCCCGCGCCTGTTGCCCGGCGCCGAGACTTGGCGGGGCCGCGCGCCTCCACCGCGCGCGCGTTTCTCCACGCCATGCACATGCATTGCACTGGCACACTCGCCACTAATACCTAGCTGTCTACCGCTCTCCTGTGACACCTCCTCGGCTTGGCACAGCTTGACAGCCTTGTCCAGGTTCAGGTCGTCGCACCTAAGTAACCTGTCTCTCACAACGGGATTGCTTATTCCACACACGATTCGATCTTTTAGTAATTCTTCCTGCAAAACACTAAATTCGCAGTTTTTGCTAAGGAGGCGCAAAGCCGTAACGTAAGACTGAATCGATTCCCCGTCTTCTTGATTCCGAGTAAAAAATCTGTACCTTAACAAGGTTATGTTAACTTTGGCGCCGAAATACTCGTCAAACTTTTTTATTATGGCTCTTACGTCATCCTTGTCTGCCTCGCTATCGAATGTAAACGTCTGGAATACGTCAAATCCCTCGGGTCCGATGAGGTTGACGAGTAAGCTAGCCTGCACCCCGCCAGCTTCGCTGCTCACCCCAGACGCCTTTATAAACAATATGAATTGTTGCTTCCACCGCTTCCATGAGTCGGCCCGAGTAACGGGTCCGCCCGCCATATTGAGTTCGGGTGGAGGCCTCGCGTGTTCCATTGTAAATATTAAGGCACACTAATAATTATTTATCACACTTTATGCCGACGCTTTTTTTTTAAGTAGGCGATTCGTTTTTTGCACAATTTATATTTATTACAAAACTACACCGCTGCCACCATGTGGTGATAATGAAACAGCGCAAGACCGAGACAACAACTGATTTATTATTCTAGTTGCGGGTACATTAAAGTAACCTTAAGTCTACCCACAACAGTGATCTTTCACGGCTCCTGTTTCCATCCACGTGTCCCACAACGATGAGTTTATCCAGGCTGTCCGGTTCTCGCCTGGCCACGTGTCCGAAGTACTGGTGCAGCCTTTGCATGCAGATAGTGGATAGGCGGGAGTTAATTTTTAATTCAGAGAGAATTGACGCATAGGTACGGCGCGTAGTCCAAGGTGTACCTTACATTACCGCTCTACTAATTACACTTAGAATAATGAAAATAGGTCTAAAGTCCCATAATGTAGATTGTCTATAGCTATTCTTCTCTATTTTATGTTTGTGAACAACTCTCCAATTGATCCTTTGTCTGCTTTCGCATTTACAAAACGAATCAATTTTCAATTATTCGGAACAACCCCTTTTAAGTAACGAAATAACTTATTCAACAAGAATTAATTGAGGCATTAGTCTGCCAAAGCTACGCTGCGTATTAATAAGACTGGCAATATCCACTAAGAACTAAAAGAATTGAAAAAATACATTAAATTAAATTAAAACTAAAGTTAAATCTAAAGAAAAAGCCCCTTGAGGCATTGTACCGAGGATGCTGGCGGTATTTCCTCGCTGAATTGCAATGCTGATGCGTTGCGCGAGAAAGCCGCCAGCCCTTCGGTCACCAGTTACATCAACCAGACGTTTCGCGATTTCCGCAAAATAGGGAACATTTACCTATTAGGAATATACGAGCACACAAATAAATACAACCACCATAGCTGTACGTAGCTTTCCTCTATTCTTAATCTGGGTCTCATTATCATCATCAGACTACGAGTATAATACGTAATACGCCCCTCTACTGGGCACAGGCCTCCACACATGGATGAGACAAGAGCAGTTGTCCCCAAGCTGGCCTGGTGCGGATTGGGGACTTCACAACTTCTTCTTCTTCTTCTTCCTTTGAATTTCTGTTTACCTTCACCGAAAAGTTAACGGTAAATATCAATCATATCAATCCCGTCCAGAAGTTCCTAAAACTCTTTAATACGAGCCGGGATTCGAACTCACGACCGCCGTTTGACAGCCGCTTTTAAAAATTTTGGGTCTCAATTCTGTTATATTCTTCTAGTCTAGTCGTGTGTAGGATTATTATGCACATGGCCATTTCAATATGTTGCGCGGTTGCTCAGCAAGGCTTGCTGCTCAGCGCAAGAAATGCTTGTAGGTAGCCCTGTTCCTCTTGCCACTTCGGCCACCGCCTTGCACACCTCCGAGGTGCCGATATACCCGAGCACGTGCCATGCGGCAAGCGGAATACCATGATTCGATTTTTTTCTTTCATCACGTTCTTACAAGTATGCGAGTGCGAGAGTCACAGATGTCTTATCTACTACGTAAAAAGCTAATATGGCAATCATCTTAGCCCCGCAGGTAACGCGACGAACAAAAGCAATTCTGATAAATAGACCACATATATATGCCTATGGCATCCATTCCTCTAATTATTCTTATAAGCGCGAAACATCCAAAGACCATTAAAACGAATTCCGACGAGAGCTGGCCGCATTATTGCCAGCGCTCAATATCTCAGGAAAATTCCAATAAGCATGAGAATTCCTTTGGACATTATTGCTCGATCCACACGCCTTGTTTTCTGTGTCGGCTTGTTACACGAAATTGGGTATTGTTATGATTGTTCGCCCGGTTTTGGGACCGCCATCGATATGAAGACGCATTTTTCCGGTATATTTTTGTCGTATAAAGGACCAGACCTAAGTGTAGGTATACATAAAGCTATTACTAAAGTGCCCATCAATTGAATTTGCTAACTATGTAAACAAACCGCCATACTGAAATTGTGTTTCACTATGGCGGTTTGTTTACATAGTTAGCAAATTCCATTGACGGCGACTTTATATATTACGCCGACGCGTTAAAGCATTGCATCTTGTTCTGGGTCTAAACGGTGTAGAAATAAGGTGAGTCGGGGCAACAGTAACAGTAACATTGGGGGAAGAGGGTCAAAAGCTTCTCCAGCTAATTCTTTTGAATTGAGCGCCTTTTTGTACCGTCGGTAAAACAGACTAGGTGCCTGTCTGTTTTACCGACGGTACAAAAAGGCGCTCAATTCAAAAGAATTAGCTGGAGAAGCTTTTGACCCTCTTCCCCCAATGTTACTCTTGCCCCGACTCACCTTAAGTTAGTTGCGCGTCACTATACAAGAGTAAATGCGTTGTTATTTAATAGAGCAGATAGCGAATTGCAGATCGTGATGAGACTGCAGGACAGATTCACATTGTGTATCGCAGTATTCGGCCTGGGCTGAGAGTTAACGCTGTTAAGACCCAGTATTAGGTACAGTCAGCAACATATAGTTACTAGCAGCCAAAGTGGCCAAATATATCGTAACACGCCCTTACTTTACAGTAATGAAGACGTGTAAGGTCTACCAGGGTAATTACGTCAATGGGGTAAATGCGTCTTTTGAATATATCTTCGAAACGCAACATTTTAGAACTGTTACAGTCCTCGATGTTCAAAGTATGGTTACCAAACTTTCAAATTAGACGATTGTTATAGTTCTGAAATGGTCAGTTTCGGAGATATCATTAAGAGACGCATTTAACCCATCGACGCATTAGCCCCGGTAGACCTTACCGAAATAAATTGAAAAATATGTTGCTGACTGTACCATCAATGAAATGAAATGAAATTAAAAGAAATGAAAATGAAATGAAATATATTATTAATAACAATTGTTACAAAACTTACAAGTCGAGGTACAATATTGAGCTTTCAATAGTTTTAAGTACAATTAATTACAGTTTTTCGTATTATATGTCAATTATCTACATATCGTATTCGAAGATTTTTATATGTCACACTATATTTTATAGCTTTACAAAATTATTGGTAGACTAAAGAACTCGTCATATGAATAAAATGACTCCTGCGTCAACCACTTTTTCAGCCTAACCTTGAATGCTGCGGTGGAAGTTGCATCCCGTACAGAGTCCGGCAGGCGATTGTAAATAGAGGGGCCTGCATAGTACACGGATCTCTCAGACTTGGCAAGTCTGTGTGAGTCGGCGATCAGCCTGTTGTGGTGTCTATTACTGCGCAGGTTGTAGTTGGTGTTAATGCCTCTGCGCTTGAACATATCCAAGTTCTCGTGTGTGAACACTGAGACCTGGTATATGAGTAAATAAGGCAGGGGCAGAATCTTGAGGTCGCGGAAAAGGTCACGCGCTGGAGCATCCCCCGGCTTACCGGCCATCGCGCGGATGGCGCGCTTTTGCTGTGAGAACACACGCTTCCAGTCGGAGGCGCGACCCCAAAACTCCACGCCGTAAGTCAGGAGCGAGTGCACTGTCGCGTAATAGCACTCTCGCACAGCACCCCTTCCGGCGGTGAACGTCAGTCGCCGCAGCGCGAAGCAAGCACTCCCCACTCGCTTGCATAGTTCATCGATGTGCGTCATGATTGACCTTCCAAACACGAGCTCAAAATAAAACTCCGTCGCCTAACCGCCACGCCCCATCATCAACACTTATGGTGGCACTCCTTTTGGCGGTATTTGCCCAAATATTCGCCTGGCATCTCTTTCCTTCCTAGAGCAAATGAAAGAGAGACAACGATGCAACGCAAACACGCAACCCCAAATGTAGTGTGGGTTGCACCAAACCGTCTGTAATCGTAAGCGGTGTTCGTTATAGTACATTAGGCTTTACGAATTACCGCCCGTGGTGAGTACACAATTTTACGTCTCCATCTGGCCATAATGCGAGTTTTACCGTACGCGTAGCGTGCGGTAATACTCACATTATGGCCAGGTGTGACGTAAAAATCTTAATGCAGCGGTCGCCAAATGGTGGCGGACCGCGATCCGCATCCGGACCGCCGGCCCGTTTTGTGCGGACCGCGAGAACACAGCAACTTGCACTACAGAGTAGTTACCTACGGAATTAAATAAAAATGTATCCCCCCCGCATTTTTTTTTTCTGTAAAATGTTGTGCGGACCGCGATGAGCGAAACTAATTGGATGTATTGACAGCTGCCGGCGACATATTTACCGTTGATCGGTCTGTAATCGTACGTTGGTGCAACTCGTCCTTATTTGTACAACTTTAAAGAAACGTTCAATTTGTAAACAATGTTTTCGTTTTGTTTCTAGACTGTTCCATACAATTTTAAGTATATCCCAAGTAAATATTCAGAATAATTCATAATACTTTCTAAAGCCCATTACAAGTTACTTAAACAAGTATGTTTAGCTTAAACTCTTCGTTTGTCCAACAAACTTAAGTAAAGATGAAGAAATAATAAAAGCAAAATTCTACAAATCATACACTCAAGTGTTAAATATTGGTGCATGCAACTTCTGATAAATATGTCCCATAACTCTTATGTCGACGGACATACCGATATAGCCCTCCGAATCGCTAAACTTAAGTGGCAGGGGGCGGGGCACATTGCACGTAGCCGTCGATAGCCGTTGGGGCGAAAAGGTTCTCGAGTGGCGACCACGTACCGGAAGGGGCAGCGTGGGTAGGTGGACTGATGAACTGGCAAAAGTCGCGGGAGTCCGCTGGATGCGGGTGGTGCGATCGGTCATTGTGACACTCTTTGGGGGAGGATGTCCAGCAACGGACGTCTTTCGGCTGAAATTATGGTGATGATGATGAGATGATGACCCATTTTTTTGCGATTATAAAAAATAAGTTGGGTTAGGTTCGTTTACAAGGAGACAATTTACTTTTACCTAATGTATAAAATGTTTGTCTTATATGACTTGAAAAAGTTATGCGCAAATCTATTACGGAAAGAAAAAAGATCTTTCTTAACAAACACACATATTAAACAGTAAAATAAACAAGAAAACACAAAACATAATTACATTACTGCGATGGATATTTTATGCTCAAAGCTTTTATGCGCAATTTTATGATAATTGTTATTTATGCTTTCAACCTAGGTGTAATGGTTAAAAAATATATGCGAACTAATTGATGACTTTTGTCGGTTATGGGTAATGATGATTATGACACAAGTAGTTATGCCAATCAAAACTATGGTTTTAAACATTATGCAACTCGATAAGGACCCTTAAATTTTTCTTTGTCAAAGAAGCCCATACTTCGCTTGGCAACCACAGTTGCCACCATCAGTTTAGAGGTGCGCGAAATTGGCAACTGTGGTTGCCACAAGGAAAGTGAGTGGGTAAGTTTGTATGTAAGAGGTAGTATCCGGAAATACGCATCCGATTTCAAAAAATCCATCAATTTATAGAATGTCCCATCAGGATAAATTTGCAATACCCTGTTCTGATCCAACACGTAGAGGCCCTTTGGAGACGAAGTTTAATGTGATGTAATCGGTAGAAACCCGTGAACCGGTTCCAACAGGCGTTGGAGGTATTGTATGTAAAATGGATAGAACGTATTATTATTTTTTTTTATTTACAAATCTCAGGACCATGGGGTGCTTTGGAACCTTTGGAAGGCATGCGTGGGGCCAAAGCCAACAGCGCAGAGGCCCTTTAAAACAAATATAATATAAAGCGAGGGATACACATGGCGGATACCACCTCCGAGCGCACAACATGATACACCCGGTGATGGTTCCCGCCAGGTGCAAAGACTATTGCAGTGCTACACTGTGCTGCGATGGATACTAAGGTCATGGGTTATTGGGTTGAATGGTGGGTGGTCTGGAAAATGGGTTATGGGAGGAGACTAGCGGACACCTGCGGTGACAATTAGTCTCAAAATTGTGAAGAGGCAGGCGGTGACTCGCCAACTCGTTAAGTGGGCCCCACAAACAGTCGCACGCACAGTGCGACAATGGAGCAACACGTCTGATCGGCTGTGAGGTTGTCGAGCGGTGCGTCTGCGGTGCGCCAGATCCCGGTAATCCGTTCAAGGGCCGCCGGCGTTATGAAATTTTACACTTCCAACCTGGAGCATAAGGTTCCGCTCTTGCGACTCCACTCTGGCCGGCCGGTTAAGGCAAGCACAGAGGTGAGGGCCAGATCACTCGAGCCCTCTGGAGGTTAGGGGTCCGCGGTGTCGCCACTCACCGTCAGCTCGCCACAAGCTGCCCCCGCGGGTTTATTATATTATTATTATATGCTTTTGCTATATTTTATCCTGAAGCTCTGCCTGGGTTCACTGTTATAGCGGGCGGAGCCGCACAGGCAGCTAGTGTTATTTACATGCCGAAACTGATTTGACTTCCTTTTGTTTAACAATAACAATAAGACTGTGAAATAGTAAATAAATAAATAGTAGGGGACAATCTTACACAAATCGACCTAGTCCCATAGTAAGCTCATTAAGGCTTGTGTTATGGGTACTAGACGACGATATATATTAATAGATATAAATACTTAAATACATAGAAAACTTCCATGACTCAACAAACAAATATTCATGCTCATCACACAAATATTTGCCCTTACCGGGATTCGAACCCAGGACCTTCAGCTTCGTAGGCAGCGTCACTACCCACTAGGTTAACCGGTCGTCAAAACCGGTCGGTTGGGATGTGCCCAACAATGGAGTTAAACCCAAGCATGCAAGCAAGTCATGTAAGGAATTATTTAAAACCTACCACATCATGACTTACTACTCTAAACTCAAACTCACACTACTCCAAATACATGTTTGAGGTACTAATGTTTGTGAGAACCAATCCACGAACGATTAAACGGTTTGAAGTACCAGGAAAACAGCTCCGATCAGTCCGATCCACTGGAAGGCTAAGAACAGTACCTCGTCGCATGTAGGGTTACCAGATACAAATTTCTAGTCCTGACAAAATTCCTGATTTCGGCCAAAATTCCTGACACGCTTTGTCAATGTTGATTGATTTATGTTTATATCGTAAAAAGATAATTACGATTATTTATAGATAAGTTACAATTTATGAAACTCCAAAGTACTTGTGGCTTTACCTTTTTTGTTATTGTGATTAAAAATATGAGTTTACAGTGTTTAAAAAAAATGTATTTTCATTTATTAGCCGAAAATTCCTGACATTTCCCTTTTCCGGCCGCATTCCTGACATAATATGCCTAAAATTCCTGACATGTCAGGAAAATTCCTGACATTTGGTCACCCTAGTCGCATGGCACTTTCAGTAAAAAATCCTAGGGTAATTCTGTATTCGGGTATTCTGTATGTGAGTATATGGACATATATTAGACATGGTTAATTTTAAATTGTTTTATAATTCGATAATGTTCTAGTTTTTATTTTGACGATCATTACGAGATATCAATCAATATTTAGATATATTCCTTATTTTTAACCGACTTCAAAAAAAAGGAGGAGGTTCTCAATTCGGTTGTATTTTTTTTTTGTTTTTAAATTTTTTTTATCTTTTTTTTTCCAATGTTTGTTACCTCAGAACTCCGTCATTGATGAGCCGATTTGTAAATTTAGTTTTTTGTTGGTCAGCATATGCTTCCAGGTGGGTCCCATTTTTTCCAAAATTCAGTTGGATGATGGGATCCATGAGGAATTGAGGGAACTCCTCAATTATATTAGGCACGCGTGTAGTTATTTTGGTATTTTCTATTATAACTCTTGTATTTACACCCGGAAATCATAAATTTGGTGGAGTGGCATTGATGATGAAGACAACAGATGACTTATAGAACTCCTCAATTATGTACTTAAAAGTACAAAAGTATATCACAGATTCTGATAAGATTCCGTTGAAATAGCAACTAATGAAGTGCCAAAGGTGATCCTTGTGGAATCGACGGAAGTCCTCAAATATTATCAGCCCACACACAGCGATTTGGTTTTTTTCTATAATAATTTATTTATTTATTTATTGACAAATACATTTACGTGACATTACAGTAATAACCAATGCGTCATGAAACTAAAAACAACAAATAATACTATTTAGGCGACGAAACGGCGTGGCCCCGATGCATCGTCATTTCCATCAACGCATTTGGTCTTGGAAATCAGTCCATGTGGTAAATTGGAAAAGAAATGTGGAAATA
Organism: Epinotia ramella; assembly: GCA_947578815.1. NCBI lineage: Eukaryota > Metazoa > Arthropoda > Insecta > Lepidoptera > Tortricidae > Epinotia > Epinotia ramella. The sequence continues at coordinate 23,773,445 of OX388205.1, forward strand.
TTATCGTGCCTCGGCGGAGTACTAAATTGAAGTTGGTTAAAACTTTGTTTTTAAAATAAATTATGACTTTATCATTAATCATTTTGTAATAATAGATGTCCATAATAATGTCGTATTGTACCTGTGACATTTCAGTCATTTAACATTCATTATTTGACTATAATTAAATAAGTTCGTATAAAGTTAACTTATAATGTAAATTTATTTTATGAAATAAATAAATCTAAATCTAAATCAAAGCTATACTTTTTAGCCACGATGTAGAATTTGTAGAGCGTGACGGGTAGAGTTAAGCCGTGTGGAGTAGGAAGCTAGGCGCTACTTGCGATCTGAAATCTATTGAACGCTGAAAGCCCTAGGAAGCTTGGCAATCACTTTACATGTCATGTTTGTAGTGGGATTTATCTTGTTCGCTTCCAGCTCTCACGATAATCCACACATTGCGAGTTCAAATGTCATGAAAACTGTTGAGTCGTCACGTCCGGACCCAAAAGTAACCCAAAGGAAACACGCACGAAGACCTACGTACAGGGACGTTTTCTCCGTTAGTGTAGGAATAGTAAACTCCAAACACATAGTGTATTTTATCTCGAATATAAGTTCTGTAACGTGTTTTTTTTATGGAGTCTGTGCGGAAATGGAAGCGTCGTAGGATTTTATGGCGTTAAAGGCGTAATTTACGGATTGTTGACATGTCAACGGTATCACGTCATTAGAGTTCGAAAGTTTTTGCAAGTAAATAGTGGTCCTTTTTATTATTACAAGCTTTATATTAACTTGACCTGTTCGTATGTAAATTGTAGGGTGTCCGTCAAAATTTGCAATAAATTTTTCAGTCACTTGCCGTTATCCGATTGAGCTGAAATTTTGGATATTAGTATAGTTTGGATGACAATTCAATATTATGGTATCGAGCTGATCTGATGATGGAGACAGAAGGTGGCCATGGGAATTCAGTATTTAACCGACGTTTGAATCGTCTCAATGAGAGACGATGATGATGGTATACAGAAAAGTACAGTTTAAATTTTGACGGAAACTTATTTTCGCTGACAAAACCGAATAATATTTAATAATAATTAAAGGATTATGACACTATCTACGGCTTGCCCTATTTTAGGTGACTTTTAATTTAAAAAAAAACGCAAGAACAATAAGACGTACGTATAGTAATGTAGAGTGAAGGCAGGACATTTACGTGGTACCTACGTCTTAATCCGTTGTGATCGTTTTTCAAACAGAATCAAGAATACGTCAAATCATTCATCATTCAAAAACTATTTAAACCACGTTCGATCGGTCCTTATTCCTCATCTAACAGCCAGCACCATATAACATTATCAAAAAGTACCAATCCCACATTAAAACGTGCACGAAAAGTTTTTGTCATACGACAGTTGTTCGATGTTAGTTCTTTTTTCTGCCACGAACCTTCCCTTTCCGCACTGACTCTACGTAACTGGACAAACAAAAGTAACAAGGATACTTTTCGGAAACCATCAGCACCACCTCATCCTTAATTTAGAGCATCAGATATATTGGCTCAATGAACCGAAAGATACATTGAAACAGCTGTAAATAAATTGCTCTTCGGGAAATCTTACGCAATATACTCTCTCAACTCATTCAACCGTCATCGGGATGTTATGGAAAATGGCCGAAAAGAAACAGAAAAACGCGTTTTCTTTTAAATATTCCATAATACATCAATGAGATAAATATGCTTTACCTCATGCCATGTTAGCAACGGAATTTTAACGGACAAATTTGTCTACATCTCTTCGTTTATATTAAGGGATACATATTGTAATAGTTTTACTTATTAAGTAAGTACTTATACAGGATGTTAACGGGGTCATGATCCGGAATGACAAAAAGCGAATAAGATGATCATACTGAACAACCTTTCCCATGGGACCAACCACGAAATCGCAAAAAAAACCAGGTATTCCATACATTAACTCTCAATTAAATCGCAGTTAACTCACAGTTAACTCTTAATTGGCTCTTTTTTTTTGCGATTTCGTGTTTGGTCCCATGGGAAAGGTTGTTCAGTATGATCATCTTATTCGCTTTTTGTCATTCCGGATCATGACCCCGTTAACATCCTGTATAAGTGCTTTTCAAATATAAATATTTTTGTTGCATTTCAAATTGGTTTTCTTTGAAATTGCATGATGCATTTATTAACGCACGATTTTAAAATCTCATTGGGAATAGGGCTTTACAGAAAAGCGTTTATTTGCCCAATATAATGACCACAAATAAAATAATCATTTTCTCAAAAAAGAGGAAATGTGGTCAGAGATCTATATCCGAATTAGGGGTACCTCTTTAAATGTAAACCATCGATGCATGCGTTTTAGTTCATCGAAAAGAGATCAGAAATGTCACGCGATACATGCGTCCCTTTCATTTTACTCCTGACGTCATTGAGCCTTGCTTTGTTTAAGGAAATCTCTTGTTATAGCATTGTATATATTTTTCACTTTTTACCAACTAGTTTAAATCATGCTAAAAATTTACTCTGTTCACCTATAATACTACTCATGTTACTCCTTTGGAGTTGCATGTACAACCCCAAAGGGGTTGGGAGGAGGAGGAGGAGGAAGGAGGCTGCGGTGTCCGCTTACCATCAGGCGGGCCGTACGCTTGTTTGCCACCGTCGTTGTATAGAAAATAATAATAAGTAAGAATAATAGAATTAATTTTTAGTATAAGATATTAAAAAAAAAAAAAAAAAAAAGTTCAATGACATTTGATGTCGATATCGGCGACTGAGTACATATTCAGTGAACGTGATGGGTGTCGGAGTCTACCGTAGTTTATTTTAAGCACCACAATACAGTGTCGTTACACGTAAGCAAGGAAAATAAAATGAAATTAGTGTACCTATGTAGTAAGTGTGGGTATATGTTTACATTTAGCAAGTCAAATTTTTGGTTGTTTGGCATACGATTATAACTTGGATAAAAAGGGATGATGGAAACCGAAGGTTGCCATAGGAAAAGTAAAGAAAACAAATGCAACCACTATTGAGATGGAATTTGGACTTTTTCTAATATCTTCGTGTACACGAATATGTAAGCAAAGTACAGCCTATAATTAATAAATAAATAATTGCGGACCATTTTACATAAATCGGCCTAGTCCCAAACTAAGCAAAGCTTGCTATAATATAATAGAGTGCCACAATTACCGATCCTGCGCCACCCGCATCCAGCGGACTCCCGTTGACCTTTACGTTGTAATGAAACCAAAACATATACCCGACATCGCCCCTGGGAGCCACGACTTTCGAAAGATTATCTATTATTATCTGTGTTAGGTATTGATTGATCTTTAACTTGAGACATCTTTACTCTACGTATACCATTTTTCTTATAACATCAAGAAACTACTGCTAGTTTTCCGCCTTATCCACAAATGCGGGAGCCGAGCGATCCAATTATAATAATGCTTTCGCATGTGTTGCGAGTGCATGTTCTCAGTAAAATGGACTGCTTATATTTGTTCAAAATATTTATAAATAAAATATGTCAGTACCTACTTACTGCTTACGAAAATGCATGGAGCGTGAGTTTTTTTTTATAATATCTTAAATGTCATTATTACATTAAGTAGGTACAGTCAGCGTCATATAGTTAGTAGCCACCAGATTAGCCAAATATTTCGTAACACACCCTTATTCTTATAGTAATAAAGACGTGCACCAAAATATTTGGCTACATTGGCTGCTACTAACTATATGACGCCTACTATATGACGCCTACCTAATCATAAAAAGTCCATGGTACCTCATTTTTTTCTTTTGCATATATACCTACTATAATACGAAGTATTCTAGTCAGCAGAGCTACAGGTATATAAAAAATATTATCATAATTCGAAAGATATAATTATGATACAGATAAAAGCGGTTTTATTTTCATATTTCAAACCCTTAATTCTTTCAATAACCTTTAATGAACTATTTTAGTACTTGATGCTTGCTCGTACAAGGAACATGAATATTTATTTATTTACAGCATATTCTAATTTTTTAGAATAACTGCACTCAATATATCGAACAATGAACTATCAACATGGAAAAGTTGAAACACAGGAGCGTAATAGCGACCATTCATGAGAGATAAAAGCTCACAAAATAAAACAGGAGCGTAATAGCGACCATTCATAAGAGATAAAAGCTCACAAAATAAAACAGGAGCGTAATAGCGACCATTCATAAGAGATAAAAGCTCACAAAATAAAACAGGAGCGTAATAGCGACCATTCATAAGAGATAAAAGCTCACAAAATAAAACAGGAGCGTAATAGCGACCATTCATAAGAGATAAAAGCTCACAAAATAAAACAGGAGCGTAATAGCGACCATTCTAGCAAACTTTCTAGCGAGCATTCTAACGAAATGCTTTTATTTAGTTTCACCTGTCCCGTTGTCTGTCTATCTGTAATCAAATCTTGCAAGTTGATCCACTTCATAGCAATACTGCGTTATAAATTGTAACATAAGGAAACTACCCAAGCAACAGAACAATAAAACGCACACAAGAATATAAATCACCCTCTTATTTGCTCGTTATCCCACTCCATTATTGACCAAGCAAGCGAAGCGAACGAAGATCTTCCTTTCAAGTTGGGCCATTTTTGTTTTATTGTCCGTATATCCCGATGTACAGTCGACAACACAGCTAACTGACCATCGGAAATCGAATCTGACTTTAAGAGCATTGTAATAAGGTTCTAGGTTTTCACGGTATGGTCAGTTAGCTGTGTTTTCGACTGTACTCTACGGGTTGCATTTCTCCACCGATTCTCGTGAAATTATCTGAGCCGGTTTGATAAGAATGTAAGTATTATTTTTTATAGATTCAGGTTTTGGATATATTTCATTTATAGGGTTCCGTAGCCAAATGGCAAAAAACGGAACCCATATGGATTCGTCATGTCTGTCTGTTTGTCGGTCTGTCCGTCCGTATGTCACAGGCATGTTATTTGAAAACTATAAGGTGTATTATTTGAATAAAATTTTGAGGATAGGTGTATTTTGTTAGCCGCTACATAGTTTTGTGTTGAGTAATTACTCAACATTTTTTTTAGTGGTTCACTCCATACATAAAACTGAAAGTTCAAAAAAAAATACATTGCAAGCCCACGTGTGGCACATCAATCGATAGCCCTTTCAAAATAAATATAAGGTTTTTCAGCAATTTTTTTTAATAAGTGAGTGGAGTCAGACATAATCGCCCCGAAAGTCACTAAAATTATGTGAGACGGCCTCTCTAATTTTTGAACCGTGTATTTTAACAATATGAAAAAAAACTTGAATTCTTTTAGCGAAAATTGTTTTGAACAAGATCGGTTCAAAGGTTTCGAGATATTTCTAAAAACTGCCTTCCTTGAAGAAAAGGACGTAAGTGCCATAAGATTTCAGTAACGATACGACCTACCTATGTAATAGGCACGGAACCCTTCGTGTGCGTGGACCGACACGCACTTGCCGCTTTTTTATTTTTTTTAAGCCGTGTTTACTCAGGGCCAAGTATTATAAAAAGAGATAAAACTAATATCAGCACTACGTGGTCTCAGTGTGACACTAACAAACGCAATTGTATAAAATTAATTTGTGTAGTGGCTTCAGAGCGGTGTTCATACATCAACGTCAACTGGTCTTAGCGGATTGTAAGGTCACGCCTGGCTTAAGGGGATGCCTTGATTTGAGTCGTACACGCCCCCTAGACAGAGACACGCTGATGCCTTCCGCCCACGAAAAAAAGAGAATCGGGAATCGCTGTTTTGGACAAATTTCGATAAATACCTAACTTAATTAAGGTTTATTAAAATTTTATAAAGTGAGATTTTAGATGAGATAAAATACTATAATTTACTTGATTGTGTCGTAAAATAATGTACCGTTTGAGTAGGCTGAGTAAAAAAAGGAAAATACAGACCCAACTTTGTTTTTTTTTTCTATCGAGGAAATTTTAATTTCCATAAAATCAGATGAACAATCATATATTATAGTCAAGAATCATATATCTGAAAATCAGACCTTATTGTTTCTTAATCTAGTCAGAACGGCGTTTCAAAGCACGCGATAATTTCCAATGCACCGCCCGCGCCCTGCCAAGAACCGCTACGCGTTACGCTCGTAACCGATCCAGTGGTTTTCTCGCTAAGTGGCGAATCGTTTCGTTTATACCAAAACGGCAATTTCAAATAATTAAGTCCACGTCATCTTTCTTCCGTAAACTCGATAAATACACGAATTATTGCGTACTTAATCATATTTTGACCGAAGGTAAATTCGAACAAGCTGTTAGACAAAGTTTTTACATAGACCATTGTACCGTATTTTTTACCTTTGTAACTTTTTAGTTGTTGTGTAAACATCTCAAAGTTTGTTTGTTCCGGTTTTGATCGCTTTTATGTTTCTTGTAGAATTATTTACGGCAAAATTTCTTAGAAATGTATTTGCTTTGTGCGTTGATGATTTGATGTAAGATAACGTAAACATCTTTAAGGCTTTCTTATTCGAGTAAAGCTACATACGCGACACAAAATATCCGCTAGGCGGCGCAACGTTATCGTTATTCTCCCCAGTAACGCACACCACTACATTTCACGCACACTATCTCACTTTACTGTGGCAGTTCACTGACCTAGGATTCATTATTTTTTTGGTGACATTAAGAATTTAAACCAGTCACCAACCTCCTTAGAGAAAATTGTAATTGTCAAAACATCGTAGGTACTGTAAAATGACAGACTTGTTCACAATGTTCACATTTCGTAATTTATTCCAAGTATGTTTCTTAGGTACATTTCGGTGGGTGACATACAATTGAAAAGTAAATAGTACATACAATATTGACAACGCTATAGTAACTCTATGCGGTTTATTACTAAGGTGCAAAATCGCATGAATATAAGCAGAACAATATCAATTAAATTTTGCTATGATTTTGCCTGTTTCTACAGAAAATATCGATCTTCCTACCGCACAATTTTTAAGAGAATTCCGCACAAATTCTATAAAAAAAAACTAAGATGAAGTTGTAGGTTGTGTCAATCAAACACACATAACTAGGAAGCATCAGCATTGCAATTCAGCGAGGAAATGCCGCCAGCGTCCTCGGTACAATGCCTCGAGGGCCTTTTTAGGGTTCCGTAGCCAAATGGCAAAAAACGGAACCCTTATAGATTCGTCATGTCTGTCTGTCTGTCTGTCCGTCCGTATGTCACAGGCATTTTACTCGAAAACTATAAGGTGTATTTCAATAAAATTTTGAGGATAGGTGTATTTTGTTAACCGCTACATAGTTTTGTAATTAAATTACTAAAAAAAAAAGTTTTAGGCGTGCTCTCCATACATAAAAGTGAAAGTCAAAAAATAATTTTTCATTGCAAGCCCACGTGTGGCACATCAATCGATAGGGCTTTCAAAATGAATATAAGGTTTCTCAGCAATTTTATTGATTAAGTGAATAGAGTCGGAGATAATCGCCTCGAAAGTCACTAAAATTGTGTCCCCCCCCTCTAATTTTTGAACCGTGTATTTTAAAAATATGAAAAAAATCAGGCTCATAGGGCTTATTAAATTCTTTCAGCGAAAATTGTTTCAAACAAGATCGGTTCTAAGGTTTTTGAGATATTTCTAAAAAACTGCCTTCCTTAAAGAAAAGGACGTAAGTGTCATAAGATTTCAGTCACGATACGACCTTTTTAATAGGCACGGAACCCTCGTTGTGCGTGGTCCGTCACGCACTTGGCCGCTTTATTTAGATTTGACTTAGTTTCAATTTAATTTAGTTAATGTTAGTTATCATCTTGTATTTATACTTTTAAAAATAAACTATTTACATAGCTATTTACCAGGCAGGATATGTAGGGAAGTCCGGGAGAGATGAACCCCATTTTACTTAAAGGTGCTTAAAATTTTAGGTGTTAGTCGCAGTGACTTGATTTTGCGGGGCCCACATGTGTCAAATTTAATTAGGTAGTATTTGATATAAAGAAAGAAAGAAAGAAAGAAGACATTTATTCACTACGCAAAAGACACACAGAGACAAAGGGAGCACAAATACAATACAATTTACACATAATGTGTGTGTCTTCGCGGCAGTGAATCGGTCGCTGTCTCAGCATTATGCCGAGGTGTCAGACAGACACCTACAGCGCTGATTTTCAGACAGCACCGTACGTGACCCACGGAACGCAACACAACATACCGCCGATACAAACGTATACACAAAATACATAAATAATTAATATACTAGTAAAATAAGTAACACAAGCACAATGGGATGAGAGACATGTGAAAAACGCGAAACGGTTGGGATGTTTAATAAAACAAAATGGATACAAATTAAATAAAGTGCTGGATGGGTTAGGGTTGGGATTTTTGGAGCGTCAACAAATAGCCCTTAAGCTGGCGCCTAAAGGTATACCTGCTAGACGCTCCTTGGATAGGTGGGGGGAGATCATTCCAACACTTGGACGCCGCGAACCTGAAGCTACCTCGAAACGCCGCGGTCCGATGCTTTGGCACCAGAATCATCGCCTTACACCTACGCGCACTCTTAGGCCATACAAGTCTACTCAGCAAATATGCTGGGACCCCAGATTGAACTATGCCAAAGAGAAGAGTGGCGAGGTGAAGCCGTCTGCGTGCAGGCATGTTCAGCAGACCAGCGGCGTTCAAGTAGGGAGTGATATGGGAGCGGGGTGGGACTCGGAAACAGAAACGAATGCATGCGTTTTGCACTCGTTGTATGAGATTTTTTGTACGACCAGTAATGCAGCCAGCATAGACAACATCACAATAGTTTAATCTTGACAATATCAGCGATTCACAAAGGTTAACACGCAAATCAACACTTAAGTAATCGCGAACATTGTAAAGAACTTTAAGGTGGTAGAAGCAGTTACTCACAACTTTCAGTACGTGGTTCTCAAAGCGCAGCTTGCCGTCCATGAGGAGGCCAAGGTTAGTTGCTTCTACCACCCTCTCTATTGGTTCGCCCATGATAGCAATCTTACTGGTAGTCAAAGTCTCGAGGTTACTGATGGTATTACGGATTTGATGCTCTGACCCAAATACAACATATTTCGACTTGGATTGGATTGTTGATTAATTTAATATTTGTTTTTATAATTTTATTGTCAAAAACAGAAAAATAATTTAAACCCACCCTATACGGGAGAGATGTCCAATGCACTGGGCAGTCTTGACTATAGATCTAAGAAATCTATCTAACAACGTAATCAGAGTATACGATGTTACATGTTAAAAGAAAAAAAAACAACAGATTATGTGTGTACACAGTCTTGACAATAAAATAGATTAAAATAGATTATGATTATGCCATTTCAGAACAAAAACTTCACTAAGAGTCTCTTCCCCTTACTTACATTTTTATCCGCTTTATATGGCGAAGTGATATCCTGTTGATACCAAATTTATTTGCTGTGCTCCAGAAAGATGCTATATTTAAATGTATGGTATTTTTGATTTCATAAGTCTTAGGTTTATGGCGAGCCACTATCGCTTTGTATAAAAATGGCACAAATTGATAAAACCAAACTTTACAAAACTGATGCTTTTTTTAAATGGCTGTAACGGATGATTAATTTAACTTGAACATGATAAGAAAACATGTCTTACCTTAAATAGCATTAGAATGTAAAGATATATTTTTTCCACTTTCAACATGCGAAACATCTTTACCGCGCTTAACGCCGAAACGTACTACTGACTGAATTTGACCTGGCAACGGCGCCGATTGAGGTGGTTCAAGTTTCCTACCCGGTCAAGTCTCCCGGTTTTCCCTACCTATACTACTTACCTTCGAAAAGTATCCCAATGCAATGACTGTAGACTCATTCGTTTATAATTTGTGATCAATCAGGTAGTAAAGTGAACCATATGAAACTATGGATCTGATACTATTAAATGAGCAATATTTGTATATTGTATATTATTTGAAATCACGTTCTCGAAAACGGCTCTAAAGATTTCAATGTAATTTCGAATAAGTATAGGGTTTTACGGAGGCGAAAAATTGATCTAGCTGGTTCTCATGTCTGGGAAAATTAATTGTCGCCGTATTTTCTCGTATTTCACCCGAGCAGAGCTTGGTCGCCCAGGGACTACATATAAACACACAAACAAAATGTACACATATATACGCCATACTGTTTTAGGTGGTCTTCTTCATTTACTTTCAGTTTAAAAACATGCAGAGGTTGAAGTGTGCTGGTAGCTATAGATTAGTATTTTGAAGATCTGTATCCAATAGGCGTCGCTTTGTATTGTCCACAGTTTATTCAATAGCATCATGACGGGGCCTGCTATACTATGTCATCGATAGTTTTTGTAGCAGCAGAAGTATTAGCGGTAGACCAGTGGAACGTCCAATTGTAGAGGATTACGAGTTGATCTTATAAATATTATTAGGATTCAAGTCGTTGGCACTGCAGCACTGCACTTCACTGGGTGGCGTAAACCTTATGGCAGGATCACAATTACAGCATCAGAAATGGCAAAATCTTCATAATTCGTAGTACACGATACGGTGCTTCTTGTACTTCATATTATTTATTTACGGCCGTATTCATAAACGTCTTACAAGCCTGTTTTAACTAAAATGGCGTTAAAATTCGTTTGTCCTTATCTGTCACTTTGACATTTGTGTTCGTATGAAAGGGACAAAGCACATTTTATTTAGCAGAGGCATTTTAAATTTTATGAATAAGGGGGTTAGAATATTAGCTTTGCAAAATCAATAGTTGCGTAAGACAACATGACATAATTAATGTCAAATGTCAGACGTACCTAATATGTCAGATGTCACGATAAATCTGTCACAAATACACACACATGCACCTATATATACGGCGTAAATGACTATGTGACCTGTGTTATAAAAAAATACTCCTCATGCTAAAGAAACTAATTGAACCTTTTTACATTAAGAAAGGGCTCGAAGAAGAAAATAGTGGAAAATTGCGTTGTAATGGTATGTTTTTTGAACCTTTATATTAGTGCGTATTGTAAAAATACCATAAACATCTAGTTTGAGTGCTTATCCAACCGCATCACATCTAATATTTTTTCCCTAAAATCATATTACTATCCGGTTGCTGGTATTAAATTTGTGAAAAATTCGGTTGTCAAAATGAAAAAATCGCTACAGACGTCCGTCCAGCCCGAGGCCGCATGGCCATCTGCCTACTAAAATGAGACGCGCAGGTCACTTTCCCAGAGAAATTGTGTATAGATAAATATAAAGCCATGTTTAAAGAAAGTGTCCGTAAAAAGATCTTCTTTACATCAGTGCCTATTTTTTGTCATTATTCACTTGAGTCAATTTTGCGCCTACTTTATGTATGACTCGAAATAAGATCAGAATATTCCCTTTTTTCTTGGTATGATATGATCGAGCAAAGTTCAAAATATCGTGTTTTGGTCCGTAAAAGTAACAAGGGCGATTATTAAACTATAACATATCTCAATATTCCATCAAAAAACTCAGTTTTTCATTGTTTATTGTTGAATGTAAAAGAGCTCGATTTCGAATAACGTGGCCTTAAGTTATAAACGACCATAGGCGGTAACGTATACAATTTTGAGTAAATACGGTTTTTGAAAACTACAACTTTAATCGGAGAGTTTGATAAAAACATAGCTTCGTTTCTAGTTTTAGGCACGAAAAGAGCTGCTGATGTAACTACTACTAAAATTATAAAAATCGCTTGCTACGGACACTCCAAAGCGGGACCTTACTTAGATAGCTTAGGATTAGAGTCCAAGAAAACCTATCTAATCTCTTTTATTATCTCATTGAATCAGTAATAAAATTCTCAAAGAAGAAAACGAACGAGGTTTCATGATACTTTTTTCAGTAGAAGCAGTAAGAACTACCTATATAAAACAGCAAAAAATACCGGCATACGTAGAAAAAGGGCTTCATGCATATTTATTTAACAAATCAGGTATAATTTGAACTGATAACTTAGCATACAAGGGGTAAATACCTACCCCGTACAAATGGAATGGCAGAACGCATGGAGGAGGCATGAATTGTATAAATCCTGCCTCTAGACGAAAATAAAAGTAGAAAAAGACATTTGTTCGGTCTACCGTATTCCTTTGCAATTCAGCTTAATCATTCTGATTCTAAGTTCTTTTATTATTATTACGTATAGGTACGCATTTGACCACTATCTTACTGTTGAGATCGAGGTGTTACATGCATAAGTATTTAGATAGTGCCTACCTATTCACATCACGTCCAGAAAATATTCATTATAAGCAGCTGGGAAAAGGTTTGCCGGAAGTGAGTTCCGCTCTTGGCTTCTTGCAAGAAAACTGAGCAAAGCGCTTAGTGCGAATTTGTGCTAAATCAACAACATAAGGTTGGAACCCACTTGCGCCTAGTCCTTATCCTAAGATGGTGAAATGGTGAGGGTGGGATTAATTCGTGTAATCCTAGCGCACACACTCCGAATGTATTGTTTAATTCTTTAGAACACCGATAGGCAGGCAACTTTTTACGATGTGTCTTTGCATTTTAGCCGCAGTCAAATCTAAGTCACCAATGAGCTTCCTGGAACGCCCATCAATCGAATCCAAGGTGGCTAACTGATATTTAGCAGATCCGTCCCAGAGATGGCAGCCTCAGAGAAGTGACGAAAATATTGCAATTGTTCTACACCAAAGTAACCTTTGGTTGACAGCCCTCCTGCTTGCGTCGTGTTTTTCATTGCTGAGGGTCGTGAACTCCTCGATGAGAAGTTAGTGTTTGCCGCCTTGTTCCAATCCTTAGCAACGTTGATAATAACATATTATTTTACTGCTGTAATTTTTTGAAACGGGGACCGCTAGTTATTTAGTATTAGGTACTGGGCATTTTCCGCAAGTCGACATCCAGTGTGCCTATTTTGCGTGAATCGGTGGGGTAGCGCTACTCTAACCCCCCCTCTAGAAACTTGTTGAGTACCTTGGTGTTGCTGACTGCGTCCCGTAGTGTGTCTGGAGACCCTAGGTGCTTTTTTCTGTATACTTCTACCTGCTTGGAGTCCAGTAGAATGTGTTTAGTTGTTTCTTCTGCCTCCATGCACGCTCTGCACATTTATTTATTTATTTCAATATAGCAACTATTTTTACAGGTTAACCTAATGCAATAGCGCCTTAAATGCCTAATTGATTTAACCTAATTATTATACTTGCAGAAGACACACAGACACACTCTAACAAAATCGGACATTGAACAATGAAAAATATCAGTTTGGCACATGGGGCTGTTTGTGATACCTAAGTTGTGTAGGTGTCTGTTCAAGGTGTTGTGTCTTGTTATTATTCCAACCGGACCGTATCCTGTTATTCTTTTCATAATTAGCGAGATTTAACAATGATAATATTGAACTCTGTCACGAAGTGGCTGTCAAATTAAAGCCTCTCACAGACTGGCGCGGCCTGGCCGGGACGGTCAATACTAAACTTGTCATTAGTTGTCAAATTCACTATCGACCGCCACCGCAGGCCGCGCCAGTGTGATTCAAGCCTAACTGTTTAATGACAAGGCATTGACAAGTTTAAATCATTGTTAAAGTTTCAAAATTATCTTATTAAAATTAAGTTATCTTATGACATATTTTCTAACACGGGACAATTCAAACAGTGATTTAATATCTTAATTATAGAAACACGCGCGAAAGTAAAGAGGGCCACCTTAATTACTATGACGTCATTAATTTACGTCACACCCTACCCTCGCATGTCAATGCCAACTGAATGTATATATACTCTTACATTTACGTAGGTGTTACCTGAGGGGTTATCACGTAACGTTCCGAACACGCGTTAGGACAGTCCAACTGTCATTTTCCATATAAAAATTGTCATTTAGATCTACCTAACGTTCGTACAATGCGTTACGTGATTGACTGGACAGACTGGACTGACTGACAGGAGACTGCGTTTGACTTACAATTCTATCTGTAGTGCAAAAGTATTCAGAACGATTCAAAAATTGACCAAAGTCTATGAAAATCTCGGGTAGCCCCTTAACGGTATTAAAGGGACACCGAAACTGAATTACCGTGGATTCGTAGATGAAAGAATGCGTGATTTATTGCCCTTGAGCACATTTTCGGTATTACATTACAATTTTTTGTATTTGTATAGGTATAATCGCCATTCTGATCTCACCTAGAAACCTACAAAGATTTAAGTATATAGTATAGTGCATATTTTGTTATGTCTATCAAGAATAACCATCACTAGAACTTTGCCAGATGGAATGCTATTCTGCGCATTATTACTGGCCGCATTGTTATTTGGTGAGGTCATCGTTAAAGTGACTGGCGCTGCGGCATCCTCACTTTCTCAGGCAGTAACGTTAAATTTCCTGTCCGCACATATAATCTCACTCAACAAAAAGCAATGAACACTTAAGCCACAAAGCCCCTTACCTATGTATAACGTGTTTTAACTCTGGACTTAACCACATTCACTTAAAGCTGAATTTGCCAAAATAACTGGCGAACAAAGAGGTCGCAATTAAAATTAATCATAACGCGCTGGAAATCCGCTCGGATTCCAAAAGACGAATCCGAGCCCGATCCAGGCCGTACGGAAATTAAAAAGAAAAGTTGTGCATATATGTCAGCAGTTCTCATGCTGTATGTGAAAAGTCCACTGATTAAAGAACTGGCATTTGCTGCGCTGTGTGGCAGGCGAATTTTACTCCCTTGGTGCATTGTGCGGGCAAAAATGGTCTGAGTCACTTTACTGATCATAAACTCTATGTCAAGTCGGTTTGCTGAAATTACTAATATTATAAATGCGAAAGTTTGGATGCTTCAACAGAATTGGATTAAATTTAGCAAGAAGATAGTTTATAGTGTAACAGCAAGCTTACAGTACTTGTTGATTATATTCTTAAAAATAGGTACCTAATTCAGACAAATACTATAAAACCGTTTCACACGGCCGGCGCTCCTTGAAATTGACCTTACGTCAACATTGGAACAATAAAGCACAGTGCTGGTCTCCTATTTCGTCTTTGTATTATGGTTGAGATTACTTAATGTGGCCGGCCTTTTATAAAACTGTCATTGTAATTAGAAGCTTCTGCCTTCGAACGTAGAGTTGCTTTTTGAATGAACCACTGATGCAATTTGGCCAACTTAAATAATCTCATGTATACCATTCAAGTGTTTTAGGTTCTTGAAACTCTATGCGACCAGACGATAACAAAAAACAGTTAATGGGCTTAGATCCGAAAGGACTTATATTAGTTGCAAGATATAACACATATGTCTTTTGACTAATTTATAGTAGGACTATTAATTATTGTAAACCAAAATGACGTATGTTAATATGGCATGTAAAATAATTACACCTTTTTAATATTGGACAAGAATCCATGTATAGGGTTTTGTCTTTACATTAGAGCAGTCGAGATTGGACCTCGCGACAGGTTGGAATTATCTCATTCGGTTTCCCTTATAATTAATCATCAATTAAATTTGATATTAGATTTCCGCGCGCGTTTCGCGTTTTATTTGTATGAAATAGTGTTCAATTACTAGAGATTTTATAGTGATATTTATAGAGACAATTTTAAGACATTTTAGAGACGAATAAATTTTTAGTGTAGGCACGTATTTTTTAAGACAATTGACAATAGTGCGAGTGTGAAACATTAAGTGTTTGATTTGTTTTATATGAATAGTTAATAATTATAGAGTCAGTGTTCACATTAAGTATTTATAAAAATTTACCTATGTAGTTATTTAAGAGTAAAGTGTTTATTTTTTTTGTTTGTAATATTTAGGTCGTCGCTTCGGGAGATTAGCTGGAAATATAGTTCTGCGTGCTAATTGCTGAGATAGACATTTCCAAGGCTTCATAAATTAAAGGTATAGTTAGTTCTTTTCTGCAATTCAACGGGTCCGCTGAGCCGTTTAATCGAACATTAATAGGGGCCATAGGGCCAGATATTATTCCAAATTTTAATATTATGTATATACTATCTCTGGTATGAGAGTGGATTTAAGGATACACTACTATTGTCTTGAAATACAACTCTAATTTAAATAAGGATGCATGAATAGGTATAATAAATGATAGCATTGCAATGTGATTGAACTTTGGAAGAGCACACACACACACATCTCAATTTTATAACTGGCTCTTTTTAACTTTTCTAAAGCATTGTAGTGTTATGCATTTAATGGCTTTTTGATTCTATTATTTGTGACAAGATAGTGAACTTACATTAAAAAAAGAAACTTCTATACACACCCATTGTATTTCGTGGCTTTAGCCTGATTTCAATGGACATACACTCATACACATATCACATTTACACCAACATACATAGCTGACACACCACGAGCTTAGATTTCATTTGAATACACGCACTTAGGTACACTCGACGCAAAGCTTTTTGGCTGATACTAGATCCTGGATTGCTGGAGTCGACTCGAGTTTACACCTAAGGAATCTGACGTGTCAATTTCTTAGAAGCTGTGAACTTTTCATACACAATAGGTATAAATCCAAGGCCTGAGCTATTTATATGTTCTGTAACATTGCGCTCTGTTTGTTCTGGGATGTAACTCATTCGATTATACGGACCTTTGACATCTGCGTCAATTAGTGGAAGTAGAGTGACACTGCAGGCCAATTTAAGGGACAGACAGTACAGTGGATGTTATAGCATATAAATGGTATTCAGAGCACCTTGTACATAATCGACAACAATCACTATCTCTGTTACAAATACCGTGGCTGCACGAACGTTTAGGGTATGCGTAAATTCTGCCGCGCGTTATGCTTTGCGTAATTATTAAAATTAATCTTGGCAATCTGCGTAAAGTAAATTTAAAAGTACTTAAGTACTTAAGATTCGTGTAAGATGATGAATGTGTAGGAGAGATGGTTTGAATCAAATAGATAGTAAGGGTTGATAGGTTGCATCATGACGGATTTGTTGGTTTGGCGAGGGTGTAGGAGCGTTGGGAGCCCTCGAAAGATTCAAGATATAACAATAGGTATAGGCCCCATTTTTAAGACCTACGGTCTAGAATCCCAAGGTCCCCTTGTAGTCTGTTTATTTTACAGGTCATCGTTGTCGTTCATCGTGATGGAGCATTTTATAGTATAATTTTAGTTAGTTCTAAGTTAGAAATAAATGTATGTAATTAGTATTAGATAATTATAATTTGTATACGGTAATTAACTAATTAAATCAATTATCTTTGTTCGAGTTGTACCTGATCGGGTGAGTCGCATGTTCACTTATGTAGATAGACTATTTGTTGATCTCAATTTTAAATTTTCATTTTGATTTGCGGATTTAATAATTATTGCTGATTTTTTACGGCTTGTTTTATCGTGCGATTTGATTTGCGGACGATAAAATTTATTGACGGATTATAATTTACAGTAATGTTTACGATTACTGAAATGACCTTTGACGTGTTTTGATTCGGTTTTTTGCGGCTTATGATCATACATTTACGTATGATTTTTGACGTTTATTTAAACGCATTATTTAATGCGTCGATTAAACTACATTTACGTTCTGATTAATTTTGAAATTTTAGTTTCATTCGTTTTATTTATTACGAATGTTATTTATTCACATTTATTTATTGCGTTTGTTACGGTTTCATTTGGAACATCATTTATTTACATTGACATTATTATTTTATACAATGCGTTTTACGACGAGATTTTAACACAACGTAGAGGGTCCTATTCGTACTTCTTGAACTAGACGATCACAAGTATTTTATTTATGGCCAGTATTTTAGTTAATTTATTAAATAGTATTTTATTTAAAGGAGGCTAGTTTAGTCTTTCTACAGTGTTGCCGTGAGACCAGGATTCAAGTCATTCAAAATTGAGTCTATTTAATTGATTTAATTACTTGATTACGAATCTGAGTTAAAGTTTAGTTTATATGTCATTATTCGCAAGTTGCTACACTTATAACAAAATTGTAAAAGATACAATTAAAAGGTGTTATTAGCATTAAATCGTTTTTGTGTAGTAGTTTGTAGTTTTAGAATAAAACATAAAATATGTACGCTTTATTAGAGGCAAACCCTATTTACGAATGTGAGGGCGTACAATTGATACTTATTACTCATGACTGCGTAATTTATTATTATCTTTACTAAACAGTCGTGCGATTTCTTTGTGAATATAATTTTTATGGGATGTAGTGTACGTTCTGCCTATTATCGGACAAAGCATGTACTTAATAGCAATTGTAATTAAATTAAATAAATATCGTTTCGGTCTTAGAGAAGTGAGGGCGCAGGTTTATGCTTAGTTTGCTCAGATGCTATCAGGGGTTTGAGTACATTACCTATTGAGATAGCCTCACAATTTCATCCTTTTCGATTCTAAAATTGTATCGTCGATCTGAGGGCGCTCTGTAACAGCAAGCTTACAGTACTTGTTGATTATATTCTTAAAAATAGGTACCTAATTCAGACAAATACTATAAAACCGTTTCACACGGCCGGCGCTCCTTGAAATTGACCTTACGTCAACATTGGAACAATAAAGCACAGTGCTGGTCTCCTATTTCGTCTTTGTATTATGGTTGAGATTACTTAATGTGGCCGGCCTTTTATAAAACTGTCATTGTAATTAGAAGCTTCTACCTTCGAACGTAGAGTTGCTTTTTGAATGAACCACTGATGCAATTTGGCCAACTTAAATAATCTCATGTATACCATTCAAGTGTTTTAGGTTCTTGAAACTCTATGCGACCAGACGATAACAAAAAACAGTTAATGGGCTTAGATCCGAAAGGACTTATATTAGTTGCAAGATATAACACATATGTCTTTTGACTAATTTATAGTAGGACTATTAATTATTGTAAACCAAAATGACGTATGTTAATATGGCATGTAAAATAATTACACCTTTTTAATATTGGACAAGAATCCATGTATAGGGTTTTGTCTTTACATTAGAGCAGTCGAGATTGGACCTCGCGACAGGTTGGAATTATCTCATTCGGTTTCCCTTATAATTAATCATCAATTAAATTTGATATTAGATTTCCGCGCGCGTTTCGCGTTTTATTTGTATGAAATAGTGTTCAATTACTAGAGATTTTATAGTGATATTTATAGAGACAATTTTAAGACATTTTAGAGACGAATAAATTTTTAGTGTAGGCACGTATTTTTTAAGACAATTGACAATAGTGCGAGTGTGAAACATTAAGTGTTTGATTTGTTTTATATGAATAGTTAATAATTATAGAGTCAGTGTTCACATTAAGTATTTATAAAAATTTACCTATGTAGTTATTTAAGAGTAAAGTGTTTATTTTTTTTGTTTGTAATATTTAGGTCGTCGCTTCGGGAGATTAGCTGGAAATATAGTTCTGCGTGCTAATTGCTGAGATAGACATTTCCAAGGCTTCATAAATTAAAGGTATAGTTAGTTCTTTTCTGCAATTCAACGGGTCCGCTGAGCCGTTTAATCGAACATTAATAGGGGCCATAGGGCCAGATATTATTCCAAATTTTAATATTATGTATATACTATCTCTGGTATGAGAGTGGATTTAAGGATACACTACTATTGTCTTGAAATACAACTCTAATTTAAATAAGGATGCATGAATAGGTATAATAAATGATAGCATTGCAATGTGATTGAACTTTGGAAGAGCACACACACACACACATCTCAATTTTATAACTGGCTCTTTTTAACTTTTCTAAAGCATTGTAGTGTTATGCATTTAATGGCTTTTTGATTCTATTATTTGTGACAAGATAGTGAACTTACATTAAAAAAAGAAACTTCTATACACACCCATTGTATTTCGTGGCTTTAGCCTGATTTCAATGGACATACACTCATACACATATCACATTTACACCAACATACATAGCTGACACACCACGAGCTTAGATTTCATTTGAATACACGCACTTAGGTACACTCGACGCAAAGCTTTTTGGCTGATACTAGATCCTGGATTGCTGGAGTCGACTCGAGTTTACACCTAAGGAATCTGACGTGTCAATTTCTTAGAAGCTGTGAACTTTTCATACACAATAGGTATAAATCCAAGGCCTGAGCTATTTATATGTTCTGTAACATTGCGCTCTGTTTGTTCTGGGATGTAACTCATTCGATTATACGGACCTTTGACATCTGCGTCAATTAGTGGAAGTAGAGTGACACTGCAGGCCAATTTAAGGGACAGACAGTACAGTGGATGTTATAGCATATAAATGGTATTCAGAGCACCTTGTACATAATCGACAACAATCACTATCTCTGTTACAAATACCGTGGCTGCACGAACGTTTAGGGTATGCGTAAATTCTGCCGCGCGTTATGCTTTGCGTAATTATTAAAATTAATCTTGGCAATCTGCGTAAAGTAAATTTAAAAGTACTTAAGTACTTAAGATTCGTGTAAGATGATGAATGTGTAGGAGAGATGGTTTGAATCAAATAGATAGTAAGGGTTGATAGGTTGCATCATGACGGATTTGTTGGTTTGGCGAGGGTGTAGGAGCGTTGGGAGCCCTCGAAAGATTCAAGATATAACAATAGGTATAGGCCCCATTTTTAAGACCTACGGTCTAGAATCCCAAGGTCCCCTTGTAGTCTGTTTATTTTACAGGTCATCGTTGTCGTTCATCGTGATGGAGCATTTTATAGTATAATTTTAGTTAGTTCTAAGTTAGAAATAAATGTATGTAATTAGTATTAGATAATTATAATTTGTATACGGTAATTAACTAATTAAATCAATTATCTTTGTTCGAGTTGTACCTGATCGGGTGAGTCGCATGTTCACTTATGTAGATAGACTATTTGTTGATCTCAATTTTAAATTTTCATTTTGATTTGCGGATTTAATAATTATTGCTGATTTTTTACGGCTTGTTTTATCGTGCGATTTGATTTGCGGACGATAAAATTTATTGACGGATTATAATTTACAGTAATGTTTACGATTACTGAAATGACCTTTGACGTGTTTTGATTCGGTTTTTTGCGGCTTATGATCATACATTTACGTATGATTTTTGACGTTTATTTAAACGCATTATTTAATGCGTCGATTAAACTACATTTACGTTCTGATTAATTTTGAAATTTTAGTTTCATTCGTTTTATTTATTACGAATGTTATTTATTCACATTTATTTATTGCGTTTGTTACGGTTTCATTTGGAACATCATTTATTTACATTGACATTATTATTTTATACAATGCGTTTTACGACGAGATTTTAACACAACGTAGAGGGTCCTATTCGTACTTCTTGAACTAGACGATCACAAGTATTTTATTTATGGCCAGTATTTTAGTTAATTTATTAAATAGTATTTTATTTAAAGGA
The DNA here is from genome assembly GCA_947578815.1 of Epinotia ramella. Lineage (NCBI taxonomy): Eukaryota > Metazoa > Arthropoda > Insecta > Lepidoptera > Tortricidae > Epinotia > Epinotia ramella. The sequence goes on from OX388205.1 coordinate 23,794,864, forward strand.
GGCTAGTTTAGTCTTTCTACAATAGCCTGGATAAAAATAATGATAGTTTCAATCCCGGGTCCACGCAGACGAAGTCGCTGGGCCGGGTGGCTATTTGCGTTGAAAGCAAAAAACATAATACTCACTCAGCACGCTGACAATACATGTTCGCTGATATTTTGACATATTTGTGCAACTTTGCTAGACTATTTTTGAATTTGCACTTGATTAATTGAATGGCATTATATTTATGATTCTTGACATTTTTACCTGCGCATGATTATCTTTTTAGGGTTCCGTACCTCAAAAGGAAAAAACGGAACCATTATAGGATCACTTTGTTGTCCGTCTGTCTGTCTGTCTGTCTGTCAAGTCCATTTTTAAAAAATAATGACATGTTTATTTTCAAAATGAAATAAATGAATCTAATCTAATCTAATCTAAAACGCTTTTTTTTTCCTACATGACTTTAAATTTTGGGCCCTCAACTAATTACCCTAGCCCCTAAAACGTGTAAGTGACTTGGTGTTATTTAATGTGAGCTTGAATTTGATGAATAAATGAAAATAAATTTAAATTAAACAAACTACCGTCAATATTGTTAATTAAACGAGCGAGCGAAGCGAACGAAGTTCTCCGTTTCTGCTTGGGCCCAATTTCTTTCGTATGTATAGGTACAGAAGACCGGCTGTTTTCCTCTACAGGTCGCATTCCTCAACTGATTCTCGCGAAATTTTGTGATCAGGTTCAATAATTATGCAGACTTTTTTTCCATTCAGTACCTATTTCGAAATGACAAATTAAGTAATCTTTTTAGGGTTCCGTACCCAAAGGGTAAAAACGGGGTCTGTCCGTCCGTCTGTCTGTCACCAGGCTGTATCTCAAGAACCGCGATAGATAGACAGTTGAAATTTTCACAAATTATGGATTTCTGCTGCCGCTATAACAACACATACTAAAAATAAAATAAAATGAATATTTAAGGAAACTCCCATAAAACAAACGTGATTTTTTTGCCGTTTTTATAGATAATGGTAACGAACGCTTCGTGCGCGAGTCCGACTCGCACTTGGCCGGTTTTTTTTATTTAGGTAACCGCGAGTTCTACACACAGGGCCACTTGTTATCTATCGCTTTGCACATTATAAAATAGCTAATATGTTTCTTTCAATAATGTCATTCTTCAGCTACTCGATTTGACTTCAGGTAGTTGGTCCTTGATTTGCAAGGTTGACCTAATCAAACTATCGAGGGTTGAATCCTACTAATATTGTAAATGCAAAAGTTTGGGAGCTTGGGTTTTTGTTACTCAATCGCGCTTAAACGGCTCGAACGATTTGTATGAAATTTTGCACGGAGATAGTTTATTTTATTTATTTATTTATAGACACGAAAAATAATAAAAAATGTTAATCATTTTATAGCCTGGTTTATAGGTTAACTAGTTTTTTTCCGGGTCCACGCAGACGAAGGCGCGGGTGGCAGCTAACTAACGATAATCATTTATTCGTTTTTACAGGATGTTCTTAAAATCTAACCAGTACGAACATGGCCTCTAATAGGGTGTAGCAACATGTTTTGACTAGCACAGCAAGTTACAAGATTACAACTAGTGACACTGTGAGCGGTAGATCTCGCGAACCTATCTTAAAAAAAAACGGAGAAGTGACTTGTCAAAAAAAACCTTGACAATTAAGGGGCTGAAAATACCTAATTTGGTGAAATTGATGTTATTTAAGCAGTTTTCTAAGAAAAACCATTTGTTCTAGCACATCAAATAAAAAAATATGGTGAATATTAATAAAAAGTGAAGAAATAATGAAGTTACAACTAAAAATTACATATTTACAAATTGCCTACAATATAGTCCCCCAGATCGGCGCTCTGCGGTAGGGTGCCTTTCCACTAGAGATGTGCTATGTCATGCTATGCTATGTTTTCATACATTTGTAACGTAGCTCTAGCTACAGCTACGTTACGTGGCTACGTTTCCTCGCTGAATGACGATGCCAATTCTTTGAACAAGCCAGCCCTATGATCAGCCGTGTGCTCGAAGAGCCGTTTTTAGGGTTCCGTAGTCGACTAGGAACCCTTATAGTTTCGCTTTGTCTGTCCGTCCGTCCGCGGATAATCTCAGTAACCGTTAGCACTAGAAAGCTGAAATTTGATACTATTATGTATATCAATCACGCCGACAAAGTGGTAAATAAAAAGTGTTTTTTTATTTTTTATTAGGGTACCTCCCTCCCCTATACGTAACGTGGGGTGTGTTTTTTTTTTTTTCATTTCAACCCTAACGTTTGATATATTGTTGGATAGGTATTTAAAAATGAATAGGGGTTTGCTAAAATATGTTTTTGATAATGTTAATATTTTCGGAGATAATCGCTCCAGAAGTAAAAAAAAATGTGTGTCCCCCCCTCAAACTTTTGAACCATAAGTTTTAAAAATAATTATGAAAATAATCTCAAAAGTAAAACCCATCAGTGGACGTCTTTCGGCTGATATGATGATGATGATGTTCGGTATAGTTGTGTCAGCTTCTAAGATTACGTTTCTGAGCACATTATGTGAACTGACGTTAACTTATGCAGACAAATGAGGTTACCTTACTTTCCGCTGCCTCATATTGCGTTTAAAACTTTAGTCAGGAGCATACCGCTTATTTTAAACTTGATTGTTAAGTTTCATATAATTTAAGAGAAGCTAATAAAATAAGTATAATCGGACGAAAATGAGGGCCAACAAGAAACGAATTAATTATTCGCCACTTTTGTGAATTGCGTCGCTTCCTATACGAATTACAATCTGGATTCTGTACGACATTTTATATATCGCCCTCCCTCTTTCCGAAAACCTTTTCGAACGAGCGTTCAAAAAAAAATTCAAAAATTCAAAATTTGAACTGTTCATTTCTTTGAAAAAAATATGTTGTACATTTCCAGCGATAAGGTGAACTTACGTGTCATTTTTCCGATACAAAAAATGATGTAATACAGATCTACGTTACGAAATGGGCAATCACGTAACGATTTGAACACTCGTTAGGTACATCCAACTGTCATTTTTCCATATAAAATTTGACATTTTGGATGACGCGCGTACAATGCGTTACGTGATCGACCTATAGGTCACAAATGTGAATTAAGTTAAAGTTACTTCGCAAATATTGCCGACATCGCCCTACCGGATTACAAAATGTTGTGTAAATTGTAATCCGCTTATTTCGAAAATAATTAAAGTGCATGTGAGAAATGGGCTTATAGAGAATGGATAATTCCTTTCTGCCAACCTGGACATTTTATTCGGCTCCACAATAATTGGTTAGTGGCAGTTCCGTTCCGAACACGATTAATATCTGCGAACATTTATTTTTTGCTGCTGCTTGAAATTTCTTTACTTCGTATAGAGCTACTTATATTCTCGAGAACTATAGAGAACGGGTAAGGATTGTGTAGTATTTATTTACAGTGTTTGAATGATTATTAGACCAACATTTTTGTCATCCATTTGCTTTTATCTGACTTTCCCTGATCAATATTAACGCATATTTAAAAGATCTCATTCGTCATTACAGCTATACCCGTGGTGATCTTTTAAATATAGCTGACTAACATTAATTAGGCGCATACTGTAATGTCTTTACCTAGTATTCACGGATGCCCATTTATATTTAAATTTACCTGAAAGCATAATCAGCTCATGGTTCTTTAACAGAGCTAGTCTTGATTAACAAGCCTTCATGAATTTAAAGTAGATTAACACTTGTTGAACATTATACTGTTTGAAAGTAACAGACCAAAACGTGCCAGGATTATTTAACTTTTAAACATCATACTGTTTGAAAAATATGGGTCTAGGCGGTGATCACAGCGCTGCGGCCTGCGGAGCGACGATTCGCAACGTTGTATATATGTATGTCAGTACCTCAGTTTGTAGATAAATTCCGTAAATACTTCACACTGCTTCGCACCTCCGTCCGGGGAAATGTACGCGGCTCTGTAGTAGTGTTTCGGAATCATAGGATTTTCTCACATTAGTTTTACTAAACAGGATCAAACTGCGTATTAGTCATAACATTTATTTATTTACCACTTAGTTTCGAATGTGTCACAACATACTTTGTCGCGAGCTGAGCGTATGCGTTTAACAACACCTTCTTGCTTGGTTTTTCGAACTTCTCAAATTAGTTTTTCCTCCTCCACGACTTTTAAGGTGCCAAAGCTGTAAAATAGATCTAGCGTACGGAAAGATCTAGTGCTTCCGTGCGTGGGAGATTTTTTTTTTTTTTTAAGGAGCTTGTTCGTTAAACGACAATGTCGCTCCATACGTCCGCTAGTGGAGATATAGCTATCTAATACACAATTTGTAAGCCTTATAAAATGATTTCGCTTGCGCTGACTCAGGATCAGCCAGCGCCGTATTACAAAATCCGGTGGGACGCGTGGGAGATTTGTGACACAGAATCTGTCAACCCTTTACCAGGCAGAGGCGTACTATCGACCTCTTACCAACATTTAATTATGTATCTTAATTTTTATTAATAAATAAGACCGACATGCGATTGTCTTTTTTTAACTGCTGGCCTGGAAAAGGGTTAAATGACTGCAACATTGTGTCTTTTCCAAGTCTATCGTAAAGTTTTTATGACTACTCTCGGTACTAAAATATGAGCATATATCGATTCGAGGTGCGGGAACTAAAGCTGCCATTCACGACCGCGCCAACACCAAGTGAAGCAGCGCTGCGCCTAAATCAAAATTAATCAAAAGGAAGAGAAGACGCCGTTTCTGGACAAAGGCATCCCCTCAAAGACAAATCCTGCGCTGCCCGCATCACTTTTTTTCACAATCTTGACCACACCTTCGGTCCAACGAGTCGGGAGCCACGCTAATGGTACGCCATCGCCACTCAAAAAACCTTACCTACTGCCCCAACGGCTATCGGTTTTACTCGTAATACGCGTGGCTGTAAAGTAACCATTTCGTGACAAAGTCTTAATGTGTTTTTGTATTTATTTCTTTCATTATCTGTATGTGCTTGGCACGAATGAATGTTTCAGTTTAATACCCACCCACCGTTTGCCAATTCTCTGAGCTATATCGATGCCCCTGGTTTTATAACGGATTTCCTTATTCCTGACTCAATCTCGCTCCATATTCAATCCTTTTTGCTAGCGGTACTTTATTATTGCATTGTTCCTCGTATATAATTTATAGAAGCTTCCCAGCCAAATCAATCCGACCACAGGATGTATAAAATCGACTTGCAATTCCATTACATTGTGAGTGAGTTATTTAGATACAAGAACTTAATTAAGGCCACTAAAACTCTTTGACTTTAATTAATGTAATGACTAACGACTTTTTTGTCGTTTGTGTGTCACGAATGTATGTTTTTCTATTACTATTTCTAGAACGAATATTTTGATGTTACTATTTGTTTTTGCTTACTTAGATTTATATTAAGTAATATTTGTATTGAGATCCAAGGCTTATTGCGGTTTCTAATAGTCCTAGCGGTACACCCCGAAATTCTGTAAAATGCTGCAAATGGTCTTAAAAGCATGACAATAGGAACGATTGATCTTTAGGCCATGGGAAAAAAAAACGTTCTGAAACCTATCGTGTATGGTATTTAATGAAAGGGCTTACTGAGCCGATTCTAAAAATATATCACATCATTATATTTCAGTCACTTGTTTTAAATTAAAATAAAAATCATTTTCAAAACATACCAAGCTGTTTCCTCCAGATATGATACGGTTGAATCATTATTTATAAAATATTCATAAAATGATCTGTAATAGCCCCCATATCCAACCCCAAGAAAGCAATTTTAAAAATATTTACATTTAGTGATAAAATAACAATTAGTTGAAACATGTATAAAATAAATATGTTAATATTAATAAATAGTATTAATATTATTGAAAACTCCTCTCGCATTAGTTTTTATCATCATCAGTGTAAATTGAACTTTTATATAATATTTCATGAATGGAATGCCATCAATGGCCAGTGGGAATTGGTTGACGGTGTATGCAATTATTTTCAAAAAAGGTATCGCCACGTCAAATGTTCATTGAATTTGAAATGAACTAAGAGATAGAATACCACACACAGCGCAGCGTGCCAGGTATGAAAAAGGTATTACTTCCTTCTTTGTTCGCATATTTTGAATCTTAGACTAAGACGAAAGTTCATTATTCAATGAACATTGTATGTGTTGGAAACCTTTTTGGCAAAATATGGCACATACCGACCACAAATATTGGCAATTCATGAGCTGTTGAAAAAAAATAGACTATACGCATTTACAGCAGTTACCCATTCAGGAACCGGATCTGAGAATGGGTGGTTATTTTTTATATCGTCATAATAATAACTTACATAATCAATGCACGGAACCGGAATGTTTATAATTTTTTTATCATATGACATTTTATCGGTACAATAATAATAATATTTAAAAGATTTTCGGAAAACCCACTGCTTTGTGACAAATATTAAAGCTTATGTCACTCCTTCAATTAAGAGGAATCAAACGACCCCTCATATGTTGAAATCCGTCAAACGGTTTAGGCTGCAGAGCGTACTAAAGAATAAGACGTACACACATACATACATACATACGCTCGAAAAACATAACTCTCCTCTCCTACGGCAGTTGGGCAAAAAAGAAGGCAAAAGCATGTAGCTATTAATTAGCTACGGTCTTGAGATTTAATAAATACATTCTTCATTACGTAACATGATTGTTTAATGTTTACCTTTTCTGCCGATAATATCCTGCTAACAGATTTATTAACTGCGAATATTCTTTATTTAGTCTGCTAGGAATACGATGAGTGATGGTAATAAGAATACTCATTAGTCACTGAGATTATGACGTCATCGTGTTATATTTAATAGGTTCATGACGGCACTCGGTCGAATATAACTAACATTTGCTGACAAATAAGTAACAGGCACAGGCCAGTTGGTTTAGATAATGTGAAATATTGAACATGTTTCACTGAAGCATAATTTCTATAAAAGCTACGTCTCAAAGCCTTAAGGAGAATGCAGATTAGTAGTCTTATTTTAGTAAAAGAACATGATGTTAGTGATTTTAATAAAAATATTAGTTTTATTGATACGTATCTAACAAGAGCGATATGACTACGTTTCTTGTTTTTTTAGTTTATTTTATTACAATACCTCACAGCACAACGCCATAATTGAGCCAAGTTTAATCATAATAATTATGTGTAATTAGAAAATGAATGCTAGTTTTAAATTATGAATCACAAATTAATTAACTTTGATAATTAGCAAGCATGATTAAGGCAACCTCTGTCATAAAAATAGCAGTTAACGTATATTTAAAGCCAGGATTACTATTTGGCACTATTATTCGAGGCCGAAATGCCACCACAATGGAACTCGGTCAACATTTGCGAAACAAAACCGTGTTTCGTATTAGGGCTGCAGCAAATCAAAATGCGTATATAATATTATTTGAAAATGCATACTAGAGTCAATTGCAATACAAGATTCCTTGCTGTGCGGTTAAGTTTCTGTCGTCGTCCAGTTTAACTAGTCAGTTAAACACAAACAGAACCTACTAGTCAGTAGTTTTATGTTAGGGACGCTACGGCACATCTTTGTGTCCAATATTCCGCAGTGTCTCAAGACGAGAGACTTTGATTTGGCACTCTTTGGGGGAGGCCTATGTCCAGCAGTAGACGTCTTTCGGCTGATTTGATGATGATGAGTTTTATGTTGTATTTCAATGAAATCCAGTTTTTAATTTTTCAATGAGACATAGAAATATGTAACTAGCCTATGTTTGAAAAGTAAAATTGATGATTGATTACAATATTTCTCTTTAATAAACTAGAACTAGATCAAAGGAGAAACGTAGACGATAATCTCCGTTAATGAAATGAATATGGAATCTACTACATGGAGTAGACGCAGACCAAACAAAAATAACTGGGCGATTTGAACGCGTTCGCGGGACGAATGTAGGAAAAGGAAAAGGGGGAAAAGGTTTCTAGCAATGGAAGCCCTGGACAGACTTTATAAAGAAACTGGAACGAGGTATAAGTAATTTAAAGGTGTGGTATAAGGTAACATCACATCAATAAAATTGGGGGAGTAACTTGGTCGCGAGACAAACGAAGATGGAAGCAGCTGGAACGCCTATTTGTCACAGGACACGCTGACCACTAAACCGGAAACTAACTTATATAAATAACGTCTAACTTCGAATACATTTTAAGTTGTTGTAGTTAAGAGTCCGCAGTAAGCTCAATTCTCCATACAAACGTGGTTACGCTCTCATTTTTAGGGTTCCGTAGTCAACTAGGAACCCTTATAGTTTCGCCATGTCCGTCTGTCTGTCTGTCCGTCTTCGGCTTAGCTCAGTAACCATAACTCCTACAAAACTACAGGGTGGAATTTCATAAACTGTACATAATAAAAGGAGAAAAATTTCAGCCAATTTCATCGGTGAAACGGTGTTTTTTTTTTTTTTCTAGTCATTAGTTTTTTTTTTACAGAATTTTGAAAATTTTTGTAAAAACTCGGGTAATACACCTAATTCAGACGGTATAACTTTTGATACAATGGTCCTAAAATGAAAATAAAAAATGCAGAGTATTACCAAGGGACAGGTTAATAATTCTTAATAACAATAAAAAACCAACTAGAAGAGAAAATCCGCAAAAAAAATTATTGTCTTTGAAAAATGGCTACAAAAATTACGAATTTTAAAAGAAAAACACAATTTTCTAAAAAAAACGCAGATTTAGTTACCATTTTTTTTGCTTAGTATTAATCCTCACTTAATGCCGATTCTAAAACCGTTTTTAAACTGTCTCAGACTTTGAAAAATACCACGCAAATGGGTACGTAAATCAAACCATAATTTTATTAATTTTAATCCTCTTAAAATCCTTAATGACCGTTTGTTCACAGGTAGTTGAAGGGTGTTATCGGGTTTTAGGTGGAGATAACAAATTACGTACTTAGTATTAATCCTCACTTAATGCCGATTCTAAAACCGTTTTTAAACTGTCTCAGACTTTGAAAAATACCACGCTAATGGGTACGTAAATCAAACCATAATTTTATTAATTTTAATCCTCTTAAAATCCTTAATGACCGCTTGTTCCCAGGTAGTTGAAGGGTGTTATCGGGTTTTAGGTAGAGAAAACAATAGGAAGAAAAGTAGTCCTAAAATTGCGTAAATAAAATCATGTATTCATACTCATACTCATACTCATATATATTTATTGCAAAACCATGGTTACATAAGGTGGTAGAAATCTTAAATGCTAAGTACATGGGTACCCTGTAAGGGCGTAGCAATTTCTTATAGCTAAAGTTAAAGTTAAACTATACATTTTATAGGCCTACGAGTATACCTTATACTTGAGTTTTGTTAGTATTTTTATTTTTATTTTCTTCTTGGGTATCCTCAAAGAACTCTTGAAGGCTGTAGTAGCTCTTTTTTACTAAAAATTCTTTGAGTATATGCGTGAATTTGTTTTCGGAGGTTTCCTTCTTTAAAGTATCTGCAAGCTTATTATAGATCTTAACAGACATTATATTCGGGCTTTTTTGATACATTTTTAATTTAGGGTTTGTTGTAATTGCCAGGTTATTTTTATACCTCGCAGCGTAGCGTCGTGGTTGTTCACCAACCTTTGTAAAGAAATGGGGGTATTTCCGAACAAATTTGCATATCTCAAATACATAGATCGATGTCAAGGTCAATATACCGTGTTTTACGAAGTACGGCTTGCAACTCTCTGGGCTTTTGATATTAACAAGAATACGTATGCATTTTTTTTGGAGAATAAATAAATCTTCAACGTTTGTAGAATTTTAATTAAAAGTCATAAATTCGATTGATAAACCTTTATTAAAGAAAAAACTTATTCTAGTGTTGCAAAGGGCGTTCCCTGTATGGTATTAACTGTTCAAAATGACCTCCTCTTTCTTGAAGGCACAATGTGGCCCGAGCTTGAATTTGTTGCGTAGCCCGTCGAATCATTCCCGGATTATTTTTTATTTCTTGTGCTGCATTTAAAATTCTGTCGTGCAATTCTGCTTCGGTATTGACGATTCTGTGATATACCCGTTGCTTCATATCACCCCAAAGAAAATAATCCAACGGCGTCATATCAGGCGATCTTGCAGGCCATCCAACGGGGCCGTCTCGGCCGATCCACCTATTGGGATATTGCTCATTTAAAAAATGTCGAACTCTTAATTCCCAATGAGCTGGGCATCCATCCATTTGGAGAAACAGGCGTTGTCTCACATCTAACATCACATCTTCCAAAAGCTCTGGGAGCTCGTCTCTCAGTAACAGTAAAAATCTGTCGGCGTTCAAAGTATTCGGTAAGAAGACTGGTCCAATCAATTGATCGTCGAGTACCGCTGCCCAAACGTTTATGGAGAATTGGTCTTGAAAATTAGATGGTCTTACTAGCTTTGGATTATCGTGAGCCCATGTGTGTAAATTTCTGAAGTTAGTTATTCCCGTATGAGTAAATCTTGCTTCGTCCATCCATAAAATTCTTCTAGTAAATTCCGGATCCCTTCTGATATTGCCAAGTATCCAAGTCGACATAACACACCTAACGCGGGCATCGCCAATTTGCAAATTTTGTACCCGTTGATAATGAAATGGATGCAGTCCTTCCTTCTTCAAAATTTTCCAGACAGAGAATTTTGAGATTCCGTGCCTCAATGCCAAGCGTCTTAGACTCGTGGTTGGGTCCGCGTACAAGTCTCTGAGAACTGCTTCTTCTATGGCAACATCAATTATGTTTCCTGGCTCTCGGCGATCTCGGTCACCGTATCCCAGGCCAATATTGCACAACCGGCGATGAACTTCTTGAAAGTGGCGAGCAGCAGGTCTTGGAACGTCATTAGGATACTGCTCCAAATAGGCGATACACGCAGCTCTTGCAGATCCATGGCACAATCCATAATAATAGTGCATGTTGGCTATTTGTAACGGCGAAAACTCTCGTAAGCGGGGCATGATGATTCAAACTAAACAAGTACTGGAGTAATCAAAGAAGTGGCGAGCAAAGACAAGCAATTGCGATTTGCGAGCGACTTAATTGTTGACCTATTGCCCAATGCCTTTATACCCCTCATGTTATCTCCACCTTCAACCCAAAAACACCCTTCAACTACCTGGGAACAAGCGGTCATTAAGGATTTTAAGAGGATTAAAATTAATAAAATTATGGTTTGATTTACGTACCCATTAGCGTGGTATTTTTCAAAGTCTGAGACAGTTTAAAAACGGTTTTAGAATCGGCATTAAGTGAGGATTAATACTAAGTACGTAATTTGTTATCTCCACCTAAAACCCGATAACACCCTTCAACTACCTGTGAACAAACGGTCATTAAGGATTTTAAGAGGATTAAAATTAATAAAATTATGGTTTGATTTACGTACCCATTTGCGTGGTATTTTTCAAAGTCTGAGACAGTTTAAAAACGGTTTTAGAATCGGCATTAAGTGAGGATTAATACTAAGCAAAAAAAATGGTAACTAAATCTGCGTTTTTTTTAGAAAATTGTGTTTTTCTTTTAAAATTCGTAATTTTTGTAGCCATTTTTCAAAGACAATAATTTTTTTTGCGGATTTTCTCTTCTAGTTGGTTTTTTATTGTTATTAAGAATTATTAACCTGTCCCTTGGTAATACTCTGCATTTTTTATTTTCATTTTAGGACCATTGGATCAAAAGTTATACCGTCTGAATTAGGTGTATTACCCGAGTTTTTACAAAAATTTTCAAAATTCTGTAAAAAAAAAACTAATGACTAGAAAAAAAAAAAAACACCGTTTCACCGATGAAATTGGCTGAAATTTTTCTCCTTTTATTATGTACAGTTTATGAAATTCCACCCTGTATAATTCGGCATGGGTATATAAATAAATCACGCCGACAAAACGGTACAAGAAAATCTTGAAAAAAAAATTTTTTTAGGGTACGGTCACGGACTTTAATTGTTGAGCCATTTAGAGCTCACTTTATACTGGACACTTCAAAGTTTGACTATTAAAATACCAAAATTAGTTGACACCTAAATGGCTCAACAATTAAAGTCCTTGACTGTACCTCCCTTTACACCTAAAGCGGGGATGTAATTTTTTTTTCTCGTTAAACCCATAGTGTGGGGTATCGTTGGATAGCTCATATAAAATATTACGGGTTTCCTAAAACTACTTTTCAAATCAGTAATTCGTTTGCGAGATATGGGGCTTTAAAGCCCTAATTTTTGTTCGAGTCATGTATCCCTCCCCCCCCCCCCCTGCCGGCTAAATGGCTACTACTTGGGATGTGAAAAAAGTCGTGGTAGTAGTACATATAATGAATTAAAAAAAAAAACAATCACATACAAGTAGGCATAAGTACTTACCGAGTAATAGTCGACCAACTTAATGTGTACTTGAAAAGGCCAATTTTCGTACAAATTCGGGAGACGCAGCCGCACCGCACGTCGATGTAACGAAGATAGACAGGCAACTACGGAACCCTACACTGCGCGTGGCCCGACACGCACTTGGCCGGTTTTTAAACTACTTGTTGGATTGTTACGAAACTTTGCATGAACAATGAGATGAGGTATATACAGGTCTGTAATTAGTTTATGTAGCTTCAGATACCATAGTAAAAATAATAAGTATTCAGATACCATACTAAGTATAAATAATTTAAGTTCTTCATACAAAACTTGTTTAATGGTGTATTTCGTTTGTTTTATAAACTGGAACCATAAACACTAATTACAGACATAGATATACGTCATGTCATTGTATATCCAAAGTTTAGTCACAATCCAACAAGTAGTTTTAAAATGAGAACGAAACTCCGTTTGTATGGGAAGGTGAAATTCGTCCGAGCTTACTGCGAACTCTTAAGTTTAGTATCAGCAAAAAATAAAATAACAATTATAAGGTATAGGTTTTAAGCATCGCGTTTCTGTCGTCCCGCTCAGTGTGTGGTGTGGCCCTAACTGGTTCACAATATTTAGCGACTGCCGATAGGACTCGCCCCTCAATTTCATTATCTACTCGAGTTACTTCCATTAACAAGTGTTTATGTCTACCTAATGACACGCGCCTATCCGGCAGGGTCTTCGATTCGGATTTCGAATACGTTCGTTTCAAAAAGATTGGGACGTGATACTTTGTGAAAAATATTTTTCTCTAATTATTCTAGTTAATACAATTTTATTCTAGGAAAGGGGGAATTTCGCGCAAATGGAAAGCCAATTTATGAAAGTTTGCAACACATGTTTCTTAAAATATCACGCCGTTAGCCTGCAAATGTCAAATAACGTTTTGTATGGAAAGCGAACCACCTTAATGCGACCACCCTCCCTCCGCACGTACAAACATGCAAATAATTACAGCAAACCACCACCAATCATGACAAATCCTCGACGTGTTTCGCCTCTCTACGAGGCATCGTCAGGAGATGCTGGCAGGAGATGTTGCTTGCGCTACGTCCACTGACTGAGCAAAACTGGGGCTATATCGGTTACCTATATCGGTGAATAAGACGAAGATCATGTCAAATGCCCATGTAGTACCAACTCCCATTACAATCGGACACTTTACGCTCGAAGTTGTAGACGATTACGTATACCTAGGACAGACTATTCAGTTAGGTAGGTCCAACTTCGGGAAAGAGGTCAATCGTCGAATCCGACTTGGCTGGGCAGCGTTCGGGAAGCTACGGCACATCTTTTCGTCCAATATTCCGCAGTGTCTCAAGACGAGAGCCTTTGACCAGTGTGTGTTGCGAGTGATGACATATGGCACTGAAACGTGGTCTCTTACAATGGGCCTCATAAGAAGGCTCAAAGTCACTCAAAGGGCAATGGAGAGGGCCATGTTGGGAGTTTCTCTGCGTGATCGCATCAGAAATGAGGCTATCCGCAGCAGAACCAACGCAACCGATATAGCCCTCCGAATCGCTATACTTAAGTGGCAGTGGACGGGGTGGGGCACATTGCACGGAGAACCAATGGCCGCTGGGGCGGAAAGGTTCTCGAGTGGCGACCACGTACCGGAAGGCGCGGCGTGGGTAGGCCCCCCACAAGGTGGACTGATGACCTGGTAAAGGTTGCGGGAGTCCGCTGGGTGCGGGTGGCGCAGGACCGGTCACTTTGGCACTCTTTTGGGGAGGTCTATGTCCAGCAGTGGAGGTCTTTCGGCTGATATGATGATCGGTTACCTTGGTTCGGCTGCGAATAGCCTCATTTCTGGAGCGATTACGCAGAGAAACTCCCAACGTAGCCCTCTCCATTGCCCTTTCGGTAACATTGAGCCTAACAACGACTTGCTTGAGGTATCTCTAAGTGATTGTAAAGAAAATTACATTTCTGAGCCTGATAGTAAAGTATTTTTATCATGAAATTCTTGAATTTCTCCAGTGAAAAAAATATCTCAACTATCCAGTGGATATCAGATTGAGGCGAAATAAATTTCGACACAGTCATGTCACTCAGTGTGTGTTTTATTATATTTTCTGCTGAACATTATGTCTATTTCATTTTGTTGTAGGTAACGCTTAGAGACTATTTTATATTATTTACGGTACAAGTAGGCAGGTATTATTTAGATTTTGCAAAAAAGATCAGGTAGTACCTAAGCGTCTCTTCGCATTGTATGTCATGTTTCAAGCCATGCCATTCCATTGTATGCCATGTACTATAAGGGTTGGAATCAACATGCCGATGGAGCCATAAACCATTACACTAGACTTCTCGCTCATACGCGAACACTCTAGAATGCAAGACAGAAGCCCCTGCGTAATGATGTGTATACTTGAGATCATTTGAGTTGGCTGAATTTAATCAAAGTGGTCCATTCAAAAAGCAACCCTATCATCCAATTCTAATGACAATTTTATAGAAAGTCGGCCGCATTCAATAATCTCAAACTTAAATCCGGAACGAAGTGCGGCAGGGCGAACGCGTGAAACACAATGAAAAAATATTTTGATAAGTACCTACAGTCAGCATCAAAAGTAACTGCGCAATCGAAGACGTCAAAAGCTCTTATTCCCTTTTAATAAAGAATTTTGACGTCTTCGTTTGCGTAGCTACTTTTGATGCTGACTGTACTATCAAGTTGATGATGAGCCATAGAGAGAGTGGAACTCTAACATCGAAAATAGCAAACCCTCGAGGTAAACCATGAATGCGTACGGATTGTCAATCTAACACACCGACACCGTCCCTTTAACTTTGAGATGTATTTTTTTAATTAAGCCTTCACCCTTCACCTTTTACAACAAGCATAAATAGTTCAAAAAACGGTATTCCTAAAAACTGACTGAAAAATAAATGATTCGTTTTTCATGCAAAGGTAGCCTAATATGTCACCCGAAACATTATTTCGAATCGATGGTTACTCATTCATCAAAATCGATTCAGTATCTTAATACAAACATAGACTGCTGAAAGCATATAGTCGGGCAAAACGAACCCTCTTCACGTTTTTCTTACAAAACGCTGACTGGCACATCGATTAAGTGTCAACTGTCCCAAATTCTTGATTCACTTTTTATCGGGACGGACCATCTTAATGCCCTGTCAACGGTATATGGTACTTTGCGTCTGTGATAACGTTAATCGAAGGTCCTTATCACACTGGCAACTGGCGAGCGCGTTGCCAGATGACGACAGATGTAGGTATGTGTTATCAGCCGAACGATGAAAACGATGAATACGCTTCGCATTCCCGTGTCCGTTCTGTACCCTGGAATGCAAACTGGTTACTTTTACTGGAATGGCTATTTTATCAATTTAACTAGATAATCAATTTGACTCTGTGAGCTGAAAAACTCGCGAGTTTTCACGCGAATTGGTTCAGAAATGCGACCTGTAGAAGAGAACAGATAGCTAGACAATCGGACCGCCGGACAGCGAAACAACGGGACATTCGGACCTACGAAATAGTTTTGGCCTAAGCTGACACGGAGAACTTCGTTCGCTTCGCTCGCTCGTTCTATTGAACGTCGTATTGTCGCTATTACTATAACTAAAGAATAATAGATTGGGTAAACAATTATTGTTCTAGGCGTTTCCTGTTCCAGCTTATTCTGTAAATCAATTCAATACTGACGTTACGTCTTATGCACGCGTCATATTGTATTACAAATAGCGACTGTGAGGCGGGTAAACCGGATTATAGGACCTTGGTTAACCTTAATGAAAATAGCCTGTCCATCCAATGGTGTTTGTGAAAATGAGCGATAAGTACAATGATGTAATAACAAAGATGGAATATAGATAAGTTGTCTATACGAAATTCAGTATTTAAAAATGGCCACCAAATATGACAGCATATACGTTTCCATTGACGACGCGAAACCGAGGAAAGTTGGTGCAAATTACTCAGTTTTAGTATGCCACTTTAGGAGCGCTTATAACCTATCTTCCTTTGTTTTATCGTTTTTTTATACACTAATTCACAGTAATGTGCGTATGCATCATACCTCGCCGAGTTTCTTAGACCACTTTAATCGCTCGCGCTTCGGATGATATTTAAATTATTGTTTTATATATAGGTATATGTATATATACTAAATATCGCGTGTAAAGCAATAGTTTAAAGTTTCTAAGGCCAGTTTTCCTGGGGGCAGAAGTTCATTTGGCAGAACTGGTGGTAGTTGACTCACACGCACACTGATGACCTGGTAAAGGTCGCGGGAGTCAACTGGATGCGGTGGTGCAGCACCGGTCACTTTGGCACCCTTTGGGGGAGGCCTATGTCCAGCAGTGACAGTGAATACTTTTTGAAAGATTAGATGAGTTGTTTTGGAGATTACCCCCTGCATACCAACTACCTAATATTTATACTATAAATATCTCAGACCAAAATCTATTCTTTTTTTCTTACACAACAACAACCTAGTGAAGTTGAAAGCTACCAAGCCAAATATTTAAAATTACTCAGCACGCGTCAAAATGCTTTCAAGATCACTTTTCTGTTCTGTGCAATTTAATTTGTTTGTGTGCTTGAGCTTTTTTGGCTTTGTTGAAAACCGGCTTCACTAGTTTGTTTTTCTTGGTCAGAGATTAATATTAAGCTTTTATACACACACGCAATATCTAATCAAATTCCTTTGTCCACAGGCCTGATGCGATGACGCCAGACGTGTGGGGCCCAACATCGTACCCTCCTGGTGGGTACCTAAATATATATCTAGGGAAATGATTACTCATATAAAGACGATAAACGCTCATTTCAGATTTTAGTATAAGTATAATTGTAGCATACGATCCCTTTTAGGGTTCCGTAGCCAAAATGGCAAAAACAGAACCCTTATAGTTTCCTCATGTCCGCCTGTCCGTCTGGCTGTCTCTCCGCATGTCACAGATATTTTACTCAAATACCGTTAGGTGTATTTGAATGAAATTTGAAGTATTGGTCCATTTTGTTAGCCGAATAACTATTATCAACTATATTAATCACAAAAAAAAGTCACAAAACCTCTATCTATCCGACCGTGTAATTGAAAATAATTTATAAAAATCATGGACATAGTGCTTGTTAACTACTATCAATGAAAATTATTTTGACGAAGATCGGTCTAAAGTTTTTTGAGTTATTGCTAAAAACTTAACAACAAAGTGAATTACCTGTGAAGATAAGAGCTTTTTTAGTTATTACAAGTTTTTTTTACTTACGGTATAGGGTATTGATTTTTAATGTTCGTTACCCTTCATTGTGCGTGGTCCGACACGCACTTGGCAGGTTTTTATTTTATTAAAGCCTTATTATTCAAAGTTTGCTACAATCGATTTGGGGGTATGCGAAAGTGAGGGGTGTGTGGTGGCTCTAGGTAGGTCATTGACATACAGTTAAAAAGAAAGGGTCCGAGAATACTTCCTTGTGGAATTCCGTAATTAGAAGCACTATAGTCAGATCTGATTGTTTGCTTGAGTATGGAATTTTGATTCACCTGCTGAGATTGACCTTCAATAGTCAATCGAGTAGCTTCCTATCCGTTGTAACACTTTCCCTCTGACTTACTTCAAGTTTATGTAGAAGTTTACAATCGTTGACAAAGTCGAAAGCCTTTGACATGTCCAAAAATTTCTACACCACTGGAGTTCCGTTGTTTATCCTATCTTATACAATTATAATAAATATATGTAGCTAAAGATAAAGTGTTTTTAATTAAGTGTTGCATTGGTATTCAGGAGGCTGTTTGAGTTGCCACGTATTCTGGCTAAAAGTCATGCCATCTTTTTCCGAAACACAGCCCCAAAACTGTCAGCTCGCGTTTCACCGAACATGATGGATGCGCTGCCGAACCGTGGCAAACCCAACAGTGCCCTGAAGGCGTTGTTGTACTGGACCCGCAGAGAGCTGAACGACCGCTAATGACTCATCAACAGGGCTAATGACGTCATTTTGCACACAGGATGTTGTGATCAATAAAATAAGTTTAATGACGCTTCTTACCAAACCTCCAAAAACGAAAAATCGTAAAAATATTCTTGTAAAGATGACATTGGAAGCAACTTTTTATGCAGTAAAAATACAGTAGTAAAAATAAATACTCCATACAATTGACAACATTTCATATTTTTGAGCCCTAAATTTTATCGGTTCTGTGTATTTGGTTAAAAAAGACAAATACGCTGATAGTTTATTTATTTCTCTAGGGTTCGTATTTAATTTGTTATAAATTTTTCAATATTTACTTATTCTAAAAGGGCGTAACTCCAATTCTACGCAGGAATAGCCTTTACCTTAGTCTTACCACGATCGAAAAAAAAAGTGTTCTGATATTGACAATGACATCTGACTTTGCCATTGTCACTGGAGTTGGAGTAGGTCTGTGGTGTGTTGTTTGTTTAAATTGTACTATTTGTTAAAAAGAAACGATTTTATCGATGAATTTGGCTGTGATAAGGGATACCGATACTGCATTATATAAATACGACACCTTGCCTTCACACGGATCTTTGGAATTACTTCTTTCCCTACTGCTCGACACCACTCCGCTTTATTTTTATACGGTACTGGAAGAAATGTTTGTCCAGTTTCTTCAAAGAGTGATTGTTACAACTTGGCACGAAACAATACTTGATGTACTTAGGAGGAGTATATACCTCGTCGATCCATGCGGGTTTCTCCATAGTAGGCAATAATACAGAATCATTTAATTTAATTTTACTTCGTTACAGTCGTTAACATCGATAGTAAACAATTTACGTCAATGTCAAATTCAAATTTGTGACAGCAGAGCTTTTTTTTTCTGTAACATTAAGGCACAGGCTATCCGTTAACTATGTCGTAGAATGGGTAAAATTAGACCCTATTTTTAATTGTTTTTTAAATATTTTATTAAGCTATATTTTTTTTTTATAAATATGGTATTATTATAGTACGCTACCTGGGGGGTGACTAACTAAACTAACGAGATGAATAAGAAGATTATAATCACTTTAGAATAATTGTATTAATTCAGTGACAGATTTACATGGGACACGGTTGAACCCCAGGTAACGACTGCGGGCCGCGCTCTGGAACGCGGCCGGCAGTCGCTGTGCAGCGTCAGCTCATATCCGATCCGAGTACCCATGCACTGGAATATGAGTCGACTAAGCTAAACTGTCGTTACATCATTTCTCCCCTTAAACCAAAATAAAATTAAAATTAAAATAAAACATACATAACAGAAACCCTTTTGGAAACAATTAAAATTAACAGGTTTACGGATCTCTAAATCCGAACGCTAACGCGGTCATACATTGTGCCGTCGCACAGTTTGCTGACACGACGCATACCGCGAGGCAGGCAATGTTTCAACACGTTGTTATTACTAAACACGATACATACATTGTTATGCCTAAACGTTATTCTGGACAGTGAATGTCTCAGGTGCAGCATATGCGCAGAGCCGTATTGTCTAGAATGTGCGAGCCTGCTAGACAGGCGTAGCTGTGGCACAACAGCTTGGATCTGCATGCTATGCAAGAGTAAGCAACCAAAAGGCGACAACAGCAATACCCCAGTCAGGCCGTTAAAACAGGACGAGAACGCAGGCACATTACCGGCGATAGTCACCAAGAGCCGCACCGAGGGTGCACTCTTGACACCCTCCACACCTCGTCAGGCACATGACTCCACCATCGATAATGTCACGACGCGACGACCCCAGCGGCACTTTGACCTTTCAGCTATACACATGACGGATGCTTCACTCACTGAGGACACCTTGTTTATGGAACCTGTTAGAGTTGTTGTACGCGATGAAATTGAACGTGTTTTGAATGATCGCATAGCCTCCAACATTGGGAAATTGGTTTCAGAGCAATTGGCCTCAGCTGTGCAAAGAATTGTGTCGAACATAACCGTTAATATGACGGCGATTGAAAAGCGACTGGAGTGGATTGAGCAACGTCTCTCCGTGGCGCCAGAATTACCTCCGACACCCACAGGGCAGCAGGTGGTGTCAGAGCTGGGCAAGCGGAAGAAAAAGCGAGTTAAATCGGCTAATAAGAGACCAGTGGATGACCTTGGGGCAGGGAACAGCAACTTAAACTCTGCGAAACCTGAAGCTCGAGTAGCCCAAACTCCCCGTAACTTTGCCGAGATTCTTAAGAATACCACGGAACAGAAAGTGGAGGACCCACCGGGAATTATTGAAGAACGCACAATACAAGCGTTCAAGGGCGGCGACTGCTTGAAGGATAGTGAGAACGTTGCTGGAGCTAGCTCCTTAGATAGCGCTTGCGGCGGTGGCAACGCAAATTCCCACAAGGTGCAGGACAAGAAAGCGCCGAAATCCAAAGAATTGACCAACGGGACTAACAGTTGTGAAGGAGGCGGTGATGGGCCGGCGGGTAGGAGCAGCGGCAGCGGCGGAAACTCCGGCAGCGTTGACAGCGGGCAGGGCCATGGCCGTGGGCGCCCAGTACGCAGAAGTGACAACGAAGGCGTGCGCCACGGTACAGCTGCGCCGGGCACTACCTCACTGTGCGCTGCAGAGCGCATGCGCCAGCTGCATCTCTACTACGTGCAGAAGGGGACTACAGCAGAACAAGTGCACTCTCATCTTACCACAATCTGCAGTTCTGACGTATGCACGGTTGAAGTACTCAAAGCCCGTGGGAACTACTCATCGTTTAAGCTTGGGGTGCCGAGTAAGTACAGTGAGTTAATACTGTCTCCCAGTAACTGGGCTGAAGACATTTGTATAAAACCCTGGCGGCAGAACTTTCGTGAAGGCCATGGGGAGGGGCGCGTCAGCGGCTCTTCCCCGGTCTAAAACTTTAAATGTCTACTACCAAAATGTGCGTGGGTTGCGGTCTAAGACCAATATGTTTTACAATAATATAGCCCAATGCAATTTTGACTTTATTGCACTAACTGAAACTTTTTTGACAAGCTCCGTGTGCGACGGCGAGCTCTTCCCCAGTGGGTGGACTGTGGCGCGCCGGGACCGCGCGGGAGACGCCGGCTGGGGAGGCGTGCTGCTGGCCGCACGCGAGTGCTACTCGATTCGTATTCTTCTTGACATTGACGGCCTTACGCCGGATAAGGAATTGTTATTTGCCATAGTTACTAATAAGAATTTGAAATTTCTATGTTGCGTTGTGTATCTACCTCCATGCTATAATGAGGAGCAGTATATGAGTGTATTGTCTTGTATTGAGAATGCTGTGTGTAAATATCCTGACCTAAATTTGTTACTGCTCGGTGATTTCAACCTTAACTCATGCAATTCCGATGTTAAAGGTAAATTTGACATTTTTTGTAATTTTTGTGAGTTAGAACAATATAATAGTATTCAAAATAGACATGGGGGTATGTTAGACCTCGTGCTGAGTGATCTTGACGGTAGCAAGCTAACCGTATGTAGTAGTGCTGAACTGCTAGTGCCAATGGATGCGTACCACCCACCTCTTGTGGTGTCGGCGTCGTTGCCGTGCGGCCCGCCGCCGCCGCCGCCGCCGCCGCCGACGGCTCCGCGCCCGCGCGATTCGGGTTGTCCGGACTGGGATTGGCGTAAGGCTGACTATGAGGAACTCTATCCGGCCCTGGCTGCCATTGATTGGGCTGATCTCCTGGTTGCCACTGAAGTTGACAGTGCTGCAAAGATCCTTTATGAGAAGCTTTACTCCTGTATTAGCCAATTCGTCCCCTCAAAAAACCGTCATAGAGTTGATTCCAAATACGTTTATCCGAAATGGTATACAGCAGGAATAATCCGTAATATCAAGTTAAAATATTTTCATTTGAAAAGGTTTAGACAAGAGGGAAAGGAATACAATAGACACATGTTTAAGTATTACAGAACACATGTAAAAAACCTAATTAGTAGAGCTTATAAACTACACATACAGACAGTGCAAAATCATATTAGTTGCCCGGTAAAATTTTGGGAAAATGTTAAAGATAAAAAAAGTGAAAGACAGCACCGAGATAAATCTTTTACCTAGTCGTTGGAAAAAATCTAGAGTAACACCAGTTCCCAAAGGAGGATCCAATATGGACGTCGCTTCTTTTAGACCCATAGCAGTTCTATCCGTGTTCGGTAAAGTATTTGAGATGACCCTTAACCAACACATAAGTCAACAGGTGTCTAATCGTTTGCACCCCAGTCAACACGGTTTTCGTAAAGCCCGATCTACCACCACAAACCTGGTTGCCCTCGCTGACTACGTCTGCAAGGAGATGGACGCTGGACGCCAGGTTGATGCTGCGTATTTCGACTTTAGGAAAGCATTCGACCTGGTAGACAACGACATCTTGCTGGAAAAGCTTGCATTACTGGGCTTCACGCCAAAGCTTTTAAGTTTCATTTCCAGTTACTTGTGCGAACGGCAGCAATATGTCAGGGTAGGCGGCTTCGAGTCGAACGATTACTGCACGCTGTCTGGGGTGAGTCAGGGCAGCACTCTGGGGCCTACGTTATTTCTTTTAATGATTAACGATTTGCCTGATACAATTCGTTCAGCTGAGTGTCTGCTTTTTGCGGACGACCTAAAGTTGTTGCTCGGCGTCAGTAGTATTGCGGACAGCGTTGCGTTGCAGAGCGACATCAATGCGGCAGCTGAGTGGAGTGTTGTGAACCGTTTGCCTTTTAATGAAGCAAAATGCAAGGTCATAACATTTTCACGTAAGCGCTTGCCACTTTTAACCGATTACGGCCTGGGGGACGCTTGTTTGGAAAGAGTCGACGAAATCAGCGACCTAGGTTTAGTTTTAGATACGAAACTAGATTTTCGAAAACACGTAACTAATACTTGCAAACGGGCTAGCAAAACCCTAGGTTTCGTCATGAGGGCATCGAAGCAGTTCCATGTCAAAGTCGCTGTGGTTTTGTACAGTGCCTATGTCCGTAGTAGGTTGGAGTATGGGGCTGTTATTTGGGATCCCTACGAGGATAAATACTCTTTGTTGGCGGAAAGAGTACAGCGTAAATTCGCCCGCTGGTTGTACCGCAAATCCTACGGGTATTACCCATATCAGTACCCTTCATTGTTTGTCTCCGGGATGGTTGGGCTAGATACGCTTCGGATGAGGAGGAAGTTGTTGTTGTTAGTCCACTATCTGTCTGTTGTCCATCACAGAGTGGACAGCCCGGCTGTGCTCGAGAGGATCGGATTGGTGGTTCCGACGAGGGTCCCCCAGGATTTGGATTGCGTGGCGGTGGCGCCTCGCCGCCGGCCGGGCCTGCTGCAACGTGTGTCCGCTCGCACGTGCCACGCTCGACACGCTCCTACCGCGCGCGCAATATCTTTATTATACCAAATGCTCACTCAGCACGAGGAGGATGTTTGCTGATCGCTTTACTAAATTATGCCGTATTGCTAAGCAGTTCCTTGACAATTTTAATTAACAAACATTTATTATTCTAACATATTTTATAATTCTTAATGTATTCCATAATTGCGTATGTGTACCCAAATTGACGACCTGTTATTTTCGACATGTATTGTGTTCTGTTCTGTTATATGTAATTATGTATCGTGTAAGTGTTTTGGTGTTATTGTATGCTGTAAACTTACATTGACTTTTAAATGAATAAATGAATAAAATAAATGAATATTAAGTTTCTTACAGTATACAACATCTGAATGATTTAATTCATATAGAGTGGATTTTAATATATCACTTGCTGTTTCGGAATAAGTTGGGGCTGCGTGTGGTCCCGCGTTGCACTACGACTGCTGTTGGTTGCACTCTGATCACAGCTTTTTGCAACCAATTGCGGAAACATTTTCTACATTTACTTTGTATGAAATACATGAGTAAAAGTACCAGCACCACTGATATTAAAATCAGAATGATTCCAAAGTAATTAAGCTTGGCGTCCACTTGTCCGGTGACGCTGTGGACTTCGGCGATTGCTATATTATTGTGCTCTCCTTCACTTTTGCTTTGGTTAACACCCATCTTCAATGGTAGACTGGACTCCAAAGATAGAAAAATACTTGGTAATAGCTTCGCGTGGCGCGTACTGGTAATGTAATAATTACAATCCCAATGTGACTCTAGTTATATAGCTATATTATTGATGCTGATACTTGCGGAAAAAATATTTAGTCTTACTTCATAATTTGCATAATTCGTTAAAATCCCATGGCATAATTTCGCAATGAAAATCAGCCGATTTACATTACTTGTTAATTAATTGCAATATCAATAACATGTTGTTCTAACCTACTTAACTCATTAGTGTTGAGTTAAGTAGGTTAGAACAACAAGTAGTTAGGTATTAACTAATGTCAATCAACCAGTAACTGAGCGATAATTTATGTGATATACTATACGAGTCGACATTTAGTTTTACCGTCGAACAATATAAAACGTCAAATTAAGTTCTCCTACCGACCCATTATTCCTATACCTGAAGGGGCTAATAGTGTAAGTCTGCGAATCTGACAGGTTTGAGAATTACTCTGCCACTGCGCGTTGTGCGCGGCTGCGCTGTCGCCTCGCTATCGCTTGGCGCGGCGGTGGAACCGCTTACCTTAGGACTCTCCGGGGCCGAACTTGTGTCGGTGCCGTCGTTCCAAACATACGCTGGCTTTAATCGATCAATTGACAAACGAGCCTGTTTGTTTGCAAATTGAATTAGGAAAACTTTTTCTCCCCTCTCTATAACCTTAAATGGACCGTTATAAGGCGGTTGTAGCGACCTTCGCACTGAATCGTCCCTGACGAACACATACTCACAAGTTTGTAGGTCTTTATGTACAAAAATTGTGCGTGCGTCGCGTACTTTTTTATCTACTGGTTTGTAATTCCGTATGGTGTTACGTATGCTAGCTACTAAACTAAACGGGTCACCTGGCTCTGTACATCGTGAACTATTGAAGAAATCACCTGGTAAACGCAGCGCGTGACCGAAAGTCATCTCCGCGGCACTTACTCCATTGTCGTTTCGGCTGGCGGCTCGCAGCCCCAGCATGACAGTTGACAATTGATCTTCCCACGAGCTGTCCGTGAGCCTGGCCATCAGCGCTGCCTTAAGGGACCGATGGAAACGTTCAATTTTCGCATTTCCCTGTGGGTGGTACGCCGTGGTTCTGAATTTATTGATACCTAACACTACCATTAATTCCTTAAAGAGGCTGCTTTCAAATTGGCGACCTTGGTCGCTCGTGAGTTTAATTGGGCAGCCATACCGCGCGATCCATCCATCGAATATAGTTCTGGCGACAATCTCGGCCATCATTTCTGCGATGGGGAAAACCTCGGGCCAGTTATTAGTGCATCTATCTATAACAGTCAGTAGGTAACGATTCCCACGTGGAGATGTCGGCATTGGTCCAACTATATCCACGTGTATATGTTCCATACGGCCTGCTTCTTCGAATGTTCCTAAATGTGAAATCGTGTGACGATTAACCTTCGACCTTTGGCATTGCACACAAAATTTCGCCCAAAGCCCTACGTCTGTATTCATATTCGGCCAAAAAAACCTTTTGCATACCATCTGGCGTGAAGTGCGAATGCCTGGGTGGCTTAAGTTGTGTACCGTTTCAAATGCTGTACGCCTCAATTTTTCAGGTATATACCGTCTCGCCTCTTTTGTCGAAATTTCGCAATAAATAGGTTTATTACAATTTGGTATGAAAATGGATTGTATCTTAATATTACTAGACTTTTACTTTTACATGGGACACGGTTGAACCCCAGGTAACGACTGCGGGCCACGCTCTGGAACGCGGCCGGCAGTCGCTGTGCAGCGTCAGCTCATATCCGAGTACCCATGCACTGGAATATGAGTCGACTAAGCTAAACTGTCGTTACAGTATAGTGTTCAGGAGGCAATTTGCTTTTGAATCATATATTCATTTTGAAGTGTTTATAAAATGAAATTTTGTCAATTGTGAAAATACATTAACTACACCAAAGAGAATAAAATTATAACCACTACGTTCTAAGAGACGGGACTTCGAACTAAGTTTTGGATGACAGTGACATTGTCATTTGATTTTGACATGATAACTCAATTGATGTTTAGATATTTTGCCATACCACATTAAAAATTCCAATACGGAAGTAAGTCGTACCAACATAATGGCACGAAAGGGGTTAGGGATGTAGTACTTAACATTATCGATGTCGATAATATTAGTACGCAACGATAAATTATGATGTTCAGGTTCACTGCATGAAGAGCAACTTATTGTACTATATCGACACTAACAAAATATGAAAAGGATAATAAATGTTTTAAGTAAGTCACTTTATTTCACACCCATTTAGAAATTATAAAAATTATTTAGGAGTAGGTAGGTATATATGTTTACAAAATTTCACCAATTTGTCCATACTGTCTCTTCTTCGCTCGCAAGCAGTCCCAATGTATTTCCATAATTCTTCTTGTTATAAGACAGCTCCCGCTTGTATTATCCAAGTGCCGTTGATTTTCAAAAGTAAATCAATGTTTACGCTCGATATTTCGTTATTTTCGTTATGGGTATCTACTTACATTATAGGTTAAACAAACTTGTATGTAGCCCATACGTATTGTTGTATGTTGCTTGTAGTAACTTGTTGTTGGTGTTGTGTTGTGTACCTAAAGTTCTTGGTATCTATTATGCTGGCTTTAAACTGGTTGATGACGGGAATCTTATACATACATATTATGTTTATACATTTGAAAATAACTGAGTACGTGGTTTAAATGTATTCGTTTAGCATTGGTTGTTTGTCACACATGTTTTCTCCTGAAGTTACAATATCCATGGTAACCATCCAAATGCCAAAATGACAGAATGACAGAAACAGAAAGAACAGAAGTAAGAGATAGCATGTGTCCGCCATGGTAGAAGCACAGATAGAAATCTTTTCACTTGGTCTGACACTTGCAAAGAGTAGGTACTATATATATACTGAGAATAGAGACATCAGTCGCCAGTACTGACTAGCGACATCTAGTGGTTTGCGATAGGACTACACCGTATGTACCTATACATATTTATGCGGTACTTATTGTACATATGTATATGCTCCTGCTATGTACAATTGAAGAATGTTTTGGTTTTTAATGAGAGAAAATTAAACCTCTTAGGTGTAATTTTCATCTAAATGAACCCAATCTCATCTGATAACTATGGGGAATAGAGTTATAGTGTAGGAGTAGGTAGTAAATAAAAGTAAATTATGAGTTAATTTCGTCTATACATTTTCTAATACTTAATATCCTAATGTTAAACACGTAAGAACGTCTATGCACGAGACATTGTTTACGATCTTTACGGTTATAATGTTGCGAATACGGGTTAAGTACATTACATTTCGGGACACAACATTTCTCAGACATCTTGAGAAGTCCGCTGGATGCAGGTGGCGCCGGACCGGTCACTTCCGCACTCTTTGTCCAGCACTGCACGTCTTTCGGCTGATATGATGATATCTTGCAAATATCAACTTCACATTCACGAACTCGACAAGATTTGAAGGAAAATTTCATTATACCGAACATGTGTCAAAATAAAATACTTACGTTCCATTCCATTCAGTCGAGCGTAAGTATTACGTTCAAATTGCATTAAAATAAAATATGATAAGAAAATCAGACATATTTAATGTATTTTCTTTATGTTGTGTTTATGTCATACTCGTATGTCTTATAACTATTTTATTTTGTGTTTCAATAAGTTGGCATCAAACATCTTTTAAAATATTCAGCATGAAATGGAATGTAGGTCGGTAAGCTGTCTTAGTATACCATTGTAAAAAAAATCTAGTGTTGCCTTAGCAGACTGACCTCATAGTTTTAAGGAAAGTAACTGAAACATTAATTTAAATAGAGAATAATTTTAAATTTATTATAAATTAATAATAGTAAACTATGAAATTAACTGAAGCTTAAATAGTCTAATTTTTAAGAATTATCGAAAGTGACGCCATCTAATGGAATCGAACGGAAAAATTAGCAACGCTTTTATCGCCCATACAAGACGCGTTGTATGAAACTGATAATACCCTGGACACTGTCTTGTCAGATTGTCAGATTTGATTCTAACTTTGAGCAAATGGATGTCATTCTTCTTTTTGTTCCTAGTTGCGTGACACTGTACACAATAACAACGTGAACATATTGTTTATCTGAATGACAATGTCAGTCAAATACCATTAAGTGCCAATATCGTTTAGTTAAAGAGGTTGATTTGTAACTGTTTACGAAAAGACTATTTGAAATCACCCTATGTGTAGTTTGACGTCATCAGCACGAAAAGTACGTGCCCTGCTCATCAAATAATAAACTTAATGTGAACTCGCTGTTTGCTCCGTGTCGCTCTGAATGTTCTGAATAGGCTTTATAAAAAGGCGCTGGAAATTTGTTGCTTACGCTTTTACAGCTGTTACCTTACATCAAAATAATTAGCTTTAAATAGATATTAATCACACTTTTCATAATGATATTTTGTATCGATTCCCTGGAGAAACTAAAATTCTGTCCTTCCTGTGTATTTAATTGAACAAAATAAGTTTATGAAATACAGTTCAGTAATAGTCAAGAGGTTAATCAAATGGGAAGTAAGATACAAATCAAATCATCATCTTGGTGCAAAACTTCATCTAAATCGGTTCACCCGTTTAAGCGTGATTGATTAACAAACATCTAACCATATAAACATCAAAGTTTTCGCATTTATACTCGTAATATTAGTAGGATTTTCCATCTCGGGCTCTCCCAGATCCGGTATTAGAAATGAACATCTGTTACTTGATGACAAGTACACCCCCGCCACGTGCCCACGTCGCGTTTAGTCAGGCTTTAGGGTTTATCATCATTAACAGGGGCTAACGGATGTAAAAAGGTTCCAGAGAGTATAGTGGTGGTACTAGAGCCGTTAGGACCCTGTGACACTGGCGATTCGCCAGCGTGAGAAGGAGAAAGCGTTAGCGCGGCGTCATCGCGACAATATAATCTCAAATTAGCTATGTTGAAACTAATTCGCCATTTGTAACACAAACAATCACTATTTACCTCGTTTCGCGTGATCATCTCGACAGTGCAACGAGATGGTCACTTATTATATATGTCAGAAGGGGCTTGAAGTTATCTGCCATTGTTGACACAAACAATTGCTATTTACTTAATTCGAATGCCATGCTAATGTCTGCATTCTTCCTAATTTTCTAGTTTACCTACAATAATAATACATTACTTCCCTAAGGCGTTAAAACATGGGTATTCGACGCCCGAGCTGAAGGCAAGCGCGATAAACATTCCACATTCTCTAGTACACATTATGACTACAAAGTTTTACGTCTCCCTCTGGCCTAACCTTTTTTTTTTTTTTTGCCTAACCTAATCTAACCTATTCTTTCCCTCGTTCCGCAATAACTACTCATGTGTGACGTAAATTATATTGACTTACTTATTTACAGGCGCCACAGGATGATGGCGAACGAAGAGCTCCCCACCAATGACTACTCCAACATCACGTCGTACTACATCACCTACGTCTACGATGAGGGCGGCCGATACGTCAATGTCAGCAACGTCACAGAGGTATGTAGCAAGGGATATTGTTAAGGATAAAATATAGTAAGGATACAATTAATTTTACAGTTTCAAATTAAAGGGAAATTCGGATCGAACCAGTCACCTTCTGGCACACACGGCCAGTAACTTAGTTATAGCTATAGTTATTTATTCAGAAACAATATTATACTTACATTGCATTTGAAATAAAAATGTCAAAATATTTTCCGTAGATGTTGGCAAAATCATGGCAAAATTTAATCAATGTTCTCCTGCTTATATTCATGCGATTTTACACCTTAGTTACTATAACGTTTTCAATGTAACGAAGGTACCTACTATTGACTTTTCAATTGTATGTCACCCACCGAAATGTATCTAAGAAACATACTTGGAATAAAAAACGAAATGTAAACAAGTCTCTGCTATTTTCCAGTAAGATGTGTTGACATTTCAGTTTCTCTGAGGAGGTTGGTGACTGGTTCAAATTCTTAATGTCACAAAAAAAAACCTAGGTCAGGGACCTGTCACACTAAAGTGAGATAGTGTGCGTGAAATGTAGTCGGGTGCGTTACTGGGGAGAATTATGACGATAACGTTGCGCCGCCTAGCGGATATTTTGTGTCTCGTATGTCGATTGTCGAGAATGTCTGATTGAATTCGTCGTGTTTTGGTAGCCCACAACCCCGCGATGTAATGAAAATCGCATACGAGTATCTGCCCCGTGTAAATGATCCTTTAAGCAGTAACGTCTGCTGACGACATATCAATTTCAAATTGAAGGACAAAAAAATGTTTTTCTCAAACATGCTCGGAAATGTACGCGTTAATATCACGAAATGAAGACGTGAAGTTTCTTGTTTATGGCTCCCTACATTACTTCTTGGCCTTACGCCAAGAAGTAATGTATGAAAACCCTAAGTAAAACCATTATTGTCCGCTACTCTAACTTTTTAAATTTGCTTACTAATATTAAACTGACA
The DNA here is from genome assembly GCA_947578815.1 of Epinotia ramella. Lineage (NCBI taxonomy): Eukaryota > Metazoa > Arthropoda > Insecta > Lepidoptera > Tortricidae > Epinotia > Epinotia ramella. Next base: position 23,825,842 of record OX388205.1, read on the forward strand.
AAGGAAAATTTACATACTGCCAACCACCACTAGACACTGTAAGCATACTTGCTTCATAAAAAAAATAAAAAAAATCTATGGTACTATACTTTATGTGCGGTTAAACATGGTGCTTGCGGCTTGTTCAAATGGCATGTTTAAAAAATAAAAAAGGCGCAAATTACCTATTATTTAATTGATTACCCAGTATGTATTTTAGTTTTAATATTTCCTCACATCGTTTGAGAAAAGTACTATACAATCCTCGGCCGGAACAGGGATTGCTGGACTCGTTGTATTCGGCCTCGTCTATGACTCGGCCGTCTACCCCAATCTCGTCCAGCAATCCCTTACTTCACGGCCTCTGCAGTAATCTACTATTTCGCGCCGAGCAGGATGCGAACCTGTGACATTCAGACGCGGCCTATCGCTCTTGCCAACTGAGCTATCGGAACAATTAATTTTGTTCGATTGACAAATCTTCCAATCAGTTGCCTCTGCCATCGCCATGTGTGCCATATCAAAAGCTGTCATTAAAACTTCAAAAGATGGTAAATCTGATAACCGATAAAACAACCTTTTTAAACCACAAGGTTCTCAGTGGAATTTTAAGTCAATTTTGCCTACGTATAAGGGTTCCGTAGCCTACTGATGCCAACGGGACCCTCATCATCATAAACTTAAGAGCCAGCCTCTTGTCGGTAGAGTAATCGCCACACTGTTCTTCTCTCTGCCACTGTTTTGAGCTCTTGATACGACATTACATTAACTTTCTCTTCAGCTTGGTCCATAAACGCACGTCTTTGTCTTCCCCTGCCTCTCCTTCCATCAATCTTTCCTTCAATTATAGTTTTTATGTAATTGTCATGCCGTATCAGGTGCCCCAACATATTTCCCCTTCTGTTTTCAAACGTTTTTAGTAGACATCTTCTTTCTCCTATCAAATTTAGAACCTCTTCGTTTGTTCTTCTTTCTGTCCAACCTACCTTCCATCCTTCTCCATGCCCACATTTCAAATGCGTTCAGTCTCTCTCTATCACGCTGGGTTAGAGTCCACGCCTCGCTTCCGTACAGGGCTATACTCCAGATGTAGGTCTTAATACATCGTTTCCTGATATTTCGAGATATTTTTGCTTTTAATATTTGTTTTTTAGCATTGAAGGCTTTTTTGGCCATGGCTATGCGTGCGATGATATCCGAAGTGCATCTGGAGTCACAGGTTATAATGCTGCCTAAGTATTTAAAGGTTTTAACTTGTTCAATGGCTGAACCTCTATTATTGGGTTTGTCTTAGATGCTATTAATGTTTTGGTCTTATTTATAGTTATCTTTAGTCCAAATTCTGTGAATATGAGGTCCATTTCTGTTACGAGCTGTTCAAGTTGTGCAGAATTTTCGGCTACCGCTGCGATGTCATCAGCAAATCTTATAAAATGAAACTTCTCTCCATTAATTTTAACACCGCCTTTTTCTGATCCCAAATTTTTTCGAATGGCGGTTTCAATAAAAATATTAAAAATCAAAGGCGAGAGTGGACAACCCTGCCTTACACCCTGTTTTATTTTGGCTTTTCCCTTCTCCTGTCCTATTTCTACTATGGTTTCCTGATCTTTATATAGTGCATGTATAATTCTCCTGTCGGGACCCTATTATTACAAAATTCTTTTGGACCGTAATACACACTTGAAATGTTACCAGGATGTGTATTAACTCTTTCACCGCTACGCTACGCTCGTAGCGCTATGCCGTAGTTGATAGCTGCTTAACACTAACACTGCCAGGAACCCGGGTAGCGGGTGCCGGTTCACTTTCCGCTACAGTCAGGTAAAACCACGAGATTGGCTACGAGCGTAGCGCGTAGCGATTTTAGGCTGTCCAATAATAATGTAAACCAGCCTCTGTACCAAAATGTAAAAATTCAAAATTCAAAATATTTATTCAGCAAATAGGCCACGAAGACACTATTACGTACAAGTCAAAATGTCTAAATAGTATGAGTACATTATTCATAATAGAATTAACTACATCAGAGTTTACATGTCAAATACAATACGAGAAAAAAAATATACAATCTTATTTCTTAGAGATGTATAAGGACTCCAAGTGTCAAAATTAAAATAATTATATTTAAATAGTACCCACAGAGATGCATAAGGTATCTATGTGTCCAAGACTAAGTAATAAAATAACAGTGAAGACAGAGTGAAATCTCTCATCAATTCCGCAGAAAAGTGGAATGAAGTTACCACTGCACTATTATTTATTATGTGCCACTGCTGGGCACAGACATCCTCTCATGGTTGAGAGGAAACGGGCTGCAGTCCCCACGCTGGAACTGTGCGGGTTGGGGTATCCACATATACGTTTGAATTTCTCCGCAGATGTATGCAGTTTTCCTCACGATGTTTTCCATCACCGAAAAGCTCGGTCAAAGTCAAATGATATTCCATACATAAGTTCCGAAAAACTCATTGGCACGAGCCGGGATTCGAACCCACGAGTGCCGTTTGACAGGCGCATGGCTTATGTAGCTAAAGTCGCACGTAGCGCTCTAACGCATTTCTGTCGCGATAAGCGGTGGATGGGTTAATATGGCCGCTATAACAGTAAGTAATTATAACCACATCGATTAAATTAAAACACCGCCGAAAGATTAGACATAGCAAAGAACCATTATGACGACCGCTTTAGCCTAGTTGGTAGTGACCCTGCCTACGGAGCAAGGGGTTCTAGGTTCGAATACCGGTTAGGGCATTTCTTTGTGTGATGATCACGAATATTTGTTCCCGAGTAATGGATGTTTTGTATGTATTTAAGTTTTTATTTCTCTATATAAGTATGTTTATTGTCGTCTAGGCATATATATAGCATACGCTTTGCTTAGTTTGGAACTAGGTCGATTTGTGTAAGATTGTCCGCAAATATTTATTCCTTTTTTTATTTATTTATTATGACGACAAGACTTTCGATTAAAAAACCGCACTATATTAATTATTGAATAACTTACTTTAAGACGCTGTCAACACCAAAATGCCCTTGCATTCGGGATACGGCGCACCTGTCTATTTGTATCGGAATAAACGAGAGCGAGTGTTACTGGGCGGCCTGGTCGAAGAGAACAATAAATCAATATTGAAATGAAAAAAAGTGTGGATTATTTGTGAAATATGACTCGTTAGCGGTTTAGGTATGAATATGTTGACTTCATGTTTTTAATTGCAGACCCATACGTCAAAAAAATAAAGACGTATGATGATTTTAAGACCAACCTTTGCAATTATTTTCTATTGAGCCGATTTCGTCGAATTATGTATCGAGTCCGTCCACGGTCTGCTGAAATATGATGAATATTGTTTTTTTTTTTGATGTGCTAGAACAAACTGATTTTCTTATATATCAATCAATTTCAACAAAATTAGGTCTGTCAGCCTCTTAAAATCAAATTTTTGACCGACTTCATATCAATACCCAAATCAATTCAAGTGTGCATATGATATTTTTTTTTTTATATACACAACGACGGTGGCAAACAAGCGTACGGCCCGCCTGATCGTAAGCGGACACCGCAGCCTATAGACGCATGCAACTCCAAAGGAGTAACATGGGCGTTGCCGACCCTTGATATGTTTGAGGATTCGCCGTGTTGCCAGCTCAATGAACAAATTCCCTCGCTCTCAACACAACGCATCCTCGGGAGCTCTGGCGACCTTGCTTGAATTTGAAGAGTTCCCTCGATTTCTCTTGGATCCCATCATCAGATCTTGACCTGATGACCATGGGACCAACTACAAAGGACACCCTTTCAAAGAAAAAAGATTGTTCCAAATCAGTCCAGGCATCTTCGAGTAATCGGAGAATACGTAAAAAAAGATTCCGACGAATTGACATCCTCCCGCTTTTGGAAGTCGGTTTGAAAATAAATGGTAAGAATTAAATGGAACTCAAAACAGTAAAACGAAACCTTCCGTATGAGAAACCAACTCACACTGTACCAAGTTTATTTACCTTTTAAAGGCACATTTTCCGAGAGAAGAATTATTTCCACTAACAAGGAATTGTAGGCGGAATTCGCAATCAACCCGCATTTTTCCATCTCAAGGTAATACGACATCTCGAGAGGCTTTCCTGCACTTTTCCCCTTTTGACATTATATTTCAACCTGCCTTTAATAATGTCGTATGTACCCACATAACCCAAAGCAGTTACGACCTTACTACCTTCGGGAGGATCTTATGAAAAAGATTTGAAACTCCGTGCCTGCGGTTACAGACACGAAATGTGCATTATATAAAATCGTATGAGACTTCTTTAAAAGAATTTTAATACGGAATTTTACTTAAAGATGGCTGGAGGTCAATTCGGATCAACATATCAATGTGTGTTCGCTTGCTTCCACGTTCTAAGTTTTTGCCGTTTTAGGCTGCGTTTAATGTGTTAAAACGCATGCTTCCAATACCTACATTGAATATATCATATCACCATCATCATCTCAACCATCCAGCATCCAGCTGCCCTTACATGAGGGGAAATCACGTAACGTTTTGAATGCGCGTTAGGTAGATCCAACTGTCATTTTCCCATATAAAAATTGACATTTAGATCGACCTATACGTACAATGAGTTACGTGATCGACCTGCAGTTCATAAGTCCACCTTGTGTGTGGGGGGTCTACCCACGCTGCGTATTCCGGTACGTGACCTTTCCGCTCCAACGGCCATCCGTTCTGCGTGCAATTTGGCGCCTACTGCCCACATCCTACAACTATGCGAAATTGCAAACCAAATGACCTCCAATTACCAGCTGGTCGATTGCGTAACGCTTTGTACGTTCGTGAGATAAAGTGACAATTTTTATGTGGGTTTATAGTCCTGAATTGTCCTAACGCGCGTTCACAATAATAAAATAAATAAAATAAAAATCATTTATTTCAGACTTTGGTCCATAGGTATTTCGTTAGTTAGTAACAGTCAGCTTAAGGAACTATGTTAGTGTGGATTTGAATAAGATATTATCCATTAAATTACATTAGTTCCATTACGTTACATTAATTTTAATAAATTGAACTAAAAAAAAAAAAACATTAAAATACTAAATATTAGCGCACGGTAGTAACGGATATATTATCAATTAAATAGTTATCCAGCGACAAAATCCGACAAAATTTCAGACATCAAAAAAAACGATAAGCTAGCTAGCTTCTGAAGAGTCAGAAAAAATATTAATAAATATTTTTGTCTTTATTATGGTTCATTTACATTTGCTCTATAATATTCAAGATAAATCGTACAAAAAAAGACAATGCATGCTTCATTTAAATCTACATAATTACTTCCGGGTGGAAAGTTTGTCGGATTCTTGAATTAATCATCTTAGAATAACATTTTAACATGAAATCAACAAAAAAAACGCTATTATAAATTAATGTTTTTCAAAACCGTATTTTGCCTGGAGTATAAGGTGGCGCATTACGTGCGAGTCAAACCGCCCGGCTATGGTCTCCGGATGGAGTTGGAACTAGCGCAAAGTCTGCAGAGCAAGGAGGCAGTTTTTTTGCGAATGACGAAAAAAGTTACGTAATCACCCCCGACTGTTATTCATACAGTTTTAATGAACGAGCGAGTGACGAAAACGAAGTTCTTTGTTTCAGCTTGTGCAAAAATTGTTTCGCATGTCCGGCTTCTGTCCGGCTGTTCGTCTCAATAGGACCCAATTCTCAACCGTTAGTGAAATCTTCTGAGCAGATTCAATAATTATATACAACACGGTTACAATATCTGTATTTGTTTATTTTGCGTCAAATTCATTTTTAGGGTGACACCGTAAGATGTCACGTGACCTGATCGAAAAACTGTTACAATGTTATTGAGTTTTCACTTCTGCCGGCACTCCCGGAGAGCAACCCGGTTTTTTTTTTGTGACTAGTTAGTAGATATATCGACGCTTATCTAAAACAAGTCGGTATCGCGAAATAATCCGTTTTGCTACTAAGCATAAGACTAGACGCAGAACACGTTAAAGTTTATCGTGACTAAGACTCACGTGTTCTAATTCAAAAAATTGCCACCGTGGCAGCATTGTGCCGTTATGCCATTGGTGGGGTGTCGACGTCATTTTATCTGGAAGACCGTCCGTAGGCCAGATGAGCCATAGCGATCGACGCCGTCACCACGTTTTTTTGTTGACTACCGGCACATCCCCAAATAATTCGTTAAAACACATCAATTTGTTTGTACAACAGCGGCATTACGCGAAATAGCTCAGTGGAACACTAGCGAATTTTTGTGCAATATAGGATTATTCATGGATGGGACACTTTCCGTTAAACAGTAAGTACCGATGTTTTGACTTAACAACAAATAAACGAGTATTCACGAAAATAATGAAAGTTGGGTTGTTCATGTAAGCAAAATAAGCCCCTATACTACATAAGACTTACTTCATTATTGGTATACTATACGAATTTGGACTATGTTCATCATAAATATGCATTTAGTTTCTTGATTCAAAACGAGAAAAGCCACTATAAATAGATAAGCAGCACGATGATAAACTTATTTAGATGTTATATGTATTGCAAAAAAGGTATGTATGTATTCATATCAATTAAAATAATAATCAAGCCTTATTGAACTTAACTATGGGCCTAGTTCGATTTGTGTAAGATATTATTAACCTCTAATATTTATTTATTTTGTAATATCAAATAAGATAAGTATAAGATACATACCTACTACATGCTCCATGTACATGGGGACTACTCGTGTGCGTCTCTGTTTTGTATAAAAAGTGGTATAATAACAATAACTATTATATTTTTATTATGGACACTATTTAAGGGTTTGTCCTGCCTCACTTTCGTGGATGAATTTGTGTCAAAGATTCAGTAACTCTTTCAGTTGACTATATTATACTTTGGTTATAGAAATGAACACGCGAACTGGAAAAAATATCCGAAATCTGCTATGGTTCTGCTGCGGGTAGCCTCATTTCTGATGCGATCGCGCAGAGAAACTCCCAGCATAGCCCTCTCCATTGCCCTTTGGGTGACCCCGAGAGCTTTCAGCTGGAACTCCAAAACCGTTTCCATTGCCTAGGTTTTGTGGAACCTGTTCGTGCCACTGGGTCTATGTTCTTCGAGGCCCAGCGGGCCAACAGAACTAAAAGGCTCTCTAGCTCCACTCAGAAGCTCATGAAGGAAAGGAGTCAAATGATTCTGCAGTCTTCAAACGATGCGACTTTATACCGGCAGCTAAATAAACAGATCTCCAAGTCCCTTACCCGCGATCTGCGCCAATTCACTACGAACCGTATTGAAGAGGCCATCGAGAGAAATAAGGGCTCTAATGTGTTCGCACGAGATCTCGATCGAGTCTATTGGGCAGAGCCAGCTCGCAAGGTAAAAAACTGAGGACTGGAGATTCGTTTTTTCCAAACCTGAGCTTTTCAGTGAGTGCGTTTTTACACGTCATACATATCGTATACACGTCAACTCGCAGACCCGAAGTTGGTCTGGTGAAAGACCCTAGCTAGACCAACCCGACACTTTACCGACGACATCCCGGACATCAGCCTGTACGAGATTAGAATGGTTCTGAAACAGCTTAAGAACAGCAAGGCACCCGGTGAAGACGGAATTACAGCCAAACTCACGACGGCGGGTAGAAAACCGATCCTTACGACCCTTCAGAAGTTGTTCGACACCGTCCTACTGGAAGGGAGCACGCCAAAGGCGTGGAACAGAGGTAAGGGGTGCTGTTGTTCAAAAAGGGGAACAAAACCCTGCTGAAGAATTACCGACCCATCTCACTTCTGAGTCATGTTTACAAGCTGTTTTCAAGAGTCATTACGAATCGCCTCGCATGCTGGCTTAGTGACTTCCAGCCTCCCGAAAAAGCCGGTTTTCGAAGAGGTTTTAGTACTGTAGACCACATTCATACGCTCCGTCAGGTTATACAGAAGACTGGAAAGTAAAACTTGCCTCTCTGCTTAGCGTTCGTGGAGAAAGCTTTCGATTCGATCGAAACCTGGGATGTACTACAGTCTCTCCAGCGGTGAAAAGTAGACTGCCGCTATATCACACAGGTGAAACTGACGCTGTTCAAAGCATATTGTCAGACCTTTTACACGTGCAGCCTGTGGGTGAGATTCTCACAAAGGGCATATAATACGGTGCGTATACAGTACAACAACGTCCTCAGATTGCTGTTGAGGCTGCCGAAACACTGCAGTGCGTCTGGAATGTTCGCCGAGGCGCGGATGGACGACTTCTATGCCATCAGAAGGAAAAGAATAGCCTCACTGCTAAGGCGTGTGCGAGGCAGCAGCAACGGCATGCTGAGGATGTTGGCCGAGCGTCTCGACTGCCCGCTCACTAAATACTGGGTCGATGTGGCTATTGGGAGGGCTAAGTAGGGCAATGGGCAAGCCTCGCCCCTAATATGCCGTCTTTATGTTTTTATTTTTATTTTTAAACTTTTTAAATTTTTCACTTATGTAAATTAACATAGATTGTAAGCCCTACTAACAAAATATGGATTTTATATGGTCCGAAATAAACGATTTTTATTTTATTTTATTTTTTATATCGAAGTAGGTACTGAAGTGTTTGTACGAGAACGTCACTATGTCAGTCCCACTCCAGGATCGGAGCTTGAAACGTATTCCGCTACAGCGGCGTGTTAGGCAAGTGAATGTTATTTCCCCAAAACTGTACACCGCTGCAATGGAGGACGTTATCAAGACTCTAGACTGGAGAAGGCTAGGCATCAACATCAACGGCGAGTACATCAATCACCTTTGGTTTGCTGATGATATAGTAGTCTTGGCTGAGACCATGGAGGACTTGAGTACTATGCTCCATCGAGCATAGTACTCAAGTCAGGTCATCACCTCAGTAAAGCCTCCGAGCGAGTTGGTCTAAGGATGAACATGGATAAGACAAAAATCATGTCAATCGGACACTTTCAAGACTTCTTCAGACTTTCAAGTTAGATAGGTCCAACTTTGAGTAAGAGTCCGACTCGGCTGGGCAGCATTCGGGAACCTACGGCACATCTTTTCGTCCAATACTTCGCAATGTCTCAAGACGAGAGTCTTTGACCAGTGTGTGTTACCACTACCTCACTGTGTGATGACGTATGACACGGAAACGTAGAAGAAGGCTCAAAGTCACCCAAAGAGCAATGGAGAGGGCTATGCTGGGAGTTTCTCTGCGCAATCGCATCAGAAATGAGGCTACCGCAGCAAAACCAGGGTAACCGATATAGCCCTCCAAATCGCTAAACTTAAGTGGCAATGGGCTGGGCACATTGCACGTAGAACCGATGGCCGTTGGGGCGGAAAGGTTCTCGAGATGTGACCACGTACCGGATGGCGCTTCGTAGCTAGGCCCCCCACGAGGTTCAAAGATTTCAAAGATTCAAAGATTTTTATTTTGCTCGGAATGCAGTTACATAGTTCTTAAAAATACAATATAATCGTCCAGTGCATTCAGCCTGCGTGCAGGCGTGCAAAACATTTTTATGGAGCCTTAAAGTCCATAATAATATATTATCTTTGAATCTTTAAAAAAGAGTTACTAATTTACATCCAGACCAAGTGTTGTAATGTTGTAAACTAAACTATACCGTTATTGTCCATATAGTTTAAGTATTATTGTGATGTATGTCGTTTAAGGCCATTATTGTCCATATTAAAAAATAATATTTGAGAAACAAAGCAAAATAAGTCAGTATTCTTTTAATATTTTACATATACGTTTGTCTTAAAGACAAATATTACACTATTATTCATAAGAAAAAAAAAATTTTTCGAATTATTTTCTATTGAGACGTTAGTGCACATAAAAACTTATCCAAAGTATATAAATATCGTGTCACAACTCTAAACTAGTACATTTTTGAGTTTTTTTTGTGTAGTTTTTTGTTGTTTTCTTTTTATTTTCTTGGGTTTAAATAACTGGATGACAGAGGAAACTGTTACTAAAAGAAGATTTTAAATTGGTTATCTTAATAAAAAAATATAACACTATCTTTTTTGTGTTTTTTTTAAACCTCTGCCCTGAAAAAACACAGTTTTTGAGATACAGAGTTGTTTTAGATAAGCATCGATATGTCAAATATTGTATCTACATATTGACAGAAAACAGGCACTTCAGTACACGACGGGCTCTATCGGAGCCTCGCCACTACTCTAAATACCCTACTTACTGTGTTGATAGACTATGATTGATCATCTGTACCTACATAAACAAGCCCAAGCCACAGTAAATTTATAGGCAGTAGCGATATACAACGTGTTAATAAAATAACGCAAAACCTGAAAACAGTTTGTTCAGAATCGAGCATAGAATGCGAAAAAAATAAAAAATAATTTTTTTGACAAGATTTATTTTTTACATTTGTATGGAGTGTTGGCCGACTGGGGTGACCTGCTCCATACAAATGTAAAAAATAAATCGCGTCAAAAAAATTTTTTTTTTATTTTTTTCGCATTCTACTCTCGATTCTGAACAAACTGTTTTCAGGTTTTGCGTTATTTTATTAACACGTTGTATATGTTTAGTATGTTTTTATATTTTGTTTCTGTATCTGGTATGTTGTGTGTGCAATAAACTACTACATCTATTCTATTATGTTCTAAAAGTCGCTCACATTTCATAATGTTAACTATACCTAATTAGTAATTACCTATATGGGTATTTTTTTGCAGAAGGTCTTTGTTATGTCTTGTGGAACTACGTTGTTATTGTTTTTTGGTTTAAAGGTCCGTAGTACCAAGTATTTTACCAGAAATTACCAGTATTTAGCTGGGTGTTTGTTGACTATCAATTTGAAGGTACTGAAAATCCTGGCTGCCTAGGAACTTAAGATAAAAGAATGGGACTAAAGTATGTGGGTATTATGTGGTAATATTTTTTACTCGGTAGCAAATACCACGGGTTTAATTATGCGATTGATAATATATCTGCAAAACTGATACGTATGTCATTTGCTTTAAAGGCAAAGTTTTAATTGATTTTAAATCGGTACCTAAATAGCTTCGAGTGTGCCTATAAAATGTTAAGAGTGCCCAAGATTCCATGGACCGTGGGACCTATTGGAAAGGATACCCTTTCAAACATAACAATAATTTTCCAACGCTCAGGCTTCGTCGAGTAATCGCGGAACATAAATATAAAATACTAGCAGGCCGGCCCGGCTTCGCAGGGATTATCCGTTTTCCCGTAGGAATTAAGCATTTTCCCGCGGTAAGTAGCTATGTTCATCAGGGATGTCGGCTTCTAATGGTAAAAGATTTTTTCAAATCGGTCCAGTACTTTCGGAGCCTATTCAATACAAACACACAAACAAACAATCAAATATTTCCTCTTTATAATATTACTAGCTGATGCCCGCGGCTTCGCCCGCGTGGCTATAGGAAAATGTAACATATTGAATTTTCCCGTGGGAATTTGATGTTTTACCGCTAGAAAAAGTAGCCTGTTGGTTTAGAAGCTGGAAAGTGTTCCAGCTTCTAAACTACCTCCATACAAAAAATCACATCAATACGACGCTCCGTTGCGACGTGAAAGAAGGACAAACATACACACTTTCGCATTTATAATATTAGTAAGGATTATATATTATATATACAGGGAGTTTGGTAACAGGATGCATAGCCGAAAGTAGGTGATAGTTTAGGCCATACTGAACAATTTTTACTATGGGGCCATCCCCGAAATCTCAAAAAAAATTTTGGCCGTTTCATACATTTCGACCGTTCGAATTTCGATATTTTGTATGAAGAGGACAATTTTTTTTTTTGAGATTTCGGGGTTGGCCCCATATAGTAAAAATTGTTCAGTATGGCCTAAACTATCACCTACTTTCGGCTTTTCATCCGTTACCAAACATCCTGTATATATATAATATTATATTAGTGTTATAATTTTTTATTTATTTATCTCACAAAATCTTATACGCTAGTTTAACAAATAAAAGTCCGCCAAACTGAGGACAGTTTGTTGGCGGATAATACGCTCGTTACTATAATTGTTGTATTTTTATATGAACTACCTTAACCCTAATTTAAACTAAACAAGGAATAAGCGTTTCTACAAATCACTCGTTAACTCGTCGTAATCACTCAACAATACCTCGGTTATGCAACGCGTCATGCCATGCACTACCTAACATGCCTTTCGAACAAGCCGTTCGAGCACCATGTTTAACCGCACCTAAAGTATAATACCATAGATTATTTTTATTTTTTTTATGAAGCAAGTATGCTTACAGTGTCTAGTGGTGGTTGGCAGTATGTAAATTTTCCTTTGTCAGTTTAATATTAGTAAGCAAATTTAAAAAGTTAGAGTAGCGGACAATAATGGTTTTACTTAGGGTTTTCATACATTACTTCTTAGCGTAAGGCCGTGATATTAACGCGTACATTTCCGAGCATGTTTGAGAAATAGTAGATTACTGCAGAGGCCGTGAAGTAAGGGATTGCTGGACGAGATTGGGGTAGACGGCCGAGTCGTAGACGAGGCCGAATACAACGAGTCCAGCAATCCCTGTTCCGGCCGAGGATTGTATAGTACTTTTCTCAAACGATGTGAGGAAATATTAAAATTAAAATAAATACTAGGTAATCAATTAAATAATAGGTAATTTGCGCCTTTTTTATTTTTTAAACATGCCATTTGAAAAAGCCGTTCGAGCACCTTGTTTAACCGCACATAAAGTAGGTACCATAGATTATTTTTATTTTTTCTATGAAGCAAGTATGCTTACAGTGTCTTGTGGTGGTTGGCAGTATGTAAATTTTCCTTTGTCAGTTTAATATTAGTAAGCAAATTTAAAAAGTTAGAGTAGCGGACAATAATGGTTTTACTTAGGGTTTTCATACATTACTTCTTGGCGTAAGGCCAAGAAGTAATGTAGGGAGCCATAAACAAGAAACTTCCCGTCTTCATTTCGTGATATTAACGCGTACATTTCCGAGCATGTTTGAGAAAAAGTATATTATAATAAGGTAAGTACCGGTTCTTTTACCTTAATAGTTGTTGGCATTAAATTCTAGGTATCTTTTTTGCGTGCTTGCTCTAAGATTACGTAACTGCAGTCTACTCGTTTTAAACCTGTTCCAGCCATAGTCATCAATACACATTAAATACCTGACCTTCTCATGTACCGGTAGGATTTTTATCATTTAGGTGTAGAAGTGTTGATTAGTGATCTACTGATTTTGATATGACGATATTATATTAAATAAGGTCAACGTCCGAGTGCTCGACGCTGTACTAGTATATGGCATGGGCACTCTATGTCAGAGCAATATGGGTTAAATTGGAACTAAGAGGATTTTTCTTCATTCGAATTTAAGCCATGTCTCGGGGTGTCTATTTCTGGTCTGAGGGACACAAGTGAACCCTAACCTAACCGACCTAAGACAGTCCGCTTATGACAAGCCATTTTTGTCTGCCCTGATAATCCGCGTCCAGAATAGTGCTCCGCGCCTCAGTATTTCTATGACCTTTGAAGCGCTCTAAATGGTGCCATGTTTTTGGTTGCCCAAACGTCATTTGACGATTTGTTATTTGCCTAAGCAAATCATTTGCTTCATAATAATTTGCCACATAAAAGTTTGTCGAAGTAAAATTTAGCAATATGAAAATTTTGCTAAATGAGAAAACTGCGAAGTTAAGTTATGCCAACAATTGGTTTGCCAAATGAAAATTCTGCGAAAAGTTGGTTGCCATGTGAAATTCTGCGAAACATATTTCGCCGAAAAGGCAGAACCCCCCAAAGACATATTTACAGGTTTACACCTTATTGCTTTGTAATAAGGGTGGTATAATAAATAGTAACTAAAGGTACAGAAGGTCGACTGCCTCAGTGATGACGTTAGCTGTAATTTTTTTGCAATAGACAATCATAGAGTGAAGATAGGGTTGTTAACGTACCACATAACTGCAGGTCAATCACGTAACGCATTATACGTACGTTATATAGGTAGATCTGAATGTCAAATTTTATTTGGAAAAATGACAGTTAAACTGTCCTAACGCGCGTTCGAAACGTTACGTGATTAACCCCTCTGAACATTACTGATAACTATTTTAGTTCCTATATTTTGAAATTCCTAAAATAATGTACTATAGCCGGGAAGTCAGGATTACCTAAAAAAAAATACAGGTCAAGTTTTTACATTTACCGTTTTTTTCGTTCGCTGGTGCGATCAATGAAACATGTTGTTACTACGTAAAACGGAAGTGCAGAAATCATTTTTCGAAAACTTTTTAACCAATCATAAGGCAGCGCGTTTGCGCGGGTGAAATTTTGCGCGTGACGCCGGCAGCTTCGGCGGCCGCCATTTTGTCTGGCGCCATGAGCGGAAAAGCACGAGTTCAGCTTCAGCTGTCATTGCATATTGTACCTTACAAGGTCTTTATTGAAATGATCATACGTTCGTTTTCATTCGGTACTTGTCAGCACTCGTCGACGTGGACCACAGATTACAGAGAAAGGCAGATAGGCCCTAATAAATTGAACGTTTTCTATACATCCGATCTCTTCTCACTTACGTACTGAACGACGAGTAAGAAAGGGATAGAACCATGTTATCTGACAGGTCTTCATACGTCATTGTCTCCGCTTTCTCGCTCGCACGATGTAATTCGCTCTCTCGCTCGCTCGAGATTTAGTGCAGAGAAAGATATTTTCTTACAAGTTATCGATATCGATATTTACTGTTAATATATTATATTCGTAATATGCGATACTCGTAAGTAACTTGTATCTATCCAAACTATACAAAAAAAAATATGGTACTTACCAAATAGAAAACAAAAACCATTACACCACTGCGAAAATAATAAACTGCATTCAAGATTCATAATATTCGCTACAAATTCAATTATGCAAATACATAGGTAGTCAGACCAGTTACTTTTTAACCCTCACTATTTTGTGGATTTTTAGTGGAACACATTTATTTTTAACCGACTTCTAAAAAGAATCAATTCCGCGGGTTCTTTATTTTTTTATGTATGTTCCTCGATTACTCTTAGACGCCTGGACCGATTAGGATGGTTTTTTGTTAGAAAAGGTGGTCCTAGGTGGTCCCATGGTCATCAGGTCAGGATTTAACAATGGGATCCTGGAGACAACCAGGGAAATCTTCCAATTGTATAGGCGCAGTTGAAACGATTGGGAAAATTTTAAGTGTCTTCTGTTTTTAATAATAACGAAACAGTCGGATTTGAAATGTTTCGAACATATCCTGTCGTATTTTTTCGGCGTCCAATTATTGCGCCCTACTGCGTCAATCCATTTCTGTCGAACATTATTTCCCGGAAATCTGAAGTTAACTGTTAACTACATGTAAAATTAAAATATTTTGTCTAAACGCCTACATCAATATAATGATAACATACTCTTTCTTTATATGATCTCAAAAATGAAACAAAGACGTAATTTCGTTTCTGTAAAGAATTGGAATTTATTTACTATTTACACTTATTAAACCGATAGTAATTATACTATGCGAAAACAAATAATTCACTCACCTGTAAAAAATAAGAAACAACATTTAAAGCCTTTCATTTCAGGTCTTTTAACAATTAATCACACGTAAATTAAGTAATATCTCTTCAATCTCATGTCACAGTCAAAGCTGTCAGACGTCAGCTATCGAATTAAAAATAAATTAAGGAAAGAGGTTACACTGGTATACGAGTGTATACTTTTCTTATATAAATAATTCATGTCGACGAAATATCGATATATACATGGTCACAACACTACCCGTGTTTACGAAAATTGTATTTTTACTAAAAATCCCAAAAAGATCAAGTTGGATCCATGTAAAAAGTACTTATTCGATAGAATCTACCATCTGCTGTAATCCCAGACCATTATATTGCGTAATATTAGTACATGAGATATTTGAAAAACAATCAAATGATTCTTACCGATGAAAACCAGTTCTTTCTCCGGTCTTCTTTGATACTCTAGGGTAACTCCGACAGTACGGAACTACACAAGCCATTTTGCCACTTCATATGAATTGAATCTTTCACATATCACACAAATATATCGTTTTAAAACACAATATTTTACAAATAACCAGTTTTCCTCAAGATTCACAAAAGATTTGACGTTGATTTGACTTTGACGTCTTGGCAAAATTGTTTACTATTGAACACTGTGGTGAACAGTATATGGAGACGAGTCGTCAATAGACTCAAAATATCATACTATTCGTCTCATTCTAACTCACGTCAGCTGACCATAAGAAGTGACAGAGACAACTTTATGAAACATTGTCTTGCTTTATACCGCGCGTCTGTATTAGTCTGTGGCGTGGACGAAGATTGCCAAATTGATAGTGTGATAGGCCTGTCAGTACCTACACAATTAATTTTAACATTATAATAATCTTTTCTGCATTTCCCTGGGATCCCAATTTGAGCCCGTTTAGATCGAGTTCAACTTGAGAAATGTATTTTTTGTTAGATAAGGAAATACCCTATGCTCGGATGAACCCATACGAAATTCAATTCAAATCCAGATAGAGAATCCTTTGCAATGAAAAGGATAAATTGACAATACTCAAGCACAACAGGTACTTGAATATCGTTTGATGTAAAAGGAAGTATTTCGGACGTGCTCAAGCTCGCTTTAGTGAAATGGTGTATGATTGAATAAGAGTTAACCAATAACAGTCAAAGGAAATTACATCATAATCGTAGGAAACGACACTGAAAATGTAATTCTAAGTATATGGTCTGCCTACTCCTTTTGGAAAACAACCGTGAGTTTATTTTAAACTAGCTTCCACCAACGACTTCGTCTTCGTGGACCCGGAATAAAAACTATCCCGTATTTCAATCCAGGCTATAAACTATCTTCTTATGCTAAATTTCATCACATATAAACTGTAGAGTTTGTATGCTACTAATATTATAAATGCGAAAGTTAGGATGTTTGGATGTTTGTTCATCAATCACGCTTAAATGGCTCGACCGATTTGGATGAATATATATATATATATTTGAAAAAACATTTGCTATAGTTGTTGTTCTTCATATATTTGATCATGTCGTCAAATTTCTTTAATCAAATGCTCATTGGACAAAGATCTTGGACAGCTGGAATACTACACTGAGCAAGGATCAGTGAGGGACAAAATTCCAGACAAATACAAAATTGTCATAAATTAAACTGTATTACAATCATGACGTCTCCAACAACAAATACCTGCTGTCACTTCTATTCACGCCGTGGCCGGCGACGTTAGCCTTAGCTTGTCTATTTATTTATAAGAATAAGAATTTATTTATTTAGCACACAAAACACGGAATAAAGAAATAAATTCAAAAATGTAACCTTATATAAAGTGCTAATCGGGAACCTATTTCAAAAGCGTTACATTAATTCCAAGCTAAATCTAAAGATTAACTTACTTCAATCTACAAGTTACCTGTCTTGCTTCATCTCCAGCACTCTCTTCTATTCATTCATCCATTTCGCTGCCCCTGTCGCAAACAAATCACATTCGGAAACTGCCGCTAGGTGGGAGTTGATGAGCGCAGGCACACGCAGAACGGTGGTTCGCAGGCGCAGGCGTGTACGCGCAAAGAGTACTATATAATATATTATATACTGAGAATAGAGACATCAGTCGCCAGTACTGACTAGCGACATCTAGTGGGATACGATAGGACTATATATATTTATGCGGTACTTATTGTACATAAATGTATATGCTCCTGTATACGTATAGCTATACAGCTATGTACAATTGAAGAATGTTTTGGTTTTTAATGAGAGAACGGATTAATTCAGATGAAAATTAAACCTACGGTTTATACCGTAGGTTTAATTTTCATCTAAATGAACCCAATCTCATCAGATAACTATGAGGTCTAGAGATTTAGTGTAGGAGTAGGTAGTAAATAAAAGTAAATTGCGAGTTAATTTCGTCTATTTATTTTCTTATACTTAATATTCTAATGTTAAACACGTAAGAACGTCTATGCAAGAGACATTGTTTACGATCTTTACGGTTATAATCTTACGGTTACGGGTTACATTACATTTCGGGACACAACATTTCTTAGACATCTTGAGAAGTCCGCTGGATGCAGGTGGCGCCGGACCGGTCACTTTCACACTCTTTGTCTAGCACTGCACGTCTTTTCGGCTGATATGATGATATCTTGCAAATATCAACTTCACATTCACGAACTCAACAAGATTTGAAAAAAAATATCGCCCATACAAGACGCGTTGTATGAAACTGATAATACCCTGTGTACGCGCACGCTCAGTGGCCAGCAGCCCCTCTATCTCTAACCAAGCGTAGCTAGAGGTCTAGTTTCATGACGGGGTGTGACGGGTGACCGACGGCGGCGGGGTAAGCCGCTTTAGCGCGTAGCGAATAACAGCCCAGGAGCGGTCGCCTCCGCCTGCTGCAGTATGCGTCAGGTACCGACAGTCTGAGCAATATATTTAGGACACTGATACACCGTGCGTCACAGGATGTTGTTGCGGGCGTAAGCCATGATATGGCTTGCGAATTGCGAAGCCAAAGTAACTCTTAAATTCTCAGTCTCATGAATCACATAATATAATGTAATATGTATATTGTACGTAGACGGCAGTATCTTGTTACATGTTACACGAATTAACGTCGCTTGACAATCTCACTGAAATATCACCTGCTTGTTACTGTTGCCTGATACTTGAAGATGTTTCATGAATTCCATCCGCTGTGTACGTTCACAGATTAAATTGGGGCAGACGCTCCTCTCCATACAAAGCGTGACGTAAATCGTACAAACGTCTTTGTAGATGCTGCCCTTTCTTTCTTATTGCGTATTAGTTTAAATTTGCCCATTTTTAGGGCTCCGTACCCAAAGGGTAGAAAGAAACGGGACCAAGCCTAAGGCTCCGCTGTCCGTACGTCCGTCCGTCTGTCCGACTGTCACCAGGCTGTATCTCATGAACCGTGATAGTTACACAGTTGAAATTTTCACAGATGATGTATTTCTGTTGCCGCTATAACAAATGCTAAAAACCAGAATAAAATAAATATTTTTGCCGTTTTAAGAGATAATGGTACGGAACCCTTCGTGCGCGAGTCCGACTCGCACTTATCCGGTTTTTTTTTTGCTTGTTTGGCGGCCAGCTACAAATGTGCTTAGGAATAACCTCCCTGGGAGACTTATGGACCGGACCACCCAGGGGGAAAGCATTGGCCCATAATGTTGATAGAAGTTAGGTAATTGCTTCTTTGTGAATTTAACTAGATCTTGAACTAAATTAAAATCATTCGCGTACATCTAAATAAATGTTTTTCATTTAAATGACGACCGCTTTAGCCTAGTTGGTACCCTGCCTACGAAGCCAGAGGTCCTGGGTTCGAATCCCGGTAAGGGCATTTGTTTGTGTGATGAACACGAATATTTGTTTCTGAGTCATGGATGTTTTCTATGTATTGAAGTATTTATTTATCTACATAAGTTAAGTATGTTTATCGTCGTCTAGTATGGGATAGTAGTAGATAGTAGGAGTTATTGACATGAGTATGTAGTAGCTGTCTGTGGCATCATAGCTCCAAAACGGGTGAACCGATTTGAATGCGGACCAGTCAGATGCAGCGAGACACAAGGGAGCTTTCAGTGTCTAATGTATAGAGGAAGGCTCAACACTTCAACTTTTCTGATAATATGAGGGTCAATCAACCGTTTCTTGCTATTTGCTCCATTTAGCCAGGAACCCTTTGACAGAGTTTCTTAGAAAAAATGTTACAATATAGACCTCTAATATGCTTAAGAGATGGCCTGTAAAAAGGGGTTGAAAATGTCAAGAGAACCGCCTGGCCCTATTTACTCTGTGTTTGTGCGCAGAATATCCTAAAATAATATCCAGTTAATGGCTCCCTAACAACGTTTCTGGCGGGAAGTACAGTGTAATTAGTAATTATTTGTTGTTGTACACGAACTACTGCTAGGTAAACACACACACATAATGAGAAGAGAGACGAGAAAACAACGTACAGTCACCGGGGCTGTTATTCGCTACGCGCTAATGCGGCTCACCCCGCCGGTCACCCGTCACAAAACTAGACCTCTACCTAAGCTTAATTACTACGCATCGCGGTGTCAAGATATATTTGTGGGTGAGCGTTGAGGTGAGCTTGAAACAAGTTACAGAATAGGGGGGCTGCACCAATATCTGCCATAACAAAACACGCATAAATATCTGAGACATCCTTACGGCCCTAGGAATAGAGTCGTGTCAAATATTTATGCACGCTTTGTTGTGGCAGATAGTAATGCAGTGACTGTACTTGCGTGTTAAATTTCCATACAAAACGTTATTTGAGATTCGCAGGCTAACGGTGTGATTTTTTAAGAAACCTATGTAACATCATAAATTGGCTTACCATTTGCGCGAAATTCCTCCTTTCCTAGAATATACTTGTATTATTTACAAGCTTTTATTTAGTTTCACCTGTCCTGTTGTCTGTCTATCTGTCTGTCTGTAATCAAATCTAGCAAGTTAAATTTGACCCACTTCCCGGTGACTGATTGAGCTGAATTTTGGGTTTAAGTATAGTTTGGATGACAATTCAGTATTATGGTACCATCGAGCTGATCTGATGATGGAGACAGAAGGTGGCCATGGGAATTCAGTACTTGACCGACGTAACCACGTTGAGTTTGGGCTCGTTAGAATCGTCTCAATGAGTAGTTGATGATGGTATACAGAAAAGTACAGTCGGCAATAAAAGCTAGTACCAAAAATGATTTTTTGACAGAAGCTTGTTTATTTATTTCATTTCGCATTACCTACTTCTTTTTCGTCGTTTCACTCATGACAGAGTGGTTGTGGTCATCATTTCAGGTGTTGGTAGCAAGCTTCACAACACGCCGCCATTCCTCTCTGACTCGCATTTGCTTGTCAAATAACGTTTTGTAGTGAAAGCATATAAAACGTTTTTTGACATCCGCAGGCTAACGGCGTGATATTTTAAGTAACTTATGTAACACTCTTTCATAAATTGGCTTTCCATTTGCGCGAAATTCCCCATTTCCTAGAATAAACTTGTATAAACTAGAATAATTTGAGAAATGAGTTTGTCACGTGATACTTTGGGAAAACGATAATCCTCACAATATTTTTATAAGTACTTTCTTACTAGTATTAATACCTACTTTTTACTCAATTATATGTTATCACGTTTATTGACAAAAAAAACAAGAAAGACCCCGATACAGAAAAAAATATATGTACATATTACAGAAAGTGATTCAAAACTTAGGTAGGTACCTAGCTTGAACACAGCAATAAAGTTACATCGCAGCTTCATTTCTATTGTCAACGTCAATAACACCAACTAAAACACCTGCAGAATTCAAGTGTATATACGAATAAACCTCTAAACACAATGGCATAACGTCTAAATTCTTAATCAACTCAAACGCCAGCTTACACTATCAGCCAAATCAAAATGATACCAAATTCGTTGAAATAAAGTCGTAAACTAATTGACAATCGCACCGTTCACTTACAGTTTACGAAAGGAAACGCATATGTACGTCGGTTATGTCATTTTTAAATTCGATTACGTGATTCTTACGATTACGATATCCCTGGTACAGTCAGCTCTAAATATGTGTATCCAATTTTCAACCTTATTCCACCGAAATACGATCGTAAACGTATACATTATAGACGTGACTGTATAGTTGACATTATTTAATATGGCCGACTTTTTATAAAACTGTCATCGGAATCGGAATCTTCTATCATGGACGATAGAGTTGCTTTTTGAATGGACAACTTTGATGCAATTCGGCCAACTCAAATAATCCCAAGTATACATGAGTGCAACAAAACGGAAGGAGACAATGGGGTCGTCAAGAAAACTCATTTGTCGCGACGCAATATTTTACATTAAATTACTTTGTTTTTGAAATCCCGGTCGGACGTAAAAAGAGGGGGTAATATTTAACGTGAAAGTCTCTGTCTGCATTTTTGTGTATGATGACATTTGTTCTAGAATAAACGAACCGAATTTAAAATGTCTGTCGTACATTTCAATCGGTGGATAAATTGACCTGTCGTGTAAATGTAAGTATCTTGGCACCACGAGATCATAGCACAGCAGTCATTGCAGATTTTTAGGTAACATCATGTAATGAGTCATAATAGTTTTTCCATTTTTGTTTTCAACAGGTATTTTTTAGTGTTTTTTTTTTTTGTTATTATTATTTTTTTTTTAATTAAAAAAAACTACTCGTGTCGCCCCACAAGAGTAAAAAATACACGTGAACTTACTTTAAAGAAAAAAAAAACCGGCCAAGTGCGTGTCGGGCCACGCGCAGTGTAGGGGTTCCGTAGTTGCCTGTCTGTCTTAGGTACATCGACGTGCAGTGCGTCAGCCGAATTTGTACGAAAATCGGCCTTTCCAAGTACACATTAAATTGGTCGTTTACTTATGCCTACTTATCCGTGATGGTTTTCCTTTTAAATTCATGATATGTACTAATTTTTTCACATCCCCAGTAATAGCCACTTAGCCGGCAGGGAGGGGGGGGGACACATGACTCGAACAAAAATTAGGGCTTTAAAGCCCAATATCTCGCAAACTAATCACTGATTTGAAGAACACCAAGAAACAACAAGAAATTTGAAAAAAAAAATACACCCCTGCTTTAGGTGTAGGGGAGGTACCCTAAAAAATAATATTTTACAAGATTTTATTGTACTGTTTTGTCGGCGTGATTGATTTATATACCCATGCCGAATTACAGTTTTCTAGTCGTAATGGTTACTGAGCTAAGCCGAAGACGGACAGACAGACAGACAGACGGACGGACGGACATGGCGAAACTATAAGGGTTCCTTGTTGACTACGGAACCCTAAAAAATTATGCAAAAAAATTTTTTTTTTTTTTTTATTAAAACCACCTGGAAATAATTGCTCACAAACTAATAATCTACCAGGCCAGACCCTGTATACATTTGGTCTTCTTGGACAGTCTTTAAAATTGAAAATTGATTGGGTCTAAATCTACCAAAAATATCTATGTTTTTGCAACAATACTTAACCCATTTTTAAGGGTTTTATTATTAAAAAGCCAAATAGTAATAAAAAAACTAAGAAACTCTTTTTCAGTTTTAGTTTTATAAAACTTTTTTATAAACAGTCACCATTTAGAAGGTCTGTTTATAGACACAAATGTTTTAAGTCTACGACGTTTCTTGTGACTAGCGAGGGAACACAACTCATGTACCTACAAAAGGGCATATATTTAAGGAATTACTATGTCGCATACGCCCTTATGATTATGTATCGTAAACTTCGATGTCGTGCGAGCTAGTCCAATTAGATGATGGTGTTGATGTAAAAATGTAGTTTTACGACTTTTACGACACTAGTAATTATTTTAGCTTTTGGAGCTTGTGAAATAAAAATAAGGACACAATCATACACAAACACAACTCTCTGCAACCTTTTTACGCTTAAAATACCTAACCGGTTTAAATGAAATCTGGCAAAGAGATAGTTTGAGACCCTGGGAAGCACTTAGGATAGTTCTTATCCCAGAAATCGTCCTATAGAGAGTGCTATTTTCTATGAGAGTGCGATAATTGATATATTGCCTATGAAATTGTTTATAGCATATGTGCTAATCATCATCATCATCATCATATCAGCTGAAAAACGTCCACTGCTGGACATAGGCCTCCCCCAAAGAGTGCCACAATGACCGGTCCTGCGCCACCCGCATCCAGCGGACTCCGCGACCTTTACCAGGTCATCAGTTAGGTAGGTCCAACTTTGAGAAAGAGGTCAATCGTCGAATCGTTCGGGAGGCTACGGCACATCTTTTCGTCCAATATTCCGCAGTGTCTCAAGACGAGAGTCTGACCAGCACGGCTAGCACGCGGCGGCGCGCGAGCTCTCTCGATTTTTCTCACACTATCCGTCTCTCTCTTATTAGAACACTTAGAACAAGAGGTATAGTGCGATCAAAATCGAGAGTATGTCGCGGCCGTCCCATGCTAGACGTGCAGTATGTGGTGCCAGTTATAACGTATGGCACGGAAACGTGGTAGCTTACTACTAAAGATAGGATTCTTATCTCATGTACTTATTGTAAGCTCTTTTTAAATGTTTTAATTTATTTTTTATTTTTGGTAGATTTAGATTAGATTAAGATTTCTTTATTTCATAATATAAAAATGCAATACTCATATCCTTATATACAAATAAATAAGCAATTTGTGCACAAAACATCAAATATGTATTAGGGGGGGGGGGGGGGGGCACTGCTTATCCTATAGCACAGGTTTTTAACCTTTTTAGCGAGTAGAGTTCTTTTTTATGGAAAACTAGTAAAATATGTTTTATGGAATAAATAAATAAATAAAAATACTATGGGCCTGATAAGAAGGCTCAAAGTCACCCAAAGGTCAATGGAGAGGGCTATGTTGGGAATTTCTCTGCGCGATCGCATGAAAAATGAGGCTATCCGCACCAGAACCAAGGTAACCGATATAGCCCTCCGAATTGCTAAACTTAAGTGGCAGTGGGCGGGGCGACATTGCACGTAGAAGCGATGGCCGTTGGGGCGGAAAGGTTCTTGTGTTAGGTGTACCGGAAGGCGCAGCGTGGGTAGGCTCCCCACAAGTTGGGTATGTGCTAATATATTTTGCAAACTGCTTGTATACACGGTTATTTTTAATTCGTGATCAGGAACCAATTTTTCTAATTCAGTTATTTATGCCAAACACGATTAACGCATATTTACCTAAAACAAACGTTCTTTTTTCCTGAACAAAACTGAATAAGGAATTACTTTTTAATTAAAATCAATTAAACAATTAAACTGAAACCTACAAGTAAAATTAGTTACATGAACCAACCTCAAACCGCGTGTGTCCAATTATTAAATTAAAAGTAATAAACTGTCAGTTGTCATATGCATGACAAGTAGATGTTAGAGTTTATTGACGCACCTACCAATTTTCCCGCCAAAGCACTGCAATATAGGGTGACCACACATTCAGTGGATATTAGTGTTAACATCATCATTAAACTTAATGAACTAAAAAGTGATGGAATTGCATAAGACCTCGTCCATTGAAATCTGTTTTGGCTGTTTATTTATATTTTTCGGCTCCTGATCTGATCACGGATTAAAAATCGCGGTTCTAATAGTAAGTAGTGGTAGTGGGTGGGTGGGGTGGGTGGTAGTGGTAGGTTAGTATGTAATAGAATCAAAGGCCATAGTTGTTACTGTTAAAAGATTAAGTACAGGCGTAGTATTAATCCCTTACGGCGATTAACGGCAATACGTGGCTGAAAGTTACGGTCAAAAGCTAGTACCAATCCATCAAATCATTTATTTATTTATTTAAACTTTATTGCACAAAATAAAAAGTTATAGTACAAAAGACGTAATGCCAATCATCTGAACCTTAATATTTTATCACACATTATTATAATCAATCGCTTTCGAAATTTTGATATGATGGAACAATAAACTCTTAAAACAATAATTTTTCGGTGTTCCCCGTTCTCACAATCTGAAGCTAACCTTTTGTTCCAGCCGTTCCAATCATTCATCCTCCCGTCATGGCGGCAGGCGATGTGGACGTTCTTGTTCGCCGGCATGGTGATACTGGCGACCCTCGGCAACGTCATCGTCATCTGGGTCGTGCTGTACAATAAAAGGATGAGGAGCGTCACGCATTACTTCCTGGGTGAGTTAATATTAGGGAATTCAAAAACCAGTAAAATTAAAAAACCGGTTATTAACCGGTTTTTTTACCGGTTTTTACTAATAGTTAAAAATAAGTAATGGAGGATAATTTTACTGTAAGAGTGCACGGTGATGTAGGGCATGGGAATAACAGAAGATCGAACCAAGCTGCATAATGCGCAATTATTATCTAGGTCTACGGCTCTGTCATAGAAGGCTACAGGGAGACATAGGTCGCGAGTGTTCCATGAGGCGGGAGTCACGGCACTCGCTTTATTAAGTCTTTGAGGGTAGAATAATTTTCTCTTTTACCCTCAAAGACTTCTTAGTTAACGATCAACCCTGCAACAAAGCTGAAGATTTCCCATTCCTGTAAATCACAAACCGATCGCAGGCACCACTTTTTTTTATAAAATTCTGACCAGTGGTTGATTATACCTGGGTGATTAAACTGGGTGATTAAACAGCCGTCAGTAAGGTCGGACGTGTCTCTCAATAAAAATAAATATTCATCTGCATAATTGTGACCTAGCTCGGTTCATTAGGCGTTAGCAATAATTTTAATTGACTAGTGAACTCTAATAATGTTAAGTGGTGCTAATTATTTTAAAACCTAAGGAAGATGTCTCACGGAAACAGCCCATTTAGCAATCGGAGCGGGCTAACGTGTCGTAGCCCTCCGCCCGCGCCATCTCAGCAGCCCTTGTCCGCGCCCGCGCCCTCAAATCAGGAAGAAGCTCCGCCGAAGATATTATCTACAGGGGACCTCCAGGGCTGGATGAACTCGATCGAGCAGCATTTGAATGAGGTGTGCACTATTTCTTCTGAAGGGAAATTAAACTCGGGTCAAAAAAACAGAGTGAGTAACTTATGCCGCAAAGTGGGTCTATTCACATCTCAGGTTGTTACCTTTGCCGACTTGCTTAAGAAAAATACTAGATTCGTTCAGCCCTCTAACATTAGCTCGGTAGCAATATATTCTACCGACAAGCAAAAATCGAGCGAGGAGACTAAATCACTAGTCCAACAGTTAATCAGACCTGAGGAAATGAAGCTGCACGTAAGAGTATTGCGCAAGGTTAAGAACGGCGGAGTGGTCATAAGCACGGACTCCAAAGACGACGTCCTGAAACTGAAACAGTCGACGCAGTTAAAAACATCTGGACTCACGGTGTACGAGCCGCAAAAACGGAAGCCCAGAATTGTAGTCATCGGTGTCCCTGCAACTATGGAGGAAGCGGAAGTGTTCAAGTGTTTACCACCAAAACCTGTCCGATAAAATGCGTGATACGACTTTAAAAATTACTACATACGACTTTAAATACGATTGGAAAAATTTATGTCCTCGACTAAGTTGAGCCATAAATCGGGAAAGAAGAACTCTGAGACCTGCAACTATGTAATTGAAGTCCCTGCCCCCTTTCGTAAGGCCTTAATCTCAAACGATAGAGTTTTCGTAAACTGGTCGTCGTGCCCCGTCAGGGACTTTACCCTAGTGACGAGGTGCTTCAAATGTCAGCAGTACGGTCATGCAGCGAAGTCATGCAAGATGGAGGTCAATATCTGTGGGCATTGCGGCGTTGTAGGTCACTCAATAAAGGAATGCAAAAAGAAAGCCGACTCACCAAAATGTGCAACATGTATGCACTTTAAGACGGCTGTGACCACGAGACTGGCTATGCCGAATGCCCAGCTAGAAAACCAGCCGAAAAAAGGTACCTTAACTCTATAGATTATGAAGGCGCCTAAGAGCACCTCCCTACATTTTTCGTACAACTTTTTGTCTTATTAGCTTAGTTTGTATGAGTAATAATTTAATTTCTGACCTAGATAACTTCTCTGTAGCTGATTATTTAGTTTCCTCTGTTACAGATCATAGGGCTGCCCTACTTTCATTATTTCGTAAATTCCCATATATAGCACGCACGCCTATAATTTCTAAATTAAATGTAAACAAACTTGAACGTGATTTATGCATCATTGAATTTGGCCCAGTTTACAATTCCGCTGACGCAAAGACTAGCATGTCATACCTGATTCAAAAAGTCCAGCAAGCAATATTGAGTCATACCGTAAATCTACGTACAAAATAATATGTCCTATGACGATACAGAGAAGTTATTTATCGTTTAAAAATAATTTTATACTACCTTTTATAGGTACCGCCTAAGTTATAACTTCCTAATTATTTGTACGTGTTAGTCAGTAAGAGTGATATTGTATTACATTTTGCATACGAATAACTTTTTCAATTATTAGTTCTCTTTTGCCTGAAACACAGGGTATCCTAGCTCAGGCACGTGTTATTTGCCTCTAATAGCAAGCTCCTAGTCTATAGTAAAACTGATGTACAAATGTCTTATCAATAAATTATTTTGTATTTGTATTTTGTATACCTGGGATAACTCGGGGCACTTATACTAAAGTGACGTAGCAAAATATTTAATCGACAGTTAAATATATCGATGTTACTGTCAACATCTAAATGTTCTACAAAATAAATATATTTATACAAAATAGCTTTGTAGACTGCTTCTTAAATTCTAAAAGGATGTTTTTCGAAGAATTTATTTCATTTTTAAACCAGGTCAGTATTTCCACATTGGCACTAAATGTTTTATTCTAATCATTTTATATCGTTATTTATTATTTCTTAAGCATTACTCCATTTTCATTTATTGCTAAAAGTACATAAATCCATCCATGAGTTAATCGAATATCCACTTGGGCGTGACTTTTTCTTGTGCGGCATGATTATTTTGCACTTCGTAACAATCGCAGCGGAATATTACCTCGTATATTATTCTTACACTAGCATATGAATGGCACTGACTGTAAAATTTAATTTTGTTTGAAATGACATCCGCATACATTTATTATCTTAAGAGGCTTGATATGGTGTGATATCGAACCTTTTTATAGTAATCGAGAATTTCTTCATCTTCATCTTTTTTATCGATATCAAATCCCTAGAATGTGCCCCGAGTTATCCCAGGTATGTTGATTAGTATCACCGGTTGATAAGCAACGACAGAGCCTAAGATGAAGCTCACTGATCCAGTAATAGCCTATTTACTCTTGTTTTGAAGGTACCACATAGTAATTGTAAGGAAATATAGATGACGAGAGCGAAATCCATTATTTAGCAGTTCGCATTAGGAAAGACGAGGCTAATCGCTTCGTGCGGATAAATGGTAAGTTCTAATAAAACTGAGAGAGATCCCTTACAGGTATATGTTCGCCACTGTGTCTGTATGGCCGGTTCTGTCTGATATTTTACTTTAATCGTGTGTATAATAAGGGTTCGTTGGTGTGCATGTACACACATAGAAGACAATCATAGACACATCCCCTTGAGAAACCCTTTTTGTTCTCCATTCCGTTAACTAATCATTCAATGGGAACATGTTTATGTGAATGCAAATTGAGAAGAAACTCGAGTGAGGTAAAGCGAGTCGCTGTCCCAAGAGATGTAAGACTTTGAATCTAATAGACGGAAGGATAGATAGTGGACCAGTCTAAATTAAGAATAGTGGACTTGATATAGCTATAGCAGAGCGAGGATAAATCAATATTAGGATACATTCTTAGACAGATCCAACTAGCCTCATGGTAACCTCAATAAGGCTTGTGTTAGGTGTACTAGTTAGTACTAGACGACGATATATTTAATAGATATAATATACTTAAATACATAGAAAACATCCAAGACTAAAAAACAAAAGATAACTTTATGTTACGTTTAGTTAGCTTCAATCAATACTTTATATCTATATATACAGTGTGTGGCCTGTAACAGGAGCAAATATTTAAAAGGACGCTTCCTTAGAGCATCTGCAGTGTCCAATTTTTTTTATATTTTTTTAATTCGGAAAAATGTTGATCTAAAGTGACCTCCAAGTACTACCACCACGAGATCATAGCACAGCAGTCAATGCAGATTTTGAGGTGACATGTAATGAGTCAATATAGTTTTTGTATTCTTGTTTTTAGTAGATATTTTTGTGGTTTTTTAATTGTATTGTTATTTTTTTTGTTTGTTTTTTTTTCACGTGTCTGCCCTGCGTGTCTGCCCTGCGGGGCTAGCACAATTCTTTATAATTAGCACGGTGCGAGTGAGATAAGAGACGCTCAGTCGCGCGGGAAGCGACAGAGCAGCAAGTTGTGCTAGACGTACAGAAGAGTAAAAATACACGTAAACTTGCTTAAAAGAAAAAATGCATTATTTTTTTCAATTAAAACCACCTGAAAATAATTTCTCACAAGCTCAATAATCTACCGTTTCATTTTTTGCTCCTATTCCAGGCCACAGCCTGTATTGGGTTTCTACATAGTTTAGGGGTTGGAAGTTTTTGTCAAGATATTGCTGGTCAGCACAAACCCTATTATTTGTACAAAATTTACACCAGAACTTCCTTGTATAACGTAGGCAACGGATAAGGCGAGTTTTTTGGAAATTCTATCCCTAACGTTAAATTGGGGTGCAAAAATTGTATGGGAGAAACTTTTTTTTAGCTAGAGACTTGAAACTTTGTAGAATGTATTTATTAAAATATAAATGAGTACTTTCAGCGTTTTAGAAAATTTTACCCTTAAGGGGGTTAAAATTTATACGGAGAGCATATTAAATTAAAGTAAACTATTTGTAATTTCGGTCTTAGCCTGTTTAAAACTAATTTCCGAGTTTTTTGACTTTATCATCAGTTTATATGGAGAGCAAGATATTTTTAAAATTAGATATTTTTAACTTCGGTCATAGAAGGTTTCATTAAAGACTAGAAAACTAATGTCGGCGTTTTAAAAAAGCCATATGTTAAAAGGGGGTTTAAAGTTGGTAGGAATATAGTGATTTGTAACTGCGGTTTTAGAATGTTTATTTGAAAACTAGAAAACTAAATTCTGCGTTTTTTATATTGATTCCATGAGGGGGTTAAAAGATATTCATTCCTCTAAAGGGGATTAAAGGAGTTGGAAGTATGTTCGAAGAACAAGACAAATTTAAATTAAGGGAACTCTGACTTCGGTCAAAGACTAGAAAACATTTTACAGTGTTTATTTTTTCATTCTTTTGGCATAAGATAACTTTGTTTTCAAAACTATGGGGGTAGCCCGAACTAGCGTGAGTAAAAGTACTGAACGGATTGAGGCAAATATTAGCAGTTAGTAGAGAATAGACATCATCAAATCTCTTGCTATGCCGGCTCCGCCAGGGCCCGCTAGAAGGGGAAGGCAAAATAAGTGTTTGCTTGACGTCGCCAAGGACGACATGCGAGCCAATGGTCTTACAACCGAGGATGCCCAAAACCGCGCGGAGTGGTGGAGAGTGGTAAGACGATAACAAGTTCTACGCGGACGAAGTCGCGGACAACAGCTAGTAATGTTATAAATGCGAAAACAACTCTGTACGTCGGTCTGTCTGTCTGTTAACTTTTTACGCTTAAACTGCTGATCTGATTGAAGTGAAATGTGGTACGGAGATAATTTTAATCCCGGGAAGGACTTAACCCATCATACTCTTTTTCCCGGAATTCACCCTGTAAGCCCTGGTTCCCACTATGTTGTCTGTCGGGACGATTTTTTATCGTGTGTCGTAGCGGCAGAACATTTTATTTGAAACTGTTCACACTTGTCCGACACCAATTTGTATGAGGCGACGACACACGATAAAAAATCGTCCCGACAGACGACATAGTGGGAACGGGGGTTAAGGGGGTGAAATGGGGAGCGGAAGTTTGTATGGAGTACGATATTAAACGACTTCCACTTGAAGCCACCGGCAAAAGCTAGCACGGTATATGTATGTATAGACTAATAATATAATACTCTGTGTGCTACCACCGTCCTAGTGCTCACCATTTTAAAAATCAACCTTTTCCATTGCAACACCGTCACACATTCACTTATAAATTTAATCTCAAGCACTTTACAAAGTCGCAGTGCTTAAAGTCGTCTGGAAGCTTGCCAAAGTGATGTTTCCAGCACGCGGGTCTGTTTTAATTAGACACACTTATTTAAACTTGTAGACTAATGTAATAAATGTACGCAAACAAATACGTACATTTAAACAGCGAACGCATAAACCATAGAATGCGTCCTTACAATTTTCTACCCAAACACATGCCTAAAACCCGATATGCGCATGTTGGAACTATACGGCTGCCTGGCATGGTTTTGACACCCCGCCCCCATTCCAGCATAATGCCAATGGCACCCATTCCGTGGGGCCATTTTGCGGCGCTTCTTAGACTTATATGGTTTTTTCGTTGGCTGCATTTAACATTTATTGAGAGCGAAGCGAGCGGCGACTTTTTGCAGCACCACAACTCGATACAGGTGATTTTGAAAGGCGATCTCTGGCTGGGGTCGCGCGATAGTCGCACGTACGTGAAACGCGCGTTCGTATCGCTTCAAAAAAGTAGTCACGTGTAAACGCTCTTAAAGACACAGCCTTTTTAAAAATTACATAGTAATCCGTTGGCTCAACGACCCAAAATAAATCTTAGCCTCTGACACGTGAGTGCGCCATTTTTCTCGGGTCTGCACTAACTCTTGACAATCGCGGATTAGGCGTTCGCGGAGATCCGCCACGACTGTTTTGACATGAATATGGTTGAAATAATAGGTTAATAATTCTGACCATCTTTTGCCATATTTCCGAGCAGTGGCGTGAAAAGAGAATATAATCACTACGTAGGTACACTAAATACCTGGTCGAAACGATTTTCATAATGAAAGAAATGAAGATGATCAAAGAGCTTGTTTTTCTGCGTTGTGAATATTGTCAAATAAAATTGAAGATGAAAAATTCCAAAATGTTACTATGGGTTCTAATAATGGTGTTAGTTTAGGTTTATTCAGAAAAGTAGGATCATGACAAAGAATGGTGAGTACGATAACACTAGACATATTTTTAAAGATTAATTATTATTATGTACTAATTTTTACTAATTAAATAAAAATATTGGTGGCATAAATCATGAATGTCTTTGTCTCTTGCAATTTTATATGAACTTGCAAATTCGATAATTGGATTTCCGAAAATTTATCTCATACAATTTTTAATCATAATGATCCCTATTCATAATTATCACCATAACGTTCCGATATACGCTCCATTCAATAAACTATTAATGATATAAAGAAAGAAACAAAGGAAATAATGTATTCGTGCAAATCTATACATAAATGGAAACAAAAATATAAACATTTAACTTACTTAATACATATTACGGAGTCTCGTCTTGATGTCACGGAGCGACATGTGATGGTTTCACTGAAAATCAGCTTCACATTCCGTGAAGCTGATTTTCAGTGAAATCATTTTTTGGACTAAATGGCATGGCACTAAGATTTATATACAAGTAACACAAATCTTTAAACCAAAACGGAACAAAAACTAAAACAAAAACAAAACATAAATTAAAAATGATGAGTTCCAATAGCCCTATAAAATTACTTTATTCATTAAAAAAATATTCAAACCAACATTATGTGAACCAATATACTCGTAATATATTTATGTGATCACATTATAAGTTGAGATTTTCGGAAAACAAAATATTGTGGGTAACGATGGTAGGACATAAATAGTTAGAAACATAGATTATTAATAAATTAATTAATAAGAGTGATGTTTATCACAAAGCGGTATTACTTGAAAAAATCGAAAAAAACTGTGTAATGAGCCAAAATGGATCCCTTACGAAGATATCTAGTTCTCGCTTAAGAGGATACCTACTTCATAATAATGTTAGATCAAAATTATAAAAAAATAACACCGAATTCCTTAATTCACAGTGAACCTGTCCGTTGCGGACGCGATGGTGACAACCTTGAACGTGACCTTCAACTTCACCTACATGCTGCACTCCGACTGGCCGTTCGGCGAGATCTATTGCAAGTTCTGCCAGTTCATCGCGGTCCTCAGCATCTCCGCGTCCGTGTTCACGCTCATGGCGATCAGTATAGACAGGTAAATCATCATCATTATAATATTTATCAGCATCGCCTCTACTACAAACATCACCACCACCTATTGGTGGTCACCCTCTTTATAAACGTCATCATTATTTTTACTTAACGGGACTTAATCGCGTATAATTAACTTATCCATTGCCGTTGTCCCATGAACATGGATGTTGCGACATATCCGAAACGTCGGGAGTCCTCAGAGAGATCATTTATTTGCCAGAATACAGTAGGTATAAGATTTCACAGCACAGTTTATTCAGCCCACATGCAGGAATGCAAATGTCTTGAGTTTCATTACATTACATATACCCGATTAAGTCCCGTTTAAAAATAATGTGTGAGAATGGTAAAAGTTTACATCGATATCACATCATAATTATCTATATCATCATCATTACCACCTTAGATCATCAATGTGTTTTACTATCGCCATCATTGTTGTCATCAACACTGTTATCACCATCGTCATTTTTGTTTAGTGATCATTACGATCAATGATCAACATCATCATTATCATGAGTTCATGACTGACTCTGAACGTGACGTTCAACGTTACCTACATGGTGCACTCCGACTAGCCCTTCGGCGAGAATTACTACAAATTACGCCAGTTAATCTCGGCATCTCTGCATCCACGGATCAACTAGACAGTTAAATCATAGTCATCATAATAATTTTCAGCGTCACCACCACACTAATCGTCATATAGATCATCATCCTCGTCACCATCGTCATCAACATCTCTACGACCAGCATCAGCACCACGGAGATCATGCTCATTATCGTTGTCATCAACACTATCATAAGCAAATTCGTCAGCAACATCAACATCATTATCATCGGCATTGAAATATGTATACACTGTCATGTAAGCTACGGTAGCCTAGTGGTTCTGGCATGCGGCTGTCAAGCGGCGGTCGTGGGTTATCCCGTCTCATACCAATGAGATTTTCGGAAACGGAACGGAATATTTACCGTTAGCTTTTCGGTGAAGGAAAACATCGTGAGGAAACTGGTCTAACCTAGTAAAGTCTAGTTTTCCATCTGGGTTGGAAGGTCAGATGGCAGTCGGTTTTGTAAAACTAATGCCTATGCCAAATCCTGGGATTAGGTGTCAGAGCGGACCCCGGGCTGCTTTAGGGCACAACCGGTAATAACGCTAGGAGGAGGATCCATTATCATATTCCGTTCAATTAAGTAAATACATGACTGGACCGAAACTACAGTCGAATAATTGTAAAATGTTATGTTCGACAGTGATCCGTTTTTTTTATGTTCAATGTATGAAGCTAAAATATGCCATATCATGGAATGACGTTGGTGAGAAGATTTCACATTCACTGCCAAGAATTGCTACGCGCTACGATCGTAGCCGATCCCGTGGTTTTTCTCATGTGTAGCGGAAAGCGAAGCGACTACGGCGTAGGCGCCCGCTAGGCGGGTTGCTGGCAGTGAAAGGGGCTGCTACTTTAATACAATTTGATTTGAATACTGCTACTATTTATAACTATCGTTATTAATATTGTCGAAAAATGGCACATCTAAATATGCCGGGGACAGTAAGGAAATGTCGTTTGTAATAGGTTTTATGATCCCGTAAATCAAGGAAAGTACATTTCTACCCGCTGTTCACCATTAATTAAAACTTCTTGCAGGCCGAGAAATGACTAATTACTGGAAGGTCTTAGCCAGGGAACAAAAAATATATTTTAAGGATTGGTGGCTTTTTCATAAAAATAATCTAAATGCTGTCGTCTTGAAAGAAGAGGATGGGAGGGGTAAACGACTTTTGTATAGTTACCTTGGAAATATATATGAATATTTGCATGACTTGCCGTGTTTATGGAATGGGGCCTAAATAAACTTAAAGTTACTAAAAACTTGCCAAACTACGGAGCAGTATGTTGACGAGTGGGTTTAAGTATACTCATTCTTTGCGTTCACTACCGTTTATTATCATGCCAAAACTAGGGCTAAACTTTACATTTGTATAACTTGGTAACTGAATTTCATTCAAAAAACGATTATTACGTTGTTTTAAACTAACAGTTTTTGTTACAAAAGTTAAACGACTTTATTGAAATTTGTATCTTAATTGTTTGCTTTATTCCAAAAAAGGGAGAAAGTGAACAACTCATACATTTAGGTACAATTTAAAAATCATAATAATAGTGTAAAAAATACATCATCGTCGTCACGATTGGTGACCAGTAAAAGTGGATGAATAAAATGGAAATCCAAAAACCCATATAGTATCAACATGAAAACCTCCCTAGTAATAATGATCGTGTTAAACCCTGGCATTTAGGACCATCATTATTACATATT
The DNA here is from genome assembly GCA_947578815.1 of Epinotia ramella. Lineage (NCBI taxonomy): Eukaryota > Metazoa > Arthropoda > Insecta > Lepidoptera > Tortricidae > Epinotia > Epinotia ramella. The sequence goes on from OX388205.1 coordinate 23,861,886, forward strand.
TATTGTACCTACCGGGATATTTCTCTAGGACCCAATACAAGAGACTTTGTATTTTATAAGTTACTAGCTGCCCGGCCCGACTTCGCACGGATTACCCGTTTTCCCGTAGGAATTAGGCATTTTCCCGCTGTAAAAAGTAGCCTATGTTCATCAGCTATAATGATGTCGGCTTCTAATGGTAAAATATTTTTTCAAATCGGTCCAGTAGTTTCAGAGCCTATTCAATACAAACAAAGAAACAAATCTTTCCACTTTATAATATTAGTGTAGATACCATTTTACATTTATTCCTTTCAAGATAACGCTAATCTGTTCTAATAAAGCCGATTCGTCCGAATTTTAGTAACTTTTACTACAGCAGAAATAAATCACTTAATCATGTTTTCTCCTCTACTGGACCTTTTCCCTGGTATCTAAAATAATTCAGCTGGGATTCCGCCCTGAAAGCGATTTTAAATTTATTATAAACAGATTAGAAAAAGAAGAAAAGCAAGAACGTCGAGCGAAATACATTTCTAATTTTGTTTCTCGCTTTGGATTGAAAGATATCCAAGAACGAATTTACCCGATGAATATTTCGTAAGTTTTGATTGCCGTCTTGGTTCCGAATGATTCAATTATTTAATAACGGGTTTCCTTTCATTTTATTTTAATTGAATAATTTAGACGGGTTTTATCTTGTCAATTTTTAAGCCTGTAATGTCATAGGTATATAGCAACGTCAGAATAGCGTTTGAGTTAGGTAACTTCCTGACTTTTGTTTACTTTGACGTGAGCTTACTGATGTCGCGGATTTCCTCACTTGTTGGTATACTGTCAGTATGGCATTTGCGCAGTGGTAATATAATCAAACATCAGAAGCTCTGGATTGAGTCAGGACTTTGGGGGAGGCCTATACCAAAGGCAACGGCATGTCTGAAGAAAACAGTAATCAGTAAAAAGGTAACTAGGTATCATGCGGGGAAGCAGGGCGGTGCGCTTGCAGTACTGCATTCGTACCGGCCCGCTACCGCGCATCCCACGACAGTCAGCAGTAATTTAAAGTGACTTCCTGATTTGTCGGTGCGGAGGCGGTATACATGAGATTATATGAGTTACCCGACTGCATCAAAATAGTCCATTTAAATAGCAACTGTAGCCCAGGGAAGGAGTATTCACTTCCAATGCCAGTTTTATAAAAAATCAGTCACCTGAAATAATCTCACCCGTACGATATTAGTTAGCCGTCAGCTGTCAGTCGAGTCAGTAGGTACCGAAAAATGTACACTTGCAGTAAACAATCGGATTTCTTCATTAAGAACATGTGTAGAAAAATCTTAGTTTCTCCGGCTAACGACTTCCAATAGTACCTAGTCGAAGTTAAAAAGTTACGCAATTGCAATTTAACCTTAAATAAATAATGCTGACACTGTTATACAAAATATTTCATCATATAAATATAAAGAGAACATGCTTTTTGCTTTAAGCAAGTCGTAAAAAAATATGGAGTACTTGAACTTGGCAGTTGAACGTAATGTATACCCACGGCTGGCATGTATATGTATAGGTCGTTTTCTATTGCTACTTAAGAATATTCCTCTTGAGTAACCTCAATTTGAGCCTTATGCTGCTTCTGATAGAGTTCAGATTCCATCCAAATCTCTAGTGCCGTTTTACTTTTTTGGGTATCATTATTTTTCGAGTGCGCGTATTTTTCAAGTTTTCTGCACAGCCTTCAGCGCTCCGTTGAACCATGATAATAAAATAAATTGTTGTATGGAATATGAAGTAAAACGATCATACTTAAGAAACACTTGACTTAATAAGGCTGTACTGTTCTTTAACCCACACTAGCTTTAACCAACATCGCCAAGCGTTTTTATCGCATAAATAGCGCGTATGTAGAATAATGTACTTTCTGACGAAGGACAACAACGGGTCGCTAGCATACTTGTTAAATATCTGTGCATTTGCATTTTACATTCAGATTCAGATTCAGATTATTTATTTCTCAATAGTCATATGACATGATTTCAATATACAGAAAACAGAACATACACATACTGAGATCGTCAAATTGTACAATAAGAATTATCATATTAATATAATAATAAATATAATAATAATAATAAATATTAGGGGACAATCTTACACAAATCGACCTAGTCCCATAGTAAGCTCATTAAGGCTTGTGTTATGGGTACTAGACGACGATATATATAATAGATATAAATACTTAAATACATAGAAGACTTCCATGACTCAGAAACAAATATTCATGCTCATCACACAAATATTTGCCCTTACCGGGATTCGAACCCAGGACCTTCAGCTTCGTAGGCAGCGTCACTACCCACTAGGCTAACCGGTCGTCAAAATGAAAAATAAATCAAATCAAAAATATGTATTAACTATTATTATTTATAAAGCAATATTTAAATTATTCATTCAATTATTCAATTATTATTATCTACAGAACTAAAATTAAGAATGTCAAAGGTACAACAGGTATGGGATTACATAATAAATTTAAAGATATTTAGCATCTAGGAATTCGTTTACAGTGTACAGCGTTCTCGTAAGGAGCAGTTTCTTTACACTGTTACGGAAAGTACTGATGTTCATTTCCGATTTTATGGCTATGGGCAGCTTGTTATATAATTTTTGACCCATGGATCGGGGGGATTTTTTTGCCATATTCAACCTACAATTAATCTGCTTTAAGTTGTCAGCGTATCTCGTCGGACGTGTGGCATCATCTCCGACCCGTTTAAATTCACGAGGATTATTTCGAACATATATTTTTAACCGAACATACATTTATATCGCACTATACCTCTTGTTCTAAGTGTTCTAATTGGAGAGAGACGGATAGTGCGAGAAAAATCGAGAGAGCTCGCGCGCCGTCGCGTGCTAGCCGTACACAATAGCACAATATAGAAAAGACGTGGTTTAGTAGACCATCAGTGTAACTAGGAAAGAAGAAGTGTGTCTGAAAAAAAAAATTATAACATAAATAATAATATATTATAATGTATTAAATCACTCTTTTCTATCTCCGCCAGATACGTGGCCATTGTCAGCCCGCTCCGCCCACGGCTGGGCAAGCGGGCCACCCTGGGCATCGCAGCGGCAATCTGGGTCGCGAGCTCCCTCATCAGCAGCCCCAACTTGGTTTACTTTGCCACTGACACGGTAGACCTGCCGGATGGCACTAGAAGGTAAAACAAAAACATATTTACTATTACCGAACGGCAACAAGTTACTTTCATTTTCAACTCTGTCATCTAGGTGTCATTTACACGATGGTGGTTAAAGGGTTAAAGATATTTTAAAGTTCTGTGTCCCGTGGAGCAGCCTTCAATAGCATCGAGCTCGTGTATTTTTACGAAAATATACAATATGATTTTAGAAATAAGAAGGTTAATTTAAAACTTGTTGATATTTGATTTTACTTACAGACGTGTGTGCTTCGCAAAATGGCCGGACTATAAAGATCCCGTTTCATTATACGACTACTAGTAAGTAATAATTGCCTTTATCAATGGATATATAGGGGGGAGGGGGCTATGACAGGAGCAAATAATTAAACGGCAGATTATTTAGTTTGTGAGCAATTATTTGCAAGTGGTAAAAATAAAAAATTTAAACAAAAAACTTTAAAAGTAAGTTAACGTGTATTTTTTGCTCTTCTGGACTGACATACATAGTTTTTTTATATAAAAACAATAAAAAAATAAGAAACAAAATAAAAAATCTCAAAAACATATTTTTTTAAACAACAATGCCAAAACTATTATTACTCCTCTCTTGGTGCCAAGATTTCGCCGGTTAAAAAAAATTGGACAAAGGCGTTACTGCATTATTATGTTCTAAGTAAGCGTTATTTTAAATATTTGCTCGCGTTTCAGAGCCCTCTCCGTATATACTAATGAATGCTCATATTTGAAAAGGACCAAAAAAATATACGCCAATTTGATCAACTCGCCACTGCGGGTTGCAGGTATTTTTCTGCGTGCTGCGTACCCGATTCATTGAACAATCTTAATCGGATAAACCGTAAACACACAGAGAAACAATTAAATCTGCATTCATATTTACAGTCCGCATCACATAGATTATAGCAGCCAATATATCGTAACATATTCTTACTCCTAGAGTTATGAAGATGGTTGCGATATATTTGGCTACTTTGACTCAAAACTATCCTGCTGTAGGTACAGTCAGCATCATATCAGTAGCCGCCAAAGCGGCCAAATATTTCGGTACACGTCTTTATTGGAATCCTTCATTTTCCATTCCGGGTAGGAGGGAGAATGTAGAAAGGTTCTGTTTTAGCGGGCTGGCCATACAAATATGTTGAAATTTAAATAGCTTATTGGGAAAACTGTCAGATAAACATTTTACAGTACATATGCTACTTTCCCGCACTAGTGCGGAAAGAGCACTTTCCGTGCATATGTCGAAACTTTAAAGAGCCATATGTACAGTAAAACGTTGTACGATACACGTGCGAATAGGTAATTCGCAACTCGTGTCGATTAAAAACACTCCCTTCGGTCGTGTTTTAATTTATCACCACTCGTTGCGAATTTCCTATTTTCGGCACTTGTATCGTAAATAACTATTGTAGATTGATTCTGCTTAGGGGTAGACACTAAAAATCAATAATGTCATATTTTCTCGAAAAAGGATTAAAACCGTAGTGAAATGGAGAAAAAATCAACGCAAAAGGTTAAATAATCACGAAGTTATAAGTGTCCAAAGGTTTAAGAAGAGGTATGTTTTGTCCCTTTGTCGCAAAACGCAACTTCATATGAAACGATGACGCTTGAAGATTGTGACGTCACTAATAGACGGCAACGTGCCGCGCCCCATCGTGTTCGGCGCCGCCGTCGACGGCAGCCTCGCGTATCGTGACGTCACACACTGTTTGCGTTTTCTCTCTCTAAAAAGCAATATTAAAACGGTTGTAGCTTCGTAATTCTTTGAGATATCTGAATGGGATTTTCGTCACTAGGCATATTTTTTTGCCTTCTTTCTTTTGAAGTAATAATAATTTTCGAAACTACACCCCTATTCTTGCATGGTTGCAGATGCGGTATTATATTTCAATACAATGTTATGGAAAATATAATTATAGTAATATCGATAAAGTCTGAGTATCATTGACACAAAATGTTAACCGCTTCATTTCGTTCACAGCTACAACGTAGTGTACATGATCCTGACGTACTTCATACCCATCATATCGATGATGTACACGTATGCTCGCGTCGGAATGGAACTTTGGGGCTCCAAGTCGATCGGCGAGTGCACCCAGGCGCAACTAGAGAGCGTCAAAAGCAAGCGACGGGTTAGTACATACTACTCAACGTCACGTTTCTCTGCGGCTGCCTGTAAATGAAATGATGAAATTTTATTTTCGTGAACCTATGTTCACACACACACAGACACACACACAGATGTCAAGTAAGTATATTCTACCGCTATGTCTTGCCTTATGTTATGGCGTACGAAACTGTGCGCGCTGAGCTCATTATTATTAATTATACTTAATACAAAATTAAGTCAGAATATAATTATGCAAAATAAAAGATAATAAAATAAAACATGACAAAGAGTCGGATATTATACAATTTGGAATTATTTTCAAGATAAATAATTATAGTTACAATTAAAAATATTTACAAATAAAATTGCAATTTGGTCACAATGTCAAAAAAATAAAGGGCTACAATTACATGTCAATCAATACAGATAAAAGAAAAAAATCGAAAGAAAAATGTTGCATAAAATATAAATATTACTGTATCATCATTCTCCTAGCGTTGTTCCCGGTTATGCCCCTAAAGGAGTTCGGGGTCCGCTTTGACACCTAATCCCAAGATTTGGCATAGGCGCTAGTTTTACGAAAGCGACTGCCATCTGACCTCTGATCTGATAAATATTACTGTATACATTATATAATAATACTTTTAATGACGCCGAGCCTAACATCCGCTTAAATTCGCGTAAAGTGACCCGAGTGGGGTGTTTACTTACTTAGACACATTTATTTCCCTTTTGCCTCCGCGACGTGAAATTTTAATTCCAACGTTGTTCCATAGCAAAGGAACCTTCAAGGAAGGTTCTTATTAACAGGACATTGACTTTTCGCTGCTTTCCACGGTATTGAATTTGACGCGGAGAACAAAAGCGTATTGTTATGTTACCGGGCTTTTCAAAAGTGAATAAAAGAAAAAAAAACTTATTACGCTTGACAGATCGACTGAACACTTTGTACTTTAACAAGTCAGTTAAAGTACAAAGGTTTCTTTTTCAAGGTTTATATGGAGGCCAAGAAAATGATATAGTAAGAGATTTGTAACTTCGGTCTTAGCCTGTTTGTTAAAAGACTACAAAACTGATATCAGAGTTTTCATCCCCTATAGGGGAGGGGTTAAATGGGTTTCAAAATTTGTATGGAGAGCAAGACAATTTTAAAGTAAGGCATCTGTAACTTCGGTTAAAGACTAGGAAACTAATTACAGCATTTCCTAAAATTCATCCTCTAAGGAGGTCAAAAATGGTTGGAAGTATGTATGAGGAACAAGTAATTCTTGAAGTAATGAAATTCTTAGGTCGTACATATACTATGTATGGTAAGCCATTATTAGTCAAAATACATAATCCGACTGCTAGCAGAAAAGTAGATTATGTTCAGTTAGAACCACGACCCTTACACAACCGAACAGCTACCAGAAATGTAGGTTAGGTAAGGTTAGAACTGCGATGCTCCCATAACCAAAAAGAAGGGAATGTTTTATTTAACCTGCGAATTATTTTCTTAATTTACAAAGTTATATTTTCGATAATCAATAGTAGTTGATGCAACTGATACATAATCAGAGGCCTTAAAATACGAGTGTGGTTTTATGAAACGAGCGTCAGCGAGTTTCATAATAGGATCACACGAGTGTTTTAAGGCCAAATTATGTACTGTTTCATACACTACTTTATCTACACACATATCATAAGTACTCTAAGATGGGTTCAGAAGCCGTAGGAAAACGACCTGCATTGCTACTATAGTGGTACCTGTAAAATATCTTTGTTGCAATCGTGGCTGCATTTACGATATCCGGCGGAGTGCATATCGTTCTCGGAGTCACTACTACTCATATTTTCAACTAAAATGTGAGTTAAAAACAACTTTTCACAATTCTACTTTCGTAACAAAAAGAAATGACAACAGTAATGGCGGCAATTCGATCCTACGTCAAGACGAATGTTTTTTTAAATCATAGACAAACGAATGAAGTCCCCATTCTCATGTCATTCGAGATCAAATATCGTGCGGTTTATATTAAAACAATACAGGATGTTTAACGGGGTCATGATCCGGAATGACAAAAAGCGAATAAGATGATCATACTGAACAACCTTTCCCATGGGACCAACCACGAAATCGCAAAAAAAAAAGAGCCAATTAAGAGTTAACTGTGAGTTAACTGCGATTTAATTGAGAGTTAATGTATGGAATACCTGGTTTTTTTTTGCGATTTCATGGTTGGTCCCATGGGAAAGGTTGTTCAGTATGATCATCTTATTCGCTTTTTGTCATTCCGGATCATGACCCCGTTAACATCCTGTATACTGAATTGACGTTTCGCATCGATAATAGTTTTAATATCTATGAATACTAGAATAGGACCCATATGAGTTTTGACAGCTGTTCCAAATTTAAACTCATAACCTTACAAAAATCTGTGCTGTAATAACATTACAGTACAGATTTTACCTACTACCACAGACAAGAAAGTTCTCATAGTAAAATTGATTGTAATAATGCTGGTCATTTTCCTACGGTTTCTGAATGCATTTTAGAGCACTAATGATATGTGCGTAGATAAAATAATTTATTCTCTAACACCGTTCAATCGGGACGGCGGATGGAGATGGAAAGTTCTACGCCTTGCATTAGATGAGTTTGCTTTCAAAACTATACAGGTAGCCCGGACTAACGTGAGTAAAACTACTGAACGGATTTAATTGTTTTAGTTGCTACCCACACAAACATTTGTTCCTCTTTAAAAGCTGGTTTGAATGGCATCGGAAAAAAAACGTAAATCACATCCCTATATATTTTCTTGAAAAATAATAATTAATTATTATTTTTCAAGAAAATATCGTTAATTTTAAAACACGATTGGGGCTAAACATATTTAAAATAAAACCAGCCAAGTGCGAGTCCGACTCGCGCACGAAGGGTTCCGTAGCATTATCTATAAAAACAGTTAAAAAATAAAGTTTGTTGTATGGGAGGCCGGAGGCCCCCTTAAATATTTATTTTATGTTGTTTTTAGTATATGTTGTTATAGCGGCAACAGAAATACATAATCTGTAAAAATTTCAACTGTCTAGCTATCGCGGTTCTTGAGATACAGCCTGGTGACAGACAGACAGACAGACGGACAGCGAAGTCTTAGTAATAGAGTCCCGTTTTTACCCTTTGGGTACGGAACCCTAAAAATGGTCATAAATAAAATATATTACTATTCTGGCGAATCTGGCGATGTCCACGCACTGGATATAGAGTGTATGTTGCGACCAAGAACCGGTCCGGTCACTTTTCGGCAAAGTTAGTTATCCTAAGGGAAATTTACGATGCGATTAATTTACGTCCTTTTTGGGACCTGGTTTGATGGCGGTATTCTGTGGTTAATGTATAGCCAGTTTTAATATGGTGTGATTAAGCTCTTGTAATTGTTTACGAGCAAGTAATTGAGAGGCAATATGGTGTCTGATGAGGGTACCGTCGGGTTTGTGTGCTTAGGTTTGTCGGGCGATTATATGAGGGCTTGTTTAGCAACCGGGGAACTGATCTTTATTGATTTAAATCGTGTTATTGTCACGTTGTGGATCGAGAGTCCGCAGTAAGCTCGGCCGAATTTCACCTTCCCATACAAACGGAGTTTCGTTCTCATTTTAAAACTACGTGTTGGATTGTGACGAAACTTTGCATATACAATGACATGACGTATATCTATGTCTGTAATTAGTTTATATGGTTCCAGTTTATAAAACAAACAAAATACAGCAAAAACAAGTTTTGTATGAAAAACGTAAATTCACTGTAATTTTTTTACTATGGTATCTGAAGCTACATAAACTAATTACAGACCTGGATATATCTCATGTCATTGTACATACAAAGTTTCGTTACAATCCAACACGTAGTTTTAAACTGAGAGCGTAGCTACGTTTGTATGGAGAATAGAGCTTAATGCGGACTCTTAAGATGATGCCAACCAAGAAAAATTGGCTCACTATAATTTAACATCTTCCTAATGAATCTATTGGTTCAACAACACGTACAATAACACGATCAAAATTATCAAGACAGTCCTTATCCTCTTGACATTAGAGTCGTGTGCAGGCCATTTTTAGCACATGCCCCACGTAGCAACTTTTGCTGCTGGCTGGACCTCGAATCAAGTATATATTTTTTCTGTGTAGCCGTTTGCTGTACAGTTTCTTTTCCTAGCCTATAGTGTGTCCTACTGCTTTTTTTTTTTTTAATACAACGACGGTGGCAAACAAGCGTACGGACCGCCTGATGATAAGCGGACACCGCAGCCTATAGACACATGCAACTCCAAAGGAGTAACATAGCCGCTGCCGACCCTTGATATATTTGAGGATTCGCTGTGTTGACAGCTGAAGGAACAATTCCCTCGCTCTCAACACAACGCATCCTCGGGAGCTCTGGCGACCTTGCTCACCTCCAGGAACACAACACTACTACAGAGCAAGTAGTAGTGTTATTATGGCTGGGGTCTTCTGCAAGGCGGAGGTACTTCCCCCAGTTGGGCTGCTCCAAATTCGAGCGGGATGACATTTCGCTGTGCCCTACCTCACCAAAAAGCTGGGCAAAGGCCTCCCCTCTCGATTTCCACTCGCCCCGATTCCGAGAAATCTCCGGCCAATCGTTGCGAAATACGTCCAGGTCATCCCGCCATCTCCGTCTCGGCTTGCTTTACAATACAATACAAATACTTTTTTCATCGCACTTGCTCGAAAAGGGCTTCATAATGCGCAGGCATACAGAGCTGTAATAGCCTGTGATACGTATGGTTTTTTCTTAAATTGTATCTGTATCCACTTACGCCCCTCGTTAAATAATGTACTATTATTTCACACCTCACACAAACAAAGCAGCTAGAAAGAGAAACAATACAATACCATGCTTTATTGCTTGTTAATGTACATGAGTTACATGATGTACTGGTACACCCGTGCATAAACCACGTGTCCCGAGAATAAATTACTTTAAAAACAAAGTTTTAACCGACTTCAATTTAGTTCTCCGCCAAGCCACGACAACATTTCCACATTTATTTTCCAATTTACCACATGAACTGATTTCCGAGCGCAAATGCGTTGATTATTAGAGAAAAAAACCCAATCGCTGTATGTGGGCCGATAATATTTGAGGACTTCCGTCGATTCCACAAGGATCACCTTTGGCACTTCAGTAGCTGCTATTTCAACGGAATCTTATCAGAATCTGTGACGTACTTTTTTGTACTTTTAAGTACATAATTGAGGAATTCCATAAGTCATCTGTGGTCTTCATCATCAATTCCCCTCCACCAAATTTATGATTTCCGGGTGTAAATACACGAGATATAATAGAAAATACCAAAATCACTACATGCGTGCCTCATATAATTGAGGAGTTCCCTCAATTCCTCATGGACCCCATTATCTAACTGATTTTTTTAAAAAATGGGACCCACCTGGGAGCATATACTTACAAACAAAAAAAAAATTACGAATCGGCTCATCAATGACGGAGTTCTGAGGTAACAAACATTGAAAAAAAAAAGAAAAAAAAAACCGAATTGAGAACTTCCTCCTTTTTTTTGAAGTCGGTTAAAAATAGGCAGCGGCATGTGAAATTTATTTTTGAATGGCACTTCAGATGGACAAAATGTGATATTGTAGTCATAGGTACTCTATCGCCTACTCTTCAACCTAATTTCATCTTCCAGGTGGTGAAAATGATGATAGTAGTGGTGGTGATATTCGCCGTGTGCTGGCTCCCGTTCCACATCTACTTCGTGGTAACGGCGTACTACCCAGAGCTCACGAACGAGAGCTATATACAGGACCTTTATCTGGCGATCTACTGGCTAGCTATGAGCAACTCCATGTGGAACCCTATGATTTACTGCTGCATGAATTCTAAGTAAGTTACTAGCGTGGTTCGTACAGGATACATAATTCTCGGCCTTACTTCGAACCAAAGTGAATCAATTTAATTGTTTCTAAGGTGCAGAACACACGATGCGTTCCCGCACCGCGTTGCTGCGTCTGCTGCGCCAGTTTTTTGTGGTTTTTAAACGTCAAACATGTTTTTCTAAAAATATTTGTTTGCCGCAACTGATGGATAATATGTTTATTATTTTGACGACCGCGTTAGCCTAGTTGGTAGTGACTCTGCCTACGAAGCGAGAGGTCCTGGGTTCGAATCCCGGTAAGGGCATTTATTTGTGTGATGAACACGAATATTTATTCCCGAGTCATGGATGTTTCTATGTATTTAAGTATTTATTTATCTTTATAAGTATGTTTATCGTCGTATGGTACCCATAGTACAAGATTTGCTTAAACGATATGATACAGAGAAAGAATATAATGGAAAAATAAACCATCTTTGTCTGTAGCCCCCGACAGGATTCGAACCTGCGACCTTTCTATTAACGCTAGACTGCTCTACCAACTGAGCTACGAGGACAGTGACGCAAGTTGTATATTTTTCCACTATATTCCCGCTAAGACTAGCGCCCTCTCCGTATCGAGTTATAGACTTGTTTCACAGTCTTGGCACCACTCTATTTAATGAAATAATTTGTTTCGTGAAAAGGGTAAGATTTGCTTAGTTTGGGACTAGGTCAATTTGTGTAAGATTGTCCACTAATATTATATTATATTTAAAAACATCGCAAACATTGGCGCAGCGGATGCGGCTTACTGCGGCATTGCGCGTTTAGAAACTTTACTATAACGACTATCCCTCTACCTACCTACCTATATGTAAAACGTGTGAATTATTCACTCAGCGCCGCTCCTATGCAAGTTCACGCGGTATGCTGAACTTCGCATGCTCTGCACCCAACGCCTCAGCCTCGGAATCTAGGCTAGACATGAGGTCATGACTCATGAGCTGCTTCATGTTCAACACTGTGATTTACCGTGTGTTTCTATTATTAGAGTTTCTACGGTTAGAGTGCGGCCACATCAACTCTTTATAATTTAACCTCTAATTTGACATTACTTATTGAAGCTTCTGTGACAATTAATAGTCACGATTCTTGTGTCATGGGTAAATAAATATGCCAGTAGTAGTGACCAAGTTTTTTTTTTTAATTATATAAATTACCCACAGATTCAGAAGGGGTTTCAGGCAGATCTTCAGATGTTACCGCCTGGGCGCTGGCGGGCTGCGTCGCCACCGCGCCTTCGGCACTGACCGGCTCGAACGCTCCGGTCCCTCGCTCTCGCCAAGCCGAAAAAACGGTACAAGTACGTTGGGTACCCCCTTCCTGTCGTCTGTGTTGTGCAGCACAAGTTGTGGTCTCGCTTTTTGCTTGTCTAGGGTGGGTTGTGGGTTGGACGTTAAAAGGCCTAGGCCGCTGTTATCATGTAGCACAGAGGTTCTTAAACTGTTTCAATTTCCGAATTTCAAAAATACCGCGACCGACTCCTGTTGAAGAAAAATGTTGAAAAAAATCTCATCTTTCATGTGTATAGCTCTATATAGCTACGTTACGAATAAACCCCTAGCAATCACGTCACGGACCCCTAAAGGGTCCATGGGTCACACTTTAAGAAACCCTATGTAGTGTATGTGTAAATTATTAACTTCCCCTCAAAACAGATTTTAACGGCTTCTAGTTCCTCGCATCTTTTAGAGCTCTGTGGCAATCATAGATACTATAACTACCATCAGGAACATAACACTACATACAGAGTATAGGTATATAATGATATTTGGCTGCAGGTTTCTGGAAGTATGAGGAAATTAGATACTTTTCCACCTAAGATGCTCCAAATTTGAGTAGAGTTTATAACGTTTATAACTGGAAAAACGCAATTAGCAACAAGCGAGACACTACAACTTGCGCTAACCGTTTGAGTGACCCAAGTCCCTTGTGAATAATAAATATTCTTGAATAAGCTTCAAGTACTCAATACTTATTATAATATTTATAATCAACAATAGTAATTTGAGCCACTGTATTCGTTGAGTATAGAGTATAGAAAGCTTGTTAGGAATTGAATATTTCTAAAATATTTTTTTTTCTTGTCGCGTCTTCCAGCCAGCTGGAAGATTTCTGACTCAGATGGCTGGGAGATAAATACTTAGGTGATCTTTTAGAAATATTCAATTTTAAATAGTCTCGTAGTTAAATTGATACGTGTAGTTTAAAATCCGCCACTAAAAAGTTTGATAATTTTTAAATTATTTCAATATATATACAGGGTGTTTTCGGGGTCATGATCCGGAATGACAAAAAGCGAATAAGATGATCATACTGAACAACCTTTCCCATGGGACCAACCACGAAATCGCAAAAAAAAAGAGCCAATTAAGAGTTAACTGTGAGTTAACTGCGATTTAATTGAGGGTTATGTATGGAATACCTGGTTTTTTTTTGCGATTTCGTGGTTGGTCCCATGGGAAAGGTTGTTCAGTATGATCATCTTATTCGCTTTTTGTCATTCCGGATCATGACCCCGTTAACACCCTGTATATATATATTTTTTTTTTATTTTTTTTTCCAGGCTCTCTAATAGACTTTTCGCGATAATAGCTACTGATCGTTGTTAAACGGAATGAAACTGAAATAAGTTGCTGATATTGTGTGATAAGTTGCTTGTGCAGGAGGTCGTTTAGACTGTTTAATATAAACGTTTGTAAATAAATTCCCTTTACAATAGCTTTTTTAATGCATGTTTATAACTTATATTGATTTAAACTATCATGATTCTTACACATTATATTTACTAAATGGGACTTTATCGCGTATAATTAACGTACTAAGGAAGCGATATACGCGATGAATTCCCGTTTAGTAAACATAATGTGCTTATACCTTGTTCCAAATAACATTAGATTTTTAACGGACATATTCAAGATAATTTTCCTTGAAATCGCATGTGTAACGCAAGATTTTTCTAATCTTACATGGAATGAGATATAGTTTAAAATGAACCACATGTAACATTTATTTTCCAAGTTTAACAGACCTTTCTTTGCACAGCCTTTAACCAATCGCCATACTCTATTACGAACAATATATTCTTGTTCGTAGGTTTCTCTAGATTCTTCAAGGCACCGTCAACAAAAACGACAAAAACTACAAAATTCATCACAAAACCTCCAGGCTCCCCCTATTTGCTGCATGCAAACAAAATACACAAGTAGGAGGTGTTATTTGGTAATTCCATATTGGTGTTATTAATGTACAATCAATAAATAATACTGGTAGGTATAAGTTGAAGTCTCCGCAAACGTTTTCTCTAAAGTGTCTAAATAATTGGGCACTGGATCTTTTTGGAAGTGTAGTTGCGTAGTTTGGCGTGCTAAAGTGACAAGTGCTAGTGCCAAGGATTGCAATAACTTCATAAAATCAACATTAGCCTGGCCGATTACGACCACGGCGGCTGGAGAAAATAAAAAAGCGGCCAAGTGCGTGTCGGACCACGCACAACGAAGGGCTCCTATTAAAAAGGTCGTATCGTTACTGAAATCTTACGGCACTTACGTCCTTTTCTTTAAAGAAGGCAGTTTTTTAGAAATATCTCAAAAACCTTTGAACCGATCTTGTTCAAAACAATTTTCGCTGAAAGAAATGAATAAGCCCTATGTGCCCATGATTTTTTTCATATTTTCAAAATACACGGTTCAAAAATTAGAGGGGGGGGACACAATTTTAATGACTTTCGGGGCAGTTATCTCCGACTCTATTCACTTAATCAAAAAGATTGCTGAGAAACTTTATATTTATTTTGAAAGGCCTATCGATTGAAGTGCCACACGTGGGCTTGCAATGAAAAAAAAAATTTTGGACTCAGTTTTATGTATGGAGTACACCCCTAAAAAAATTTTTTTTTAGTAATTTAATTACTAACTATGTAGCGGCTAACAAAATTATTCAAATACACCTTATAGTTTTCGAGTAAAATGCCTGTGACATACGGACGGACAGACACAGACAGACAGACATGACGAATCCATAAGGGTTCCGTTTTTTGCCATTTGGCTACGGAACCCTAAAAACGGCATTATAAGAGCGTCGTTCGTGTGCTCCCAGGTGACTGACATAGCCAGTCTTTGAAAGAATATGCTCAGAATATATGTATGCAGTCAAAAGTAGAACCCTCTGTCCATTTACTTATAAGAGTTTAAAATATGCAAGCGGGCTTACTTTGCGTTGCAGCTGACATTATCTGTATTGTGGATAAGTATAACATGGATAACCGCACTTTGCTGCAGTATTCTGCAACTAAATGACAGAGATTGGCGGCATTCAGTGTCAAGTCTTAGTTCGTATACAGCGTGGAAATCTAATACGAGCAAATCTTTAAATGGTGGTTAGTGCAGGACGTAAGAAGTTTATTTAGATACCTTAACCATACAAAATAATTCAGCCCGCAATGTAACGCAAAATATTCAAGTTAAGGCTCGTTGACAGTTACTTGTCAAGTATTTGGACAGCTACGTTTGCGTTACATTGCTGCTCGGTAATTTTTGAAAAATTAATTACAGGCTTTCTATTACGTGTATGTTAAAAAGTCCCAGTAATTAATGATAACGGTATTAAACCCTATGTCTGGTTTAATTCTTTGCTCGTATTAGATTTCCAGGCTGTATACGCGTGCTCATACAATATGCTTTCCTCGACAAAAAAATCTACATACTTATTTATATTCTTATCCGAATGACAACGCAACTGATCTGATACGAAACATATTTTAAGTATCCTAACGAGTCTCGACATTAAAGTACCTACATGTACCGTCGTTAATACTTTTAATTGGCAATACGTATACTACACATTATCGAGGCATCTCTTTACACCAGTATTATTTATTGTCTACAACTGAAAAGTGTTAGTCCTTAGGTATTGACTTATATTGTTAGTTCCTCACCTGTAGTTAGGCTTAATTCGTTGACTGTGCTTATTCATCCTCACTACTAATTAATATGTTTTTCTAGGTAAACAGACTAATGGGCGCCCAACGTGGGGCCTAGTACTTACAAAGCAAATATGAAGTACGAATATAGGAATAGGGATTGGAGTTGTCTCCTACCTGCAATATTAAATAGATTTCCGGATGAGCTAATACGTAACATAGAGGGTAAAACGTGTAGTAAAACACGTTCGATAGTCAAAAGACATATGTTCAAATTAAGTCGTAAACAATAAAGGTACTTACCATTACCATACTGAAAAAAAATATGTAGTTACCTAATTAAGATAATAGTTATAAGACAGGTTCCATAACTCAAAAAATCTTTTAAATTTAAGATTACTAGTTAAGAATGTAATTTAACCCCTATTTTTTATTGAAATAAACAGTTCCATTTTTTTTTCAAGTAATCGATTTGCGGATGACTAAAGAGCAAATACGATTGTATTGTCATTGGCAAAACGTTTACAATATATTCATAAAATTAACATATTATTCATACTTAACGCACAAACATAAAGGTATACTGACTATCGTTCTAATTCAACTTCTCAATGCTTGCTTTCATTTTGTATATACTACCACTGTTAGTTTTCTTCATAATATTTTTGATGAAATATTGGCTACTCGTCTTAAACTACCTTTCAATAATTTGAACTACCTTTACTCATGTTTTCCATCCTAATTAATAAAACTGTAACGTTTATTTGTCTCTAAATGTCAAATATACTCCGTTATATTATTGGAACATTTGGTTAAAGAAATATACGAATACATGTTATGAAATATTTTTTAGATAGGTATTTACTATCATTGCCGAAAATAAAGTACAGTCAGCCTCAAAGGTATGTATACATTTTTTTGCCTTTTTCCGTTACAATAAGGCGAAAAACGTTTACAGGTTTTTCACGTCGACTGTACAAGTAAAATTGTTGGTTTCTAACAAATAGTCAATTTGTATACTCGGTAAATCTCCTATAGGCTCAAGGCATATAAAAGACACATCAGACATTATATCTACGAACTATTTGACACGCGCATAAACAAGACTAATATATAGCTGTCATATTCCATTGCTGATTGGTCAAGTCGTGCTTCGCAACGCATAATGTCTTTAATACTCATATTTTAAATCGGGTCTGTGTTCAAAGGGCCTTTGCAGGTTTACTCTCTTTACACCCTTTTAACCCTAAACTTTCTCCCCACAGGTACAATCAGGATGTCGATGCACAGCACGTACAACAACACAATGGTGATGTCCACCTGACAGCGGCGCCGCGCGTCCGCCGCCCCCGGCGAACGCGCGACGACTGACCAAGTCGAACGCACGTGGATATGACGGGCGACCCGCCCCCCGCGACCTTACCTCACCCCTCAAGATCTCTACGCGTAAGCTGATTGGTGTAGCAATCGAAGTTACCGTTAGTTTTAAATCGAGTGGATGTTTTTGATGTATGCAGATTTTTTTTAATTATCCTTAACTTCATTCGTTTTTAGGGTTCCGTATTATAAATCTGCTTTAATACTTGTAATAATTGTTTTTAGTAAGGTAAACGTCCCAATATTTGGCACCTTACTTCCCATGGATCGATCTCAAGGACTGGGACTTTTGCCTTATATGGTAGGATATTTTGTCTACAATTCAACAATTATGTTGAATGAGCCTTGAGCTTCAAATTGTGTCAGAGAATCCTGACCCTGATGTGTGCTTAGAACCTCATGTCTGTTGTATGAAACGTTTTCTTTTTTGTAATGAAGAGCGTAATGTATGTAGGAGTGGTTCAGTCGACTTATTAATATTAATATTTAATACATGTTAGCAAGCTACGAGATTTGAAATATCATGATAAATTAAAGAAACACTACTGTGTGATATTTGTAAATATCAAGAGAATGTTTTAAGTGATCCCTGGTTCGTATTTTCTGTTTATGTCGAGTTCAATAATATGTGCACGGACATTTTGATCAAAAATATGCGAACACGACTTTATTGCTAAAGGCATAAGGTAACTCAGATATTTGTGAACCCTTGGAAACATGCATATATTTATGAACACAGCTGTACTTGAGATTGGTATTATTTTATGACGAGATGATGAATAAGGAGCGACCGAATGTTGTTTGAATTGTTCTAGAATAGCGAATGATGATTCAATATGAATGATGACTCTGATGAATTGTCATGTTTTTTTTTTAATATTAATAATGAAGATTTTCTCAAACACGCAATGAAGAGCTTTTTAAGGATAATGGAATTTAAGAAAGACTAATTGGCGCCCAACGTGGGGCCTAGTACTTACGATGCAATATAAAATAATCGATTTGCGGTAATGTTAAAATTATTTATATCAATTTATGACACAACATCACATGTTGCCGACACAGCCGACACCATAGCAATATTAGCAATCTTAGAGTTTATTGTATTACATTGCGTGTTTGAGAAAAGCACTTTAGATACCTCGGCGGGAAAAGGGATTCCTAGCATTGTATCCCTAGTCTATATCTACTTGGTCGGCAAACCGTATTTTCCCGGCCTCTATGGTAATGTAGTATTGATTTCTGAGATTATTGTTGTTTTCCTGCGCCACATCTACGTTATATTAAAAAATGTAACAAAAACCAGCGTAACACACGCACTCCGTATGTTTTTAAATGAAACGTATATATAATTCAACAGCTTTGTTTAAAGAACACTTACTGTGATGTAAATATAAACTTCTTAAAGAATATCTAAGCGTATGCTTAAATCATATTAACGAATATTATACTCGGATAACAATTGTAAATATAATAAAATGTATGTAAATATAGTTTTTCATTTCGGAATACGTAGAAGTTGATATTATTGTAAAATTTACGAAAATGTGACATTGAAAAATAAATTATTCATTAAACCAGATTTTTCTTTAAGATACTCCCTTTTAGATATTTTAGGTAAACCTATAAATATGTCTCACACAAAACCACAAAACTGTAATAGGTAGGTACTGACACCTATCTTTCCTTAACTTTCTTAGTTAAAATAAATAAATATATACCGTGTCTCAGAGGTATCTGGTAGATTTCCTAAGATCATAAATATTACATGACATTCTTATGAGAACAGAGAAAAAAACCCTATTAGATATAGGTTTATCTTTATTGACATCCGTTTTATGAGAATGAAGAATTAAACCTTTTAGATAAGTAACAGAGGTTTTGGCCTGGTTAGATTATGAATGAAAAATGATTTAATGCACCATTTCCACCGATTGAGAATGAACTGACAACTTGTATGGAAAAAATAGCAATTTTGTAAATAATTGATTATAGCCTATTTTTTCTGTGTAACGGATATATTATCAATTAAATAGTTACCAAGCGACAGAATCCGAGAAAATCACTCGCATGCTTCATTTAAATCAACATAATTACTTCCGTGTGTAATGTTTGTCGGATTCTTGAATAAGTAAAGCATCTTAGAATAACATTTTAAAATGAAATCGACAAAAAAAAACGCTATTATATATTAATGTTTTTCAAAACCGTATTTTTCCTGGAGTAAATATGAACGGCGACTGGTAGATTTTATGAATGAATGGGTTGGGTGGCTGGAAGTTTTACAGTTGTTTTTTTTTACCAGTTTTCCACCACAGAGTCGGGTAATTCAATTTGGTCGGCTATGAAACAAATTACTATTAACATGTAATATGATTTTTTTTATACGACACTGTCAAACAAGAATACGATTTGTCTGATGAAGCGCACGCCGTACCCTATTGAAACTTGCGCTTCCAGAAGAGTCACAAGCGCGTTGCCGACCCTTTATTGATTTGAGGGTTCGTTGTGTTGCAAGCTAGAGACTGCGGGTCCTTCACTCTCAACACAAAACATCCTCGAGAGCTCTGGCGACCTTACACGCCACCAAGAACACAACACCACATACCTACAGAGCAAGTAATGTACAGTTCCATAATATGAACGAGATGACATTCCGTTACCTCTCTTTAAATCAAATTTCATAAAGGTAAAAGGAGCGGTGACCTGTGGACCATCAACGTGCTGAGGGATACACTATTAATCTGGCTTCGCCTGGTCCACTGCGTATAGCAGTTATTTAGTCAAGTCAAGAATTGCAGCTATATATCCTTGCCCGCGTCGCATACAGCCCATACAAGCCCCAGCATAAAGGGAATAAGGACACTCGCAATAAATGTCACAGCCGCACTACGTAATTGGCATTTTCAAAAAGACTTATCTATCCGTAGAGTTTCTTTAAAATTCGACGTTATCACGTTAACAAAAGGTGTAATACAAAACTGGTTACGCTAAAGAAATACGTTCTTTCTGAAAGAGACTTTTCAATTGAACGTAAACAAAATCTTTGCGAGGTATCCATCCACCCGCTTTGTCTGAATTCGGAGCTCGTAGCACAGACGTAAACTGCAAACTTTATTTGCTACGTTCCGCTACGCCGCGCGCCGTAGCTTGCATTATTCGTAGCAATTGTTAACTTTAACACATTCACTGCCAAGAATCGCTACGCGCTACGCTCATAGCCGATCCCGTGGTTTTGCGCGTATGTAGCGGAAAGCGACTACGGCGTAGGCGCCCGCTAGGCGGGTTCCTGGCAGTGAAAGTGTTAAGACGCAAACTTAGCACCATCTGAGACTGCATATACAGACTTATTTTTAATCCAACAAGCAAACGGGTGCAATAAGTTCAATTTGTATGTGTCTGACACATCGTAGGTCCGAAAAGGATAAGCTACTAATTGACTCTGAAATGAGTCAGCAAAAAACCTAAAATAAATGTATATTACTCCTTAATATTTCATTATTAATCTGAACTGTCTAATCTCAATAGTGTCATAATCAATGATCTAATATAAAATAGAGGTAGATACGTAATCTATACGAAATTCCATGTTTAAAAATGGCCACTAAGTCAGACAGCATATGATATTTGACAGCTGTCATCCCAGTACAATTTATGTTATCATATTGTCATCATTGACGTTTATTGTACCGGGATGAGGGCTGTCAAATATCGGCTGTTAAAAAAATCTAAATATAGTGGCTCTGTGAGCTGTTACAATTCGCGAACTAATTTTATTTTATTTTTTTCGAATAGGCGAATCGATACAAAATAATATACAACGTGTTTTTTTAACCGTCTTAGAGCCGAAGCCCACTTAAAGTATCCAAAACGTGCTAATCATTGGTAAAAAAAAAATATTAGTTAAGTTTTTAGTAATAAAAGGTAATTAAGTTTGAAAAATCCTGTATGGCGCGCGGTGCAAAGTTCATTCACCCGGGTGAATGAACTTTGCACCGCGCGTACCTATCTACATAAGATGGCGGCTAGCGGTCACTGCGGTCACTCGGCTGGATGATTAAAATTAATATTAATACAAAAAAAAAACAAAATAAACAAACATAAAAAACCTTTTTTAAGGTTCTTTGTAATGTATACATTAACTGGTCTTCGGTTCTAAGACGGTTAAACAAACACCGTGTCGAATCGGTTGAGTAAAGTGACCTGTAGAGGAGAACATCCGGACAACAGGACATCGGACAAACGGACATAGGAAAGATTTTCAGCCCAAGCTGAAGCAACTTGGTTCGCTTCGCTCGATCGTTCGAAAATATAAGTATAGAAGGTCTATACAAAGATTGTAAGCATAGATAAGTGGGAACGAGATACAATGTCGTATCTCCTGTCCCTCATTTCGTATTAGATCTTTTTGTTTGTCACCAGAGATGTCAAAACTCAATAGAAACTGACGTGATGGATATAACACGACTAAAGATACATGACATGAGATGACCAGGATACAAAGCGCCGCAAATATGCATCTTTAAGGCCACGGTCTCCTATAAATCACGCCGTACGCTGCGTCACAACGCTTAGGCCACGGTCTCCTATAAATCACGCCGTACGCTGCGTCACAACGCTTAGGCCACGGTCTCCTATAAATCACGCCGTACGCTGCGTCACAACGCTTACTATGGAGATGTACTGATGTGGCCGACGACCACAACAGTACATCTCCATAGTAAGCGTTGTGACGCAGCGTACGGCGTGATTTATAGGAAACCGTGGCCTTACTTTACATATTTGCGGCGTTTGCCGTGGAGACGTTGGGTCCATGGGGACCGGAGGCCTGAGTCCGCAGTAAGCTCGATTCTCCATACAAACGTAGTTACGCTCTCATTTTAAAACTACGTGTTGAATTGTAACGAAACTTTGCACGTACAATGGCATGAGGTATATCCAGGTCTGTAATTAGTTGGCTGCATCGCGACAAAAATAACTCAAACTTAGAAAAGTTACAAAATCCCCCGACATTTTCATTTCAAAGTCCTATATCTCAAAAACTGCTGAACAGGTTTTCATGAAACATAGCTAAGAGCATTCGGGATAAAATTATCTATGACAAAAAAAACCGCATTCAAATCGGTCCATCCGTTTGGGAGTTACGATACCACAGACAGATACACAGATACACGGACACGTTAAATTTATACCACCCCTCTCTTTGCGTCGGGGGTTAATAAAACCATAGATTTTTCTATTTCCACCCCAGGCCATGTTGGCTCAGTTACACAGGGCGGTTCCACAACACTTCGGGAGCTCAAATACCGCGGGCCATCCGGTTGCCTTTGGGCACTGCAACTACGCGTCATTGCTCTGAATAAAAATAAACAGGAGCGTTTTAGTGAGAATTCTAGCGAAACGACAGTATGTTTGCTTCGAGCTTTTTGCCGAGCCGAGCAATTTTATCATTGTTCTGCCGCCGCCCCACTTCGCCCACGCATCCCGCACCGCACAGCATTTACTAGAGCGGTCGCTAGAGTGATTGAACACGTTTGTAGCGATGTTTGGCTCTACGCATCTGCGGCGCTACCACGAACTTCGAAAGTCGAAGTTCGTAATATATGCATCCCTGTCACTCGAGTAAGGGAGTGCGATAGAGATGGAAATACCCGAACTTCGACTTTCGAAGTTCGTGGTAGCGCCGCTGGCTCTGTTCGTTGTTCAGTTCGACTTTAATAACTACAACTTGGAAAAGTGAGAAACCCCCGACATTTTCATTTTAAAGTCCAATATCTCAAAAACGGCTGAACAGATTTTCATGAAACATGGCTAAGAACACTCGGGATAAAATTATCTATGACACAATAAACTAAACGAATATTGGTTCGTCCGTTTCGGAGCTACGACACCACAGACAGATACACAGATACACAGACAGACACGTTAAACTTATAACACCCCTCTCTTTGCGTCGGCGGGGGTTAAAAACGGCGAATACTCGATGTTCTTCCATGTAAATGCTCAAGTAAATAACCGCAACAAAGTTTAATAATCCCTAGTTACGACCTAGAAGTTTCTAAAGTATCTTAATGATCGTAAAATTGTTTCTAACACTCCACATGGTGCAACTTAAGGCGCCGTAGGTTCAGCGAAGTTAAGCGAACAGAGTTTTTGAAACAATATAATGCGTCTGTTTATAATATTATGGTTTCAAAGAAATACGAATAGTAATCTTGAGGTTTTTCTGCAGCAAGATCAATAGAAAATAATTACGAACATAGGTCTAAAATACACTTAAAATAATCGTAACAAATTATGCACAAAAGCTAAAAATATTAAAATTGCTTCTAAAAATCGATTACTTTTTTATTTACTTAAACGGCCATTAAAATAAAATTAAAAACATGATATTCGCGCTTCCGAGCACGCACTTCCATCCCGCTCACGCGTATGCTCAGTGAGAGGGAGAGAAGACCATGAACCTACGGCGCCTTAACGACCTTTGTAGACGTAAAACGACCGATTAAGCTGTCTGATGGTTTAATATGGACCGTGCCTATATGTAGAACAATCTTTAGTTAATATTAATTTAAACTTTCACGAGTTTCACACATGAATTTAATTTAATAATCTCTAGTTTATTGACATTATGAGGACTTGAAACTGCTCAAATTATGTTCTAATCAGTAAACAAGGACAACAAGTTCAAGAAACTCTATCCCGACTGTCCTACTTAAAACTAACTGAAAAAGATTTTTTTCATGCGAAAAGTAGCCTATGCCACTTGGAGAATAATTTCGAATCGATTTATACCTCATTCATCAAAATCGGTTCAGTATCTTAATCGCTACGGTGGAGCACACGTAAATAAAAAAGATAGCCTGCCAAAATGTCCCTTCCTTTCGACTCTGCTGTAGTCGGGCAAAAGTGTTGCTGTTACAATTAAATAATAAGCCGATTAATCAGAAAAAAATCGTTTATTTAACTAATTCGAAATACACCAGTAAGTTTTCTGTTACAATTAAATAATAAGCCGATTAATAAGAAAAAAATCGTTTATTGTATTCGAAATACACCAGTAAGTGTAACGTGGGCGCCCGAATGTAATTATACCGAGTACAAAAGCACCCCAGCGCCACCAGTGGCCAAATACCGTACTAACATAACTTTATAATACTTGCAATGACATATTGAATACAAGCCTATTCAAATTTAGTTTCAATAGTTGCAATCGCCATCAACAGTTGCACTTCTCACGATGCTGAAAAATATCTGGATTCATACTTAGTTTTCTTTGGTGTCACGATCGCGCGCTATACGAGTATGGTAACACTAGCCTTAGATAACCAGTATCGAAGGAGATGCTACACGTGCCGATATCGGCAGGACTGCATGCAGCATACTATATAGATTTTTGTGACCGTGTAGCGTCTCCTATACTATATCGCGTTTGCTGGACAAAATAGCCGAGAGTCGCGTTCAGATAACTGGGCGTGACTGTACCGTTATGCAGCTTACCCACCGCCGGTGAGACGAGCCGAGAAACGGAAAACAGCGATTTAAAAATACTATTTTATCGCTAAACTTAAGTGGCAGTAGGCGGGCCACATTGCACGAAGAACCGATGGTCGTTGGGACGGAAAGGTTCTCGAGTGGTGACCACGTACCAGAAGGCGCAGCGTGGGTATCTCCACAAGGTGGACTGGTGACCTGGTAAAGGACGCGGGAGTCCGCTGGATTCAGGTGGCGCAGGACCTGTCACTTTGGCTCTCTTTGGGGGAGGCCTATGTCCAGCAGTGGACGTCTTTCATCTGATATGATGATGATAATTTTATCGTCATTCACATTTCCCGCACCGCATCGCCATGCCTTAGTGGTGGATAACCTCCATAATTCGACCTGAGGTTTTTTATACCGGGTGTTGCCTGTGACAAGAGAAATAAATTTAAAGGATGACTTCATAGAATATCCACAGCTATTCTATATCGGTCCCAGTGTTTAAAAAAAAATAAGTTGTCATCATCCATAAATTCTATGCCATTACTTGAAGGGTAGTAATGATATTCGACATCACGATTTCACTCACTAAATATCTTGGTAGAACAGTGGGCACTTATCTCATAGTGATTGATAGGTAGTGTCTTTGTTTTCCATAAAGTTTTAGAGATTTTTTAACATTTTGTAAAATATTTGTGTATTTAAATTTTAAAATGTAAAATAATATTGAGTAAAAGAACCGAGGCATGAAAAAAAAGCTTTTTTTTTCTTGTTTTTTTTTGGTAAACCACTTGGAACTGAATGCCGATTAGCTTAATAATCCACCGTTTCATTTATTGCTCATAACACAGGCCACACCCTGTATATTCTGATAGTGACAAACAAGCAAAGGGCCCGTTTGATGGTTAGCAGTCACTTAAGCCTAAGCACGTTACAAAACCTTTTTTACTTTAGCACATTACTGATTAAATTATCCAGCCCTAAAGGAAATCATTCGTAAAGAAACTACAATAGCCTCTTTTTGCAAACTCGCCACCTCCATTCGTTAATATAACATGAAAAAGTTAAATGGCACAAAGTTCATTCTTCATTTCACCCATCATCCATTACAACCATACTCATCATTCATACACAGAATCACTTATTCCATTAGAAATCATTTACATTTCTAGTAAAATCAAAGAGACAAAAAAAAGCGCTAAATCGAAAATTCCCAACTTTTGTAAAGTTACGAATTCGTTCGTCATCTTTTAACGAAAAATATGAACGTGTCGGACAAAAACTTACTTGCAACATACAATTCCAAGTTCAACAGAAAACGATTGAGCAGACACGATAAGTTTTTTAGGGCAAACAGAAAATTGTGTCCCCAAACAACGTGGTCGAAGTTTTTAATTTGCTGACAAACCACTTTGCCTTCTCAACCAAGTTTTATCCACGTCAAATAGAGAACAATTATCTGACGTATGCCTTGAGTACAGCTTGGCAAAACAATCTAGAAACTGAACTAATTTTTACCCTGGTAACTTCGTTAAACTTGTCATATGCAAGTAGACGTATTGTCATCTGTGTTGTTATTTTACCGTATTTATTAAAGGTCTTTCGTCGGGGATGCGGTCAGCGGTGGACGCCTTGCTTCTCAAGCGGAGCTTCTGACGCTGATTGCATTATTGACGACTGACCAAACTACCGAACAACGTCGCTTTATAAGCAAACTTGACATTGGCGAAATCATCTTAACTTAGATGGAAGCCATTTTTTAAAAATTGAATTGTATTTATTAAATTTCGCGAATTTATTGGCATTCAAATGCAACAAAAATTCCATAAAATGAACAAGACAATACGGGGTTCCGCTCGGGAATTAATTTATAATGTATACAGGCGATGTCTTGCGGAATATCAAGTCGGAATCATTTGGAATTGGACAATGTTTATAGAAGAACTGCTGAAGTTACCGTAAAACGGGGAGAGTAGGGTCAAAACTGACATTCAAACCTCGATAACATTTTATTTTACAAGCTTTATATAACTTGCCCTGTTAGTATGTATGTATGGGACAAATCTTGCAAGTTAAATTTGACCCACTTCCCGGTGACCGATTAAGCTGAAATTTTGGGTATAAGTATAGTTTGGATGACAATTCAATATTATGGTACCATTGAGCTGATCTGATGATGGAGACAGAAGGTGGCCATGGGAATTCAGTACTTAACCGACGTAACCCCGTTGAGTTTGGGTTCGTTAGAATCGTCTCAATGAGTAGTTGATGATGTTATACTGAAAAGTACAGTCGGCAATAAAAGCTTGTACCTACCAAAAATGATTTTTTTGACAGAAACTTATTTACATTATGCAAACTGAATGTGAAGTGTTCCGGACGTTTGTATTTTAGTTTTTATTTTATTTTGGGTAGGTAGTTCCATTTCATAACTTTGACGATAAACAGGAAATTCCACCTCACCCCGTTGTCCCTCGTAATTGGGGTGAGATGGGATTTCACACAAAGATGACTTTAGAAGATTGTTGGATCGATTTTTTATTATTATGAGTATTACTCTAGCTCTATTTTAAATTGGAATACATTATTTTTGTAGCAGTAACCTTAAAGTCTCATCTCACCCCCCTTTCATCCCTTCTCTCCCCATTCATAACTCAACTCTCCCCGCGACTCACCCCATTTTACGGTACAGGGTTTAAATTATTGTAGATTACTATAAGTGTTCAATTATTAATGATTATTTTGATTTTATTTATTCCTTTGATAATTTTCGTTCTGTTTACATAGTACGTTTTAGAGGTTCGGTTTACACAGAACTAACTTGGTACTTGCAATATATTTGATGAATTTTAAGTGTTTTAATTTAGTGTAATTGTTAGCAAAGTGGAATATTCGGAGGAGGAAGAAACTGTATATTTTTAATAATAAATAATAACCCTACTCACCCCATTTTACGGTATCAAAATCTCTAGGTCGAACTATTCGTGTTGCCATATTTAGCGATGGCACCCCTATTATTTTCAAGATATTTTTGCCAGACTATATTTGAAAGGCAAAATTAAATCGAGTTTTATTGGGACAGCTAGAAGTGTGTCTGGCCCCCCTATTATGTAACTTGTTTTAAGCTCATCTCAACGCTCACCCACAAATATATCTTGACACCGCGATGCATAGTAACTAAGCGTACGTAGCCTCTTCTAATTTCGTGACGGGTGACTTGCGGGGTGAGCCGCATTAGCGCGTAGCGAATAACAGCCCAGCTAACTCTATCAGCAACGCAGTCGAGTACAGTCACTCATATTTACCGTTCTTTGGCCATGTTTTATGTTAATTCGCTGCCAAGAATCAGTTCGCTGCCAAGAATCAGTTCGCTGCCAAGAATAGGGCTGAAGACTCAATGTTAAAATTAATAACGTAGTGTTACTAAGTGGATAGTAAACCATAAAATGATTGTAATAATATATTATATTAAAAAATATAATCGTACTAATAGTATATTACAGATGCGAAAGTTTGGATGTTTAGGTGTTTGGATGTTTGTTACTCAATCACACTCTCTTCGGCTCAACCGAATTGGATAACTTTTTGCACGAAGGTAGTTTATAGCCTGGATCTACTATATATAGAATAGTTTTTATCCCGGGACCACGCAAACGAAGTCGTGAGCGGAAGCTAGTTTAAATCATAAAAATATATAACCCTTGAAAGTTTAGAAAAAATGCGCTTTTTTTTGTCTAATAGTCAAAATTAAGCAACCCATAGAATCTTTACGCTTTTATAGAAACAAAATTGAACTATGCACCTAAACGCAGTATTTCGCGACTGAAAAAGCAATTTACTTGATTTTCCATAAAACGATTGTACAAATAGCAGACTGTGACGTCATACTTTTATGACAATTAGTATGAATCCTTTCGGCTGCGGCCAGCGAGGTCCGCCTTTGACTCAATGTTTGGGTTGTAGTTGCTCCCATACAAACATTCCTCTCCAAAACCTTGTTCGAATGGCATCGTATAATATCTTAGGTCACATCCCTATTGATATGCGCTACGCTCGTGCCCGGCCCCGTGGTTTTCCCGCTATATAGCGGTAGGCGCCTGCGGGGGGGTGGTTCTTGGCAGTGAATGTGTAAGGCCGGCCCTAAACGATCAATTAAATTGCACAAAATTACGAATTCTACAATTGTTTTGACCGTTTATGGTTAGTATTGAAAATTGCGCAATGATTGTACAAAAGATTGAGCAAGTTTAATTTTTATTGTACCATTTTTTTTATTGTACCGTCTAGAAACAGTAATGCACAATATTTTTTAGTCTATGTTTAGGCAGCGGCAGACGCATCAAAGTTATTGAGCAATTTTATTGCGTGAAAATAAAGATCGTATGATCGCAAGGGATAGTTCAATTATATTGCACCATAAAAAAAAATATTATTATATCGAGCCTGTTATGCACTGCAGAGCAAAGGCCTACTCCCTCTTTTTTTCAATCATCGCGGTCTTGAGCAATGTCTGGCCAGTGTTTTAAAAAGGAGTACAAGTTGTCACGCCATCGCCGACGAGGTCTACCGCGTCTCCGTTTTGACTTTTGTGACTTCCACTCCGTGGTCCCTTCGGCCCACAACTCATTCGGCATGCGGCAGACATGACCACCCCAGTCCCACTTTAACTTGGCCGCCTTCCGAGCTACATCTTCTATTTGGGTCTTGGAGCGCAGCGTGGTGTTCCGGATGTGATCCATTAGCTTTACACCTAATATGCTGCGCTCCATAGCTCGCTGGCAAACCCCGAGTTTGGACTTCTGCGCTTCCGTCAAAGACCAAAGTCTGTGAGAACTGGAAGGATGCACATGACTATGAGCCTACTTTTAAGTGACAGAGGTAGTTCGCCCTTCATTAGGTCTTTCATGGACCAATAGCTCCTCCAGGCGTTTTCGGTCCATCTACCGACCGATAAAAATATTGTGCAAAGTTATTGTAGGTCTAAGGCCGGCCTAAGCCGTAAACACATTCAGCCGAAGCACGCGTCTCCCGCTCCCAAAGCCGTCTGACTTAGTAGACGTTACCGTATTTAAATACGGTCTAAAGAAAAAGATTCTAGAAAAAAAAAAGACCGGGTTGCACTCCGGGAGTGCCGGCAGAAGTGAAAACTCAATAACATAGTAACAATTTTTCGATCAGGTCACGTGACATCTTACGGTGTCACCCTAAAAATGAATTAGGCGCAAATTTATATACAATAGGGAATATTCATGACATTTTTTTATTTTTTTTATCTATTCTATAAGTAATTATATAACCGGAAAAAAATATAACACTTTCACAATATTATTAAATAAGCTAAACAAAAATAATTAAAATTACTATCATTTTCGGACGATCAAAACGCCACCATTTTGGCGCGCTCATTTGTGACGTCACCGTGCAGCTTAGTGCACGGCGGTTCTTAAACAAATTAACAACAAAGTGTTTGATTCACACTTTTAATAAATGTGAGTGATTAAAGCTTATAAGATCAACTTATTGTAATGGAAGAGCACACAAAAGCTTATGATAAATATTGTATTGTCCCTATGTGTGAAAATCACATTAAAACTGCAAATATTTTCATATGCCCAAAGGTGGAAATATAAGGATAAAGTGGTGTAAGGCGATGAGGAGAGATAATGTATCGTGCTTGAGTAGTTTATATTGTTGTGAAGATCATTTCGACGTGAGTATTAAATATGTATGTACCTAAAATCTTTTTTATTACGACTCGCGAACAATATAGGTAAACAATAACCTAACCTCAAAATTGTATTATATACTTATTCATAAAACTATTCTTATTCCCAATTTTTTTAGTTATTAATGTTACAAATATTATGATTTTTGTTGATCAACAGCTGACTACGAGTGTTGATTTTGATCAAGAAACGCTTTAGCTAAGTTTCTTTGTTTGCACTGTTGATCGAAGAAAGTTAAAAGAATTTAATCCTTTTTACTGAGTGACCTACACTTTGTTTTATTTATAAGCCTTGACGAAAACAACCTAGTTTGTTAAAGTTCATAAAGATGTTCTCAACATTTAACATTCCTAATAGGTACCTACATATCTTTGATTATATAATACTAGCTTCTGCCCGCGACTCCGTCCGCGTGAAACTCGTTTATACTATCTCTATACCAAATTTCATCCAAATCGGTTCAGCAGTTTAAGCGTGAAGAGGTAACAAACAGACAGACAGACACACTTTCGCATTTATAATTTATTATTAAGTAAGTATATATAAAATATTTAATATAACTAGCTTCTGCCCGCGACTCCGTCCGCGTGGAACTCGTTTATATCGTAGCTCCCCCCATATCCCCCAAAGGGATGAAGTGGAGGGTGAAAGTTTGTATGGAGCTACGATATAAATGAGTTCCACGCGGACGGAGTCGCGGGCAGAAGTTAGTATATACAACGTGTTAATAAAATAACGCAAAACCTGAAAACCGTTTGTTCAGAATCGAGAGTAGAATGCGAAAAAAATAAAAAAAAAATTTTTTGACGCGATTTATTTTTTACATTTGTATGGAGCAGGTCGCCCCAGTCGGCCAACACTCCATACAAATGTAAAAAATAAATCATGTCAAAAATTTATTTTTTTATTTTTTTCGCATTCTATGCTCGATTCTGAACAAACGGTTTTCAGGTTTTGCGTTATTTTATTAACACGTTGTATAATATATAAAGTTATAGTATAGTAAAATAGTATATAGTATGGATAAATATCTACTAGTATTTTATTCCACTTATTTAACAAAGACACCTATTTGAAGTAGTTTAAAAGTCTAGCTATTTGAATCGCCCAAATAGGTTATAATTATTTAATTGACCAATCTCACGAGTATAAAAACAAGGAATATGAAAATTTATTGAATATCTGTAACTTATTTACCTTGCAGCTTTTACTCCTCTTAGTTCAGCGGACGTAAAGTCACAAATATTTGCGAAGTATGTATTAAATTTAGTCATCATGAACACATCAATTTTAGGCAGATTATCCGACTGTGCCTTGACAAAACCGCCTTCAGTGATTGTGGCGAGTCTTTTTTCACTTAATAATTACCAAAAAACACTGATTATTTATCATAAACAGCGGCCAAACAATGCGAATAACTTTCAATAATCATACTAACGACCTGCACGGTGACGTCACGTTTCGCTCCGCCAATAGCGTTGCGTTTTGGAAATTGGCGAGGGAATTTGAAAAATAGTACTTTTAAACAATTTTTTTATCAATAGAAACATGATAATTTGAAAAAATAATCATGTGCGTATATTTATTAAGCAATATAGATTACACGTGATTTTTTTTGTCCATTTCTAAATCACATGCATATTCCCTATTATCAATTATTTAGGCGGACGGGCCGCGGGCGCGTTGGGTGCGACGGGCCGGCTTGCCCGCCGCCGGCGGCGAACAAAATACCAATTTGTTCTTGCCATTGCCAAATATTTTTCAAAACTTTATCTCTTTAGGAATAACGTCCAAATTCGAACCATTCGAATTTGCAAGGACAGCGGACGGCGGCGGTGAACAAAATAGCAATTTGTTTTTGCCGTTGGTAAATATTTTTCAAAGCTTTATCTCTTCAGGAATAACGTCCAAATTCGAACTATTCGAATTTGCTCAATAGCAAAACGGTGCCGCGTGAAGAAAATTGCTTTATTTGCAGAATATGCTATTGCAAAAGGTGTTTAACGGCTTTATACTCTTACGAATAGCGTTCAGTTTTGAATTGAGTCGAATCGGCTAGCAGCAAAATATAAAAGTTTGTGACCTCCTTCACATCTGACGTCACAAAAATCTGTCTCGTATTTAACAATTTTTCCCCATCCCAAAAAGTGCTCAGCGCCGCTAAAGAAGTTTTCACTTCAAAAAACATATACTTCATTACACGCGTGGCTCTATCACATCGATTCACGCAAAATAGGCACACTGGGTGTCGACTTGCGGAAAAACGCCCAGGATAACTAACTACACGCGTGGCTCACCAGACTGACTAGACTATATTGGTGAATAGGCCGTAAAATCTGGAAATGTTCATACTCATTAGCCTATCTTAAAGCGTCATTAGTCTGGTTTGTGGGCGATATCGTTATCCCTTCAATGTTTACCTGGCAGACTTACTACAAGAAAGGGTTTCTGATAGCTCACCGCTTTTAAGGACGCCGACATCGGCAGCAGAGCAGATAATATAATTTACTTACGAAGTTTAAACCGATTAAATTCATTACCCGCCAAGCCACATAAATTAACATTTCCACTTTAAGTAGGGGGAGTCCGGGAGATTTGCCCAGGTGGGAGACTTGAACCACCTCAAATATTTCGATTCAAATTACGCGCCACAGCTCGCGCTGACAGCTCACGTGATGCCCGCGCGCTCGCCCCGACTACTGGCGACGCCATATTGTCCGCCATTAGTACGTTCGACTTAGCGTCCCGCACAGGTAACGTGTTTTCGGTGTTAAAAAGTGAAAATTTATATATTTTTGTAATTTCGTGCTGCATTGACAATATTTTAGGTAATCTTTTTCTATTGGTGAATTAATGCTCTTTTATTATCGGTATTGTTTTTGAGTGAATTGTAAATAAATTTTCCGTAATCTTTGGCTGCACGTGGTAAAAGGGGGTGCGGGAGACTTGACCAGTACCGTCGCAGGGAGACATGACCAGTGGTTACGTACATAGGTATATAAATGTTCACGTAGTTTGCGTTGGATTGACTAGCTGGGACGTAGAATATTAAACATATTTGCTATTAATGTTAAACAATAACATTTTCAGTATTACTTACAGTTATCAAAATGGTAAAATTTGTTATTTTAAACTGATGATTGATCTCATAGGGAAAAATACCCATTTTAAGTAATAATAATGTTTAGTTACCTAGATGTGCAATTATTAATTATAGACTGTTGATTGATCTCTTTGAACATTAAAATTAGTTGATTATAGAGTTATAAACAGCTGTTTTGTTTTATTTTTTCCTCATTACCTAGTAGATGGTCAAGTCTCACGCACCCCATGGTCAAGTCTCCCATGGGTGCGGGAGACTTGAGTCAAATATTATTTTCTATAAAAAAAATCATAACATGAGTGGTGTTTATTTTACCAGCACTTTGATAAAGTTCGATGATTTCTAATTAAATTTGGCATCTGTATGTGAAAAATCGAGTCGCTACCACTTAAAGATAAAGTTTTATGTACGTTTTAGTAAAATGGGGTTCAAGTCTCCCGGACTCCCCCTACCTACCACATAAACTGCTTTCTGAGAGAAAATGCGTTGGTAATTTAATTACCGAAAAATCCAAATCGCCGTATGTAGCCTAATACAATTTAAAGAGTTCCCTCGGTTTCTGCAGGATCCCATCGTTAGATTGCCTTAATAAGGTTAAGGTCAGCGTCCATCGCCTACGGTGGCTGCTTACCATCCGATCCGGCAAACCGTTTGTGACTTTCGTGGTTATATAATGTTAGAGTAGGTACCTTCGACTCCTACGAGGCATCTATAATCAAATAATCATATTAAATACGATATTAGGTTAGAAGTAAAATCAGCAACTTTTTATGAAATGTCAAAAACGCTCTGTTAATGTAGCTTGCAGTGCAATACAAACTAATGACATTACAATTTTCTTTTGTCACACAACGTCTATGTCCATTCCGTATTTAATAGTTATTTGTTATGCAAGGCTGCAAAGTTGTTGTTTGGCGCGAGTGCTCGTATTGAAAGCCGAGCTAGCGAAGGATTCTAGAATTGAACCACGAGCGAAGCGAGTGGTTCAAAAATAGAATCCTGAGCGTAGCGAGGGTTTCAAGGCACGAGATGCAAAACAACTTTGCCGCCGAGCGAAACACACTACTTTTCACCTCACCACAGCGAGGAAAAAGTTAGATTTAAGAAAAACTATTTAAGTATAATAAGTATTTTATTAATTAAATGTCTATTATATGGTACATCAAAAATTACAAAAAAATCTAAGTAGGTATCTACTTATTTCATTAAATACCTACTCATACATTGTATCCATGATACATCACATTTATTTTAAAAAATAAAAGTTAAATTACTGCAGTTGGTAATATGAATAGTTACATTTTTTTGGGCACTGTTATGCTAGTGTTTGTTACTTGAGTACTATTGCTTTGTAAATTAGGAGGAGATTGTTCATTTGATTGTAATACAATGGTGAATGTTGGACACTGCGAAGGACCGGCGGGCGTATCCGAATTACTTTCTGATATGTTTACTTTAGATGTTGATGGACATGTCCAGGGATCTGAGCAAGACTGGTTTAAGGTTATTCCTCCAACTATTCCCTGACAAATTTTAGACTTATTTTCTATCGAGTCTTCTATATACCCTTCCGCCACGGTACTAGACTTCCAGCCTCCGTGACGCTTCAGCGTGCTTAAATCTGCACCCGAGTCGGCTAAAAGTGTGGCTGACGTCCTCCTAAAACAGTGCCCTGTGTATTGTTCTGGTTCTTTCAGGCCTAGGAATGCCGCAATTTGTCGTGGTAAACCACCAATTTTAGTGCTGCCCATAGGTTGCCTAACACACTTTCCTTTGCGATATTGTAGAAAAAAACGATCAATTGGTGTATTATCTGGGCGCAAAGCTCGATATTTTTCGACGATTTTCACATTCGTCACGAATAACAAAGTTTCTGTCCATATTTTGTTTTCGTGTTTGGTAGGTTAACCAGCAGTAATTTATCTGAATGGTGCTCAATGTTCTGATTTGAAAGGTATGTTAGTTCATTAGTCCGGCAAGCCCCACTAATGCCTATAATAAGGACAACCTGGAAGATAAAAGAAGAAGATTAATTTAGTTTTACAGAAGACGTCCGTAAGCAAGTAACATTACTTACTAGTATACTAAATACTCTAAACAAACCTATAACTTGAAAAAACTTACCTTGATGGCAAGGTATTCGGAGTCAGGTGCTTCATTTAGGAACTTTTTAATGTTAGATGCAGTGAAAATCTTGGATTTTTTGGGTTTGTGGCCAGTAGACTTGTTTTTCAAAAACGCCAATAGTTTGGGATATTTCTCAATGTGTATATCCTTTTTTGTTTTTAAGGTAGTTTTCAACATCGAGTATATACTCCAAAGTGTGCTTGATTTTCTAGTTTTCGATAATTCAATGAAGTACGAGAGTAGTATGGTCTCCGAAAACGTTTTGGCGCCTTTGGAATGTCTCCACACATTGAATAAATCGAACGCTTTTAAATACTTCTCGCGTGATTTTTTTGGCAGAAAACTCAATTCGGCATTATTTACAGCTTCTGCCAACTCTGCAGGTGTTAAATTCATATCTTCACTGCTACTGGAGTCACTCATTTTTTATAATTTCCGTAAGACACCAAAACAAATCTAATGTTGCAAATAAATTTAACTTTTTAAAACTTTTCTAAAACGTTTCATTTCGGTTGCGTTCTGAATTTGCACTATTAAAATAAAATACAACTAAAATTTTAATTTTAATATATTTGTTCTTTTAGTGTTTTCATAATTTAAAACACTAGAATAATATTATTAACTCTATTTAATACTCGAATAAAATAAAATAAAATCAAATAACGGATCTGCTTGCTTAAAAAAAATCATGACCGACCCATGATTCTGAACGCATCCATAGAAAAAGTGGGGTGACGTGACACTACGTCACGTTCCAATTTTAAAATCTCTTTCCACGCTAGCGGAAATAATGGACTTTTGCACGCAGATTTTGAGCGACAAAGCAAGCCTTTTCGAGCTGGTGAGGTGAAAAAACCTTTGCAGACATAAGTTGAAACTGGATGGAAGTTTTCCATGCAGGTGTTTTAGGAAGTTTTGTTTATTGTAATGAAAAAGTAATTGATTTTTACGTTCAGAAATACCGTTTTCCAAGTTTACATGTTATGCTTCTTTCGTTTACATTAAACGCAGCATACCTAACGATTACATAGGTAAGTAGCTAACAACTACTCCTTAGTATTTTCATCTTCCTTTTATAACTTATTTTCTCAGAAAATTGTTTGTGACAATATTTTATCCATGGCGATATTTTCCCGCCGTACCCACCTGACGTAAGCAAAACAAGATTGCTTTCTTCCGGTCATGCCATTTGTAAGTAGGGCAGTGACAAATCACCGACATTGTGCAGGTAATTGTGGTGTTAGGGACAACACTATTTCCCGTGCATTAGTAAAAAAAACTAGGTGTTTCTTGCTTGCAAAATGGTTCTGAAATGCATGGAAATATAGGTAGGTACCTACTTGTTTTAGTTTTATTTATTTTTACTTGCCGAGGTTAGGTTTGCTTGGGTTATATTAACGGTGAATCATAGCATATGTATACAACGTGTAACAAAAATAACGCAAAATCGTTGAAGGGAGTATGTGTTATGCCCTTCAACGAATGTGATAAAAACCATGAGAAAGTTTTTTTTGGCGCGATTTTTTCTTTACATTTGTATGGAGCGTTGACCGACTGGGACGACCTGCTCCATACGTAAATGTAAAAAAAAATCGCGTCGAATTTGTTTTCTCTTTAGTTTTTTCTTATCAGAACACGATACCAGTACGTCTAGTTCAACTTGCAGCTCAGTCGCTTCGCGCGCGTCTGAGCGTCTCCTGTCGCACTCGCACCGTGCAAATTAGAAAGAGGAAGGTATATCTTCCTCGACTCGCGTCGCGGCGCGGGGTCAGTTGTGCTAGCCCCGCTGTTATGCCCTTAAACGGTTTTGCGTTATTTTTGTTACACCTTGTAGGTTTGGTTGAGATTATTGTGAAATGGCCGATTTTTTATAAAGCTGTCATTGGAATTAGAATCAGAAGATTCTACCTTGTACCGCAGAGTTGCTTTTAGAAAATTTGATGAAATTCGCCCAGATGAAATAATCTCAAGTATACTCGTAATTAGTTCGTTGCGATAATGTAAGTAAAACTCAGCGGTTTCAAAACGTCGGCAATCGTATTATCGTAAGCAAGTTACGTCCTTTAATCTGCTAGTTTGTGAAGTTTGACAATTCTCTATGAGACGAAGCATGTAGAAATGCTGCAACTTTGCACGGTAATTTAGGTTTTTTAAGAATATAAATAATAATTAAATAAATAAATAATAAATATTAGGGGACAATCTTACACAAATCGACCTAGTCCCATAGTTAAGCTCATTAAGGCTTGTGTTATGGGTACTAGACGACGATATATATAATAGATATAAATACTTAAATACATAGAAAACTTCCATGACTCAGAATATTCATGCTCATCACACAAATATTTGCCCTTACCGGGATTCGAACCCAGGACCTTCAGCTTCGTAGGCAGCGTCACTACCCACTAGGCTAACCGGTCGTCTTAATATATCAAGGATTACGTTGTCTGTACCGTTTTATGTAATGACACCCTAATTTGAACCTAACTCCACATGTTTTACGGTATTTGGCTCTTAGAAGCCGGCAAAGTTGAGGTCAAAAACTGCAACATTGCCTAGACGAATTTAAGGAAACTCATTTGAGCTATTTCATGACGGATCTGCATTTTAAATCCACAACAGTTTTGTATATATCAGAATGTTAATTTAAGACGCTAATGAGCTATGTACCTATATATTTATTATATCAAATGTAGGTATGTGTTCATTTTCGCATCAACACAATGGAATAAAGGGCAGACGTGTAACTATATTATAAATAAATAAATAAATATTTGCGGACAATCTTACACAAATCGCCCTAGTCCCAAACAAACTAAGCAAAGCTTTTACTATGGGTACTAGACGACGATAAACATACTTATATAGATAAATAAATACTTAAATACATAGAAAACATCCATGACTCAGGAACAAATATTCGTGCTCATCACACAAATAAATGCCCTCACCGGGATTCGAACCCAGGACCTCTTGCATCGTAGGCAGGGTCACTACCAACTTGGCTAAAGCGGTCGTCGTTTACTGTACAAACAGGTGATACATGTATTAAGGCGCCGTAGGTTCAGCGAAGTTAAGCGAACAGAGTTTTTGAAACAATATAACGCGTCTGTTTATAATAATATTGTTTCAAAAAAATACGAATAGTAATCTTGAGGCTTTTCTGCAGGGAAATCAGTGCTTCGAAACATGATTAAGCAAATTTCGCTCGATAGAAAAAAATGACGAACATAGGTCTAAAACACACAAAAATACACTTAAAATATTCGTAACAAATTATGCACAAAAGCTATAAATATTAAAATTGCTTCTAAAAATCGGCAATATCATGTTTGAGGGAAATCAGTGTTTACATTTTTATTTATTTAAACGGCCAAAACATTAAAATTAAAAAACATGATATCCGCGCTTCCGAGCACGCACTTCCATCTCGCTCACGCTTATGCCCAGTGAGAGGGAGAGAAGATCATGAACCTACGGCGCCTTAAGTGATCTAACACACGTCGTATTTACTTTACTGATGGGTCCCCTGTTGCGGAAGCAACTTTTATTTAATTAAAGTTGGCCTCCTGTGTCTACCCTTTGCATTGTGAAGTACATCGTGAAGTGTTCAGTGAGCGGATTTGGTTTGAAGATGTGGACTACTTCTAGAGAGGGCTTCCTTTCAATCTTGCTTCTTTTTTTTTTTTTTTTGCTAGTAACCATCAGTTGCTCGAGATTGTGCCCGTCCTTCCTGCTCGCTGCAAGAATCCTACCTCAGCTGATAAACAAATGAGTACCTACCTATCGGACAAATTCAGATGTGCCCCAAATTTAAATCAGATCATACAGAGCGGCCCAGTTTGCGTACATGCTGATCCATTTCTCGATTAGTACTAGAGGTCAATTCAGATTGGAAACTTATCCTTATATTATATCCATATTAACAATACGTTGCACCCGCTCGCTTCAATGCGCGCCGATTTAAGGACACACACACACGCCAGATGTGTCGTATTCGTTCAATACGTAGGTAATAATATTTATATTTGGACGTATTTTATTTGTGTATTTTAATTTATTTGTCTATTGTTGTTATTTATTATGTGTGTATACCCATTGTGTGTTTTATATCTGTAGTTGCACCGCCCACAATTTGTCTGTTTTTCCGAAAGGTTTGACTGGTCGAGAAAGCTTACGGCTTAAGTCCGCCTTCTGTAAGATAAGTTGTTCTTTTGTGCATTAAAGATTAAATAAATAAATAAATTAATACTGTTCGTAGTCTGATCAGACTATCAGATCCGAATCGGCTTGCTTTAAAATTGTATAATGAAACTTTGATTAAAATAATAATGAGTTCGCAACACAATTTTACTATATTTAAATGCGAAGTGTCAAGTTAGATCATTCTTGATGCCGGGAAAACTGGGTAACGATGGGACATGACGGTTAATTGATCGTTAGTTATTTAGCGTGGGCTGTTGTGTCGCATTCGCAATTTAAGGCGGTGCATTGGAAATTATCGCGTGCTTTGAAACGCCGTTCTGACTAGATTAAGAAACAATAAAGTCTGATTTTCAGATATATATGATTCTTGACTACATGTTTGTTTATCTGATTTAATCGTTACATTGCCTAAAGTTTCCTCGATATAAAAAAAAACCAAAGTTGAGTCTTTATTTTCCTTTTGTTTGTTACTCAGCCTACGCAAACAATACATTATTTTACGCCACAATCAAGTTAATACTGTATTTTATCTCATCTAAAATCTCACTTAATGAAATATAAATAAAACTTCACTAAGTTAGGTATTTATCGAAATTTGTCCAAAACAGCCATTCCCGAAGAGTGTTGGGTCTCTTTTTCTTATGAGTCCTCGATTTTGCATCAATCATCGCACGTATGGCACGTTTCTGCATAAGTAGCACTCTGTTGGCACCCGTTGAGTTTCCCCAAATGAGCGTACCGTACGACATTAGCGAATAAAAATGAACAAAATAAACCTGCGTCATAGTATTGCCGGATATTAAAGGTTTTAGCTTGCGCAAAGCAAAGACTGCACTACTTGATCTATCGCATAGTTTGTCTACATGGCTCTTCCAGTTAAGACAGAGTCCAGAGTGGAACCCACTAGGAAGCGAAAGCACGCATATTAATAAAGCTAGAGTGCCTTGCCTATCTTATTTATTACTGAATCTCATCATTTGTCAAAGTATACAAACTAAGCAACTTCAGCGGAATAACTAAACCGACATCAAGTTCAGTTGACGGCACGCATAACCGGTTTTAATTAATCATGTACCGCCATCTAGGCGGTTAGATAGTGATGCGCCACACCGGATATGGCTAGGGTTGGGTTCTCGGGCAAATATTGACACGGCGTACACGGCAATTATTGCCAACGGACATTTGCATTTGCCTCATAGGGCTTGGGCGTCAGTTTCAATTACGCAATTCGAATTTCAAATCGAGAATCAGCACGTTCGAAAACCAGCCAGGTTTATTGTGGCTGTTTACGACGTGCAACGGGCTTGTAAATGCATACCTATAATCGTAACTTTGGGTTTAGTGGAAAAGTTTGATTACACATTTTAATTTTATCGCTTGACTTTCGTAGTACTATTACTTATTCCGTGCATTCGTATAACTAGTATAACGTTCATATTCATGACTACTTTTGTCTGTCTTTTTATTAAGTCATCCTTTATGTGGGCTCTATTGCGCGTCAGTTTTAAGTACCTAGGTACTAGTAGCTGTTTAATATACCTATATATTTTTTAATTTCATTGATTATTGGGAACTTATAACGGAACAGCATTTGATATTTATCACTAGCTTTTTGGTGAAACTTACATCGGCGAGCGGAAAAAAATATCTCTGGATTTATTTGTAAGATCCATTGATGTGCCCCATGTTGAGTGGTTGACCTACCTACAGTGATAGACCTACATATGAACACGTTTTTCACTACATGTTTGTTTTGTCATTTGATTACAAGACTATGAAGCAGCTAACAAAACACACCTATACTTCAAATTTCATTCAAATACTGTTTACACCCTATAGTTTTTGAGTAAAATGCCTGTGGCATGCGGACAGACGGACATGACGAAACTATTAGGGTTCCGTTTTTGCCATTTTGGCTACGGGACCCTAAAAATGAGCCGTATCTAGCTTACTTTTTATTTATAACATTCCTAAGTCCATGCTAGCTTAGTACTTTACGTTTTGATTCAACGAATAATATTAATTTATACAATTTTAATGAACAGATCTTTCACTAAATGATTCATAAAGTATTGGAGCGCGAAATCTCTTTTTAACTACCGCAGAGTTCCGAGAAATTTGGAGAACTCTGTTAAAACTCTGTTACATTATGGATGGACATTAAATAATGATTGTTCACCAAATATTTAAAAACCGGGTTCATTTCAAAACCTAACTGTCCTAGGTCGAATATCGCTCGACATATTATTTAAACACTTGAGTGACCAAGCCCGTTTCAGTATATTTCAATATGTTTGAAATTCACGGGAGTTTTCTATATCAAATGTATATAATATAATACGTTTATAATACAAATAAAAAAATGTAGTAGGTATGTGTTGCATTAAATTGCGTCTTTAGCGTCAGAGCGCTACTGGCGCTTTTCGCTACATATGGAGTTTAGTAATGGCCGGTCTATGCGATGTGAAAGTAAAGTGGGGAAACCACCTTATAATCAGTCCCTATGTATGAATGGAAAATATG
This sequence comes from Epinotia ramella, assembly GCA_947578815.1. NCBI lineage: Eukaryota > Metazoa > Arthropoda > Insecta > Lepidoptera > Tortricidae > Epinotia > Epinotia ramella. The sequence continues at coordinate 23,904,600 of OX388205.1, forward strand.
GAATGCCAACTACCGACAAGAGCTGGGTCTTAATTACCGTCGAGAGCGGGCGAGATCGTTAGTGCAAGGCCTGAGTGGACGCCCCGCTCAGAGCGGGGCGTGCAGCGTCCATATAAAACAAATTCAATTTATATGGACGCTCGACACCCCGCTCTGAGCGGGGCGTCCACTCAGGCCTTGCACTTAGAACTAATCAGCCTTAGCTATCTAGCATGTATAGGGTGACCAGGTGACATGTCAGGAATTTTAGACATATGTCAGGAATGCGGCCGGAAAAGGGAAATGTCGGGAATTTTCGGCAAATTTATTTATTTTTTCCAGACATTTCACAGCGTGACAGTAACACCAAAGCACTGTGAAACAAAATAAATATGCATATATACACAAATGAAACAAATAATTATTATTATAACACAGAAGACGGTCGTGCATCCATCTTCTCGCAGAACGTCAAACATTCATCACACACATCTATCCATCGGCTAGCAAATATATCACAGTTTGGTGCTTATTCAAGCAACTAATTTATTAAGTGCAAAGCTCGAATAAGTGGGGACTTTCTGCGAGACAACGTTCGCGCTGTCGACGCCGCTAGTACTTAAATGTTGACAACGAGGACGATAATTATATCTAGAGGGCGAGGGCACATACAGGCGCACCAACTGAGCTACTAATTCGGGACAGTCTGAATCACCACGCAAAATGCTGGTAGCATAGTAGCTGTCCTGCTGATAAGGAAAGAAGACCGAAGTTTCGCCAGCTAAATTTTTGTAGGGTTGGTAGGGTATAGAAATGGGTACTAACCGTATTTTTTTAAATACAGAAAACGCTAGAATACTTTTTGTACCTTTTCCAGAAGCAAGATATATGTTGTCTCATGAGGATTCCAAACAACAGCGGCCGATTCAAGCTTGCTTCTGACAAGAGCGGTATACAGAAGTTTGATGGTTCTGGCATCAACCAAGTCCCTAGCATTCCGAATGACGAACCCTAATCCCGTGTAACAATTAAGAGAGTTGATATGCTCATGAAAATTTAGGTTTATAAATGAAACAATTGAATCTTATACACTAAACTTTTACACGCTGTAACAATAACAAAAAAGGTAATTATCTTTTTACGACATAAACATAAATCAATCGATATTGACACTACATCAACATTAACAATAAGCCGCAGGCTCGAGCGCGTCAAGCTCGTGTCAGGAGTTTTGCCAATTTTAGGTGCGATAATCTTCTGATTCTTGCTCAGCACAACTTTCTCGACCTGCTGCCATGCATTTTATCGTGTTGTCATGAGATCTACCTAGTTATATTGGGAGTAGGCTTACTGACTAATGATTGCGTTTATGTTGGGCATAAAGTACCTATTCGTCCCTTTCGAACTAGTTATAAATAATATTATAGAGGACATTTTGCTCCTTAGGTACTATATATAGCTATGCAGAAATATTAGGTACTTACTTACTTTATACGTCTCTGAATCAATCAACACCGTCATCTGTTTGGAAGAGGGGTGTTATACGTTACTGCTACTGAGTCTTCGAACGCGGAGGTAGCTATTAGGTAAGTAGTACACCGTGATAAGACTGATAAGTTTATATAAAAATATTTTTATTGTATATGCATTAATAGCGCCTTCTGCTTTGTTCTCCGGTTTATATCTGAAATAAAAATGTGCCATGATGATTGTAGCAGGCGCTACTAATTATTTTTAATATTTTCAGCACGGCTATCACAAGACGGCGCGCGAGCTCTCGATTTTTCTCGCACTATAACTCTCTTTCTAAGTGTTCTAATAAGAGAGAGACGGATAGTGCGAGAAAATTCGAGAGAGCTCGCGCGCCGTCTTGTGATAGCCGTGCTGAATGATCTTCTACTATAAATATGAAATAAAGTGAACAAAATTCAAAGCTCTGAGTATAAGGTGCAACCACAACGTTCCTGCATTACAGTCCTAAAAGCTATAAGATCAAGAAAACCAAGGTAATCGGTGTAGGATTCGATAACGATATCGAAGGCAAGTATTTAAATGTATGGAAAACATCACATTGTCCGATTCGGTATCGGAGCTTGCATTAGATATCGTTATCGGAACCTACACCGGTAAAATATACTGCCATCCTAAGCAAAACGGACGCTTCTGACTAAGTACGAGTCTCATAGTCAGATGCGTCCTTTTTGCTTAGGACGGCAGTATAATACGGCCGTGACTATTTAGGGTTCCGTACCCAAAGGGTAAAAACGGGACCCTATTACTAAGGCTCCGCTGTCCGGTTCATGAGATACAGCCTGGTGACAGACGGACGGCTGTCACCAGGCTGTATCTCATGAACCGTGATAGTTAAGCTGCGTCCGCTGCGCCGTGTTTTCGGTGTTTTTAAATATCTAACATGTTTTTCGAACCGAAAAGGGCCAAAATGATTTTTGTTTAGAAACACAGAAACTTGCATGACGCTCTCAGAGGTGGTGGTGCCTGACTACTATCTACTATCAGGAATTTGGGTATCACCATGGGCCAGACGGTTTCTTGGTCACCTCACCCCATATAGCTGATGTGAGTCAGAGGATCTTTAGATCCCTTCACTCCCTAAGGCGTCTCCAGAATTTCCTTCCTCTTCGTACCAAGTTGACTCTTACTCAATCTCTTTTGCTTCCTCTTCTGTACTATGGCGATATTGCGTTTCTGGACCTCAACGAGGAGCTACTTGATAAGCTTGAGCGCCTACAAAATGTATGTATCAGATATATATTTGGTCTACGCAGTCCGTTCTAAGCTTCGATGGTTACCGATTCGCCGGCGCAGGGACGTGCATATCCTGTTATTACTTTTCAACACACTGTTCAGCCCTACTTCCCCTCCTTATATTTCTGAGCGGTTTAATTATATGGCAGACGGCAATGGCCACCGCTTGCGGTCGAGTGCTAATATAATTATTATTTAAGGGGAGCTCCCGTACAACAAACGTGATTTTCTTGCCGTTTTTATAGATAATGGTACGGAACCCTTCGTGCGCGAATCCGACTCGCACTTGGCCTCTTGCTGGGAGTGGGTCTTTTTGCTCTTTCGGTCGACTTGTCAGGGGCACAGAGGGCCTACCGCGAAACCAAAACGAACTCCGTGTGTTTCCATCTCTGTCGCACTTACTAGTTCGAGCGACCGAGAGGGAGATACACGAACGAAGTTCGTTTTCGTTTCGCGGTAGCCCCTCTGCACTGCCGTGCCCCCAGTTTGACAACACGCTCTAGTTTTTTTGAACGCATCCGTAAAGTGTTGGACCAAAACCGTACAATATTCTTGAAATTGTTCTCGCTTCGATGAGTATAAATGTAATGGAATAGGCGTCGTTTAAATTGAGTAAAATAAATATTGTTTGTTTTTTATTTTACATTCCTTCTTATCACGAAAGAGGCCGGAATTATAATTTGACGTTAAATATTGTAATTTTACGCCGCCATACCGCCTACGGACATCACTGACATCAATCAAATAATCCAATATGGCCGACTGGTACAAACGGAGGTGCTCGCGGTTAATTTTTCCAAATTTTCTGTTTATTTCAGTAGTTTAATACAATAATATCTTGTCTTACTATATAATGTAAGTCGGTACGCCTAATGAAAACGTTAATGTAAGTAGTTTCGTAGAAAATCCGAGGTTCCGGCAAAAATCCTTGACATGCCTCGAGAAAGTTACGAAGTCGTGGCCCCTACATTTAGCCAAATTGATATTACCATTCCTTACCTACTCCGCAGGTATCCTGAAGATGCCAGTTAACTTGGTTGAAACGAAAAAAGGAGTCGAAAAAGCTAAGTTTTCACTGTCCTTGAACAGAAATGCTACTTATCTAAGCAGCGAAGACCGACAACTTGCAGACAGTAAAGAGAAATCTGTCCCTGGCAAGATCGGAAGTCAGAATAATAAGGAAAACAGGCCGGCAAAGCGACCATTCAAAGGCACTTACACCAATACTTTGAATTCCGCCAAAAAACTAAAGCTTTTGACTGAATCACCTAAGCCGCCAGGTATGTTTTTGTATCCAATTTCATTTTTATTTAGTAAATTTTATTTACAACACATGCTACACTTCATGACTGCTGGATGCTATATTTTCCACTTTTGAATGTGGACCTCAGCAGGTTATTCTCTTATGTATTGAATTATGAGCAGTCAACAGCTTTCATTTTCTGCTCAGAATTTAGGCAGCCCTAACCGCAGAGTATTTTTTATCAATATTCGTAGTTTATTTACATACTTTCATCAGCCTTTATGATGACTCATCTAGTCATATGATTATCTCTACAATTCAATGTTTGTTTTTGGTAACTAAAATCCTGTGACATAGAAGAAATGGACTCATGATTTCACCATTGTAGCTACCTTGAGAAGAAAACCATGGGATAACTGGGTTACTGACTATACTGGGTTAATGACCCATACAGAATCTGGGGCTCTGACTCAAGAACTCCACTTCCCTATTCTGTGCCAGATGGATGCCTTAATGGTGGATAGATCTTTTCCTTAATGGTGGATAGATCGTTCACTGGATTGGCTTTGACACAAAACTGTGTTATGTGAATTTTAATAATATTATTTATATTCCAGTATTACCGAAACCGGAAAGTGTGTTAATAGTGAAGGCGCCATTGGCGAGCACTGCCATGTTGAATGGCCACCACAATGACAATCAGTATGGGACGCAGCAACGCAAGATACCGATCGCTACCCTGTCTAACCTCGGGAACACTTGCTTTCTCAACAGCGTGCTATATACCTTGCGGTAAGTTATGTTGGGGTGTACCAATTAGAACTGCATCTGTTCTGTAGGTGTAATCTGGGTTGTATCACAAGAAACCGATTGTCACCTCGGGAACACTTGATTTCTCAACAGTATATATAGGTTATAGGTGTATGCAGGCTGGGTTTCCGCAACTCGACGTTATAATAGCGCCTATTTTGCGTTTGGGTTATTGGCACTACTTTATGCTGATCAGTTAGTTTATCTCATTTTTTAATAACCACTTATTATAAAATGAGATCGTATATCAGTTAAAATTAGCTGATTGAGCTATTGAAAAAATGCTCCTTGCCTTTCTATAATTCTATGGGAGAAGTACCTACTGCATAATGGCCTTAGTGGAAAGGGCAGACTTACAACAACATATTGAACTGCTGAACAAAACTACGTGACTTGCTTCTGCTATATTAATAACTAAAAATTATTAAACTGTATTATTTGAATCTAAGGACTAGCTTAGCGATTTTCTTTAATACATAACACGGTTTTGAATGCTGCATTATAAAATTATTGCAATTAGGTATTATTGTCCTTCAATTGTATTTTAATTGCTATTTTTGCATTTAATAATAAATATTGCAAGATTATATTAGCATAAATTACAGTGCAAGTATTGTTTGTGATGATTAGGTACTAAACAACCTTAAATGACTTCTAAATATTTAAAAATAACAATATAGACAACAGGCTCCAGAATCGATTTAAGTAGGTTTGTAACTTTTGACTAATATTAAACAAAGTATAGTTTGCTCAGTCTGCTCATACTAATTTGAAACTTATTATTGTAGATTTTGATTGAGTTTTTTTTTCTATGCTATCACTCACATGAAAATTGTCCAACATGCCTTCCAGATACGCGCCAAGGTTCCTCCACAACCTTCACCACCTAGTGTCGGACCTGGCGAGTGTGGAGCAGAAGCTGGGCAGCATCAGACTGAAGAGTTCCTCCCTCGGCCGGAGCGCGGCCGGCCTGGCCTCATCCGGGGCCCGCTCGTGGAGCAGCAAGGACCTGCTCTCACTCGGACAGCCCGATAACTGTTCGGAGAAGAGCAAGATAAGGGTAAGATTCGCCAGACGCAATAGGGGTGTACACTAAATAAAATAATCAATAATGTCATATTTTCTCAAAAAAAGGATTAAAAATGCAGTCAAATGTAGAAAAAATCAACGCAAAAGGTTAAGTAATCACGAATTTATAAGTGTCCAAAGTTTTAAGAAGGGGTATGTTCTGTCCTTTTTTCGCAAAACGCAACTTCATATGAAACGATGACGCTGGAAGAATGTCAAGAATGTGACGTCACAGAAGACGGCAATGTGCCGCGCCGCATCGCGGTCGGCGCGGCCGTCGACGCGGCCCCCCGGCAGCATCCTGTAATGTGACGTCACACACCATTGGCGTTTTCTCTCTAACAAGCAATATTAAAACGGTTGTAGCTTCGTAATTCTTTGAGATATCTGAATGGGATTTTCGTCACTAGGCATATTTTTTTGCTTTCTTTCTTTTGGAGTAACAATAATTTTCGACTCTACATCCTTATTAAGAAAGTCAGGCATTCGCACATGGCACCTAGTTCGCAGCGGAACGTGCCCGTTCCATGAAAAAACGTTGACGCTCTTCATACGTCATGCAGCGCGCTGCACAGACTTATGTTATGTCGCAAATGTTATACATATCGTCGTACTACTTCGTTATTCATCATAAGTCAGGAAATTACTCATCAGTGGCTAGCAATTCTAAAATTGACAAGCGAAGTTATCTTAAAGTTCAATCCTTATGTTATTTGGCTCGCATAGTATCTGGAAATGTATGCCATAATCTTTACATGTAGGTAGTGTACAATTATGTAATAGACTGTATCACTGGCTGGCAAGAAAATAAAATACAAAAATTTACTAATCAACTTCTGGCACACAATCTAGTTGTCATCGTTTCAGCCTCATGTCTGCTGCAATGCAATATCCATTATCACTATTCAAATATTTTAAATTGGGCAATTAATGTAAGGATTGTACATTGTTATCAACCAAATGAGGGCGAGAGACTTGGGACTTCGTCTTGTTATAATGCGTTATTGTTTAATTTCTTATTAAAAGGGCTACTTTATATTCCTAATAATATTATAAATGCACTTGTCCATCCATCTTACCTAAATAACCAATCAACCTATTTAAATACAGAAAGAGGGATGTGACAAGCCCGCAGTAACATGGCTAGATAATAAACATTTCCTGTAAAATATACAAAAGACCCGAAAGAAAGAAACAAAAGGTAAAACAGTGTCAGACATACAGTTTGTCACAAAACGGTTCTATCTCAGCACAATGCTGGCATTACTGCTAGCGCTGTAAATTTCAGTGTTACAGTAGGATTGGGGCTCAGCGTTTGCCGCACTCATTGTACTGTTGTATAATGTATCCCCTGAAGTGTCAAACCCAAGTGATCAAAATATAAGGGGGTTGAAGTTTGTACTGGAGTGCAGTTAAATGTTCTGTGCGAAAGCTAGTGTTGCGCCACATGAACAGTAGCAACAGATAAGCGATTTATCATATCAATTCTTTAATTTGAACTAGTTGAATTAGGATTAGCAAATAGAATTGCTATCAAATCAGAGTAATATTCTTATCATGACATAAATGTAAATGTCTTCACGTATTGCAGATTAGGGAAAAGCGTTGGTTTGATACTGGGGTTAACACGTTCGCAACCAAGAACCCGCCTAGCGGGCACTCGTAATGTTTGCTCAGATGCCGGCTGAGCCCGCGTAATAAGTAGCGTCTAGCGAGCCTTTGGCCCTCCGTGTAAGCGACAAGGTGGGACAATAATTGGGGGTTTAGTGGGTAGTCAGCGCCTTCTGCCCTGGGGTACCACACACCCTTCCCCCTTTCGAAAAAAAGCTGCTCCACATTGTGACGTCACAATTGCCTGGTGCCTGCTCTTCAGCCCGAGTCTCGTGTGCTATAATGTTATTAAGTTGATCCCATACAAACATGCAATCCTGTCTAAAAACTAGTTTGAATGACGTCGTAAAAAAATGGAAAATGGTCAATTGTTTGTGTACAGATAGCGACAGAGAAACTCCACGAGACATATCTGAACCTGCGCGCGGCGGAGAGCAAGTGCTACGGCAGCTCGTCCGACGCCCCCGAGCCCTTTGCGGCCGACGCCTTCCTCGCCGCGCTGAGGGACGTCAATCCCACCTTCGAAGGTAACCTGTCACACACACTATCACACATCTGTTATCCAGGTTAACCCCTACCCTGATCCCCCAGGGGAAAAAAACGGTTGGGTTGTTAGATGAACTGCGACCTTACAGTGCGCGAGCCGAGCGAGCGAAGCGAGCGTGACGCGGCAGCCCCCGGCGAAGCGCCATAACCGAACATTATAATTTTTCCTAGTTGAATATAAAATAATTGCCGCCAGGTTCCCCTAGGTGATTGGGGTCAGGTGATTATCGTGGATAACGTGCATAAATAACATCGGTTTATTTGGATAGAGTAATCAGTAATTTATTCGCTTGAACATGAGTCGACTACAATAAGATTGACACGGCCAAAGTTACAAAAATATGTATACACGATTTTATTGCCTTAACATTAAGGTCGTGTATACATATTTTTGTAACTTTGGCTGTATCGACCTCTTTGTAGTCGACCATACAAATAGGTGGTTCAAAAAGAAATACAATAGCAGTTTCCGAAAAAATGCACTTTTATTTTCAATTAGCCTTTAACACTACCCTCATCGCAAACATTTCGTCAGACAATCTGTGCGATTTTGGTAGATTAATCATAGTTGCGTACGAAAAGTCTTTCAAAAGGCCAATGATGTAATATATAAAAGGGTTAGATACGTTGTCTATACGAAATTCCATTCCGAAAAAATGGCCACCATATCTGACAGCTGAGACACGTTTATACGTCTCCATTGACGACGCGTAACTGAGGCAAGTTCATGCAATTGACCGAGTTTTAGTGTGCCACATTTGGAGCGCTTATAACCTAGAGGAGTACCTCTTGCAACAGGCCCTGATGATGGCATTGGCGTATTTTTTTTGTATATTCATGACTTCAGCGTGCCGGCGTAACATTGATATTTATATCTCCGTAATATAACTGCATGTTTGGTCTCAAGGACATGCAAATATATATAAAAAATGTCATGTGTAGAATGCATAAGTAGCTAATGCTAAGAATGTATGTCAGTCATGTTTTCTTGGATGGAGTAATAGACAGTTTATAGAGGATTTTCTGTACGTAAGTACAGTAGTAGTTTTTGCGGTATAAGCACAGTATAAATAAGTACTTAAGTACACCAGTTAATTTATCTACGTAAACGCAAATGGTGCCATCCCGTTCTACCGCATAGCACGTGCTCTTTCTCATTAAGGTTTTCGCATTTTGGTTGACACTGAAAGTGGCAACGCCGACTGTGCGTGCGGGTACTGTGCAAACGATAGTGTCACTGTCTGTCGGTGTCAGCCGCACAAGAGTGAATTTCCAGCATGGAGGTATAAGAGAACCGACTTTAGCCGAAGCCTGGCAAAAGTGACCTTGTCCAATACTTGCTGGTAGAATATTGTCTTGTAAAAGTGCCATTGCGGCCTACTTGCAGAGTAAAATTCATTTATCTTCGCACATATTATTAGTGCTCTAAAATGCGTTCAGAAACCGTAGGAAATGACCAGCATTATTACAACCGATTTTAGTATGAGAACTTTCTTGTCTGTGGTAGTAGGTAAAATCTGTACTATAATGTTATAACAGTATAGATTTTTGTAACGTTATGAGATAAAATATGGAACAGCTGTCAAAACTCAAGTGGATCTCTATTCTGGTATCCATAGATATTAAAACAGTTATCGATACGAAACGTCAATTCAGTATGTTTTTTTTTATATAAACCGCACGACATTTTTGATCTCGAGTGACATGATTATAGGGACGTCATTCGTTTGTCTATGATTTAAAAAATGTATGCAACTGTACATAATTAGGCCTTAAAACACTCGTGTGATCCTATTAAGAGACTCGCTAGCGCTCGTTTCATAAAACCACGCTCGTGTTTTAAGGCCTCTCATTATGGATCAGTTGCATAAACTACTATTATTTCGTTCACTTATCACTGAATACATGAAAATGGAATTTATTTTGTTTCCAGGCAACCGGCAGCAGGATGCCCATGAGCTACTCGTGTGCATCCTCGACAACATACGCGAGACTTGTCGCGCGCTCGAGGACCGCGCGCGAGTACACCTGCCAGAGAACGGAGACAGGTAACTATACCATTAACCTGTCCTTTACCTGGGCCCCCAGGAAAAATGTTACCTCTGTTTACAGCGCGCGTCTCGAGACGGCCGTTTTTTTGACATTCGCATGAGCCACTCCCCTCCAACGTGGGTAGCCCCGCATGTCCCACGCGTTCTCGAGTGTCAGGAAGCAAAACACTTGACTCAACGTTTTCGCTCGTATCACTGAAGTGTTTATACTTAGGAATGTAAATGTTTACATTTTTTACAAAGGCATGAAACGGACTACAGTGTGTTTGTATTAAATATATCATACTTATCATATTTCAATGTAGAAACCATGGTTCTTTCACAGGAAGGAAAAATTATTGTCGTTCTCCACAAATGTGTAAAATATAAAGATATTGAATAAAAACTATAACATCTATTATTTATTCTGAGTCTCAAAGATATATGCTATTAATAAATGTAAATTACTTGAAGAAATATCGGTAAGAATATTGTTTTGTTCGTATTTGAAAACCGTGACGTGCAGAGTGCTGAACATTTTTTGCTCACGTAAACATCGCACTTTCAAGTTTTCGTTGTTAAGTAATTATAAGATTTATCTGGCTTGTTTTTTATTCCTAATGCAAAACAACTAATCAAAAACAGGAATCAAACAGTAGAATTGCATATTCATAGTCGAACGATATTTTTCAAGGTAATATATCAAAACTAGAATAAGATTATGATAAAAGCAAGGGGTATTTTCAACCGGCATTTTTTGGCCTATACTTCATACCAATAGTTTCAAATTACTTACTATCTAAGAGTACATGAAATTATGTTTGTAATGATACATAATAAGCATACTCTTTTCTTACAATTAGTAACCGAGAAATTATTCTAAAGTTTCACTTTTTTATAGCGGACGCTCAACGAGTGATGGCGGTTATTCAACTGGCAATAACTTCTCGAATTTTTGACGCCAGAAGTTTTGGTTGGTGCTAGTGTGTGGCTAAGTTCGTAACGTGAAAATGAGAAATCGCCCAATTGAATATAAAACGTATTTGCTGTGCAATAAAGCTTTTTTTCAACTGTGGTTATCAGGCCGTCTCGAGGCGACGGCAGTCAATATAGGTTACATTTTCGCCGTCGCCTATTTACGTTCGCGGTAAACAACGCACTAATTTTTGCAATTTATTTGGCAAGTGCGGGAGGAACCATTTTGGACGTCTCGAGGCGTTTCTGGTAAAGGACAGGTTAAGGAGATTTGGGATAAGTATCAAAATAAAGTTAAAGAGTAATAGAGTGAAATTGTTGATGATGATGTATTCCTGTTATCCCTCGTTACGGACATAGGGGTTCGCAGAAGAGTCCTCCATTCTACGCGATCTTGCTCTACTTCTATCTCTTTCTAGCCTCTTTCTCTCATAGAGTAACATTAAAAATAAAAACCGGCCAAGTGCGAGTCGGACTCGCGCACGAAGGGTTCCGTACCATCCATACTAATATTATAAATGCGAAAGTGTACGTGCGTGTTTGTTTGTCCGTCTTTCACGGCAAAACGGAGCGACGAATTGACGTGATTTTTTAAGAGTCCGCAGCAAGGTCCGCTCAACTCCGCGTTGAGATCGCGCGCTTACGCTTTAAAATGTTGTTGTTTCACCTAGAGGGAGACAGGGCGCTAGCAGTAAAGCGAGAGCGCGCGGGGAGGCGGAGCTATACATGTCGCAGTTTAAATATCGCAGTAAAATATCTTCATACAACGGCGAAATTATTGCGGTAAATAAAATATAACAGTAGAACATCTCCATAGCGAGATAACAATACAGTTTATACAGTGCGTAAGTGCGGCTAGGCAAATTTTAACTGATTATTTAACCTACTAAAAACGTAAATGTAGAGTACAGGCTACAAGTTTTGATGTGCCAACAAAAGTAGTAGTAACTAGTAACATAAGTATAACATACAATATACCAGGTTTTGTCATTTTAACAACCTAGTGCCATAATTGCATAGCAGATTTTCAGATACCACTACCACTATTTTTGTTATAAATGAAATAAATGAATATTTATTCTGCAAGTAGGCCGCCAAGGGCACTTTTATAAGTCAAGCCCTACCAGCGCTTCTGCAGAGACCACTGTCAAGAAGAAACGCCGCAAGAAACTTAACAGTCAGTCTTTTTCCCAAAACAAGCTTATTACAGTGATAGTACTTAAACTATTTTTAAATAAGTAACTCTAAAATCCGTATTATAGATGATCAAAAATATTAGACACGTATTTTTTCTTTTGGTCACTAAACAAAAAATGTCGAAGTTATAAGTGCGCGTAACGTCACGGTTCATACGTTTGTGAAGTCACGCGGATTATCTACGCGCCATAACTTCGTCATTTTTACAGACTTCAAAAAAGCAGGAGGTTCTATGTTCGGTTGTGTGTATTTTTAAAATAGGTGTCCAATATCTTATGATCAGTAAAAATACGCACTAATTAGAATCCAGATCTTTTTTCCTAGGAACCTACCCTATAAATATTTATTCACATTGAAGATTTGGTGTATTGAAGGAAATAAAAAAAGATCATACATTATTGTTTTTATTTTTGGTAAAAAGTACCTACTTACAACAATGATCCTAGTTGGTCCATAAATAAATGAAATTTGAATTTATAGCCTTATTATAACTTACCTATTAGGATTTATATTTTCTTTTTGACGACGAGCCGGTCCTCTTTTCTTCCTTCGAGCCGATAGCCATAATTTTGTCTTTGAACACCTTTTCGCTTCTAGAAAAAAAAATAACTATAGGTAATTATAAACGTCTATACGCTCCCGTGATCGCTTACCATCAGGTGGACCGTATGCTTGTTTGCCCCCTTATAGTTTTAGTTGAAAAATATACCTATGTACCTTGTACATCTTATATCTACAAATTGGACAAGCGCCAACCTGAGCACATAATATAGTAAGAACCTAGTACATACATAAATAATAAATACCTACAACCAAGGTTCAAGTAGCACCGAGAAACAACTGCTATTGTCGCGTCGTCATTTTTTTATTTAGATACCTACCTAGTATTGTTATTGTCAGGTCACTCGATCAAAAAAGTTGAAGGGTAGGTAAGTGCCAATTTCTATATATAATTATGATATACAACGTGTTAATAAAATAACGCAAAACCTGAAAACAGTTTGTTCAGAATCGAGCATAGAATGCGAAAAAAATAAAAAATAAAAATTTGACAAGATTTATTTTTTACATTTGTATGGAGTGTTGGCCGTCTGGGGCGACCTGCTCCATACAAATGTAAAAAATAAATCGCGTCAAAAAATTTATTTTTTATTTTTTTCGCATTTTACTCTCGATTCTGAACAAGCAGTTTTCAGGTTTTGCGTTATTTTATTAACGCGTTGTATAGAAGTACGTAGATTACTATAGAGAGTGACGAAAAAACCTATCCTATATACTTTAGGATACTATACTATAACTTACATACCTACTTAGGTAAACTAATTAAAATTTCTAAGCAATAATGTGTGATAGGTAGTTTTCGTATAAAGTCCGTTCGTTCATCCTCGTCTTATTTAAATTTATAGCGTATTATTATTTTTTAACTAAGTAAGTATTTTGTTTTGGCTATATAAAAGAATCAAACTATATATCACCAAAGCCATATCCAGAATGATTTGACGTACCCAAGTGATATTTACGTAGGTACCTACCTATTTAATACCGAATGAGTACCTACTGTGAGATTAAAATTTTGTTTACCTACCAAATAAATTAAATAACACGTCAACTAAGGATTAATGACTAGGTACTCATATACATTAATATAATATGTACATATTACATGTATATAATTTATTTGTATACTTGGAACTTGACTAAAATGCATATAAGTAGGTACTTACCCGGTTTATCCATTTTTGTAACATAAAAATGCAAAGTCCATAAGAAAGCCACAGATCGTCGATCAGTATGATCAGTATGATCACACACACCACCAGTATCACCAAGAAAAATCAAATCCGTTTTATCAGTCCAAGTCGTGAATTGACCGCGATTATCGTAGGAAGATAATTCACCAAAACAATACGTCGCTCCCGCGCACAGCAAATGGGTCACTATTGTCACTAAACTAAGCGCACGGCAAGGAGTAGCTATGATAAGGGCGGTGCGTACCGCCGCCCCCCCCCCGGACCGTTCCCCGCGCTAGAGTAATTCGCTGCAGTTTCGCATCAAATTTTTGTAATTTATTTTAAGGTTTTCGTAGTTACGCTCTCATTTTAAAACTACAAGATCAATTTTGATAAATCTTTTTTCTTTTCAAACTGCATAGTTTAATCGACACCGGAAATAGGTTTTGACTTCAATCTAAACTATATTTTGGTCGTAGTAGGCCGCCGAACTGAACAACTTTCTGGGGTCTAAAAATGCAAAACTTGTACTCGCTCTATTTTCTTTCTATTAACATTTTAAGAGTCATAAACTAGTTTTAGCCCTAGATATATCTTACCTCATTATATTTAGAGAATTTCATGATAATGTGACATGTTATATTAAAGTAAGGACGTAACTACGTTTGTATGAAGAATCGAGCTTGCTGGTGGAGATAGTTGAAGGGATGGAGAGTAACATAGGATAGTTTTTATCCCCGCAATCATTTCCTAAGGGGGTGAAATGGGGGGGTAAAAGTTTGTATGGAGCTGCGATATAAAGGAGTTCCACGCGGACGGAGTCGCGGGCAGAGGCTTGAGGAGAGAGTTTGTTGTATGGGGGCCCCCCTTAAATATTTATTTTATTTTGTTTTTAGTATTTGTTGTTATAGCGGCAACAGAAATATATAATCTGTGAAAATTTCAACTGTCTAGCTATCGCGGTTCTTGAGATACAGCCTGGCGACAGACAAAACGGCAAAAAAAAACACGTATGTTGTATGGGAGCCCCCCTTAAATATCTATTTTATTTTGTTTTTAATATTTATTGTTATAGCGGCAACAGAAATACATCATCTGTGAAAATTTCATTTGTCTAGCTATCGCGGTTCTTCAGATACAGCCTGGTGACATACAGACAGACAGACGGACAGCGAAGTCTTAGTAATAGGGTCCCGTTTTTACCCTTTGGGTACGGAACCCAACCCTACCACTACCCTAAAAAGACGATAAATTGTTGAACTACTAAAAACGTGAGACTGGTCTCAGTCTCTGCATGTGCTGCAAATTTACGGGGCCGGTTTTGGCCGAGAACCGAGATCTCGGCTCGAATTTTGGCCGACAATACCGAGAACGAGACCGAGATCTCAGTCGGACCTTAAAGTGCATACTCATGTATGAAATGCTTCCAGCAACGGCATCGGCCGACAACCAAGCCTCGACGGCGACGGCAAGCCGGGCCCAGGGCTGGGCAACCTGCGCAAGTCGTGGAAGAAACGCAAGGACGGCAACAAGCGTAGCTCACCCACCGAGGAGCGGCCAGAAGCGGAGCCCGACCACAGGCCTGGCTGGGACTTCGTGGCTGACGACTTTGAAGGTAAATGTCGCTTTTAGAACCGTTTCTAGGAGAAGAACTAACCTAACTTCCGGAACAGCCATTTGTATTCACAACAGACGCCTACGAAAATAGTATTGGCGCAGCCATATCACAGCGCCAGCTATTACTCCAAAAGAAAGAAGGCAAAAAAATATGTCTAGTGACGAAAATCCCATTCCGTTATCTCAAAGAATTACGAACCTACAACCGTTTTAATATTGCTTGTTGGAGAGAGAAAACGCAACGTCATAGTAAATGACAATCGTTTCATATGTGTGCGTTTTGCGGAAAAGGGACAGAACATACCCCCTCTTGAAACTTTGGACACTTATAACCTTGTGATTATTTTTGCTTCTTTCTTCATTCGACTACATTTTTAATATTTTTTATAGAATGCAACATTATTGATTATTTTATTTAGCAGACACGTATTGTCCGCAGGCACGATGGTAGTCCGCACGATGTGCCTGGAGTGCGAGGCGGTGACGGAAAAGGCGCAAGTGGTGCTGGAGCTGTGCGTGCCCGTGGCCGAGGACGAGCCCGACGAGCAGCCCTTCCGCGCCGCCTGCCTCACCAGCGAGTACCTCAGGGACCAGAACAAGGTAGCCTGAACCTCTTCGTGCCCTTTCCAGCTTTCTGACCGTCGCCCTTCCTTCATTTCCACTTAGGGCGGGTAGCACCAAGTTACGATTACAGATCGATCACCGTTAAATATTACCTCTGGCATCAGAACAAGGTAGCCTGCCCCTTTTGGTCTTCGTGCCCTTTCCAGCTTTCTGACCGTCGCCCTTCCTTCATTTCCCCTTAGGGCGGGTTGTACCAAGTTACGATTACAGATCGATCAACGTTAAATATGGCGCCGGCAGCTTACATTACCTCAAGGACCAGAATAAGATAGCCTAGCCCTTTTGGTCATCATTCAAACTTTCCAGCTTCCTATCCCTGTCGCACTTGTTTCATAATCCCTCATTATACGCTTTGGCTCGCTATTTTCCCCCTCAATGTCTTCCTGCATTACAACTTTCGTTCCTCCGTTTTTTTTTCCTTACATTTTCCATTCCCCATTCCTTTTCCCTTCTCCTGAAATTGGATCCCTTTCTCTGAAATTGGATTGGCAATGATATTATTATTTGGATTAGCAGTGTTACCTTAGGGACCACAACAAGGTAGATAGGCTAGGTCTATTTTAGTCGTCCTTCATCTGCCTTTCTTTCCACATGCCTGTTGATGTAGCGTCCTTCATTTCCCCTTAGTCTTGCGCTTTGGGTCGTTACTTTCTTTTGTCTAATTTCCCCCTTTATCCCTGTTTTTAAATGATAGCCGCAGCTACACTCCGAACTACCGCACTCTCCCTGGTCTACTCTGCTGCTGAATACTGCTCAGCGGTATGGCTGAACAGCGCTCATACCTCCGAGGTCGACGTCCAGTTAAACCACACGATGCGCCTTATTACCGGGTGCTTCAAACCAACTCCTACATTTTGGCTACCGGCGCTCAGCCACATCCTACCGCCAAACCTCCGAAGGGAAAAGTGCCTAAACAGAGAAATCGCAAAGATAAACATGTGCTTGCCTATACACCAGGACCTCGACACACTAAAGACCCTCAGACTCAAGTCCCGAAAACCCCCCGCATTAAAGTTCCATGACCCAGTGTCAACTGAAAACTCTCTCTCTTCGTGGATTAAAGAATGGGAAGCCAGGTCAGTTTCTGGGGACCTGTTTGAGCTTGCTGTTGGGACCCGGCCTATGGGTTTTGAGGAACCTCGACGGGTCTGGTGCCTACTAAACCGGATCAGGACAGGGGTCGGAAATTGCGCATCTCTTTGGTGCAGATGGGGATGGTGCGAGTCAGCGGAATGCCAGTGTGGCTGTCCAGATCAGACGGTACACCATACCATCTTTGAGTGTCCCATCACCAAATTTAGCGGGAATTCGGCTGATTTAAAAGACTCTCGACGGATGCAGTTGCTTACCTTAAATCTAACATCATAAACATTTAATTAAGTAGAGAAATATTATGCCATACGATAAATAAATAAATAATATTGCAATATTATTAAATCTAAACACAACACGATTGGCTGTTCGATTTAAAATTATTGTGACATGTAGTGTCGTGAAACAGGGTTGGTCGGATCATGGAGCTCCAAGGTCCTTTGTAATATACAGGATGTATCAAAAAGGGGTTGTGAACCGATTAGGGGCATGTTCGGTAGCGTATTGCGATTCCAAAACAGTACTTTGAACTCTTTACAAATGGTCACAAGCTCACAAATTACACTATTATATTTTTCAGTATTGGTGCGAGCGCTGCCTCCGCTACAACGAAGCGCGGCGCAGTGTAGCCTACTCCAGATTACCTCGAATTCTAGTATTGCAACTAAAAAGGTATTACTTCCATTTCATATAATACATAGATGTAGTTATCTGTCACATTGTCATGCAAAACACCGACAAAAAGTCCATAACAGTTCCGCTCGTGATGTGATCAACTGATCAAAAAGTGAAAAAAAATCATCGACCCTTAATACTCAGGACAATATGTGTTGCCACAGTGAGGGACAGAAAGGCTCCTATGCAGCTAAATTAAGAACTGGTCTTAAAATGGCTGATGGCTTACCATAAACATCCTACTTTATTATGGCGGGTAATGGATTATTTGCCACAAGTTCATACTAAATCACTTGTGGCAAATAAAACTATGATAAGGACAACAAATTATATTTCCCTTTCTGCTACATTTGCCGAGATTTGTATGCTACCGTCTCGGAAGTGGTATTATTATTACCATAGCTTATACTGAGTACAGGTCCATGGTGAAAATATGTTTATAAATAAACAACAATCCTATAAACTTCACAGGTTACCAATAAACCTATCGGGCCCACGGTGATTTGTACCGTGAAAGTTTATATATTAAGAGTCCGCAGTAAGCTCGGCCGAATTTACCTTCCCATGCAAACGGAGTTTCGTTCTCTTTTAAAACTACGTGTTGGATTGTGACGATACTTTGCTTAAACAATGACTGAGGTATATCTATGTCTGTAATTAGTTTATATGGTTCCAGTTTATAAAACAAACAAAATACAGCAAAAACAAGTTTAGTATGAAAAATATAAATTCGCTGTATTTTTTTTATATGGTATCTGAAGCTACATAAACTAATTACAGACTTGGATATACCTCATGTCATTGTACGTGCAAAGTTTCGTTACAATCCAACACGTAGTTTTAAAATGAGAGCGTAACTAGGTTTGTATGGAGAATCGAGCTTACTGCGGACTCTTAAATTACCCGCCAAACTGTCAGAACAGTTTGTTGGCGAGACTGCGCTCAATTTATGTTTATACTAATATT
Source organism: Epinotia ramella (assembly GCA_947578815.1). NCBI lineage: Eukaryota > Metazoa > Arthropoda > Insecta > Lepidoptera > Tortricidae > Epinotia > Epinotia ramella. Next base: position 23,923,529 of record OX388205.1, read on the forward strand.
TATCTATGCTATGCCTATATATGTATATCGATGATATTTCCCTTTCTGTCACATTTACCGAGATTTGTATGCTACCGTCTCGCTCGGATTATTATTACCATAGCGGATCCTGAGGCTCTAGTATAAGTTTTACCAAAACAAAACGTTACGACCGCGTTTGCGTTTAGCTGTCAAATCCCACACAAATTGAGGGTAAAACGCAAACGCGATCGTAAAGTTTTGTATCGGTAAAAGTTATACTAGAGCCTCTGACCTTGCTTGTGTCCAGGTTCAGCGGCGGCATGGAGAAGATCACCCGGCACGCGCCCACGCCGCTGCTCATGGCGTGCTTCTGCGAGCACTGCCCGCCCGACCAGCCGCCCAAGCACAGGTATGCCCACCGCCACCGGCACCGGGTTCTAAGCATAACTCACCTTTTACAACAACCACTTTCAGACATTAGGTTCGCGCCGTAGGTTCATGCTCTTCTCTCCCTCTCACTGAGTATAAGCGAGGTGCGTGCTCGGAAGCGGAGATGTCATGTTTTTTAATTTTAATTTTTTGGCCGTTTAAATAAATAAAAAAGTTATCTCTCTCAAACACGATATTGCCGATTTTTAGAAGCAATTTTAAAATTTTTAGCTTTTGTGCATAATTTGTTACGAATATTTTAAGTGTATTTTAGACCTATGTTCGTGATTTTTTTCTATCGAGTGAAAATTCATCATGTTTCGAATCACTGATCTCGCTGCAGAAAAGTCTCAAGGTTACTGTTGGTTTTTTTTTTAATAGTACATTGTTGTAAAGGCTAGAAAGTAGGCAATAGATGGACGAGTGGGTCCGAGGTCCGAGCCGCTAGGTGAGGACCTCGAAGGAGACGAGTCCATCTATTGCACTTTTGGCCGAGACATTACATAGTGCTTTTCGCGCCTACTGCGAGGAAATTGCAAATAATTATAAGTCAAAATTAAGTTCCTAATTAAAGATCATAATATGAAACACTGTAGCTCGGGCCCGCTCGCGTGTGGGGGGCAGCGCGCGGGCGGCGGGGGCGGGGGGAGCTGTGATTGGGGAATCGCTGTTCAAACTGTCCTACAATGAAACATTGTAGCAGTGGTGGTTCAGGTGCTACAGCTATTGCCTACTTTCCAGCTTGGTTTTAGACCATCTGTAGCCATATTTCCGAACAGTGGCGTGAAAAACATATTATTATAAACAGACGCATTATATTGTTTCAAAAACTCTGTTCGCTTGACTTCGCTGAACCTACGGCGCCTTAACGTAACCATTAGCACAGGCACTACCGCCACTAATGCCCGCCTTCCACTGCGAGCGGAGCGGGCTCCGTACGGAGTCCGTTTAACTAGCAATTGCGAACGGCATAGAAGTGCTTCCACTAAATAAGACTGAGACCTGCCGGATGCCGGATGGGGTGGCAACTGAGATCATGTCGTCACAAACTGACATTTCAGACAGTGTTCATATGTTTTTGAAGTGAAAACTTTTTTAGCGGCGCTGAGCACTTTTTGGGATGGGGAAAAATTGTTAAACTCGCGACAGATTTTTGTGACGTCAGATGCGTAGGAGGTTACGTGACTGTAGGATGGAGAGAGTCTCTCAGAGAGATTCGGGACGAGCCTTGGGGGCGGGGGGGGAAATTGTTTATGTAAGACGTACGGGGCTTGGGGGCGGGGGCGGGGGGAGCTGTGTAGCGCCACGCCGGGCCGCTCGCGTGCCGGGGCGGCCCGGCGCGGTGCCCTGTTTTCACTTCTACCGGCACTCCCGGAGTGCAACCCGGTCTTTTTTTTCTGTCGCTTGAACTTTATGAGCATAACATATTCCAGCTACATCCTCTGGGCGGTCATCATGCACCTGGGTCAGTCCCTGTCGGGCGGGCACTACGTGTCATACGCGCGCGCGCGAGCGAGTGCCGAGGCGGGCTGCGCGCGCGCTGACGCGCCGCCGCAGCCGAGCTCCTTCAAGCGCCTGTTCCAGCGGCCCAGGCAGCAGGCCGCGGGCTGTGCCGCTAAAGGTATGTCTTCCAGCTACATCCTCTACTCATCATCCTCTCCTCATGATGGAGCCAGAAGACGGCCATTTCAATTCTTAACTTCACAAGATAAACCCGTAGTTTTGGAGCTCATTGCAAAGTGTTCAACGGGTACTGAGAAAAAAGTGCAGTCGGCAATGAAAGCCTGTACCAAAAATGCAATTAGTTATTAATAAGATTATAATTAATTTAATATAACAATTATTTCAGACTGCTGCGTACCCAAACCTCATCCCGAAGCCACCTGGCTTGCGTGCGACGACGAGCAAGTCAAACCCATCACCAACGAAGAGTTCAAGGACCTCCTCTCAGCAGAACCCAAGGTCCGCTCTGCCGCCACCCCCTACCTGCTGTTCTACGTGAAAAGCGAAGACGGCTAGTGAACGCCTGCGGAACAGGTTTGAACTTGTCTGTAAAGGTATGATGGGTGTGTATCGGGAATATACGTAGTCGTCAAACAAATTGGGTGTTTTAGGGAGGTTTTTTCCGGGAACAGCTTCACTTGGTGTATCACTACTGCTTTATTCACGGTCTATGTTGTCGTATGTCCAAAGACACAGCTATGATATATGATAGTTGGACTATTGTCGTCTCTCTCTAGAGCGTTTTATAGACCAATCTTCGGCCGTAAGAGATAGTGTATACACTAGGGTTAGTTATAAATGCGAGTTCATCATTGGAAGCGTGTTCTATTTTTTTGGCGTTAGGACTCGCACTGTCACTAATCAAAGTGTGAACATGAACAGGCCTTTATGCTGGTACCGTTACCCATATAAAAAAATATTTAAGAAGAAGAAGAAGCAAACTTTATTTAAAAACGCTTAGATAAACTTAAACTAGAACATAAATATATTTTAAAACATAATTACAAGCGTCTCTAAAAGGGTGTCCACTCAGCTTGTGTCGAGGTACCTCTAGGGGACCCCAACGCTGGTCTTCCGTGGAAACCCATGCGAGAGAGCGAGTTTATTTAGATGTGATTCTGTTTTACTGAGAATATTAGTGGCCACAAAAAACAGCAGTGTTTTTCAACGCGTGTGGTCAGACATGGCGAGCTTGCGAAAAGCTTTACAGTACCAAGCACGCGCCTGAATAAGGTTACTCTGTCTCATTCTGCCATATAGCTGCGTCCCTTGACGAACGTCATATACGATTGTGATTAAAGCTCTTAACATTTCAGTACAATCCTCGCGTTCAATATAAGCCAGTTCTAGAGTTTATTTGTTATTTTATTCGTCAATGTTTGGATACATGTTATATTTACCATCCTACTTTTTGAATGGGGTAACTACAAATCTTAATGTATGGGTAGCGGTTTATACAAATAAGTATTTGCGTTGTATTGAAATGTATGTGATGCATCCTGGTGGGAGCTATATTAGCAATAACGGTCAACGGCGACATTTTGTTCATTCAAATATTAATTAAATGCTTTAAAAGACGATTTAGGTTAGACAGATTGTAAAGGCTTGTTTACACTGAGCCAGCAAGCGAATGATGTCAACAGCTGACATCACCTTGCCGAAATCAATCAATCAATTTAGTATCTTACATGATGGGTGGTTTTTACAGCTCTAGTGGGTTAGCACAACTTGCTGCCAGGTCGAATCGTTCGCGACTGTCTCACTTACACTGTGTAAATTAGAAAGAGGAGGCTAGATTTTTCTGGTCCCGCGTCGGCTAGCCCCACTGTCCTAGTGTAAACGAGCCATAGCTGTCAGCCGACGTGATATTATGAATGTAGCTGAAATATAAGATATTATAGAAATTGTCAAAGTATATTGTAAAGTGTATATTATAAATGCGTTTCACTATTTTCACTCGACAATATGGACTCGAAACGGATAGTTCGGATGTACCTTCCATTGTATACTGTATCTTCATAGAGTTAATAGATTATTATGTAGTTAGCTGACGCAAATTTGGGGTCACCAATGTATTACATTATTTCATTATGCTAAAGTTTATTTATTTCTGGCAAAAATTGGAAAATATATTTTTCAGTTTTTCAATTTATCTAATTGTTGCACACTGGTCACTAATCGGCGCAGTGATCATAATCAGGCTTAAGGTATTTCGTTCATTTTCTTGTTTCATTTTGCATCTTTCACTCAAAGTGACACGTCTGATTCTAAAATAAACAAATATTCTACATTTAGTAAAAACTAGATTGCCTCTAAAAAAATCGGAATTATATTAAAATTATGATTTTGCTAAAAAGATTAATACTAACACATGAAATAATGTCATACGAAGGTATTCTGTAAAATTGGGCCTAAATTATATTTACAGTTGTGTACTTTCAAATATGCTTTGAACCATAAGTTCCTCTTGTTGTAGTACTAAGACGAAATTATTCATAGTGGCATAAATAGTCCAGGCAGATATTTTTTTAAACAGTTAGATAATACTTATAATGAAGTTTAACCCGTAGCTTTTTCACCGCCAGAGTTATCGCGAAAAACAGATACTTATATTACTTATCGCCATATTGCGGAATGGAACAACAAATTGGTTCCGACTACTTGACAGTTACTATTATAAATGACAGAACAGCATTATACTTCCTCAATTGACAATCCTCACGTAATTTTATACGGAGCCCAAGATTGTTCATGAGGTCTGTATTCACAAAACTGTTTGTATCTCTTCTCTCTCTCCACATTCATTGGCAAAAACGTTTCAAAAATAAAATGTTCCTATTCAAATATCAAACCATTCTTTACGTGACCAAACTAACAAAAGTTTGGTCACGTAAAGAAAAACACATTTTACCGCCAATTTAACTATCTAATTGTTTAGCTTTGTTGGACGGTTAACAATAAAGGCAAGGTTCAGGGATATCGCACGGCGGTGAAAAGGTTAATGTATATTGTTAGTGTTCTTTAAAAATCGGCCTATTTCCTTGATACTATATTGTTGAACAGGTCTTGCATACACAATGATTTCTTAACACTTTCGCAACCGGACTAAAAATTGAAAAAATTACCAGAAACCGATAGAATTCGCTAGGCATATAAGTTCATACTACTGCCCGCCTAGCGGGCTCAGCCGGCATCTGAGCAAACATTACGAGTGCCCGCTAGGCGGGTTCTTGGTTGCGAACGTGTTAATACATATTACATATATTTAGATGTTCACATAGTATCTCAAACGTATATAATATTCAATTTCATGTTGATGTGCATATCATTTAATTTTGATTTGATTCATCGGGATATTTATGGTTGATATTATTAAATGTGGCCCAACTTTTTTTATACTGTCATTTCAATTGTAGTCATCTACCATAGGCGTTAGAGTTGCTTTGTGAATATACTACTCTTATGCAATACGGTCAACTCGAATAATATCTAATATAAATCCTTTACCGTACAGAACAGAAGGTAAGTTTCCCGTTTATAGTTGAAATAGGGATGTTGACCGAGTAATCAGCAACTGTTTATGAAGGCCATTTTGCTGGGGGATTACAAGTATTCAATATGGCCAAATCATCGACAATATCGATGGAGTCATAACATACAAAGATTCATTGAAGTATTGATTACTAGGTGCCTGGTTCCATGTGTATTACAGCGAACCCAGGCGTAACGCCGGTATCAAATAAAGCATATATATTATATCCATCTTGAAGGCCCATCTTATATATTAGTGAAAGAGTTTTTTTTAATCGGACGAGTTTCTGAAATTAGCCTCTATATACAAACTTTCAACCACCGTGTTTTCCTCTGAATGAAATGTGCACATGTTATAAAAATCTATGTATAATTATTAAAACATTTGATTATTCATTTCTTACAGGTATTTTCATAGATTTTCCTCCTGTTCTGTATGAATGAAAGTCACTAAAGATGTAAAAATGATATGGGCATTTCTGTGCAGAATCTGAAATGATTAAAATATATAAAGTTTATGCCAAATGTGGTTAGCATATCTAAAAAAATATATTACTATGTGAATGTGTGTAGCTACGCTTTCAGAAATAATTTGATTAGACATTCGCCTATATGAGGCTGAAGAACCAAACAAAATGAATTTACATTATTCAGTATGTACTCTATATCACAAACCTATATAAGATTATTTAACAGGCTTAAAACCCTTAAACCGCCTACCCCATGCCCCATAGCGTTTCGAATCGTGAATGATTAAATCACTATAATTTTACAGCTGTCAGCCCCCCTAGCACACTAGGTTTTATGTCCGACATAAAGCATTTGTCCCTCTTGCACTCGCATATTGGCCAGAATGGGACGAATGCTTTATCTCCGACATAAAACTTACCGTACTAGCCCCTCTGGCCGAGCTCGTACAAGGCTAAAGGGTATGTCATCATCAGAGAGTATTGAATTGCGAATCTGTCGAGAATGTGTGTGTGTTAATATAGCTTGAATGTACGCCTATATATTGATGTTCTCTACAGTAAAATATTATAATCAACGACAAATATATGTATACAATTTTTGCTCTATTACCAGGTGCCAAGATGTAAACCTATCTGACGGTTTAAGTAAGCAGGCACGCAAAAGAACACGCTCAAAATGATCTAGACAGTCTTTATCCTCCTGACATTAGAGTCTTGTGTCATTTTGAGCAATTGGCCCGCGTAGCTACTTTCGCTGCGGCCGGCCTGTACGTTAGCGTAGCGCGCGCCGAAAGTGCAGATTTGCATCTTTCTAATATTGTAATATGATTAATTTCCTAAGCTAAAAATTAGTTAAACACGTTCGCAACCAAGAACCCGCCTGGTAGGCACTTGTAATGTTTGCTCAGTAGTATGAATGAACCTACACGCCTAGCGAGTTCTGTCGGTTTCTGGTGTATTGTTCCATTTTTAGCCTGGTTGCGAAAGTGTTAAGCCAGCATGACTAGCTTTGTGATATAGTGAACAGGATACGCATACATTTCATAGTGAATGCAAGAGCTATATGAATTCTATGGAGACTAAGGAGGCGTCACCCGGCTGCGTCCGTGCAAACAATTTTAATAGGTCTTGATTGTCATTTTTGAAATACCAAGTTACTTCCCTGGTAAACCTGATAAAAGTCGCGGGAGTCCGCTGGATGCGGGAGGCGCAGGACCAGTCACTTTGGCACTCTTTGGGGGAAGCCTATGTCCTTGTTACTTCAACTTTCGTAGTCTTTTAACACTATAGTTGGCTGTGTATTTGGGCTTTGGAATCCTTGATTTTTATTTATTTGTCTATTCAATAGTAACATTTATACCTTAACAGCAAGGCCAAAGCGGTACAAACTTATAAATATGTAATATTAAGAAAAAGAAAAGGAAAAACAAAAAGAAAAACATAAACAACAACGTCTCTTAAGCGGGTTAAACTATAGTACTCGCGGGCATCTCGCATTCTACCACCCTCCTGCATCCAATCATCAATCGCGCGGTCGAACTCACAAACAGATCACACTGTGGGTGCTCTTGGAGCACGGAGTTGAGGAACGCTAACGCGCGCGCAATGGGATCGTGCGCGTGCGCGCGCCCGGCACGGCCAGCAAGGGGTGACTTCGCGCGCGAACGTACCGATCAGGGACAAAGAGACGCACGAATGCATCGATGAGACCCACACAATCGACCTTTCCTCGCACTAGATCGATGCTAAATTTAGCTAAGGAGAGTAAGCGACGCAATTGTAGTGAGTCATAGCATCATCTATGGACGACAACCGAACGTCTTATAAGATGGAATGTTCCTATTCGTCCCAAACATCTTATTTACTGCATGAAAAAAAAAACTGAATCGTTTGAAAAAACACATTCTCGCAGCCAGGGAGCGCCTTTTTAACAAAAATAATTATATTTATCAAATCTTTGAAAGCAATACTTGAAAGAATATAGAAATTGTTAAACATATGTCACAATTACTGCGCACAGATTAGTTGTTTATGAATTTTATGATACATATATGAAGACTACAACGATTTATTGCATGCTTGCTAAATATGACTGCTTTATATTCAACCCTTTGTAGGCTGCAGTCGGATTTTTGTGCCGAAATTATATCTGAGCCTACACGAAAATGCACCGTTGTGTTTTGCCGACTGGCGGCTGAAGGGTTAACTCGTACTGATTAATGAAGAGGTTCTGAATTAGACGCGTATTTTTTTACATGTAGATCAATGAACTGTCCTGTAAAGATGATTTTTTTAAAGGTATTTTTATCTTCTATGACTAACTCTTTGGACGCCATTTTTCACGTACGAAAGTGACATCTATACGCGAAGTATTACTGCAGAAGAGTGAAATAAGAGCATTAGTAGAATGCATGAAGGTGACTTTGACAACGCACGCCATACAACACGCAACGCTTTTAGGTGTGTTTAGCGTCCAAAGGGTTAAAAGTGCCGAGTTTAACGATCAGTGTATTTAAATCAAAAGTGGTATTTTCGCAACACTTGTGTTTAAATGAGATGCCCGTTTCTTTAGTTTCAAGCGGACGAATTACAGGTTGGTCAGTTTTACTATGGAATGATACTCAAATACAATTCAAGAATTTTGTTGAATGTCTCGTAAAGTTTTGTGGAGGCCAAGGGCGAGAATACGTAAATTGGTTTACGTTCGACATCCACCATTATTTTTTAATTTGACATTTCTAACGAATGATTTCTTCACTATACCTCTACTGTTAAACAATATGTATTATAGGTATAGTTTATACCAATTTTGTAAAATGGGCAGCCTCGCGGGGATTTTTTAAGTTGTTTTTATTTTAACTTTTTATACTTGTATTGATTATAAATAATATAACTATTGTTATGGGTTAAGTTTCTTTAACACTTGTTGGAGTGTCTAGTGTATTTGAATGATAGTATTGGAAGAGATGTGGACTGTATACCAACTGCAACTTGTAACACTTTACCCGCGCAGTTGGCATGCAGTTACAAGTTTACGGATTCTACTATGACCAGTGATAATATTTATTTAGAATGCTGTAAGTTCCAAACAATTTTTCGTATAAAATTATTATGTAAGGTTCTTGGATAGTATTAACTTTAAATAGTATTATAAACTCACAGTCAGTAAAGTATCGATTTTTTTCTAGAATTTTCGCCGGCTTGCGTAGATTTTCAGCCATAATCTGAGCTGAGACTAAGTGGGGACGCCGCCATATTGCTTCTACTTGCGTGCCTCTGTTTACACATGTGTTAATGAGGGATTGTTTGTATTCAGTGTGTGTTCTGTCTTTGTGGTAGCATTCATAAAATCTACTGGCATTATAGTTAGCTTGTTTGATTAATTTAATGCAATTCATTAAGATTTTGAGTGAAATTGAACTGCTTATCATTTACTTTCTCTAGGTAATCAATCATACAATCATTTAAGAATGCTAATTACACGGTACCCATAAAAACGAAGACTGTAATTTAATTATTTACATATGCTTTCATTCAAATACACTAGATAATATTCCTATTTTTCTCCTTATCTTATCTCCGGTGAATTTTCTCGATGTAACTATAAATGATTTCAACTGTTTACACCCAATCTCGTGTCTCGTCCAACATTCATTTAAAACCCTGTTCAGAGAGTTAATTATATTACAATTACTTCAGTGCCGGGAACGCTCATCTGAGTTCACGTTCATAAAATGTACGTACGGCGCGTTTTCTTCTCAACGGCAATTGTAATCTCGCGATAACGCCAGTTGTACAATTCTAGGCTCCGTTTTCACGGGCGAATCTACGCGTCATAGACAAAATTTGTTAGTATAAACGGGGCCGTCATAGACAAATAAATGAAATTTTGTGTTCGAATGCAATGGGGTCTATACATGTCACGATTTGTCAGCCCCAATTTATCAGAAGCTGACTAATTGCTATCGTCTGGAGGCATGTTGCGCTGCTGATCTAACTGTCAAACGAGTTGTACTGAGAAATTGCATGCACATGTGGTCGGATTGTTACATCTGTACGCTACACCCAATTATGACTTATACAAATTTAATCAAAATACACAATGTCTGGGTGACTTTATTAGGTACACAGATTATGTGATTTTACCCCAATTTGTCAGTACAACATGTCGAAGTCGAAAGTGTAAATTGTGATAACTGCTCTTTTGGTATGGTATAGGGTGCTATGGGTTTCCTTTTCATGTAGATTCCATACTATTTTCTCAATGATACGAGATTGGTTAAGTGAACAGGTTTCTGTCTGCCTAGCTACATAAAGCATTTGTCCCTTACAAGCAAGTTTGTTAGTGTGAGAGGGACAAATGCTTTATTTCTCACTAGACTAGTTTGTTTATTTGATGGTGATGTAAAGGCAGCTAAAGCTTCCTCAATTATGTATATTATTAAAAAAAACGCTACAAATATGTTGCTCATGCCATTCGTATGTTTTCAGAAAGGTGATATTCTTGTCAGTAGCTGTAATTATCTGTTTATTTAGTATCGAACAAAATGTTATTTTAATTGATTTTGATTGTAAATTGGATTTGAAATTAAAAAAGTATAAACATGTTTCTTGTTTTATTCTATTGATAAATCATTTCCGGTTTAGTCAAATAGGTATTATAGCACCTGTAGAGTTGGAAAAACAAAATTTAAATATATCTTTTCCCTGACTATCTTGCATCACAGTAAACTGAAAATCAGGCAATGTGAACCTTGGGAAGGAAATAAAGGTTTGCTTCTGTGGGCTTCTGAGTAAACATTTGCTCACGTCCTGTTGCAAAATCTTTGCAAACAGATTATGTATTTTTAGTACTTAATGTGACTACTATAACAACTAAGATAACTGAAGCTTATTAGCGGTGACTTTATCCATTTTAACGACGAACAAATCTTCCAGGACGGCCCGCGAACAGTCAGCATCATATAGTTGGTTTGGTAGCAGCCAAAGTAGCCGAATATATTGGAACACGTCTATATTACTATTGGAGTAAGGATGTGTTACGGTATATTTGGCTACTACTAACTATATGATGCTGACTGTACTATCCATCTCTTTCTAACCGTTCCAATTAGAAACAGACGGATAATCCAGAACCGTCCTGTGATTGCCGTGCAGGCAATGTAATATGTATGTAGAGTCGCCATCAGATAATCTGAAAACGTCTATTATATCTGATGGCGATTGTACATCTACTTATGAAAGGATGATTTATGCAGCGTCTGTTATCCTATCAGTCTGATATAATTTGGGACGTGTCACAAAATATTCTGCAAATTCGTGCGAAGCAGCTACCTATAGTCAGTAATTGAACTCAATGTAACTTATTGATAAGGCGAGCCGTTTTATCAGTCAACGATAAACGGTCGAATAGGACAACTCGCAGACGGGCTATAAAGTCATCCGGGTTTGGTCGTGATTCGTGGTCAGTCAAAAATAGTGAATTATCATGAAAGCCGTAGATACTAGAAGGAATTTCAGGGTAAGTTTTATGTTAAAAACTTTCCTATAGTATTTTTATAAAGGCGTTCGAATTAGTCATACCTAGTAGACATAAGGAAACAGTTATGTATTGTACTACAATTATGACCATTATTCGTCGCCGTGTTAAACGTGTTTTTGTGTTATGTTTATGAATTTTGTATATTGTTATGTATGTTTGTCTGTAAGGTATTTGTAAATATGAGCCTTGTTGCCTGACTCAAATAAATAAATTAATATGATTGTTAATTAAAAAAATTAAGAGAAAGATTTTATCACAAAGCTTTCTTAGTACTCGCTAGTTTCATCTTCCACTTCAGTCAGGTTCACCCGAAAAGCCTTCCAGATCATCCTCGGGAATTAACCGAACGTAAAAATCGTGATGGACCTGTGGAATCAGATGAAGAAGGCTCTTCTCAAGTCTTTAACTTTGCGTCGGCAACAGGCTTTCCTGATGGCCATAGGTTCCATTAACTGCTTGGTAATACTTGATGAGGCCCTTCCCCGAGAACTTGCCACTGCGGAGACGCTGTCGATCGTCTGACCCACCACGGTCTCTCGTGCAGCAAGAGCGCGGGACACATCCCGCGTCATGCCAGCCTTAACGACATCATCCGTCGGGCCTTCGTCAGCGCCTGTGTCCCTGCAGTCCTCGAACCTACTGGTTTGACACGGAACGACGGAAGAAGGCCCGATGGAATGACGCTCAATCCCTGGAAGATGGGTCGACCCCTAGTGTGGGACGCCACGTGCGTCGACACCCTGGCGTCGTCACATCTTCCGGGGACTTCGTGTGGGGCTGCTGATTCAGCCGAGGGTCTCAAACGGCGCAAGTATGGAGCCATCGACAGTGGCTTCATATTTGAGCCGTTCGGCGTAGAGACCCTCGGACCGTGGGGACCAGGCGCACTGAATCTTTAATGGATTGTGCAAGCGCCTGGCCGAAGCTTCACGTGACCAGAAGGCTGGCTTTTACCTCGCCCAGAGAATCAGCATTGCCATTCAACGTGGCAATGCTGCCAGCCTTCTGGGCACACTACCGCCTGGCAGCGACCTGGCGCAAATATTTTACCTTTAGTTTTAGTTTTGTTAGTTATTTCTCTTTTTTAAGCTTACCATGTTTGTTTTTATGTATATCATTATTATGTGTGGTATTAGATTATATTATTTAGAATAGGTAATAATACCTACTAATAGTCCTGTGTAGTAAAAAAAATACGGATTAGAGAACAATATTTCTGAATTTTTAGAACTTTTGTATTGTAAACATTTTGCTGATAAAGTACGTTCAAACTAGTGTGTATATATTTTTTTGTATATCTGTTTATAGTCCCTATTAAATCAACAAGGTACCAACCCGAACTTAAATATTTTTGCTAAAAGGAACCATTGTCTTTTCAAGAGAAAAACTACACTTAAAATTACATTTTCTTAGCATGTGTAAGTAAAAAAATACCCACAATACCATGTTGTAACGCTTGGGAATCCAACTTTGCCAAAAAACATGCGCTAAAAATTTGTTTAAGTACCTACACTTTTTTTAACAAAAACCTCTTTTTCTGAAAACTATCCTTGTGTGGGCTGGTTCCCTTGTGCATAAATACGTCCAATTTTTAAGAACATGAAACTTAACACTCCCTGCGCTATAATATTAGAACCTGCTACTTTTGTTCGTACACGTGTAGGTTTTTACGAACAAAAGTAGCTGTTTAAATTTAACCAAAACACTCGTAGATGTCACAACCTGGAACTTCCTGAACCTAAACTAAACTAGAAATATAAAAAAATGGACCATATTACCGAGCAATTAAAATATATAGGTAATAAAATTCCCAGTCAGATAAAAGATGTACCAACTGACATATAAGTGATATAAGTACACGACGACTGACGTACACAGTCTAAAATCTAAACGGATAGATAAATGTTACTATTCCATAGCTGAATTTGTGGAAGATACATGTTTATAATGTGTTTGCCGTCATACCTATTCTTTTTACGTATAAATATTAAATATCAATAGGTTAGGTACATACCTATCAATATTAGTTAAGTAGTTAAAAATTAACTATATAGTATGTAAGCTTAAACTTCTAGCTTTTTTATTTGCAAAGATTAATTATAGATATACAAAGAGGACAAAGTATTATTATTATTATTATCTCTTTATTTATGTTTCATCTTAATTTGGTTTGTACAATAATTATATTGATTATATATGAAAAGTAAAATATAAAACCATACATACAAAACATAAAATCATTATAAAAACCTAACCTAGGGTGCAGCCGGCAGCGAGGCGGGGACTAAGCCACCGGCGGTCAGGGCGACAGAGACAGGAACCTCCTGACTATCCGCGCAGTATCCAGGAGTACCGCCTTCTGTATCTGACCCTTGATCCAGCCATCTAGCGAGAGCCTCTTGAGATGATGGTCGAGACTCTTCGCAATTAAACCATTCGCCGAAACGACTATCGGGACGATGATCGTCGAATCAACATCCCACATGGCGGTTACCTCGTGAGCCAGGTCTAGGTACTTGCTGGCTTTGTCCTTCTCGGCCTTCACGAGGTTCTCGTCATGGGGGATGGTGATGTCGACGAGCACTGCCTGGCGTTTCGATCGATCTGTCAGCACGATATCAGGCCTATTGGCAAGAATAGTCCTGTCCGTGATGACAGATCGATCCCAATAGAGCGTGGCACGACCATTTTCGAGAACTGGCGCAGGTGTGTACTTATAGTAAGGCACTTCGGAGGCCACAAGACCGTATAGCAGAGCAAGTTGCTGGTGAATAATTCTGGCTACAAGGTTATGTCTGTGCAAGTACTCGCCGTTAGCAAGATGACCACAACCGGAGATAATATGCCTGAGTGACTCCCCGGGACGGCGGCATGCCCGACAAATGTCGACCGTACCGTCCTTCAGGATATACCTCCGGTAATTGTTCGTCATGATAACTTCGTCCGCAATTGCACAGACAAAACCTTCGGTTTCCCCGAAGAGATCCCCGAACCGTAGCCAGTTCACCGACGCGAGCAGATCTACATCGGGCCCTGTGAGGGCCTTGTAGAACCGCCCGTGTAGCTCCCTGCTCCTCCATACAGCCCTGCGGTCCTCGGCGCTCATCACTTTAAGTCTGCGCCAGTTATCGTTTGCCAAGGAGAGCGGGGTGAAGTTTCCGTCTACTGCTACTAAGTACGTCGCGATGCATCCCACACTCGTTGTTTAGGAAATAATCCCTGAGGCTGCACATCTCGCGGTTGTGGAGGTCTTTGGCATTTAAAAAGCCGCGACCTCCACACTTCCGCGAGATGTACAATCTCATAACAGACGAGCGTGGGTGTAGCATGCGATGCGCAGTAAGCAGTACTCGGACTCTTCGGTCTAGGGCATCCAGCTCAGTCTTGGGTCCACCTTAGTACGCCAAAGGAGTAAGTAAGCAAGGGCATCACCCAGGCGTTGAAGGCGCGCACCTTGTTGCCGCCCGACAAAAGACTATTAAGTACTTTTGTCAGGCGACAAAAGAAGCGCTCCTTCACTGCCCGCTTTACGCCCTCACCCTCAATACCCAAGGACTGTGACATACCAAGATACTTATAGGTTTCTGCTTCGGACTTCTAGATTTGAGGGACATTGTCTCAGAAAGTTGCAAATTTGTTGAATTTACAACTTTCCCCCGCTGTACATGAATGACCGCACACTTATCGACACCAAATTCCATTTTGATGGCACTACTAAAGACTTCTGTTGTTTTCAGTAGTTCCAAGAGGTCATGTGCATTCGGTGCAAATAGCTTAAGGTCATCCATATAGAGCAGATGAGAAATGACCTCACCCCTTCTCCGAAGCCGGCAACCTAGTCCTGAATCCTTCAGCAGGGTGCTAAGCGGATTCAGCGCTAGGCAGAACCACAAAGGACTCAGACTGTCGCCCTGGAAGATCCCACGTTCAATCCTTATAAAGGCCTGCGGACCAGAAGGGCAATCTCCTCCCCCCGGTTGACGAAGGACTGTGGTCCACTGCCCCATGCAAGCGCCTAAGAAGGATCTCAGAACTGCATCAACTTTATACAACTCTAAGATCCTCCTCAGCCATGAATGAGGCACCGAATCATAGGCCTTCTTGTAGTCAATCCAGGCGGCCGAGATGGCCCCTTTATTCCGCCGGACTCGTTGGCAAATGGTCATGTCTATGAGGAGGAGCTCTTTAGTACCACGAGACCCAACCCTACATCCATTATGAGCAGGGGCCAAAACGTTGTTTGCAACGATGTGTGCGTTAATTTTTGCTCTCAAAATGGATGTAAGCAGCTTGTACAGCGTAGGCAAGCACGTGATGGGTCTGTAGTTTTTCGCTTCCGTGGTACTACCGGACTTATAGAGCAGGGAGGTGATACCAGTGTGATACTTTGTGTTTTACATTTCTTTATCCTATTTTTGCTATAAGTATTACAAAACAATAATACTTACTAGCATGCAAATAATTAAAAATTATCTTAAAGGAACAATTTTGTATCATAATATTGTTTTTCTTGCAATAGTTTTATCAATTTTATCATGCTCCTTCGAAGCATATTGAAAGGCCAAGCATTAGTTACCTGATTGTTGTTACACCCTTCCAGGGTCCATGTAGGTATGTTAGTTTTAAGTAGGTACTTGGTTGCAAATAAATCTTCTTATCTAAACCTTTTCAACATTTCATAGAAAAACATTGAAACGTAGTAAAAATGGTTGAAGTAACTTGCAACAATGTGGCAAGCGTAAAAACTATGAATCCGGATAGTTTACCTGTGACATTGTTTGACCTCTAAAGTCCTTTTCAACTTTTTAGCTGTCAAAGTGTATTAGCGGCTGGTCGCGTTAACGTTGACTTATTGTAGAAGTTTTGTTGTAATTTGTTTTTATAATTCATAATGGCATCGGTAAGTTTACCAAATCATATCCTTGTTTTGACATTCGTAATGTAAAGTTTCCGATTATTTGGAACTGCTGGAAAAAGTTATCTATTTTCTGTAACTAAAACTAAGACGGAATAAGAATGAGAGGCAATAATTCAGGAATTGAAAAAAACAATACAAAATGTGTCGTAACGTACTAATGAATGGCACGAGTTGATTGAGTTTGATTGAATTATATTAGGCATTTCTGAATTTTCTGACTTAGTGATCAGTTTTACACATCACTTTGACATTAGATTGTTTTTGTGGATAATAACGGAATAATATTTTTAAAATAAAAAGTATAGAGAAGAAAACTGTTAAGTACTAAATTTTCACAATATTCGATCATCAATTTAGCGAAGTTCCAATTTTATAACCTAAAAAATGCATTCCGGTCATTTCCGCCCGTCAGTGATATGGTGATATCAGCCGTGAGCCGGCTAAGGCGCGAGACATGAGCTCACTGGTGGCGGTTAATTTATGCGCGATAATAAAAGTAAATCTTAATAGCTTAGCTTAGCCTCTATTTCGTTGCACCTTGTAATTTAAATAACCAATTACCATATACTTACGTAAATTGATACCAAATTAGGTGCTTTTTTTTTCAATGGTTTAATTCAGAACTCTGATCAAACTATGTTATTATCCAATTATGTACTAACTGTCAGTGTCAAAACCTGTGTGAATAAAGACCATTACACACCCTAGCAATTTTCTATAGTTTAAATGAGACAGAAATCGATAACTTTCATTCTAATTATTGTTTTACACACTTAACATACTAACAACTTGCTTGTAAGAATGAATGTTACTATTACTGTCTCTTTCTAACTATTGCAAGTTGTTGTAACAAATTGCAAGGTATGTAATGGCCTTAAAAATAATTAGTGTGATACATCAGTCAAATCACATAGTTTGTATACATATAGTGTTATTAACATAAAGCAGGATTCTAGAAATTGTGAAAGCTACTATATAATTATGCAATATGAATGTTTTTATTGATTTCCATAATGTACCTAATACTTTATCATACCTAAATATGGAAAAGGTCATTGAACGGAATAACTTATCTTCAAGTCAAATCAGCTTCTTTTTATGAAACGTCAAAAACGCTTCGTCAGTATGGAATTTGTAGGGATTACAGGCTTGTGACGTCCCAATCAAACAACGTCCCTAATGTTCGTTCATATGAATTTAAAAATCTTAAAATTGACTACTTAAATGAAAGATTGATAGTTTCCGAAGACCTATCGATTGATGTGCCACACGTGGGCTTGCAATGAAAAAAAAAATGTTGACTCAGTTTTATGTATGGAGTGCACCCCTTAAACATTTTTTTTTTAGTAATTTAATTACAAAACTATGTAGCGGCTAACAAAATACACCTATCCTCAAAAATTTATTCAAATACTCCTTATAGTTTTCGAGTAAAATGCCTGTGACATACGGACGGACAGACAGACAGACATGACGAATCCATAAGGGTTCCGCTTTTTGCCATTTGGCTATGGAACCCTAAAAATATATTTTATAAAAATAAAATAATAACTACTTCAAATTTCGTGAGCACTTGCGTTTATGGTCACATATACAGTTTGCTGCGTCGTGTTAAAATATTGCATGATTTATTATTTTCCAACCTCTACATATCCAAATTTAAAAAAATAACGCAAACTTTGTCAGTACTTTTAAGAGAGTTTAGGTGTTTAATCTGTTCAAAATCCAATTATATGTAAATACTGCAACGAGATTACAAGACTTAATTGAACTGAAGTAAGAGTCCCCTAATAAGGCCCACTGTATGTATAACTAAAAGTATGTCAAAAAAACTGGCTCGGACTCGCCCACGAAGGGTTCCGAATCATTATCTATAAAAACGGCAAAAAAATCACGTTTGTTTTATGGGAGCCCCCTTCAATATTTATTTTATTCTGTTTTATAGTATTTGTTGTTATAGCGGCAACCGAAATACATCATCTGTGAAAATTTCAACTGTATAACTATCACGGTTCATGAGATACGGCCTGGTGACAGACGGACAGACGGACGGACGGACAGCGGAGGCGGAGTCTTAGTAATAGGGTCCCGTTTTTACCCTTTGGCTACGGAATCCAAAAATATATGTTTGAATAAAAAACCGATTTATAAATATCATGATACAGGCTGATATAAAGAATCTCACACATGTGTTTTTTTTGCTAATTTAAAATGTTTTTCTCGGTTTATAGCAAATTTTAATTTTCATACCCGCCGTAACGAAGCCCACAGCTATAATTTTGGGATATGTTCAATATTTTATTAATTCATTGTAATGAATTAGTGTCTCTTACGATTCGTTCTAGACGATAGGAATGTATAAACATTGAGTAACCGATTATTTATGTTTTCGTTTCGCGGTAGGCCCTCTGGTCTCACGAGCATCCACAGGCGATTGTGTCTGCTTACCATAAAAACAAACGGTAACTTATTTGTAAATAGAAAATATGTGTTCATGTCTTCCATTCGACGGAATCATGGGGAATTAAATTTTCATGAACTTTACTTGATGCGCGCTTCACGTGACTGCTCTTTTGGTATAATTACGTCTGTTAGCGATATCTCCTATTATATAAAGTAAATGGCCCAATTTTAATTTGATATGCACTATCCCCGTGAAAGGTCCTTAAACAGTTACGTTTTTTTTTTTACTCGATTCGATGAAAATATGAATGCGACTACAAACTCTTGAGAGCAATATAATAATTTAATACTTTGGATTCAATGTATAGTTGTATACTAATAATTAATTATAATAGGAAAAAAAAAACAATATACAGGGTGGAATTTCATAAACTGTACATAATAAAAGGAGAAAAATTTCAACCAATTTCATCGGTGAAACGGTGTTTTTTTTTTTTTTCTAGTCATTAGTTTTTTTTTTTCAGAATTTTGAAAATTTTTGTAAAAACTCGGGTAATACACCTAATTCAGACGGTATAACTTTTGATCCAATGGTCCTAAAATGAAAATAAAAAATGCAGAGTATTACCAAGGGACAGGTTAATAATTCTTAATAACAATAAAAAACCAACTAGAAGAGAAAATCCGCAAAAAAAATTATTGTCTTTGAAAAATGGCTACAAAAATTACGAATTTTAAAAGAAAAACACAATTTTCTAAAAAAAACGCAGATTTAGTTACCATTTTTTTTGCTTAGTATTAATCCTCACTTAATGCCGATTCTAAAACCGTTTTTAAACTGTCTCAGACTTTGAAAAATACCACGCAAATGGGTACGTAAATCAAACCATAATTTTATTAATTTTAATCCTCTTAAAATCCTTAATGACCGTTTGTTCACAGGTAGTTGAAGGGTGTTATCGGGTTTTAGGTGGAGATAACAAATTACGTACTTAGTATTAATCCTCACTTAATGCCGATTCTAAAACCGTTTTTAAACTGTCTCAGACTTTGAAAAATACCACGCAAATGGGTACGTAAATCAAACCATAATTTTATTAATTTTAATCCTCTTAAAATCCTTAATGACCGCTTGTTCCCAGGTAGTTGAAGGGTGTTTTTGGGTTGAAGGTGGAGATAACATGAGGGGTATAAAGGCAATTGGGCAATAGGTCAACTATTCAGTCGCTCGCAAATCGCAATTGCTTGTCTTTGCTCGCCACTTCTTTGATTACTCCAGTACTTGTTCAGTTTTAATCATCATGCCCCGCTTACGAGAGTTTTCGCCGTTACAAATAGCCAACATGCACTATTATTATGGATTGTGCCATGGATCTGCAAGAGCTGCGTGTATCTGTGTATATTTGGAGCAGTATCCTAATGACGTTCCAAGACCTGCTGCTCGCCACTTTCAAGAAGTTCATCGCCGGTTGTGCAATATTGGCCTGGGATACGGTGACCGAGATCGCCGAGAGCCAGGAAACATAATTGATGTTGCCATAGAAGAAGCAGTTCTCAGAGACTTGTACGCGGACCCAACCACGAGTCTAAGACGCTTGGCATTGAGGCACGGAATCTCAAAACCTCTGTCTGGAAAATTTTGAAGAAGGAAGGACTGCATCCATTTCATTATCAACGGGTACAAAATTTGCAAATTGGCGATGCCCGCGTTAGGTGTGTTATGTCGACTTGGATACTTGGCAATATCAGAAGGGATCCGGAATTTACTAGAAGAATTTTATGGATGGACGAAGCAAGATTTACTCATACGGAAATAACTAACTTCAGAAATTTACACACATGGGCTCACGATAATCCAAACCTAGTAAGACCATCTAATTTTCAAGACCAATTCTCCATAAACGTTTGGGCAGCGGTACTCGACGATCAATTGATTGGACCAGTCTTCTTACCGAATACTTTGAACGCCGACAGATTTTTACTGTTACTGAGAGACGAGCTCCCAGAGCTTTTGGAAGATGTGATGTTAGATGTGAGACAACGCCTGTTTCTCCAAATGGATGGATGCCCAGCTCATTGGGCATTAAGAGTTCGACATTTTTTAAATGAGCAATATCCCAATAGGTGGATCGGCCGAGACGGCCCCGTTGGATGGCCTGCAAGATCGCCTGATATGACGCCGTTGGATTATTTTCTTTGGGGTGATATGAAGCAACGGGTATATCACAGAATCGTCAATACCGAAGCAGAATTGCACGACAGAATTTTAAATGCAGCACAAGAAATAAAAAATAATCCGGGAATGATTCGACGGGCTACGCAACAAATTCAAGCTCGGGCCACATTGTGCCTTCAAGAAAGAGGAGGTCATTTTGAACAATTAATACCATACAGGGAACGCCCTTTGCAACACTAGAATAAGTTTTTTCTTTAATAAAGGTTTATCAATCGAATTTATGACTTTTAATTAAAATACATGATTTTATTTACGCAATTTTTAGGACTACTTTTCTTCCTATTGTTTTCTCTACCTAAAACCCGATAACACCCTTCAACTACCTGGGAACAAGCGGTCATTAAGGATTTTAAGAGGATTAAAATTAATAAAATTATGGTTTGATTTACGTACCCATTAGCGTGGTATTTTTCAAAGTCTGAGACAGTTTAAAAACGGTTTTAGAATCGGCATTAAGTGAGGATTAATACTAATTACGTAATTTGTTATCTCCACCTAAAACCCGATAACACCCTTCAACTACCTGTGAACAAACGGTCATTAAGGATTTTAAGAGGATTAAAATTAATAAAATTATGGTTTGATTTACGTACCCATTTGCGTGGTATTTTTCAAAGTCTGAGACAGTTTAAAAACGGTTTTAGAATCGGCATTAAGTGAGGATTAATACTAAGCAAAAAAAATGGTAACTAAATCTGCGTTATTTTTAGAAAATTGTGTTTTTCTTTTAAAATTCGTAATTTTTGTAGCCATTTTTCAGACAATAATTTTTTTTGCGGATTTTCTCTTCTAGTTGGTTTTTTATTGTTGTTAAGAATTATTAACCTGTCCCTTGGTAATACTCTGCATTTTTTATTTTCATTTTAGGACCATTGGATCAAAAGTTATACCGTCTGAATTAGGTGTATTACCCGAGTTTTTACAAAAATTTTCAAAATTCTGTAAAAAAAAAACTAATGACTAGAAAAAAAAAAAAAAACACCGTTTCACCGATGAAATTGGCTGAAATTTTTCTCCTTTTATTATGTACAGTTTATGAAATTCCACCCTGTATTATACGTATATCAGCCGGGCTAGTACACTAGCACTTTGACAGCTGCTATCGTCATGTTTTACGTCCAAGACGGACGTAAAATTTTTTAACGTCATGGGCTAATATGGTAGACCGTCAGCTACGTAAAATGTAACCATTCATACGTCTTGCACATAAAACGAAAATTTAAACGTCAAGTGCTAATATGCTCTTGATTTAGACATATAAAATTGCCGGTATAAACCGATGACGGGCGTAAATGTATGTAGGTCGCTCGAGAGCCCCGGTAAAATTTAACACAATGAAAACATCTTCTGTCACAAGTTCACAATATATATGGTTCAGTTTCAAAACTAAATTCGTTTGCTTACCGCATATCACGACGACCCTCGCTTACGTATTTTGGACAAGGTTTCACACCGGGACTTACAAGGTGATTTACTATTATTTATCATCATCGTCATAGGCCTTTACGTCTATTACAGACGATTTAAGCATTGCTGTGTAGACATCGTTTATGGTGACTGTGAAGACCGATACGAGACCGGCATTACAAATATTATTATAAATGGACTCATCAAAAACTTACATTTGCTTTGCATTCATCAGTATTCAGTCAAAACTCGCGCAAGGAGAAAAGTAAATAGATACACTAGCTTCCACAATAATCTAGAGACACAGCTATAAGACGGAAAGAGACAGAAAACAGGCTTTTATCCATAGACTATAATTGAACGAATGAAATGAATGTAATACTTGGTAGAATTACAGCTTTACACAATGGCAACACCATAGTTTTTTTGGGTACATATATTTTATGCTAGGGCATAAATATACGTCACGTCACGTCATTAGTGTGGTAGCTAAGTAACGTAAAAATTGACACATACATAACATAGGTTATACGGCGGAACGTAAATATATGGCCGATTAGTGTACTAGACGGGCAGTTATATTTATTACTCTCTATTTTCCAAAACGGTTGAAAGTCCCTGGCTGATAAGTGTCAGGCATGAAGTGTTTCAAAAGACAATAGAGAAAAGCGGAAGTAGCTGGCCAACAGCATTCCGACAACAACACTCCAATATAATTCATAAAACTTCTAATTTGGGATGCTGGAACGTTGGAACCAAGTTGGAACTTGACATTTGTAAAGCCTGCTGTACACACTGGGCCAACGTTGGCGCGTGACCAGAAGGCAGCTATGCGTTAGAGGGAGAGGACTATAACTCGATCTCTTTCGTTTACATAGCTGCCTCCTGCTCACGCGCCAACGTTGGTCCAATGTGTACAGCCGGCTTAATAAAAATTAAATTATCATGGATGTCAGTTTAGTAACACTGGCAATACTGGCATAATGGCATTGGCAGTTGCGCGCGAATAACAATTACAGTTTATGTAATGAAAACGTAATAGAAGTTTAGCATCTAGATGAGAAACGATTTACGATTGGCACGTTTTCAAATGTATAAATATAGAATATAGACAATCTATGTCGGCTCATCGTCCATAACTGCAGTTAACTATAACGAAAGTGCACTGTGCACTGAATTAAAAGGTTTCAGTACTTAAATATTAAAAATACCGTTCGAATATTCGGTTTGTATTCCGGGCGCCGCGTTCGCTGCGCGCGCCGCACCACGGGACTCAGTACGCAAGTCCAAACTCACTCACAGACGGTCTAGTTTTCACGCGGAAGGGCAGTTCAAGATCAAAGGCGCCTTTCGTCCCACCTCACGTGTGTTGTGAAAATTTCCATTGCTAAACAGTAAGGATGGTGTGGCCGACAATCTACGATGGAAAACCCGAGGTGAACAGTTCATTCTATTTTCGTAATTGGGGCTGGAATCTGGAATAGTTTGATGTGAATCGCGTTACCCTGGGTATTTACACACGTGCCGGTTTTTACATTATACGTTTTTCTGGTTACGTAGTCGGTTTTATTGCGTTTGCGTGCCAATTTTCGGCTTTATTACGTAGATTTGTGCCTGAGAAAAATAAATAGGTACTTGACTACTTACTAAATACTCTTCTTCGCGTGACTTTCAATGGATACTAGTCTACTGCAATTTTCATGTTGCCATATGCCTTATCAGCTGTTTTACTGCATATAATAATATAATCATAGCACATTAAAATGAATTTATCTCTATTGAATGCAACACAAATGCAGTAAGGAAATGTAATCTGCAATAAAATGAATACTTACAGTAATAAAATAATATTTATATTATCAAGGTAATTAGTTTTGATGCCAGAACTATGATTATTGATTACACCTTGGGTAATTTTGCCAAGTAAAGTATTTTTTGTAAATATCCTGCTATATATGCCAGTATTTAGAGAATAAGTTTTTTTTAATTACTTACTCAAAACAATTACCTATTTATTATTAGTTGCAGATCAAAAACCAAATCGTAAAATAAAAAAACTTCATACAGTTCCCACTTAAATTTGAACTTTAATTCCTCATAGTAAGGTCTATTGTTGTTTTATTGATATTCAGTGAAGGTCACCGCCATAGTTGAGGGGTGGCCCCTGGTCGGCTGTATGATTTGTAAGGGTTCTTTTCAATTTGTGTTCACATTCTTAGTGTTAAATTTAGATTGTTGCAGCTGCAAAAAGTATAAGAATTTAAAAACTTGTTTCAGTTCTTTATTTCTATTATTAGTATTATTATATTACACAATGTCTATAATGTATGTGTATAATAGGTATATATACATACTGGTTGAGATTATTTAATGTAGCCAACTCTTTATAAAACTTTAATTGGAATTGACATTTTCTGCCTTTGACAATAGATTTTCTTATTGAATGGACAACTTTGATGCAATATGGCTAACACAAAGTAATAATCCCAATTATACTTAACCTGACTGATTTTAAATGATAAAGTATAATTCAGAATTATTTCATTAAAATTAAACATCTATATTCTAGCGGACTGCAGGCTCTTTTAGGGGCACAAACGGGAATAACGCAATGAGGATGATGATTTGATGATGATGATATTCTAAAATCATAAGAAAAGAAGAGTCCGTTAAAAAAATCTGCTTTTTCTAAAACTTACATTATTTTTATAGCACAAAAGATAGATTTGGTACGTATTTCTTTACTTGACAGTAATATTATCAAACATAGACAAGTCACATACAAAATACTATATCTATTTAAAGGCATAACATATGTACTAGTAATTAACATGACAACAATAGCTCATGCCCTTAACATTGACACTGGACTGATATCAATCACATGCAACTTAAAATGAACCATATTCCATCGTATTATAACATGAATTGGCTTGTTCATGTTACTAGTTGCTACTTTAATAACAGACTTTATTTCTAAAGAGACAAAAGCCACTTTTGTTTGAATTGTCCACTTTATTATAATGATTATGCTAATTAAATCAGATTTTTTCAAGTGTGCTATCTAAACTTATCTGATATTATAAAGCTTATCCAGTATTATGATGTTCCAGTCTGTTGCTGACTTTATTCAATCTGTGCTGTGTCTACTGTATTTTTTTTTTAATTATCAATTTTGTGTTTGGT
Source organism: Epinotia ramella (assembly GCA_947578815.1). Taxonomy (NCBI): domain Eukaryota; kingdom Metazoa; phylum Arthropoda; class Insecta; order Lepidoptera; family Tortricidae; genus Epinotia; species Epinotia ramella. The sequence continues at coordinate 23,949,115 of OX388205.1, forward strand.
TGTGTGATCTCAGTTCTTATGGTAATGATTTACAATTATCTTGTACCTACTAATATTATAATAAACAGGGTAAGTCTGTGAGATTGTAGCTTTGTAAATTTGTATATTGAACGAAACCCCGGAACCACATTTCCAATTTCAAAAAATCTTTCACCTGTGTATAGAATGGATTTCCGGGGCCTATGTCCGGCTATATTGTATTCTGCGGGTTGGCTTACGTTCTTTGTAAATTGCGGGCAAAGCCGCGCGGGCAGCAAGTTAAATTAATAAATATTATTCTTAATACCTAGCTAGCAAACGTACAACTTTCAATTGGATGTTGTAAGTAGCCACCTACCATACAAAGAAAAGTATTTTAGGCCTTAGGTAATGCCATAAAAAAGACTTGAAAAATTTGCAATAAAATGTTAATCAATTATAGTATAAGTAGTTTGTTACAAAACAAATGCAATTTTTTCCTAATAAAAGGTCCTTCCAGGAAAACCGTGAACCTGCAAGCTTTTCACAAACAGGAAATACTGAACACAATTTTTTTGGGTATAATAGACTGTTTTTTTTGTTACAACGAATTCAAATCTATTTCGTTTGTTACAACGTATTCAACACTATTTCGTTCACTGGTTCCAAAGCTGTGTTTTCACATATTTTTTTGTGTATAATAGACTGTTTTTTTTTGTTACAACGAATTCAACTCTATTTCGTTCACTGGTTCCAAAGCTGTGTTTTCACATATTTTTTTGTTTATAATTGACTGTTTTTTTTTGTTACAATGTATTCAACTCTATTTCGTTCACCGGTTCCAAAGCTGTGTTTTCACATATATTTTTTGTGTATAATAGACTGATTTTTTTTATGTTACAACGAAATCAACTCTATTTCGTTCACCGGTTCCAAAGCTGTTTTCACATATTTGACAACCAGCTTCGTCCATCTCTGCTGGATAATCTTTATCTTCTATTTTATAATCTATATTTTAAGTCAAAAGGTGACTGACACTGTACCGTAATCCAACGAAACAGGCCACATATTCATCTAAATAGGAAGCAAAGAGGTTTTATCTGGTTTCCATTAGCCGTCAGCTGTGCGTATTGTGCTCAATGCCAACTCTGTTAGCCCTATTATACCATTGCAATGTGCACATATGTAACTACTTTAGGAAACATGTCTTCCAATTGGTCTGCAGGAAAATACGCTTATAGGACATTTTGCATGAATTTGCACAGGCTAGGTTTCAAATTAATGAATCGTCATCCTAATTTAATGATTGATTTTCTGCAAATTAATCCATACTATCCATACTAATATTATAAATGTGAAAGTGTGTCTGTCTGTCTGTCTGTTACCTCTTCACGCTTAAACCACTGAACCGATTGCGATGAAATTTGGTATGGCGATAGTTTGAATCCCGGGGAAGGACATAGGATAGTTTTCATCCCGGAAATCACCCCCTAAGGGGATGAAATGGGGGGTTAAAGTTTGTATGGAGCTACGATATAAACGATTTCCACGCGGACGGAGTCGCGGGCAGAAGCTAGTAATATTATAAATGCGAAAGTGTGTCTGTCTGTCTGTTACCTCTTCACGCTTAAACCGCTGAACCGATTGAGATGAAATTTGGTATGAAGATAGTTTGGATCCCGGGGAAGGACATAGGATAGTTTTCATCCCGGAAATCACCCCCTAATTTCATCCAATTGGGGGTTAAAGTTTGTACGCAGCTACGATATAAACGATTTCCACGCGGACGGAGTCGCGTGCAGAAGCTAGTTGTCTATAATCTCAGTTGTTTTTATTACTTACCTATAATCAATTGAGTGACAAAAAATTACCAACACTATATCGTTCGCTTCGCTCGCTCGTTCCATAAAAAAATAGTTATGCTTGGGTGTATCACGCCTGTCTTGAATAAAACGAGAGCTCCATGTACTTAAAGGATGTTTTTCACCCCCGACGCAAAGAGAAGATTGTCATAAGTTTAACGTGTGTCTGTGGTATCGTAGCTCCCAAATGGATGGACCGATTTGAATGCGGTTTTTTTATTCGAAAGCGGATGTGATCCCGAGTGTTCTTAGCCATGTTTCATGAAAATCTGTTCAGCCGTTTTTGAGATATTGGACTTTGAAATGAAAATGTCGGGGGTTTTTCAAGTTGTAGTTATTATCAGTTATTATTGAACGATATAAAATAGTTTCTTATGACGATACATGATAATTCTTTATCAATCACACAATAACATGGGGTTTCTTCTATCGCACATACCTACCTGTCTAACTAGGCCGCTAAATAAGTCGTCCGTCATTCGGATGTTATCAAGTCATAAGTTTGATAGGAACATACTCAATTCATATATTTTAACGACTTAATCTGGTTGTAGCGAATTATCTTGAAACCAAACACGCGCACCGACAATTCCGTATCCACTATCACTATGTAGTACTAGTAGTAGTTAACTAGGTTCCTCTAGTACGGGACAAGGCAAGGGTGTGTCCGGTAGAAATACGGGTACCAGGGACTCCACCCTCGGTGGTAAATGCCCACCATATTAGGGGAGGATCTTACACAAGTCGAACTGGCCCCGTAACAGTGCCGGAGTGTCCATACAAGCCGATTCCCACCGAGTTGGATTAAAATATTTTTTTTGGCAAGCCTATAGGGTTTAATTATACCTACTCTCGACTCTTTAATAACTTTATTGTACCCCGTTGCCCATTAAAAAAAATCATACGCCGTCACTGCCCCATAGTATCTAAACTCGATAAGGCTTGTCTTATAGGGATTCGAACCTAGGACTGTCAGTTTCGTAGGCAGGGTCACTACCCCGTTACCCGGTTGTCGTACAAATGTTAAAAATAGGAGGCAAAACATATGTGTTGTACTTATTCATTCGAAATCGTTTACCACCCTGTTTCCGGCTGCGGTTGTGGTTTAGCTCGTTTTCTAGGTCTAGGCGTCGAATAACATACTCCGATATGTAGTCACTAGTATTCAGCCGGCTCTAGCGTCGTAGAGCTGCGATGTGGCATTGTACTGTTGTGTCGACTGTCAGCAGAAGTACGCGTAGTGTTCACAATGTACGTAGATATGCTGGGCATGCTGTGTGAAAAAAACAAAAGTCATCTTTCCTGCACGGCTATCACAAAGACGGCGCGCGAGCTCTCTCGACTTTTCTCGCACTATCTGTCTCTCTCTTATTAGAAAACTTAGAAAGAGTCGTTGTGCAAGAAAAATCGAGAGAGCCCGCGCGCCGTCTTTGTGATAGCCGTGCTATGGTCAATAGTAAACAACTCTTGTATAATTAAGTTATGATTTTATCACACAAATTTATACAAGATGCGACGCAGTTTATACGGTTTAATGTCCACAGGAAATACGTGACTCTAAATCTCAGTATCAATTTTCAATCTCGCAAAATTTACCGGAACCTCGACATTGTTCATTGTGCAAGCTATTCATTGTGCAAGCTAGGAACAGTTCACTTGAGCGAATGTTTTATCAACTACGAAAAACGCATTTACACGAAGATAGGATTTTGTAGGCAGCGTGGGTAGGCCCCCGACAATGTGAACCGATGACCTGGTAAAAGGTTGCGGGAGTTCGCTGGATGCGGGTGGCGCAGGACCGGTCGCTTTGGCAGTGTTTGGGGGAGGCCTATGTCCAGCAGTGGACGTCTTTCGGCTGATATGATGATGATGAGATTTTGTATGCTATGTTTGCTTCAGGCGGGGTCAGGAGACAAGCGTGGTCAGCAGCAGGCGGCTCTTGATGCCGGCTCGCACTTGCAGCACATCTGCGCGCTCGACATGGACTCTAAGGCGTCCTATGTGCGCCTTTCTGGAATCATCTGCACTATCGGTAAGGACATCATACTCATGCTGTGTCCTATAAGGAGGATTGGACAACATTATCCTTTAACTTTGCTGTCGGGTATTTTGTGACAATCGTCGCTTAACTATCGCAGAAGGTGAAATGGATGGTTTCTACTATTGGTATTATAAATTTATGGACGACAGGGGATTTGCCCACGGTAGCCCAGTGGTTCAGGCATGCGGCTGTCAAACTGCGGTCGTGGGTTCGAACCCGGGCTCGTACCAATGAGCTTTTCGGAATTTATGTACGGATTATTTGCCGTTAGTGAAGGAAGACATCGTGAGGAAAGTTTTCCCTCTGGGTCGGAAGGTCAGATGGCAGTCGCTTTCGTAACACGAGTGTCTAAGCCAAATCTTGGGATTAGGTGTTAAGGCGGTCCCGGGCCTCCTTTAGGGACAAAACCGGGAATAACGCTAGGAGAATCATGAGGAGATGGGCTACGGATCCCACGTTGGCATTTGACATTGAATTCTAAACTATGACGTCTTAGAATCATATTTAATTATAATTAGCATATTTTCTGACATTAACTTTTTTAGCACATTATTTATTTGTATTAGAATATTCGTTAATTAGATTTACGAGTAAAACTTGACATTGTAACTATCTTTATTTAAGACTAAACAATTATAATTTAATGCATGCCACTTCTACTACTGAGTGACTGCATGAAAATTCGTATGCCTCCGGGTACGGCATAGTGAAACAATACCGCTTTTACCACTATATGCAATATTACGTCATGTATATAGCATAACTATGATCGACGAACAAAGTATTTGTATTTGAAGTGGGTCCGTTGTTATCCTTTACTTATGTCGCCGCAGGACCCGTTTCCCGCGATGTCGGCATGCTGGAGAAGATGATGGAAACCGGCATGAACGTGGCCCGCATGAACTTCTCGCACGGCTCCCACGAGTACCACGCCGAGACCATCGCCAACTGCCGTCAGGCCGAGAAGAACTACAGCGCGAAGCTTGGCTTCCCGTTCTCGCTGGCTATCGCTCTGGACACTAAGGGGCCTGAGATTAGGACCGGACTGTTGGAAGGAGTGAGTATTGATAGACACACAGTTCTTATGAGAATAAAGGGCTATTTACATGGGGCAACAACTCGCATGCGAGTTTTATTACATTGCAGGGTTTGATTGAATTCGTCGTATTCCCCTAGCCCGCAGCCCGCAATGTAATGGAAATCGCACACGAGTTGATGCACTATGTAAATGGCCCTTAAGAATAGAAGAATTAGAATTTATTTATTTAGCACACAAAACACGGATAAAAGAAAATACAATCAAAAAGGTTTATATACTGTGCTAAACGGGAGCCTCACTCCACTCAGTATGTTGTCACGGGAGCCGTGACACTGGTTTTCAGTGAGAGAGATAATTAAATAAAACTAAAACAAAACTAAACAAACAATTTTATAATTTTTAGGCACTGTATATGTCTAGAAATTACAAAAGTGAACTTAAAACTAGCGGGTAACATCAGAATCGTTGTCGACAGTGATTTATTTGCATCAGGGCCATAAATGAACGCGCATAGTTCACGTGGACCACAATGCGGTTCGCATTAAATGCAGTGGCTTTCACGAGCGCCACGTCGTGACGATTGCCAACTGAGAAGAACTGTTTTTGATAGCGTGACACTTGGTATACCTTACCTTACCTTGGTAGGTATACTCTGGCTTTTCCGCTCATCCTTGCCCTGAAATCAGGACAGCTGAAAGGTATTCTTACAGTATAGATAACCGTTAACTATAAAGTCCATATAGTTGACTCCCAATAGTTCAAAAGGACCACAAAGTTACTGGCTCCGTAGGCGGGCTCTATGATGATCCAAATCACTACATAGTATAAAACAAAGTCGCTTCCCGCTGTCTGTCCCTATGTATGCTTAGATCTTTCAAACTACGCAACGGATTTTGACGCGGTTTATTTTAATAGATAGAGTGATTCAAGAGGAAGGTTTATATGAGTAGTACCCGTGCGAAGCCGGGGCGGGTCGCTTGTCGATTATAAAAGCATTATGAACGTTTTGATGCAATTGATCTTTCCAGTTGGGATCTAATACGATAACCTCTTATCAAGTCTACATATTATTAGTTTTTTACGATATCAACGTTCCAGGGTGGCTCAGCCGAAGTCGAGCTGAAGAAAGGCGATACCATAAAGCTGTCGATTGACCCCGCGTTGGCAGAGAAGGGAAATGCGGCCGCCGTGTTCGTCGACTACAAGAACATTGCCAACGTCGTCAAGCCCGGCAACCGTATCTTCATTGACGATGGGCTGATCTCAGTCATCTGCCAGTCTGTGGCCGCTGATGGTTTAGTCTGCAGCATTGAGAACGGAGGTAAGTTGTACTGGGGCGGGTTGTAACAAGGATAAAAGGATTGTGCGGGACCGTAGTAAACCTCGTTTCGTACACTATCGATACTGTTCTGAGTTTCGGAACCTCTCTTTTGGGCTACATGGTCTTGCTTTAGCTCTTCTTTGGCCTATAGCCAGCTCAGGGTTCGAGGATATAAATCAATAGATATATATCCAATGATTTTTTATGATACATATCAATGCAGAAATAAGTGTAGGTATGGCCATTGACTGATTAGAATTTATAAAAAAAAGTTTTATGGTTTTGAGTCGATTTTTTGATATATAAGTTTTTATGTTTTTTAGTTGCTTTTGCCTGTGTTAGAAGATTTTATGTTTTGGTTTAATATGTCGGAATAATAAAATATTAATATGGCTTTCATACAAAATGTATATTAGGTATATAAAACTTTTGATATATATCGGATATATATCATAAATATCGGATATTTTGATATTTATAATTAATATCGTATATTTTCGAACCCTGAGCCAGCTATTGTTGTCCGCATATTCCCTACGCCTTTCAGGCGACAGTAAGTTAGATAGGACCAAAGGACCATTATACTGTTTCTTTTCGCTACTTGGGGATAAAGTACTGGACGATATTCATGAATACTTGTACTTTAACACAGCATACCGCTGGATGCGGGTGGCGCAGGGCCGGTAATTGTGGCACTAATTGGGGGAGGCCTATGTCCAGCAGTGGACGCCTTTCGGCTCATATGATGATGATAATGACATACAACTTATTTTTTATAGTTTCTATTATGAATATCTTTGTAATACATTCAATGTTTCCAGGGAGTATAGGTTTTTTCTAAACGTTAAACATTTCGCAAGCCATTACTTCTTGCTCTATGTCTTTCATGCAAATGTAAAGTATCAAAGTGATTGCTAAAGCTAAAGTTATACAACATCCTTTTTCCAGGCACACTGGGCTCTAGGAAGGGCGTGAACCTGCCCGGCATACCCGTAGACCTGCCCGCCGTCTCTGAGAAGGACAAGTCTGACCTGCTCTTCGGCGTTGAACAGGGCGTGAGTACTTTGCTTGGACTATACTATAATCAGCAGAGCCCGGAATTCCCGTAGCACTTTTGAGCTGCCATAGGGACTTATACTTTACATATGTATAGCGATAAATACAGAATGAAATATGTAAAATATGATTACGAGTAGAAGTAAACAACGCAGTCTTATCGCGAATGAGCGATCTCTTCGAGATAACCTTTGGATACTCTACTTTTAGGATATTATAAATAGAAATGATGACAGCTCAAAAGCGCAACGAGAATTCCGGGCTCTGATAATCATAATAATAATAACTCCTTGCATTTCATTAAATTGTCAAAAGGGCCTCTTTAATTTTTATTTGCCATGCCCTTATATTGAGTCCCAAGTTCCAACCCTCACCTCTAGTCTAGTCGCTCACCGTACGGGAAATAAGTTGCTGTCAATAATTAAATTTTTAGGGTTCCGTAGCCAAATGGCAAACAAGTGCGTGTCGCACCTCGCACAACGAGGGTTCCGTGCCTATTAAAAAGGTCGTATCGTTACTGAAATCTTATGGTTATGGCACTTACGTCCTTTTCTGGAAGGCAGTTTTTTTGAAATATCTCAAAAACCTTTGAACCGATCTTGTTCAAAACAATTTTCGCTGAGAGACTTTAATAAGCCCTAAGAGCATGATTTTTTCATATTTAATACGCGGTTCAAAAACTAGAGGGGGGGGGACACAATTTTAGTGACTTTCAGGGCGATTATCTCAGACTCTATTCACGTAATCAAAAAAATTGCTGAGAAACCTTATATTTATTTTGAAAGGCCTATCGATTGATGTGCCACACGTGGGCTTGCAATGAAAAAAAAAAATTTGACGTTCAGTTTTATGTATGGAGTGCACCCGTAAAAAAAAAAATCTGTACTTTTTCTGTATACCGTCATCAACTACTCGTTGAGATGATTCCCACGAGCCTAAACTCAACGAGGTTGTCTGTTAAGTCCTGAATTCCCATGGCCACTTTCTGTATCCATCATCAGATCAGCTAGATGGTGGTAACTGGATGGTGGTATTCAATTTTCACTATACTGAAACCGATTTTTGTTGCCAATCATCCTTACTAATATTATAAATGCGAAAGTGTGTTTGTGTGTTTGTTTGTCCTTCTTTCACGTCGCAACGGAGCGTCGTATTAATGTGATTTTTTGTATGGAGATAGTTTAGAGGCTGGAGAGTGACATAGGCTACTTTTTCCAGCGGGAAGACATCTAATTCCCACGGGAAAATCCAATATGTTACATTTTCCTATAACCACGCGGGCGAAGCGGCGGGCATCAGCTAGTAATTACATACATTGCAAATTAAATAAAAGCTTGTAAAATATTTTTAAACCCCCAACGAAGGGTGTTAGTTGCTCACACTGGTTACGAGTTTTTGCAGCGATACAAAATATATTTTATTTTTAACAGAGTATTTCCAGTATTTTCGGTTATAACCTAATGTTTTTTTTTACTTTACTACTACCACATTGTCCAAGTTGTAGTAAAGTTCGTCCACGTTACAGAATTTATTATTGACTCAAAATATTTCCACTAAGATAAGAATCTGCAATACTGATAAACAGCGCGACACGCGTTTCGCATTCTCGTTAATTAGCCAAACATTTCTCTGTCACGTGTATATCCATGCCAATCTAGATAATATACGTATATGATATCGACATACTTAATATGTTACTACGTATTATAGATATGGATTTGTTACGTAGGACAGTGGTCTGCTGTGCGTTATCTGAATAGTGTCAATGACCTTGATTGTCGAATGGTTGTTAAATCGCACTTGTTATTGTGGATTTGATTTTGAACCTTATCTAGCTGAATTTAAGGGCTAATTGAACGAGTGAAGCGAACGTAGTGTCCTCCGTTTTAGTTTGGGCAAAATGATTTCGTGTGTCCCGCTGTCCGGTTGTTCTGTACAGGTCGCGTTCTTCAACCGATTCTGACCCCGTATCATGGATGGTCTGCCTTATCACGCGATAAGTGACAAGATAGGAGCTTCTATCGAACGGTGTCAGCCAGTGACGGACGCTCTATCTTGTCACTTATCGTGTGACAAGGCCAACCATGATACGGGGTCAGGTTCGATAATTAAACATACACGCCGCATACATTCACGCCTTGATTCTCAAAAGGTGTCGGCAGAGCATATGAAACTTATGTTCCAGCGCCTCTTTTAGCATAACGGTGTTTATAAAAGATCGACTAAATGTGATATCGCAGTGATAGGTTGCTAGCCCATCGCCCACAACACACTTCTACCCTGTTCCCCTAGTACGACTCTTACGACACCCACGGGAAGAAAGGGGGTGGTCTACCCGGACATCCCACGGGTAATCATATCGATTTTTAGGGTTCCGTAGCCAAAGGGTAAAACGGGACCCTATTATTAAGACTCCGCTGTCCGTCCGTCCGTCCGTCCGTCTGTCTGTCCGTCTGTCTGTCCGTCTGTCACCAGGCTGTATCTCATGAACCGTGATTGTTAGACGGTTGAAATTTTCACAGATGATGTATTTCTGTTCGCAACGAGTGGTGATAAATTAAAACAAGACCGAAGGGAGTGTTTTAAATCGACACGATTTGCGAATTACCTATTCGCACGTGTATCGTACAACGTTTTACTGTACATATGGCTCTTCAAAGTTTCAACATATGCACGGAAAGTGCTCTTTCCGCACTAGTGCGGGAAAGTAGCACCGTATGTACTGTAAACGTGTTTTTTTTGCCGTTTTTATACACAATTAATGGTACGGAACCCTTCGTGCGCGAGTCCGACTCGCACTTGGCCGGTTTTTTATTATATTTTTGTTAGTTTGTACAGATGGATGCTGTCATTGTATTTTAGGAACGAAACTAAAGAGTAAATTCAGTCAAACGACCGCAAGAAATAAGCGACTATTGCTCTGAGTACTCGTATAAATTAGTTTTTTATAGCGTTTTTTGATACAATTTATGCTTACAGCTGCTAATAGTTTATCCAACCAATTTTAATTTATCCTTAATCAAAGTAATAGGGCATGACAGAACTAACTACTACTCAACAAACTTTTTTCAATGAACTAAGAATTAACCACAGAATCGACTTGACAGCTCACGTTCACGACAAAGTTATATCAATGTTTGTACACTCAAAATGTCCAAAGCTCTCCCCATTATAAAAACACGTTCAGTCAATTTGTATTTTGATGTTGTTATTTAACAAAGTCAAGATGACATAATATTTTGTATGAATGTGAGCCGTCATTGTGGCACTCTTTGGGTCTTATGTCCAGCAGTGGACGTTTTTCCGCTGATATGATGATGATGTGTTTACCTGCAGGTGGACATGATCTTCGCGTCATTCATTCGCAACGGAGCAGCGCTCACCGAGATCCGGGGCATCCTGGGCGAGAAGGGCAGGAACATCAAGATCATCTCCAAGATTGAGAACCACCAGGGCATGGTCAACCTCGACGAGATCATCACTGTGAGTATATCTTACAACTTTAGCGCCACGACCGCTATAGTGGTCACGACTACTATAGTGGTCACGACTACTATAGAGGTCAGGACCACTATAGTGGTCACAATTACTATAGTGGTCACGATCACTATAGTGGTCTAGAATGATCTTAGCGTCGTTCCGTAACGGAGCAGCTCTCACCGAGATCCGGGGTATCCTCGGCGAGAAGGGCAGGAACATCAAGATCATCTCCAAGATTCAGAACCACCAGGGCATGGTCAACCTCGACGAGATCATCACTGTGAGTATATCTTACAACTTTAGCGCCACGACCGCTATAGTAGTCACGACTACTATAGTGGTCACGATTACTATAGTGGTCACGACCACTAAAGTGGTCTAGAATGATCTTAGCGTCGTTCCGTAACGGAGCAGCTCTCACCGAGACCCGGGGTATCCTCGGCGAGAAGGGCAGGAACATCAAGATCATCTCCAAGATCGAGAACCACCAGGGCATGGTCAACCTCGACGAGATCATCACTGTGAGTATATCTTACAACTTTAGCGCCACGACCGCTATAGTGGTCACGACTACTATAGTGGTCACGACCACTATAGTGGTCACGATTACTATAGTGGTCACGACCACTATAGTGGTCACGATTACTATAGTGATCACGACCACTATAATAGTGGTCACGACCACTATAGTGGTCACGATTACTATAGTGGTCACGACCACTATAATAGTGGTCACGATTACTATAGTGGTCACGACACTATAATAGTGGTCACGATTACTATAGTGGTCACGACTACTATAATAGTGGTCACGATTACTATAATAGTGGTCACGATTACTATAGTGGTCACGACCACTATAGTGGTCACGATTACTATAGTGGTCACGACCACTATAATAGTGGTCACGACTACTATAATAGTGGTCACGACTACTATAGTGGTCACGACCACTATAGTGGTCGATTACTATAGTGGTCACGATTACTATAGTGGTCACGACCACTATAATAGTGGTAACGATTACTATAGTGGTCACGATTACTATAGTGGTCACGACTACTATAATGGTCACGACCACTATAGTGGTCACGATTACTATAGTGGTCACGACCACTAAAGTGGTCTAGAATGATCTTGGCGTCGTTCCGTAACGGAGCGGCTCTCACCGAGACGGCGAGAAGGGCAGGAACATCAAGATGATCTCCAAGATCGAGAACCACCAGGGCATGGTCAACCTCGACGAGATCATCATTCCACAAGTCCCAGTGGGCACTGGGGAGCACACAGTGATGATCTCGTCGAGGTTGACCATGCCCTGGTGGTTCTCGATCTTGGGGATGATCTTGATGTTCCTGCCCTTCTCGCCGAGGATACCCCGGATCTCGGTGAGAGCTGCTCCGTTACGGAACGACGCTAAGATCATTCTAGATCACTTTAGTGGTCGTGACCACTATAGTAATCGTGACCACTATAGTGGTCGTGACCTTTATAGTAGTCGTGACCTTTATAGTAGTCGTGACCACTATAGTGGTCGTGACCTTTATAGTAGTCGTGACCACTATAGTGGTCGTGGCGCTAAAGTTGTAAGATATACTCACAGTGATGATCTCGTCGAGGTTGACCATGCCCTGGTGGTTCTCGATCTTGGAGATCATCTTGATGTTCCTGCCCTTCTCGCCGAGGATACCCCGGATCTCGGTGAGAGCCGCTCCGTTACGGAACGACGCTAAGATCATTCTAGACCACTTTAGTGGTCGTGACCACTATAGTAATCGTGACCACTATAGTGGTCGTGACCATTATAGTAGTCGTGACCACTATAGTAATCGTGACCACTATAGTAATCGTTACCACTATAATAGTGGTCACGACCACTATAGTGGTCACGATTACTATAGTGGTCACGACCACTATAGTGGTCACGACTACTATAAAGGTCACGACCACTATAGTGGTCACGACTACTATAAAGGTCACGACCACTATAGTGGTCACGATTACTATAGTGGTCACGACCACTAAAGTGATCTAGAATGATCTTAGCGTCGTTCCGTAACGGAGCAGCTCTCACCGAGATCCGGGGTATCCTCGGCGAGAAGGGCAGGAACATCAAGATCATCCCCAAGATCGAGAACCACCAGGGCATGGTCAACCTCGACGAGATCATCACTGTGTGCTCCCCAGTGCCCACTGGGACTTGTGGAATGTTAATTATTATTTTTATTATTGTGAGCCTGTAGTGTCCCACTGCTGGGCAAAGACCTCCCCCCACTTTTTCCAGTGCTCCCGATTCTGAGTAGTCTCTGGCCATTCTTTTAAAAAGGAGTCTAGCTTGTCTCCATTGCTGACGAGGTCTGCCATGTCTCCGTTTCGAGCTGTCGGGCTGCCATTCAGGAATGGTAATGATTATATAATTTGATTGCAGGCTTCTGATGGTATCATGGTTGCCCGCGGTGACCTGGGTATCGAGATTCCCCCAGAAAAGGTGTTCCTCGCACAGAAGACCATGATTTCCAGGTGCAACAGGGTAAGTTTCAGTCTAGAATTTACTCGGGAGTAATTTTTAAAAATAGTTTTACATGCAGTTTTTTAAAAGACTCGTTAGATTCTGTCAAAAAATGTACTGACAAGGAAACATACCCAAGTGTCCGGCGCCGATTTCAATGATTTATATATGTTATAGAGTACTATAAAATAACCGGCACGTATTTTTTTTTAGCTGCCCAAACTCAACCTATCGGGAGATATTGTTCTCCAAAGTACTGAAAAATGGCGAAGTTTCAGTCTAGAATTTACTCGGGAGTAATTTTTAAAAATAGTTTTACATGCAGTTTTTTAAAAGACTCGTTAGATTCTGTCAAAAAATGTACTGACAAGGAAACATACCCAAGTGTCCGGCGCCGATTTCAATGATTTATATATGTTATAGAGTACTATAAAATAACCGGCACGTATTTTTTTTTAGCTGCCCAAACTCAACCTATCGGGAGATATTGTTCTCCAAAGTACTGAAAAATGGCGAAACCCTCTTAACTTCGGAAGAGAGTTTTGTTCAAGCAAACTGCTTGTTAATTACTAGTTTTAATATATGTTGGAGAACATGAAAAAATAATGGACACGTGTTTTGCTATTTCACCTCAAAACTAATATTTTACAAAAAAAAACATTTGAAAGTTTCATACTTTTCACCGTTTCACTCACTCACTACATACATATTATCAAAACATATAGGTTGAGTTTGGGCAGCTAAAAAAAAATACGTGTCGGTTATTTTAGGCTACTCTATAACATATATAAAAATCATTGAAATCGGCGCCGGACAGTTGGGTATGTTTCCTTGTGAATTACTAAAATTTATCTGAAATTGGGTCTAACATGGTACATATACCATATATATGATACGACCTTCAAACCTTCAAGACAAGAGCGTACTTCCATCTTAAAGGCCGGCAACGCACTCACAACACCTCTGGTGTTGCAAGTGTCCATGGGCGGCGGTAATCGCTTACCATCAGGTGATCCGTCTGCTCGTTTGCCTCCTATATCATAAAAAAAAAAAAATATATATATATATATATATATATATATATATATGTAGTTTTTCTCAAAAACCACACGGAAATATACTTAACCGATAAAATTGTAACAAAACTAGTTTAAAAAAAATACAGAATTGGATTCACCCGAGTTGGAAGTTAAGTGACTCATCTAACGTTGTGGCATCTTTATAGAACCAGGCCTAAAAAAAATATAATTCGGGTAGGTTCCACGTATGCTCTTTAGGCGCTTTACGGAATAGTGCGGTGGAGACAAGTTGTTATAAATGTATTACTCAACTCTCTTGCCGAGTTTGGGATTGGAATAAATGTCAGTTCGTATAAACTTTGACGTATTTATTTGCCAAACTATCCATTCCATTCTAATGGCGGTTTGATAATAAACAGTAAACACTATGCACGTCTATTACCATTTCCAGACACAAATATCAACCTGTGAATGATATTATAGTAATAATCTGTATTTTATCAGATGTTTAATTCAGTTTCTAGAGAGAATCGAATGGTCTCAGTGAATCAGTCATTTATTTGCTAAAACATGGTACAAATAGGTAGTTTAAAAAGAAATACAATAGAACTAAATGTTTAGGGGCAAGGACATGAAAATAACTTTACAGAATGTCATGTGTACCGCATGCATAAGTTGCTAATACTCGTACTAAGAATGTATGTCATTGAGAGTGAAGCTTGTATATTCATCTAAAAACGTTTTCTAGGTCTTTAGAAAGTAGTTGTTTGGCTCTAAAGGTTAATTCCTTATACTCCGTAGGCTTAAATTCAAATAAAACACCTGTCCATATTACCTTCTGAATAGGGATGATGACTAAGATTTTTTTTATGATGTCATTCGAACCAGTTTTTGGAGAGGAACAAATGTTTGTATGGGAGCAACTACAATTAAAGAACATAAAGACCCAAAAAATTTAGACTAAGATTGATCTCGCTGGCGGCAGCGCAAAACGCTTCATACTGATAGACACACAGGTATGGCGTCACAAATGATGTCAGCCTGATTTTCCATACAACGATTAGAACAAATGTTTGTACTAATCGTTATATGGAAAATCAGGTAAATTGTTGTTTCGGTCGCGAAATACTGCGTTTAAGTACATAGTTGTCATACAATTTTGTTTCTAGAAAAGCTTAAGGATTCTATTGGTAGCTTTAAATTAACTCTTGGACAAAAGAAAATGCATATCTTTTCTTATGCTTTTATGACTAATTATAGTAATTATTCTATAATGTATACTTTATTACTATAATTTGATGGTTTACTATACATTTAGCATCACTACGTTATCAATTTGAACATGAGGCATCATGCCTATTCTCCAGGTCGGCAAGCCAGTAATCTGCGCTACCCAAATGCTGGAGTCGATGGTGAAGAAACCCCGCCCCACCCGGGCGGAGACCTCTGACGTGGCCAATGCCATCCTGGACGGGGCCGACTGCGTGATGCTCTCCGGGGAGACCGCCAAGGGCGACTACCCGCTCGAGTGCGTGCTCACCATGGCCAACATCAGCAAGGAGGCCGAGGCCGCCATCTGGCACAAACAGCTGTTCTCAGATCTGGTCGCTCAAGTAAGTTCCTGCCTTCTGTCGCTCGCTCACTCACTCTTCTTCGTTTCTTCACTTCCTGTCTCACTGAGTAACTCGTTCACTGACTTACTCACTCCCTCACCCATCCACTTCCGTCAATCCGGTTCTTTTAAATTAAATTTAAAATGATATTTTCTATAGCAGCTTTATACAATATTAATTTAGTATATGACGCGTCGTTACTGACGAATTCTCAATATAATTTAAGACGTTGGTGCCATAAAGTTCCCTATGTAACTAGGATTTGTGTAATTTTCAGGTGTCTGCCCCCATCGACCCCGCGCACTCGGTGGCCATCGCGGCCGTGGAGGCGTCCACCAAGTCCCTGGCGTCCGCCATCGTGGTGATCACCACCTCGGGCCGCTCCGCGCACCTGCTCAGCAAGTACCGGCCGCGCTGCCCCATCATCGCCGTCACCCGCCAGGCGCAGACCGCGCGCCAAGCGCATCTTTACCGCGGCGTGCTGCCCATCGTCTACCAAGGTCACTATAAACACCAAGTCCCTGGCGTCCGCCATCGTGGTGATTACCACCTCGGGCCGCTCCGCGCACCTGCTCAGCAAGTACCGGCCGCGCAGACCCGCATTCATACAAACTTTGGACCCCTATTTAACCCGCTGGGCGTGGGTTTTTCCAAGTAACTGCGGTGATGCATAAGGCATGGGCATTGGGTAATCTGTTGGGATGTGTGTAGGCGTCTACGCTTCAAGGTAGAGTCTGCACTGCCTTGTGTCACACAGTCCTAACGCTTGCGTGTGCTTGTTTAGGCAACAATGCCCTGTAAGCACCCTCACCAGCATGCGTGGACGGTATATTGACCCCTTTAAAGGCGCACTTTCAGAGCAAGTGCATTGTAAGATATATTAAACAACTGGTATATACTAACTAGCGGTTGTCTACTTCCAGCGCCCGCCGCCAGCAACTGGCTACAAGACGTGGACGACCGCGTCCAGTGCGGCGTCAAGTTCGGGCGCGCGCGGGGCTTCATCAACACCGGGGACCTCATCGTGGTCGTCACCGGCTGGCAGCAGGGCTCCGGGTTCACCAACACCATGCGCGTCGTGTGAGTACAACACATACACCGGTGCGAGGTTGTCAGTATACTGACATATACTGACAACTGGCCACAAGACGTGGACGACCGCGTCCAGTGCGGCGTCAAGTTCGGGCGCGCGCGGGGCTTCATCAACACCGGGGACCTCATCGTGGTCGTCACCGGCTGGCAGCAGGGCTCCGGGTTCACCAACACCATGCGCGTCGTGTGAGTACAACATATACACCGGTGCGAGGTTGTCAGTATACTGACATATACTGACAACTGGCCACAAGACGTGGACGATTGCGCAAGGTGTATTTATTTATGTAGGAAGATCACTAGCGTAATAATACACAGTAATTTAAAACAAGAGTGACAGTGAGCTCATAACAGATCCTCACCGATAGCGTAATTAATTATACAAAAAATAGGTGAGCAAAAAGCCAAACAAAAACACAACGCTTTTGCGTCTTGGTGCTGCAACATAATTAGGTACTTAATTCTAAATAAATGGAGTAGAATCTATCCAGGTCTTCTCTCCTTCTCAGTCGCGTACGTGGACATATTCATGGTATACTCGGGTTTCCACCGTTGTTGTGCCTCTTGCCAATGGTCGCAGGTTGAATGGCCAGCATTAACACCTTCATTGCCTGGATCCCGCCTAGCGGGTGCCTAAGCCTTAGCCGCTTTCTGAACCACGGGATCGGCTACGCCAGGAATCCCTGACACTGAATGTGTGGAAAAAAAGCAAAATATCAGTATGAAGTTTCTAACGCTATTTTCTTTTGTTTACAGGAATGTGGCCTAAATCTAAGAAGAAACGATATGCTAAGTATTAGTACAGCGAACAGAAGCGCTGCTAGTGATACAACAACGGATATCTGTAAAGATGTTTCTCGGTATATATTATATACATTTAGTGTTAGGATAATGTTCTATTTATTGTCAATGCATTGCAAGAGTGTTGCATGTTTGCGTACACTGAATAAAGTTTTAAACATGTATCTATGTTACATTTTGGTTTTTATTATCCCACTGTTGGGATGTGTATCCACCATTGCTGAGTAAGGAAAGTATTGCCTAACATCATTCGCTCGCCACGCATCTCTTACTCGTGTTTTTTTTCCTCGCACAACGTTTCGCGACCTCTGACAGCGCTGGTGAATACTCGGCCGTTAGTACCTCTGTTATTTTGGTTATTTTATACCTGAGAATATTGCATACCTGAGTATTTGATATTAATTTTAACTTGATCTCCACACGTTCCTGAGAAAAAGGGTCTTTATAGACAGAAGGACGCAAAGTGATCCTATAAGGGTTCCTTTTCCGTTTTGAGATGCGGAACCCTAATGAGTAGGAGAGTTTTATAGTGAAGTTGTACCGGCTCTTGGGGCCACCTCATGAAATGTAGTCCTGCCAATCAAATGAATCTGTCAAAAACCTAGTTTTTTTTACAAGCTTTTATTTAAGTTGACCTGTTGGTTTGTTAGTTTCTTACCCCCTTATTCATAAAACTTAAAATACCTCTGCTAATTAAACTGTGCTTAGTCCCTTTCTTACGAAAAAATGTCAAAGTGACAGACAAAGACAAACGATTTTAACGCCATTTTAGTTGAAATAGGCTTGTAGAACGTTTAACAGGCGTTTATAGTGTGGGACAAATCTTGGAACTGAATTTTGAACCAGTTAACCTCAACCGATTGAGCTGAATTTTTGGGTATAAGTATAGTTTGGATGCCAATTCAATAATATGGTATAAGATTAGCTTTCATTTCATTTATTAATTCAATTAACAATACGAGATTGTGTTTGAACTTACTTAAGACTAAAACCACAAACATTTTTCTACATTTTCAATGAATGTCCTTAGGTATATCCATTTTATTATCTTTATAAAGGCATTATTGTAACTTTTGTGAGGAATCTCCACTAGATTCCCAAGTTCGCGTGAGGTACCTCCATTAAGTCGTAGTTAAGCCTTATGTCGCGACGTCTATAGACGTTGTGTACGTGAACGTGTTAAAGACAGACGACATAGTGGGAACGGGGGGTTAAACGAATCAGCGCTAAACATGAAACCGTGTCTGAGGGCCACGCTCGATTTGCCTCACAAATATGGAGATTGAGGATACAATAAGGATGATGACTAAGATTTTTTTGTGACGTCATTCGAACCAGTTTTTGGAGAGGAACAAATGTTTGTATGGGACAATTAAAGAACATACATACCCAAAAAATTGAGACAGATTGACCTCGCTGGCGGCAGCGCAAAACGCTTCATACTGTGTGTCTATACAAGTATGACGTCACATTTGTACTAATCGTAGTATGGAAAATCAGGTAAATTGTTGTTTCGGTCGCGAAATACTGCGTTTAAGTACATAGTTGTCATACAATTTTGTTTCTAGAGAAGCGTAAGGTTTATATTGGTAGCTTTTAATTTACTCTTGGACAATTAAAAGAAATGCATATTTTTTCTAAACTTTCAAGGTTCATATCTTTTTATGATTTTAATTATATTTTATAATGTAGGTATACTTTATTATGATAATTTGTCACTCCATCCATAGAAACTTGTCAGTGTCCATACATTCCGATTACAGAGTGTTTGGTACACCTCACCCTAACCCATTCAAGGCCAATATGTATCAGGCATCTACGCTGCGATTTTCGCTTTATGATGGAGACAAGGTGGTAACGGGAATTCAGACGTAACCCCGTTGAGTTCGGGCTCGTTACAAATCGTCTCAATGAGTAGTTGATGGCGGTATACAGAACCCGACAGTGTACCCGACTACAAACAGTACTTCGTGACAAATGAATTACCGTGAACACAGTTACTCGTGTTATTGTGGCACTCTTTGGGGGAGTCCTATGTCCACCAGTGGACGTCTTTCGGCTGATATGATGATGATGTTGATGAACACAGTTAGCCCGCAAGCTAGCAACAGGTTTTCGTGACCAATATATTCCTACTATAAACGCGCGGTTAAAGCGACGGCGCGATACTTTGCCATGCACTTTATAGCAGGCGTTAATCTGTCTAAAAGTGCATAGCAAAGTATCGCGCCGTCGCTTTAACCGCGCGTTTATAGTAGGAATATATTTTAACATAATATACAAGGTGTAAATCATATAACTGAAAACCTGAAAGTAGTTTGTTCAGAATCGAAACCTGAATCGATTGCACCATCTTTTAAGGTAGGTTGTATTTTTTTTGAAAAATATTTTTTTATTGTGCCGGGTCTAAAAGTTACGAAGGCAACATACGCGAATCAGAGAAATGTTGGAGGATGTTGTTGTGAGGTGAACGTCAGGATCTACGTCACTGACAAGTACTGATTAGTGATTACAAGTGTAGAGTTACGAATCAAGTAGATCTGCTTGATAAAGAAAACCAACGAATATCTTTTGAAATAATTAACGTATTTGTAAATGGACGTATTAATCTTATTAAGGATTAAAAAACTCAGTTGGGGTGTCTGAGGTTTTCAGTATAATAAAATACACCTTGTATATACATGAATCGGGGGTTTTTTTACGTGTTTGGGTGGCTGCATGAATCGGGGGTTTTTTTACGTGTTTGGGTGGCTGCATGAATCGGGGGTTTTTTTACGTGTTTGGGTGGCTGCTGCTGGTCGACCCACGAACTGAACCGCAGCTGACGTCCACGGGGCTTCATGATACATTCTTAATCTTCTCAGAAGTTATCGCCCTGGGGTGATTGTCAAAAAAATGCTGCTAGCTCGCAGCTATGTGAATAGCTATGTGAATTAACAGACAGCTTAGTTATCGGAATATCCCCAAAGATGGCGCTATGCCCAGTCCGAACTAGCTAACATTTGGTCGACGTAGACTAGGTAAACATTCTGCTACACCTTCAATGAATGTCCAGTAGGTATGGCCAATGCCCAACTGGCACTCGCACTCTTGTAATTTTTGTGAGGAATCTCTAGATTCCTTAAACGAATCAGCGCTAAACACGAAACATATCACTCACATATACATATAATGCCACTACGAGCGATTTTCACCACAAAGCGGAAAATGCTGCACACCTAACCTCGAATGTGTTAATCTGCTGCGGTCTACGGCGAACCAAGTTCTCCGTTTCAGCTTGGGCCAAAGTTCTATCGTATGTCCGGATGTTCTTCTACATGTCGCATTTGCCATCCGATTCTCGTGTTGTTTTGAACAGGTTCAATAATTATACATTTGTCGACTCATTAACCCCCCCGCCCCGTTTCTGCAGCGCATCGGGGATGTTTGATGAGGCAGGATTAGACTGCTTTTACGCGACAATGCGCAAACGCAGCGCGTCCCTGATGCGTCGGGTGCGGGCCAGCCCCAACAATATCCTGCAGATGATAGCACGTAGGGTGGATTGCGCATATTTACGGCACTGTTGTGATATGCACAAGCCAATCACTACCATTCTATGGTAACGAAACTCGTAAAATAGCGTACAGGTAGGTAATTTATTTCTTAATTTATTTATTTTTATTGTCAAACATGTTAATTATAATTTTAATTTAGTTCTTATTCTATTTAATATTGATTTAATTGTATTGTATTCTGTTCATAGTATGGGTCTATGATATCCGAATTAAATGTTTTTTTTTAATTGTTAAAAAAAACTGGAAAATACAGAAGTGTTATTACCCGACTGCCGAAGGAGAGGAGGGTTATTTGGTTATTTATCTTCAAGGGATTGCACACTGAGTACCTATTGCAGTGTGAACAGTCAGCGATCAAGTATGTGTCTTTTATTTACACAACATCCACATCTACTTAGTAAGTTTCTCGAACAAGACAATACTCTCTCGCTCTAGTCGCTTTCTTACACGTCAGCAGGCTCAGAATATTCTGCTAACCTATGTAAATAGTAAATTAACACATTCAGTGCCGGGAACCCGACTATCGGGTGCATACGCCGTAGGCGCTTTCCACTACATACGAGGAAAACCACGAGATCGGCTACGCGCTATTACTCTCGAATGGAATGTTTCTTGGCACTGAATGTGTTATAGACAGCTGCTTACCGGAAAATTCCGAGAGATGGCGCTTTGCTTAGTCCGAACTAGCTAACATTTGGTCAACGTAGACTTGTTAACCATTTTGCTACGTATTCAATAAGCCACTATGTGTACTCTTCACCACTAGGCACTGTTGTATTGTAATTTTTGCGAGGAATCTCTAGCAGATTCCTTAATACTTTCACTGCCAGGAACCCGCCTAACGGGTGCCTACGCCGTAGACGCTTACTGCTACATACGAGGAAAACGACGGGATCGGCTACAGGCGTAGCGGTTCCTGGCAGTGAATCTGTTACACATTCAGTGCCGAGAACCGGACTATCTAAACATGAAAACATATGCCTCAAGCTGATTTTCGCGAGAATTTAAATTTTGTATGGCACTTACTATTTCCATCGAACGCGTTGAAAATTTCCCATACGAATTTCAATACTCGCCTCGCCTCGTCTCGTCTCGCCCCTCCGATGGAAAATCAGCTTCAGAGCGCCACGGACGATTTTCCCTCATATGTGGAGGGAACTTAACCTATTCAAGGGATTTACTGTCTTTCGGTACAAATGGAAAATCGTCAACACGAAATGACCATTTTGAAATTGGAACTAAAGTAACACCACACCATCAAAAGTGAATTTGGTGAAAATGTAATTTTATGTAAAAAAAAATTTCTTGTTCAAAACGAGTCTAGTCCAAATGGAATTTTGTCTAGTAGAAATAGGTCCATAATAATATAAACACGTGCAAATTGAATGTTGTCTAATCCCTTTATAGGGCACAATCTAAATTTCATAGCCAAAATGAGAAATGAGCACCTGTTACGGTAGTACTCTTTATTATACTGTGGTTAAGGTCATGTTTTTGTATTTTATATGGGCCAGAGTTTTTAGGGCTACACAATAGTAAGAGACTTGAATTATGAATCAATTTTAACTTTGCCCGTTAAAGGGTTTAAATAAACATATTTTTTTTATGAAAATCAACTATTTTATACAAAATTCGTACAGTTATAACGTATTTCCGATTGTCATGTTTTTGGAGTGTATGTTGGAATTCCATATGGACTTTTTTCTTTCGACCTTATATCAAGTATGTACATTTTATTTTTGGAAATAATGACATTTTAGTATTATTATTATTATAAAAGAGAAATGGCAGCCTCGAGGGCCTTTGCCAGAGTCAGTAAGTGTATAAATTAACTACGAATAACGAATCAAACCATTTTAAAATCAAATAGACGTGACTTCGCCAAGATGGCGACCCCAGATCTTTAGTATTATTCCGGCGACCACTTTCCATGTCAACGACTTTCAAATTGACATAATTCAGATTCAACCAATTATTTTGAGTTCTCAATTTTCCATTTGTGCTGAATGACAGTACCTAAATCATTAAGGCGGTGCATTGGAAATTATCGCGTGCTTTGAAACGCCGTTCTGACTATATTAAGAAACAATAAGGTCTGATTTTCAGATATATGATTCTTGACTATATGATTGTTTATCTGATTTTATCGATACATCGATGCTTATCTAAAACAACTCTGTATCTCAAAAACTGTGTTTTTTCAGGGCAGAGGTTTAAAAAAAACACAAAAAAGATAGTGTTATATTTTTTTATTAAGATAACCAATTTAAAATCTTCTTTTAGTAACAGTTTCCTCTGTCATCCAGTTATTTAAACCCAAGAAAATAAAAAGAAAACAACAAAAAACTACACAAAAAAAACTCAAAAATGTACTAGTTTAGAGTTGTGACACGATATTTATATACTTTGGATAAGTTTTTATGTGCACTAACGTCTCAATAGAAAATAATTCGAAAAATTATTTTTTTCTTATGAATAATAGTGTAATATTTGTCTTTAAGACAAACGTATATGTAAAATATTAAAAGAATACTGACTTATTTTGCTTTGTTTCTCAAATATTATTTTTTAATATGGACAATAATGGCCTTAAACGACATACATCACAATAATACTTAAACTATATGGACAATAACGGTATAGTTTAGTTTACAACATTACAACACTTGGTCTGGATGTAAATTAGTAACTCTTTTTTAAAGATTCAAAGATAATATATTATTATGGACTTTAAGGCTCCATAAAAATGTTTTGCACGCCTGCACGCAGGCTGAATGCACTGGACGATTATATTGTATTTTTAAGAACTATGTAACTGCATTCCGAGCAAAATAAAAATCTTTGAATCTTTGAAATCTTTGAACCTCGTGGGGGGCCTAGCTACGAAGCGCCATCCGGTACGTGGTCACATCTCGAGAACCTTTCCGCCCCAACGGCCATCGGTTCTACGTGCAATGTGCCCAGCCCATTGCCACTTAAGTTTAGCGATTTGGAGGGCTATATCGGTTACCCTGGTTTTGCTGCGGTAGCCTCATTTCTGATGCGATTGCGCAGAGAAACTCCCAGCATAGCCCTCTCCATTGCTCTTTGGGTGACTTTGAGCCTTCTTCTACGTTTCCGTGTCATACGTCATCACACAGTGAGGTAGTGGTAACACACACTGGTCAAAGACTCTCGTCTTGAGACATTGCGAAGTATTGGACGAAAAGATGTGCCGTAGGTTCCCGAATGCTGCCCAGCCGAGTCGGACTCTTACTCAAAGTTGGACCTATCTAACTTGAAAGTCTGAAGAAGTCTTGAAAGTGTCCGATTGACATGATTTTTGTCTTATCCATGTTCATCCTTAGACCAACTCGCTCGGAGGCTTTACTGAGGTGATGACCTGACTTGAGTACTATGCTCGATGGAGCATAGTACTCAAGTCCTCCATGGTCTCAGCCAAGACTACTATATCATCAGCAAACCAAAGGTGATTGATGTACTCGCCGTTGATGTTGATGCCTAGCCTTCTCCAGTCTAGAGTCTTGATAACGTCCTCCATTGCAGCGGTGTACAGTTTTGGGGAAATAACATTCACTTGCCTAACACGCCGCTGTAGCGGAATACGTTTCAAGCTCCGATCCTGGAGTGGGACTGACATAGTGACGTTCTCGTACAAACACTTCAGTACTTCGATATAAAAAATAAAATAAAATAAAAATCGTTTATTTCGGACCATATAAAATCCATATTTTGTTAGTAGGGCTTACAATCTATGTTAATTTACATAAGTGAAAAATTTAAAAAGTTTAAAAATAAAAATAAAAACATAAAGACGGCATATTAGGGGCGAGGCTTGCCCATTGCCCTACTTAGCCCTCCCAATAGCCACATCGACCCAGTATTTAGTGAGCGGGCAGTCGAGACGCTCGGCCAACATCCTCAGCATGCCGTTGCTGCTGCCTCGCACACGCCTTAGCAGTGAGGCTATTCTTTTCCTTCTGATGGCATAGAAGTCGTCCATCCGCGCCTCGGCGAACATTCCAGACGCACTGCAGTGTTTCGGCAGCCTCAACAGCAATCTGAGGACGTTGTTGTACTGTATACGCACCGTATTATATGCCCTTTGTGAGAATCTCACCCACAGGCTGCACGTGTAAAAGGTCTGACAATATGCTTTGAACAGCGTCAGTTTCACCTGTGTGATATAGCGGCAGTCTACTTTTCACCGCTGGAGAGACTGTAGTACATCCCAGGTTTCGATCGAATCGAAAGCTTTCTCCACGAACGCTAAGCAGAGAGGCAAGTTTTACTTTCCAGTCTTCTGTATAACCTGACGGAGCGTATGAATGTGGTCTACAGTACTAAAACCTCTTCGAAAACCGGCTTTTTCGGGAGGCTGGAAGTCACTAAGCCAGCATGCGAGGCGATTCGTAATGACTCTTGAAAACAGCTTGTAAACATGACTCAGAAGTGAGATGGGTCGGTAATTCTTCAGCAGGGTTTTGTTCCCCTTTTTGAACAACAGCACCCCTTACCTCTGTTCCACGCCTTTGGCGTGCTCCCTTCCAGTAGGACGGTGTCGAACAACTTCTGAAGGGTCGTAAGGATCGGTTTTCTACCCGCCGTCGTGAGTTTGGCTGTAATTCCGTCTTCACCGGGTGCCTTGCTGTTCTTAAGCTGTTTCAGAACCATTCTAATCTCGTACAGGCTGATGTCCGGGATGTCGTCGGTAAAGTGTCGGGTTGGTCTAGCTAGGGTCTTTCACCAGACCAACTTCGGGTCTGCGAGTTGACGTGTATACGATATGTATGACGTGTAAAAACGCACTCACTGAAAAGCTCAGGTTTGGAAAAAACGAATCTCCAGTCCTCAGTTTTTTACCTTGCGAGCTGGCTCTGCCCAATAGACTCGATCGAGATCTCGTGCGAACACATTAGAGCCCTTATTTCTCTCGATGGCCTCTTCAATACGGTTCGTAGTGAATTGGCGCAGATCGCGGGTAAGGGACTTGGAGATCTGTTTATTTAGCTGCCGGTATAAAGTCGCATCGTTTGAAGACTGCAGAATCATTTGACTCCTTTCCTTCATGAGCTTCTGAGTGGAGCTAGAGAGCCTTTTAGTTCTGTTGGCCCGCTGGGCCTCGAAGAACATAGACCCAGTGGCACGAACAGGTTCCACAAAACCTAGGCAATGGAAACGGTTTTGGAGTTCCAGCTGAAAGCTCTCGGGGTCACCCAAAGGGCAATGGAGAGGGCTATGCTGGGAGTTTCTCTGCGCGATCGCATCAGAAATGAGGCTACCCGCAGCAGAACCATAGCAGATTTCGGATATTTTTTCCAGTTCGCGTGTTCATTTCTATAACCAAAGTATAATATAGTCAACTGAAAGAGTTACTGAATCTTTGACACAAATTCATCCACGAAAGTGAGGCAGGACAAACCCTTAAATAGTGTCCATAATAAAAATATAATAGTTATTGTTATTATACCACTTTTTATACAAAACAGAGACGCACACGAGTAGTCCCCATGTACATGGAGCATGTAGTAGGTATGTATCTTATACTTATCTTATTTGATATTACAAAATAAATAAATATTAGAGGTTAATAATATCTTACACAAATCGAACTAGGCCCATAGTTAAGTTCAATAAGGCTTGATTATTATTTTAATTGATATGAATACATACATACCTTTTTTGCAATACATATAACATCTAAATAAGTTTATCATCGTGCTGCTTATCTATTTATAGTGGCTTTTCTCGTTTTGAATCAAGAAACTAAATGCATATTTATGATGAACATAGTCCAAATTCGTATAGTATACCAATAATGAAGTAAGTCTTATGTAGTATAGGGGCTTATTTTGCTTACATGAACAACCCAACTTTCATTATTTTCGTGAATACTCGTTTATTTGTTGTTAAGTCAAAACATCGGTACTTACTGTTTAACGGAAAGTGTCCCATCCATGAATAATCCTATATTGCACAAAAATTCGCTAGTGTTCCACTGAGCTATTTCGCGTAATGCCGCTGTTGTACAAACAAATTGATGTGTTTTAACGAATTATTTGGGGATGTGCCGGTAGTCAACAAAAAAACGTGGTGACGGCGTCGATCGCTATGGCTCATCTGGCCTACGGACGGTCTTCCAGATAAAATGACGTCGACACCCCACCAATGGCATAACGGCACAATGCTGCCACGGTGGCAATTTTTTGAATTAGAACACGTGAGTCTTAGTCACGATAAACTTTAACGTGTTCTGCGTCTAGTCTTATGCTTAGTAGCAAAACGGATTATTTCGCGATACCGACTTGTTTTAGATAAGCGTCGACATGATTGCTTAAAATTTAATCGATAGAAAAAAAATCCAATGTTGGGTCTGTATTTTCCTTTTTTTACTCAGTCTACTCAAACGATA
This sequence comes from Epinotia ramella, assembly GCA_947578815.1. Lineage (NCBI taxonomy): Eukaryota > Metazoa > Arthropoda > Insecta > Lepidoptera > Tortricidae > Epinotia > Epinotia ramella. The sequence continues at coordinate 23,976,875 of OX388205.1, forward strand.
CATTATTTTACGACACAATCAAGTTAATACTATAGCACTTTATCTCATCTAAAATCTCACTTTAAGAAAATTAAATAAAACTTCACTAAGTTAGGTATTTATCGAAATTTGTCCAAAAAAGCCATTCCCGAAGAGTGTTACATCTCTTTTCCTCGTGCGCGGAAGACATCAGCGTGTCTCTGTCTGGGGGGCGTGTTCGACTCAAATCAAGGCATCGCCTTAAAAGGCCAATGACTTATGTGTCATGCTTGTAAGCGGTTTTCGCTACAAAGCGGGCAAATGCTTCACACCTAGCGTTCCTTGTCCTCGGCTACGGACTACGGTGAAAACGAACGTAGCTTTGCAGTGGATAATAATTATGTTGTCTGTCTAAGGGTGGTATTCCACTTCTCCAAGATCTTTGTCCTATGTGTATTTGCATCTCACATTTTGCTTAAAGAGTGAGCGAGCCGCAATGCACATTGGACAAAGATGTTGGACAAGTGGAATACAACCACTTGGAGTGTTCCAATCCCCATTCTGGTTGCGATCTTCTGAAATAAAATAGTTTCATCAAATGGTGTTGTAGTATAATATATTGAGACAAGAGACAGATTTACCACTTTTGGCCTTGATTATATTAGTATAGGTACTAGCGACCCGCCCCGGCTTCGCACGGGTACTATATTATGCATATAAACCTTCCTCTTGAATCACTCGATCTATTAAAAAAACCGCATCTAGATCCGTTGCGTAGTTTTAAAGATCTACGCATACATAGGGACAGACAGCGGGAAGCGACTTTGTTTTATACTATATGTAGTGATAAGGTTTAAAAGTGGTAGACCACTCGGCTTTCTGTACAGTCGCGTTCAAAAACATGTTTTCGCTTTTCCACCTTATTCCGCTGCAAAGTACTATACCTACATCTCTTTGTTGTCGACTGTACCAGCGCCAAACGAAATAAATGGAAAATAAGTATTTTATTGTGCAAATAGGCCGTAAGGGCACTTTTACATATCAAACGGGATAATCTGTATAGCTTCGTTAGTTTGTATGTAGTTGTAGGGGTTCACCTCCGGACCAACCGATTTCAAGAAATCTTTAAACTGTTTATATTTATAACGGACTTTCTGGAGTTGCCTGCGTTCCTTGCCTCCTTCCTCGCGAGCCAGTTTACAGTAAAAATAAATCTTACAAAAATAATACTGGTGCTTCAGAAGGGCCCCGAACACCGATTTTATTTTATGAACTATCATAAAAAGCTATTTTATGTAGCCTACGCACAGATAAAATTCCGACCGTGAGAAGTCCGAGAAGTCAGTTTTTTTGGTCACCCTACACCGCATGACTTATTGTGAGAGAAGTGTGTCCTGCCCCTTTGAGGTCCAAGGTGTCAAAGAATGTTATTTTTCCCGTACAGGTTACGAATAGAAGAGGAGATTTTCGTGGTTGATCCCATGGTAAAAGTTGTTCAGTATATAACTTTCTGGCAAACGGCGGGAATCATCCGTAGCAAACGGCGGTCGGTTACTGAAAAGCTTTTCCCAGCTTTACCTTACAACGCGCGTTATCGGAAAACCCCTCATAGATGGCGCTGTGCCGAGACGAAACTAGCTAACAGGGGGTGAACGTGGAATCGTTAGGGCCGGCCTAGTAACGGCCCTTGGTCATAATAATATTATGTTTTTTAGGGTTCCGTAGTCGCTTAGGAACCCTTATAGTTTCGCTTTGTCTGTCCGTCCGTCCGCGGATAATCTCAGTAACCGTTAGCACTAGAAAGCTGAAATTTGGTACTAATATGTATATCAATCACGTCGACAAAGTGGTAAAATAAAAAGTGATATTTTTATTTTTATTAGGGTACCTCCCCTATACGTAACGTGGGGAGTGTTTTTTTTTTTCATTTCAACCCTAACCTGTGATATATTGTTGGATAGGTATTTAAAAATGAATAGGGGTATGCTAAAATATTTTTTTGATAATGTTAATATTTTCGGAGATAATCGCTCCAGAAGTAAAAAAAAATGTGTCCCCCCCCCCTCTAACTTTTGAACCATAAGTTTTAAAAATATGAAAGAAATCTCAAAAGTAGAACTTTATAAAAACTTTCTAGGAAATCTATTTTGAACTTGATAGGTTGAATAGTTTTTGAAAAAAATTACAAAAACTACGGAACCCTACACTGAGCGTGGCCCGACACGCTCTTGGCCGGTTTTTTGTCTAATTTTTGACGTGGAATCCATAATGATATATTTGGCCTTTAATCCATTTTAAGACTCTTGTGAATCAGTTATCAGTTTCGGTACCGCGCAAAGACGAAAATCTGAAACCATAAGACATGGACATTTTCTTAGGAGCCTCGAAACCGATTTTAGAAAAATAAAAGCTGCATTCAATGATTTAAAATATCCTCATACACGGTTGGGAATTAAACCCGGGCAAATCTGTCTAAAAATCGAAGTTCGTTTTATTGTGGAAAATAATAGTGCTGGTTGTAAGGAACAATTATTGTTCATCTGTTCCTACGATCACAGAAAAAAATACTAATTTTATAATTTGATCTCCCCGTACAAACAGTATCCGGTCCCTACTATGAAACGTATGTATGTATGTAGCATTTAGTATGGGCATTTCGATGTATTACAGTTATTAAAAGATTGGTGTAAATAATGAAAATATAAACTGCTTTCTTCACAGTCGCGCTGGCACTAGTATTCAGTAAAATTAATCTATCATAAAGCGACCAACTACCTAGAATATACAGTAAAACTACAAAAACTAGGCGAGCACTAACAGTGCCAACAGCCAGCACCATTCGTCACTAGAACTCACCCACGATCATTTCCCGCCATCACGCATTCAAACTGATTTATTTTATTTTTATCAGCAGATGCTGCATTAGTCACAAATCGATTCGATCGTAAACCTCATTCAGCTGTCAAACTAAGCTGCTGAGGAAGCGTGCGTTCTCATGGATGCTTTGGCATCCATCCATTTTATGCTTGGCATCCATAGGCGGCAGTAAGTGCTTGCTACAACAATACAAACACTATGCCAGATGCTATGCTGCCCAGCTAGTAGCATGGACGCGTTTATATTGGACATATAGCATTCGTCCCAAGGGAGTGCGAGCGGGATGAATGTTTTATGTCCGATATATAAACGCGACCGCGCTAACTAGGGCAGGAGTCATGGGAATAGGTTCGCTGTCGCGACTCTCAATTCTCATCCCGATGTGAACCCTAGTGACGTAGTGACGTCATAGTTTGTTTGTCCATGAATATAACGAACTTTGGTTAGTGAACTATGACATCAGGATAAAAGTGACCAATTGCGAATAATTTAGTAAATTTTATCTGAACTAGGTTTATAATACCTAATTCATAAGGTTTATAAGTAAACTAACACCCTGTGTTAATAGGTGTTCTTTTGTTTCGCACTTGCACTTCAAGAAAATCTACAGGGTATCCTAGCGTCACACCGCCGCTGCCACTGCAGTGGATTCTCGTGCCTCATATAACCAGTCCATGTGGTCAGGTTGGCAGGTAGTTTGTGTAGGCTGTATCTCTCGTCCCAGCCCCAGGACTCATGACAAACGGACCAAGGCACGGTAAACGAGCCGCTGGAGCCCCGTCCGCAAATACTGTGGCGCCTGAAAGCTGTAGACTAGCAGCTGGCTCTGCCCAGTGCCTAAAAATAACGCGCGCCCGTCAGTACCGCCGCTACACTCGCGCGCGTCGCCCGCAGCGCCCGTGCATCGCAACCATGGCGGAGACAATTGAAGAAACGTACGAGAGCGCGGTCACCCGCAAGGTGGTCCGCACTAGCCTCAAGATAGAGGAGGTGAGGATCCAAAAGTTTTATGTTACCATTCGGCGCCCGCCGGTGAACACGCGCACCGACGCGGAAACGAAACGTCTGCCGCTGTCCCTCTTGTCCGGTTTCCGGCTTATTCCTGGAACTGTCTTGTTCCATGTGCCGGTACTATGGTATGCGAAGGTCCGTACGTCAGTGAAGGAAGTGCGCGATGCGCTATGATTTGTGGTGTTTTAAATAGAACAGTTGAATGAAATTTTCCGTTTCCACCTTGACTTGTGCAACGACCCGCCCCGTGCTTCCGTGACCTTGCGGACGCACAACAACTCTTCACAATGATCTGCTCGACACATAGGTACACTTTACACTACACTAGCTTAAGCGTAGATAGGTACTCGTAACAAAACTACATCTCTCATTAGATTTGAAACTCAGAAGACTCTAATTTCTGAAGAATTTTCGAGCCGGCATGCGACATGCGACCTCTTCTGTCAGTCAGAAGACCAAATGTATCTTTGTTTTATTATCGATTCGCAATGCGACTATATTTTATTGATAGTCTATAACAAAGCTAGCTTTGTTTCCTTCTGAAGCGTTCAGCATACGTAGACTTAAATTCAACCGCCAATACGAGAAGACTAATACATTCCAATCAGACAAATGATAGGTCCCATCGGTCATATTCACTTAAGGGCGGACCTAAGGACAAATGTCACAATCAATCTTCGAAGCACTCCCAAACAACAGTCTGTCATAAATACGATGAATAACGTCACAAGTTCGTTTAAAATACAACAGCATTTCAAATTCTCTTCAACTGATGACGTAAAACACGTTAGGTTTAAAATATTACTGAAATACATTACTTACGTTCTATGAACGTTCACTAACAATCTTGGTACAATTCTGATACTACGAGTTACACTAATAAGAAACAGTTACTTTTTGCCTATGAATGCGTAATCAACTAATCAAAATGTTAATCAATTGCAGTAGTTAGGAATTAATTAGAGAAATCATCGGAGCAAATACGCAAACGTTGCGCCCAATGTCTGAGTGACAGACGCATGAACAACATGAACATAAGAACTCGTTGAATCAAAACTATTATGTGAAAAAATATTGTTTTTACGCTATCTAAGACTTCTCAGTCCAAAGAAGCATTAAATCAGTCTTGCGTGACAACGAGTTAACCTATACAAACCAAAACATATTACGAAACAGTTCATCTATTATTATCGATACACTAGCTAAGGATGTTGAGATGCAAGTGTTTAATGAAGTAAGGGTAGTCCATAGCAGCCCTCAAAAAGGGAATAAATTGAAATAAACTTCAGATTTTTGGTGATCTAACAATGTGTTTGTCGGTCCGGTCGTGAGCGCTGCGGAGGAAAAACGCGACGGGCATATTTTCGTCTTGGCTCCCATCCTAGTTTATCTGCTACATTACGATGTTTATCCACAATACGAATGTGTGCATTAACGAATGTGTGTCTGTACCGCTTATTATGTAGTTAGTTGCTCGGTGACATTCGGTTTTTACTTTATTGAAAGAAAATACTTCGATAGGTAGCGTATGAACAGTCAGCGCCGAAGTAGCTACGCAAAATACGAGTAACACACTCAAAACAGTCCTTAACCTCATGACATTAAAGTCTTGTGTTGATAATTTTGCACTTTGGCCCGATTGCGACTTTTGCTGCTGGCTGTATGGAAATATGGCAGCATGTGAAATGTTCATCACGCCTGAAAATATAAAACGCTTTGGTAACTGTTAATCCAATATGATGAGAGGTTACGCAATTATTACGTACCTATATGTTTATTACGTGTATAAAACGTGTACATAAATATGCACCGATTTTAGACAGCTAGGACGTAAGTCACAATCATGGAATATTTTACCTTAGACCAGATTTAACCAAACTGGAGTAACTATGAGGTTAGAACTCATATTGGCATGCAGCATCTAGCAATAAACTCTACTCTAATCGAATTACTATTTAGTCAAGTGGAATTAGTCTAATAGTACAATCCTGTCTATCTGAAATAATATTTTTCTAAAATTATGTGTAGGTAGGTACACGGAATTCTCGACTTATGAGTTAAAATCCGAATAAATATCGCTCTGTTCTATTCAATCAAATGAGTAAGGTACTATACTACAACATAATTAAATTGCAAAATTTCTAATGAAGACAATGTTGTCTTCATTAGAAAGTTTTATCTGTATAAAACTAAGTTTCATCGTATAGTAATATGCAGCCTAATTTTAGATAATTCTATTGTATTCTATCAAATGAGTAGGGTAGGTACCTACAACAACATTAAATTTCAAATGAGACAACATAAATCTAAGGTAAGCCAGGGTTCATTGACATTGGGAGTTTGGTTGCTCAGTGGGTGGTCGAATGACACTGTATTTCTAAACATCAGCCGAAAGAATGATTGATTACAATTTTAAAGATACAACCTAAACCCAGGCGAGTTGTAAAACTCGGTAATTAAGGTCAAATGTCGTTCTTGGTAATGTGTTAATTAGCAATAACAAATTTGATGATGATGAACCTAGTTAATGAAGATCGGTCTCCACATTTAAATATATACTGGGGACTAATCGAAACAAACTTAGTTTCTCTCATGGTGACTAAAACATGCCCAAAATCCCCACCAAAATCTTAAAATTTATGAATTATGAAAGATGAATGCCTCAGTTTGAAAGTCAAATCGCGCCACTGATGTTGTACGATATCTTCTGAGAGCGCAGATAGTGTTTTGTGACATTGCCTATTTATTCATATACCTGGGTTATAGCATAAGTTGTCATTTAATTGGACAATTGGACATTTTACAACAAACATGGCTACATAGTCGTGATGTCTCGGGTTGTCATTGAAAGTAGTGGAATGGCGCCCCAGACGTACATTAATGGCGTCAGCCTATGACACTAATTTACGATCTTGATTCATGGCATGCATATGTGTGCGAGCGGGGACTTGCACAGCATATCCAAATTTAGTATGATATATTGATGCTTCGCACGATGCGCGTATTAAAATCTACAAAAGGAAATGTAACATGTATTAGTGGTGTATGGGGTTGGACGGTGGCGCCATTATGTTTTGTGAAAACTTTGATGCCTTGCTACGTAAGGTAAAATATCTTTGTGTGATAAATAAATATGAAAATCTAGGTGTTTACTAAGCAGAAACATTCGCTAACGATTCAAAATTTCGATCAAAGTGGAAAATTGAAAAAATATTCGCTAGTGGCGAATAATTTTTCAATTTTCCACATTGATCGAAATTTAATTTGAAAATATTTTCTTGAGTCAGTGAACCTACCGTGAATACTCGCAGATCGAACACTTATCTCCGCCTATATCGCTTGAAAAGGGCGAGTGTGATAGAGATACTATAACTCGATCTTCGATGTCATAGCCCTGGGTTTTTTGTGTATATGTACTACTCTTCTGACGATGCTATTGCATCTTAGTGTCTGCAAAATGTCTGTCGCCCATTAAATGTCAAAGTTATTAAGCGTGCATTCACGAACTAAAGACCAACGTTAAATTACAAAGATTTATACCCTGGTCGTTTCCCAGAAAGCTCAGTACGCGTGTGCGTTGCGCGATGTTTTAAACCGGGCAATCTACAAATACACTTCTACTCTAACTCTCGTTCATTGCAGAACAGTTTAACGAGATTATCAGTTACTCAACTGTATACAACTAGCTAGCCGCGCGTCTCCGCCCGCGAATTGCAAACAACGCAGCGCGTGATAAATTATAGCCATGCCTATCCCGAAGATCTATTGTGTTTTTTTTTAATCGGATAAGTAATTCTGGAGATAACCATCATACAAACTTACAAAGGTACAACCTGACAACGTTTAACTATTTATTATACTTGTGGCTCTGTTTCCAAAAACTGAATCAACCCAAAAAATATATATAATCAAACCTGCTCATAAAATTTCACGGGATTTTCAACCGATAGAAATGCGGACAGGATGCAGCGGGACATCTGGATATACGAAATATAGTTTGGCCAAGCTGAAACGGAGAACTTCCTATAGTTTAGATGAAGCTTAAGTCAGCAACAAAGCTATGTTCCACACGGACAGAAGGACAGACTGAAGGCAGATGGATTTGCACACAAGTCAACTCTATCATAGTAAAGCTCCTAATTATAATGGTTAATAATTTGTATGGTTTTGCGGTTATTGTAAAGACAAGAAGAAGATGTGAGATAGGGCACAACGAAATGTCATCCCGCTCGAATTTGGAGCAGCCCAACTGGGGCCTCCGCCTTGCAGAAGACCACAGCCATAATAACACTACTACTTGCTCTATAGTAGTGTTGTGTTCCTGGAGGTGAGCAAGGTCGCCAGAGCTCCCGAGGATGCGTTGTGTTGAGAGCGAGGGAATTAATTCCTTCAGCCGGCAACGCCAATGTTACTCCTTTGGAGTTGCATGCGTCTATAGGCGTCGTTACCATCAGGCGGGCCGTACGCTTGTTTGCCACCGTCGTTGTATTAAAATAAAAGACAAGTTAGACCAAATGTCATATCGTCGGGGATAGTGCGAAACCGCGTAACTAGCACTGGTAAATAGTGCGTATCTACACAACACCCATAGTGCGAAACCGCGTAACTAGCACTGGTAAATAGTGCGTATCTACACAACACCCATAGTGCGAAACCGCGTAACTAGCACTGGTAAATAGTGCGTATCTACACAACACCCATAGTGCGAAACCGCGTAACTAGCACTGGTAAATAGTGCGTATCTACACAACACCCATAGTGCGAAACCGCGTAACTAGCACTGGTAAATACTGCGTATCTACAATAAAACTCAACTTTACAGGAGAAGCTTGGTATATTCTAATTAGGATTTTACGTTCGTTGGCGGGAAATCTTAATTTGGCTATATTTGTTAGATACGCGGTATTAACCAATGCCAGTTACGCGGATTTGCCCTATGGGCACAGGGCATGTTGTATCCACTAGGAAAGTTACGCGGTATTGCACTATCCCCGACGATATACAATTTTAGACATTACTTACCGACAGGTCTAGCGGGTCTTTATGAAAGCAGGGATTGGTCCTGACTTTAGTTGAGTTACGGACGAGTGGCGAAGAGAGGCCTAAGACAGCGATTACAGACTGAAAATGATGACGGTTATGAGTTGATCCACTGAATTATTCAATCTCATGTGTAAACATTACGCTAACTACGCCCCGCGGTTTATTTAGTCACAAGGCCTCATAGCATACAGCTGCTATATATTGCTCATTGATTAATTACTTTTAACATTTCTGCAACATATGAATACAGGTTGTATTAGTAGGAGTAAGTTTAAAAGCATAAAAACTGCATCTTTACAAGCTTTTATTTAGTTTCACTTTGTTCTTAGTCTGTCTGTATCAAATCTTGCAAATTAAATTTGACCCACTTCCTTGAAATTTTGGGTATAGGTATAGTTTGGATGACAATTCAATATTATGGTACCATCGAGCTGATCTGATGATGGAGACAGAAGGTGGCCGTGGGAATTCAGTACTGAACCGACGTAACCCCGTTGAGTTTGGGCTCGTTAGAAGTCGGCAATAAAAGCTTGTACCAACAATTTTTTTTTTGACAGAAACTTGTTTAAATATTTTAAACGCCCTTTGGTGCACGTCGACTTTTTGAATCGATACAAACGAGTTTCACGAATGCGCGACTGTCGCGCAACACTTGCTATAGATTACTTGTTAAAACCATCTGCGGGGCTAGCATAACTGCATGACGCCGCGCCGCGACGCGTGTTGAGAAAGATCTACCTTCCTCTGTCTAATTTGCACGGTGCGAGTGAGATAAGAGACGCTCAGTCGCGCGGGAAGCGACAGAGCAGCAAGTTGTGCTAGACGTATGACTTGTTCTAGAAAGAGACGACTAGTGTCTGTCGCCGCGAGACAGCTGGCGCGCCGTCTTGGTGATAGCCTTGCTGTATTTCTGCGTTTGTATCGCGTTTATAGCGTTGTAAATAGTCGCGTGTGTAACCGCTCTTAAGGTGGTTTTCCACCGGATGAGCGCGGATTGAATTGATTTTTTATTTGCACGCTAAATTGAAACGTATTGCCGTACTATTAGAATGCACATTACACTGAAGAAATTTTCCCGCGATGTCAAGCGCTTGAAAACAATCTTCAGTGTGATTTGCACTCTAACAGTACAGCAGTACGGTTCAATTTAGCGTGCAAATAAAAAATCAATTCAATCCGCGCTCATCCGGTGGAAAACCACCTTTAACCATAGAAAATCTCTCGATTCTCTCTCTTATTATTCCTTATCCTCTAAAACGATCGAAGCGTTGATGCTGATTTGACGTCCATGGACAACAATCACCCTCCGTACTGTAGGTGAAGTGAATTCCATGTTCCATATTTTTATCACAGTTAAAAATATCGATCGACGACGTTACAGTGTTCATTTTGATTGCCCACAGAATACTTACGCTTAATTGACGTCAGCCATGTTGTACGAACGCCTGAAAAAACATTGGTTACAAAATCTTCAAGGAAAAACATGGAGAAACTATAATTACAAAATGTAGGTTACGGAATCTTTAACAAAAAACACGCACGATAAATATTTGATGCAAAATTTTGTCCATTTGTTTTGATTAAAATTAATAATTTGCTTTATGAACAAAATACCCACTCCGATTGTACAGTCGCCATCAGATATATCGGAGTGGACAAAGTGCTCACAAATATCTAAACTCGTCTTTAATACTTTCCCCCTGGGCGGCCCATTAGGCCCCCAGTGAGGCGCAGCAGGCCTAACAAGGACAAAAAAAAAAGCCTCGACAATAGAGACGTGTTCAGATATTTGTGAACACTGGCCGCTCCTATAATTCCTGTATCGCAATAATTGGTATGAAAGGTATTTTACCGCTCTCATTAAAGACACGAATGTTGATTGGAAGAAATTTCTCTAGGCACTTGCACTGTTATTAGGCATTTGTGGCACGAAATGATTAATTGGAACAATTAGCAAATCAAGCGGGATTAGAATGCTTAGAGAGCTATTTATGTAAATGATATAGGTATGTAATTTATGCCATCATTTCATATGACTGAATAAGGTATTTGACAAAAGTTAAATCTACTTATTTTAATGAAACGTCAAAAACGCTCCGTTAGTATGGAATATGTAGGAATTACCTGCCTGTGACGTCACAATCAAACAACGTGCTTTTTGTTAGTTTTCACGAATTTAAAAATTCTTAAAATAGCACACATAAATTAAAGATTGATACTTTCGTAAGGTTTATCTGTTGCTAATGAAAAAACAAATTTATACATAACTTACCGTTTAGAGTTCGATTGATAATATTTGAACCGTGAGAAATATTTCCGATCGTGCACAAAATAGGTTTTAAAAGTACTTTATTTTCACTGTGGTCAAATTATTTGTCATAATCAGTATCAGTATTTTTAACCTATAAAGCGCCAATCACGTCACACATGCGTCAGAGCGCTACATGCTCTTTTCGCTACATATGGAGTTTAAGCTTCTACTGACTACGGCGTAGCAGAGCTACGAGCGTAGCGCGGCGGTAAATGGGTTAAGAGGCTGACAAGACCTAATTTGGTGAAATTGATGTTATTTAAAGCAGTTTTTTAAGAAAAACTGTTTGTTCTAGCACATCAAATAAAATATATGTTAATATTCACAATATTTCAAAGACCGTAGACGGGCTCGATACATAATTTGACGAAATCGGCTCGATAGAAAATAATTGCAAAGATTGGTCTTAAAATCACATTAAACGGTTCTATGTCTTTATTTTTTTGACGTATGGGTCTGAAATTAAAAACACGAAGTCAACATATTCATACCTAAACCGCTAGCGAGTCATATTTCACAAATAATCCACCCTTTTTTTTATTTCAATATTTATGTACTAATTTATCTTCAAAAACCGGGCCGCCCAGTAACACTCGCTCTCGTTTACTCCGATACAAATAGACAGTGCGCGCGCTATCCAAAATCCTCAAGGGCATTTTGGTGTTGACAGCGTCTTAACACAGTCTAGTTACCGACTTAGATATAATGGATCCCATTGTGTAACAAAGTTACATATTATTCTGCATGTCGTTTTAAAATGAAAACCAAACTACGTTACACCCCGTTCACACTGCGTCAGTTTCCGTGTATCGGGGCCTCCCGGGCATCCCTCTTTTTCTCGCTTGCGATGTTTCGCCCGAGTGCGAAAGAGACGGATGCCTCCCGGACACGGAAACGGACGCAGTGTGAACGGGGTGTAAGTATGAAAAGTCGGGCGTCCTGAGTGATTCTTTACGCGCGCGCTCATGGGCTGCTGCTCTTCACACGTCACGCCTAACACAACTAGACCTCTATACCCACGCTTAGTTACTACGATCGCGGCGTCAAGACATATTCGTGAGATAGCGTTGAGGTGAGCTTAAAATAAGTTACAGAATAGCGGCGCTGGCGACGCCTAAATCAATCCTGATCACCAGAGCCCGTAATTTTACCAAAGGTGATCCTTGTCAATCCTGGTGTCCTGGTGTCCTTGGAATCGACAGAACTCCTCAAATATTATCGGCCCACATACCAGCGATTGGGTTTTTTTCTCTAATAATCAACGCATTTGCGCTCGGAAATCAGTTCATGTGGTAAATTGGAAAATAAATGTGGAAATGTTCTCGTAGCTTGGCGGAGTACTAAATTGAAGTCGGTTAAAACTTTCTTTTCAAATTGATCGTTTTTCAATTACATTTTTATGTAGGTACCTAAAATTCATATACAATGTAAATTGTGACTGAGTAAATGAAATGGATCAAGGAAATATAGTGAGTGAACTTACATTACGCGAGGAAATTTACTGTATGTGATATCTCCAGTCCGCACCAGACCAACGTGCTTCGGAACTACTGCCCCGTTATTCTCTAACTTGTTTTAAGTTCACCTCAACGCTCACCCACAAATATATTTTGACGCCGCGATTCGTAGTAGCTAAGCGTAAGCAGAGGTCTAGTTTCTTTAGGCGTTACGGGTGAGACGCATGAGCGCGTAAAGAATAAAGGCCTCCACACACCGAACGCGGGTCGTGCGCGGCGCGGGTCGGGCGGTATCTCTCTCTCTTTCGCGCAGTAGCGCGGCGTCTCTACAGCACAGTAGCGCGGGCCCGCCGCGCCACTGTGTGATAGAGATAGTGAGAGAGATATTAAATGCGTTGGTAGTGAGAGAGATACCTACCGACCGCGCCGCGCACGACCCGCGTTCGGTGTGTGGAGGCCTTTACAGGCCTGTATATTTTCTAGTATCCATGAGAGGAGGCCTCTGCCGAGTATTGGGACGTATCAGAACGGCTATCACAAGACGGCGCGCGAGCTGTCACGATTTTTCTCGCACTATCCGTCTCTCTCTTATTAGAAAAGTTAGAAAGAGAGGTATAGTGCGAGAAAAATGTGATAGCCGTGCAGGCTGACGACGATAATGACGATGTAAAAATTAATTACGCAAAAGTAGATTTTATTCCCTATTGAACAAGGTTCGAAATCACCTACAAGTATTAGCCGGGGACTTGTACCAATGTACACGGTGTATGTCTTCTATTTAGAAACAGTAAACAACTGGAGCGGTACAGATATAGCTAATAAACGTAGTTTATAGGTGCATCTCGATTTATTCAACCTTTGGTGGTTATATTTAGTGTATCGACGCAATAGCAGGCGTTTAAACGGATTTACACTAATCTTTAAGAGTATCTACCACGTAGAGCATAATATAACGTAATAAACTACAGAACATGTATTTGCACTAAAGGTATAGAAGGTTCACTCTCTTAATGTTGATGTTAACTGTGAAATTTGCGCCATAAACAATACGAGGCAGTTGACGTAAGGGTTGCCGACAGATCACATAATCCATTTAATTTATGTTGGTTCTTACATAATATTAACACTTTCAGTGCCAATAACGCTCTGCTCGTAGGCGCTTTCTTCTACAAACGGTTATTCCCATATTATTAGTTTCGAGTGTAGCGCTACAAAATCTATGGCACTTTTTTAGGGTTCCGTACCCAAAGGGTAAAAACGGGACTAAAAATTAAATAAAAAAAATATTTAAGAGGGGCTCCCATACAACAAACGCGTTTTTTTTTGCCGTTTTGTCTGTCACCAGGCTGTATCTCAAGAACGGCGATAGCTAGACAGTTTAAATTTTCACAGATGATGTATTTCTGTTGCCGCTATAACAACAACAAAAAAAATATATTTAAGGAGGGCTGGCTCCCATACATCAAACGTGTTTTTTTTTGCCGTTCTTATAGATAATGGTACGGAACCCTCCGTGCGCGAGTCCGACTCGCACTTGGCCGGTTTTTTATAATTAATTTAATACACGGTCTTAGGATCAGGTACAGTGTTACATAATTATAAAACCACTATTTAAAAGCTTGGAGGTTTAGGCAATAGTTGGCGTAATCGCGCGGTTCATCCCGCGTTCCTTAAGTTAGTTTCATCAAATTGCATTTATTGACTACAATTACTTACCTACACTTATTCATCTAGACTTAGGTACTTAGTACTTTTTAAATAGCTTCTTACATGTGTTAACATTTAAAAAAAAGACCGGGTTGCACTCCGGAAGTGTTGGTAGAAGTGAATACTTGAATAATTTTAATTTTGCAAATCCGTTTGGGAGCTACGATACCACAGACACGTTATCTTATAACAGTTATAACACCCCTCTCTTTGCCTCGGGGGTTAAAAATAGATACGCGCGGTTCTTCGCGTTCAAGTCGGCAGCGGCGGCGGATCACAGCACGAGGCACGTGTGCTCGCGCGCGCGGTGCCGGCCCTCGACTGACTGGCGGCCCGGGGCCGAGCGAGCGATAGGGTTCTAACGCCTCTGGGGCAGAGGCGGATTAAATGTCGAGAGCGGCCTAGGCGGCCTCACACACACACACTCACACACTTCTAGCGGCTATAGATTAAAATTATAACGAAATATCCGCCGCGCCCCTAGGCATGTGCCTAATTTTCCTATATGGATCAGCCTCTGTTTGGCCCAATCATGTGAAAATGAAAACATTCTTGTTAAACCTATCGTTGTCCGTAAGTACCACTAGGAATGGAATAATCACTAAATTGATGCAGTTGGCTAACCGAAGTCTTGGTGTAACGAAACCAGCATATAATATGTAACCTTATCAGGGCCTAGTTTTGAAACTAGTATATACCGGTGTGAAGTTAGCGGCCAAAAGTTGGCGGCCAAATGTTGGAGCAAATCAGCCGCCAACATTTGGCCGCCAACTTCACACTAAAATTACCCTACCAACTTAGGAAGTCCGTATGAAATCTATCCATACATCACACTAATAGGGGAACGATAAGGCGATTCAAATCAGCTTGTAGTAGAGCTTTACCTTGTTTATTTTGGACTCAGCAGCCGAAATATTTCTAAAAGATTTGTAGACAACGATTAAATATATATTTTTTTTAGCTAATTTTTAGATAGAGGATTGGGGTCGCACTATAAGCATCTTATTACGAATCTAATAGGCTATACAAATCGACTTTAAGTAGAGCTGTACCTCGTTTTGTTTCGACGCTATGACTCAGCAGCCGAAATAATTGTAGAAGTATGGGGAGAACTATTTAAGATTTCCTTTTTTTTAGCTTACTTGTAGATCGATGATTGGGGTCGCACTATATGTGTTTTATTAAACATCTAATAGGCTATACACATCGCCTTTAAGTAGAGCTGTACCTCGTTTTGTTTCGACGCTATGACTCAGTAACCGAAATATTTGTAGAAGTATGGGGAGAACTATTTAAGATTTAATTTTTTTTAGCTCACTTCTAGATCGATGATTGGGGTCGCACTATATGTGTTTTATTAAACATCTAATAGGCTATACAATTCGCCTTTAAGTAGAGCTGTACCTCGTTTTGTTTCGACGCTATGACTCAGCAACCGAAATATTTGTAGAAGTATGGGGAGAACTATTTAAGATTTTTTTTTCAGCTTACTTCTTGATCGATGATTGGGGTCGCACTATATGTATTTTATGAAGCATCTAATAAGCTATACAAATCAGCTTTAAGTAGAGCTGTACCTCGTTTTGTTTCGACGCTGTGACTCAGCAGCCGAAATATTTGTAGAAGTATGGGGAGAACTATTGAAGATTTAATTTTTTTCAGCTTACTTCTAGATCTATGATTGTGGTCACACTATATGCGTTTTATTAGGCATCTAATACGCTATACAAATCGCCTTTAAGTAGAGCTGTACCTCGTTTTGTTTCGACGCTATGACTCAGTAACCGAAATATTTGTAGAAGTATGGGGAGAACTATTTAAGATTTTTTTTTTTTTAGCTCACTTCTAGATCGATGATTGGGGTCGCACTATATGTGTTTTATTAAACATCTAATAGGCTATACAATTCGCCTTTAAGTAGAGCTGTACCTCGTTTTGTTTCGACGCTGTGACTCAGCAGCCGAAATATTTGTAGAAGTATGGGGAGAACTATTTAAGATTTCTTTTTTTTCATCTTATTTCTAGATCGATGATTGTGGTCACACTATATGCGTTTTATTAGGCATCTAATAGGCTATACAAATCAGCTTTATGTAGAGCTGTACCTCGTTTTGTTTCGACGCTATGACTCAGCAGCCGAAATAATTGTAGAAGTATGGGGAGAACTATTTAAGATTTTTTTTCAGCTTACTTCTAGATCGATGATTGTGGTCACACTATATGCGTTTTATTAGGCATCTAATAGGCTATACAAATCAGCTTTAAGTAGAGCTGTACCTCGTTTTCTTTCGACGCTATGACTCAGCAGCCGAAATAATTGTAGAAGTATGGGGAGAACTATTTAAGATTTTTTTTTCAGCTTACTTCTAGATCGATGGTTGGGGTCGCACTATATGTGTTTTATTAAACATCTAATAGGCTATACAAATGGCCTTTAAGTAGAGCTGTACCTCGTTTTGTTTCGACGCTATGACTCAGCAACCGAAAGATTTGTAGAAGTATGGGGAGAACTATTTAAGATTTTTGTTTCAGCTTACTTCTAGATCGATGATTGTGGTCACACTATATGCGTTTTATTAGGCATCTAATAGGCTATACAAATCAGCTTTAAGTAGAGCTGTACCTCGTTTTGTTTCGACGCTATGACTCAGCAGCCGAAATAATTGTAGAAGTATGGGGAGAACTATTGAAGATTTAATTTTTTTCAGCTTACTTCTAGATCGATGATTGTGGTCACACTATATGCGTTTTATTAGGCATCTAATACGCTATACAAATCGCCTTTAAGTAGAGCTGTACCTCGTTTTGTTTCGACGCTATGACTCAGTAACCGAAATATTTGTAGAAGTATGGGGAGAACTATTTAAGATTTAATTTTTTTTAGCTCACTTCTAGATCGATGATTGGGGTCGCACTATATGTGTTTTATTAAACATCTAATAGGCTATACAATTCGCCTTTAAGTAGAGCTGTACCTCGTTTTGTTTCGACGCTATGACTCAGCAAGCGAAATATTTGTAGAAGTATGGGGAGAACTATTTAAGATTTTTTTTTCAGCTTACTTCTTGATCGATGAGTGGGGTCGCACTATATGTATTTTATGAAGCATCTAATAAGCTATACAAATCAGCTTTAAATAGAGCTGTACCTCGTTTTGTTTCGACGCTGTGACTCAGCAGCCGAAATATTTGTAGAAGTATGGGGAGAACTATTTAAGATTTTTTTTTCAGCTTACTTCTAGATCGATGATTGGGGTCGCACTATATGTGTTTTATTAAACATCTAATAGGCTATACAAATGGCCTTTAAGTAGAGCTGTACCTCGTTTTGTTTCGACGCTGTGACTCAGCAACCGAAATATTTGTAGAAGTATGGGGAGAACTATTAAAGATTTTTTTTTCAGCTTACTCCTTGATCGATGATTGGGGTCGCACTATATGCGTTTTATTAGGCATCTAATAGGCTATACAAATCAGCTTTAAGTAGAGCTGTACCTCGTTTTGTTTCGACGCTATGACTCAGCAGCCGAAATAATTGTAGAAGTATGGGGAGAACTATTGAAGATTTAATTTTTTTCAGCTTACTTCTAGATCGATGATTGTGGTCACACTATATGCGTTTTATTAGGCATCTAATACGCTATACAAATCGCCTTTAAGTAGAGCTGTACCTCGTTTTGTTTCGACGCTATGACTCAGTAACCGAAATATTTGTAGAAGTATGGGGAGAACTATTTAAGATTTAATTTTTTTTAGCTCACTTCTAGATCGATGATTGGGGTCGCACTATATGTGTTTTATTAAACATCTAATAGGCTATACAATTCGCCTTTAAGTAGAGCTGTACCTCGTTTTGTTTCGACGCTATGACTCAGCAAGCGAAATATTTGTAGAAGTATGGGGAGAACTATTTAAGATTTTTTTTTCAGCTTACTTCTTGATCGATGATTGGGGTCGCACTATATGTATTTTATGAAGCATCTAATAAGCTATACAAATCAGCTTTAAATAGAGCTGTACCTCGTTTTGTTTCGACGCTGTGACTCAGCAGCCGAAATATTTGTAGAAGTATGGGGAGAACTATTTAAGATTTTTTTTTCAGCTTACTTCTAGATCGATGATTGGGGTCGCACTATATGTGTTTTATTAAACATCTAATAGGCTATACAAATGGCCTTTAAGTAGAGCTGTACCTCGTTTTGTTTCGACGCTGTGACTCAGCAACCGAAATATTTGTAGAAGTATGGGGAGAACTATTAAAGATTTTTTTTTCAGCTTACTCCTTGATCGATGATTGGGGTCGCACTATATGCGTTTTATTAGGCATCTAATAGGCTATACAAATCAGCTTTAAGTAGAGCTGTACCTCGTTTTGTTTCGACGCTATGACTCAGCAGCCGAAATAATTGTAGAAGTATGGGGAGAACTATTTAAGATTTATTTTTTTTCAGCTTACTTCTAGAACGATGATTGGGGTCGCACTTTATGTGTTTTATTAAACATCGAATAGGCTATACAAATCGCCTTTAAGTAGAGCTGTACCTCGTTTTGTTTCGACGCTATGACTAGCAGCCGAAATATTTGTATAAGTATGGGGAGAACTATTTTTTTTTTCTTCATGATAAAAAATTACATTACAGATTTGCATACATGTCAAAAAAATAAGAATTATTATCATGATCGTCAAAAACAGATAAATATTAAGAGAATGTCAACAAATGTAAGAACACAATAACAAGGAAATAGAAGAAACAAACCAAAAGCAAAGAACACAAATATATCAACCTTTAGGTATCGTCATTTTATACAATATTTAAATACGTGACACAGTACATTTAAAGTCAAATCATAATCATACAAATTTAAATAGGTCATAATAATAATTTAACATGTCAAGTCCAGACTCATATACTCTTTAACTTAGTATAATGGATTTTCCAATAAAAGGTATTTAAGGCGGCGTCGAAATGCTTCGTCAGATGGTTCCTGTCTAAGATCAGCGGGCAGTCGCTCGTAGTAAGTAGGCCCAATGACACGCGGGTTCTTGCCTGCAAGTGCCATGCGACGGGGAACTGTTCTCAAACGCCCAGTGCGGCGGAGTGTTTTGCCAATCGCATTTACGGTATCAAAAGAAGAAAGATTGTTCCTTACGAACATTATAATTTCGAATACATAGAGTGAGTAGTGCGTCATAATACCGTGCATTGGGAAGTAGCCTCTACACGAAGTCCTCGATTTTGCCCCAATCAAATATTTAAGATTTAATTTTTTTCAGCTTACTTCTAGATCGATGATTGGGGTCGCAATATATGTGTTATATTAGGCATTTAATAGGCTATACAAATCGGCTTTAAATTGAGCTCTACCTCGTTTTGTTTCGACGCTATGACTCAGCAGCCGAAATCTATACTTATATTATAAATGCAAAAGTGTGTAGAAGTATGGGGAGAACTATTTAAGATTTTTTTTTCAGCTTACTTGTAGATTGATGATTGGGGTCGGACTATATGTGTTTTATTAAACATCTAATAGGCTATACAAATCGCATTTAAGTAGAGCTGTACCTCGTTTTGTTTCGACGCTATGACTCAGCAACCGAAATATTTGTAAAAATATGGGGAGAACTATTTAAGATTTCTTAGTTCTCCCCATACTTCTACAATTATTTCGGCTGCTGAGTCATAGCGTCGAAACAAAACGAGGTACAGCTCTACTTAAAGCTGATTGGTATAGCCTATTAGATGCCTAATAAAACGCATATAGTGTGACCACAATCATCGATCTAGAAGTAAGCTGAAAAAAAAATCTTAAATAGTTCTCCCCATACTTCTACAATTATTTCGGCTGCTGAGTCATAGCGTCGAAACAAAACGAGGTACAGCTCTACATAAAGCTGATTTGTATAGCCTATTAGATGCCTAATAAAACGCATATAGTGTGACCACAATCATCGATCTAGAAATAAGATGAAAAAAAAGAAATCTTAAATAGTTCTCCCCATACTTCTACAAATATTTCGGCTGCTGAGTCACAGCGTCGAAACAAAACGAGGTACAGCTCTACTTAAAGCTGATTTGTATAGCTTATTAGATGCTTCATAAAATACATATAGTGCGACCCCAATCATCGATCAAGAAGTAAGCTGAAAAAAAAATCTTAAATAGTTCTCCCCATACTTCTACAAATATTTCGGTTGCTGAGTCATAGCGTCGAAACAAAATGAGGTACAGCTCTACTTAAAGGCGATTTGTATAGCCTATTAGATGTTTAATAACACACATATAGTGCGACCCCAATCATCGATCTTCAAGTAAGCAAAAAAAAAGGAAATCTTAAATAGTTCTCCCCATACTTCTACAATTATTTCGGCTGCTGAGTCATAGCGTCGAAACAAAACGAGGTACAGCTCTACTTAAAGCTGATTTGTATAGCCTATTCGATGTTTAATAAAACATTTATAGTGCGACCCCAATCATCGTTCTAGAAGTAAGCTGAAAAAAAAAATCTAAAATAGTTCTCCCCATACTTCTACAATTATTTCGGCTGCTGAGTCATAGCGTCGAAACAAAACAAGGTACAGCTCTACTTAAAGCTGATTTGTATAGCCTATTAGATGCCTAATAAAACGCATATAGTGTGACCACAATCATCGATCTAGAAGTAAGCTGAAAAAAAAGAAATCTTAATTAGTTCTCCCCATACTTCTACAAATATTTCGGCTGCTGAGTCATAGCGTCGAAACAAAACGAGGTACAGCTCTATTTAAAGCTGATTTGTATAGGGTATTAGATGCCTAATGAAACGCATATAGTGTGACCACAATCATCGATCTAGAAGTAAGCTGAAAAAAATTAAATCTTCAATAGTTCTCCCCATACTTCTACAATTATTTCGGCTGCTGAGTCATAGCGTCGAAACAAAACGAGGTACAGCTCTACATAAAGCTGATTTGTATAGCCTATTAGATGCCTTATAAAACGCATATAGTGTGACCACAATCATCGATCTAGAAGTAAGCTGAAAAAAAAATCTTAAATAGTTCTCCCCATACTTCTACAAATATTTCGGCTGCTGAGTCATAGCGTCGAAATAAAACGAGGTACAGCTCTACTTAAAGGTGATTTGTATAGCGTATTAGATGCATAATAAAACGCATATAGTGTGACCACAATCATCGATCTAGAAGTAAGCTGAAAAAAATTAAATCTTCAATAGTTCTCCCCATACTTCTACAAATATTTCGGCTGCTGAGTCATAGCGTCGAAACAAAACGAGGTACAGCTCTACTTAAAGGCGATTTGTATAGCCAATTAGATGTTTAATAATACACATATAGTGCGACCCCAATCATCGATCTTCAAGTAAGCAAAAAAGGAAATCTTAAATAGTTCTCCCCATACTTCTACAAATATTTCGGTTGCTGAGTCATAGCGTCGAAACAAAACGAGGTACAGCTCTACTTAAAGGCGATTTGTATAGCCTATTCGATGTTTAATAAAACACATATAGTGCGACCCCAATCATCGTTCTAGAAGTAAGCTGAAAAAAAAAAAATCTTAAATAGTTCTCCCCATACTTTTACAATTATTTCGGCTGCTGAGTCATAGCGTCGAAACAAAACGAGGTACAGCTCTACTTAAAGCTGATTTGCATAGCCTACTAAATGCCTAATATCGATCTAGAAGTAAGCTGAAAAGAAAATCTTAAATAGTTCTCCCCATACTTCTACAATTATTTCGGCTGCTGAGTCATAGCGTCGAAACAAAACGAGCTACAGCTCTGCATAAAGCTGATTTGTATAGCCTATTAGATGCCTAATAAAATGCATATAGTGTGACCACAATCATCGATCTAGAAATAAGATGAAAAAAAAGAAATCTTAAATAGTTCTCCCCATACTTCTACAAATATTTGGGCTGCTGAGTCACAGCGTCGAAACAAAACGAGGTACAGCTCTACTAAAAGCTGATTTGTATAGCTTATTAGATGCTTCATAAAATACATAAAGTGCGACCCCAATCATCGATCAAGAAGTAAGCTGAAAAAAAAAGAAATCTTAAATAGTTCTCCCCATACTTCTACAATTATTTCGGCTGCTGAGTCATAGCGTCGAAACAAAACGAGGTACAGCTCTACTTAAAGGCGATTTGTATAGCCTATTAGATGTTTAATAAAACACATATAGTGCGACCCCAATCATCGATCTACAAGTAAGCAAAAAAAAAGGAAATCTTAAATATATCTCCCCATACTTCTACAATTATTTCGGCTGCTGAGTCATAGCGTCGAAACAAAACGAGGTACAGCTCTACTTAAAGGCGATTTGTATAGCCTATTAGATGTTGAATAAAACACATATAGTGCGACCCCAATCATCGATCTAGAAGTAAGCTGAAAAAAAAATCTTAAATAGTTCTCCCCATACTTCTACAAATATTTCGGTTGCTGAGTCATAGCGTCGAAACAAAACGAGGTACAGCTCTACTTAAAGGCGATTTGTATAGCCTATTATATGTTTAATAACACACATATAGTGCGACCCCAATCATCGATCTAGAAGTAAGCTGAAAAAAAAAGAAATCTTAAATAGTTCTCCCCATACTTCTACAATTATTTCGGCTGCTGAGTCATAGCGTCGAATTAAAACCAGGTACAGCTCTACTTAAAGCTGATTTGTATAGCATATAAGATGCTTCATAAAATACATATAGTGCGACCCCAATCATCGATCTAGAAGTAAGCTGAAAAAAAAAGAAATCTTAAATAGTTCTCCTCATACTTCTACAATTATTTCGGCTGCTGAGTCATAGCGTCGAAACAAAACGAGGTAAATCTCTACTTAAAGCTGATTTGTATAGCCCATTAGATGCCTAATAAAACGCATATAGTGTGACCACAATCATCGACCTAGAAGTAAGCTGAAAAAAAGAAATCTTAAATAGTTCTCCCCATACTTCTACAAATATTTCGGCTGCTGAGTCACAGCGTCGAAACAAAACGAGGTACAGCTCTAATTAAAGCTGATTTGTATAGCTTATTAGATGCTTCATAAAATACATATAGTGCGACCCCAATCATCGATCTAGAAGTAAGCTGAAAAAAAAGAAATCTTAAATAGTTCTCCCCATACTTTTACATATATTTCGGCTGCTGAGTCATAGCGTCGAAACAAAACGAGGTACAGCTCTACTTAAAGGCGATTTGTATAGCCTATTTGATGTTTAATAAAACACATATAGTGCCACCCCAATCATCGTTCTAGAAGTAAGCTGAAAAAAAATAATCTTAAATAGTTCTCCCCAAACAAAACGAGGTACAGCTCTACTTAAAGCTGATTTGTATAGCCTATTAGATGCCTAATAAAACGCATATAGTGTGACCACAATCATCGATCTAGAAGTAAGCTGAAAAAAAAGAAATCTTAAATAGTTCTCCCCATACTTCTACAAATATTTCGGCTGCTGAGTCACAGCGTCGAAACAAAACGAGGTACAGCTCTACTTAAAGCTGCTTTGTATAGCTTATTAGATGCTTCATAAAATACATATAGTGCGACCCCAATCATCGATCTAGAAGTAAGCTGAAAAAAAAAGAAATCTTAAATAGTTCTCCCCATACTTTTACATATATTTCGGCTGCTGAGTCATAGTGTCGAAACAAAACGAGGTACAGCTCTATTTAAAGCTGATTTGTATATAGTATTAGATGCCTAATAAAACGAATATAGTGTGACCACAATCATCGATCTAGAATAAACAAAAAAAATTAAATCTTCAATAGTTCTCCCCATACTTCTACAATTATTTCGGCTGCTGAGTCATAGCGTCGAAACAAAACGAGGTACAGCTCTACTTAAAGGTGATTTGTATAGCCTATTAGATGTTTAATAAAACACATATAGTGCGACCCCAATCATCGATCTAAAAGTAAGCAGAAAAAAAAACCTTAAATAGTTCTCCCCATACTTCTACAAATATTTCGGCTGCTGAGTCATAGCGTCGAAACAAAACGAGGTACAGCTCTACTTAAAGGCGATTTGTATAGCCTATTAGATGTTTAATAACACACATATAGTGCCACCCCAATCATCGATCTTCAAGTAAGCAAAAAAAAAGGAAATCTTAAATAGTTCTCCCCATACTTCTACAAATATTTCGGTTGCTGAGTCATAGCGTCGAAACAAAACGAGGTACAGCTCTACTTAAAGGCGATTTGTATAGCCTATTCGATGTTTAATAAAACACATATAGTGCGACCCCAATCATCGTTCTAGAAGTAAGCTGAAAAAAAATAAATCTTAAATAGTTCTCCCCATACTTTTACAATTATTTTGGCTGCTGAGTCATAGCGTCGAAACAAAACGAGGTACAGCTCTACTAAAAGCTGATTTGCATAGCCTACTAGATGCCTAATATCGATCTAGAAGTAAGCTGAAAAGAAAATCTTAAATAGTTCTCCCCATACTTCTACAATTATTTCGGCTGCTGAGTCATAGCGTCGAAACAAAACGAGGTACAGCTCTACATAAAGCTGATTTGTATAGCCTATTAGATGCCTAATAAAACGCATATAGTGTGACCACAATCATCGATCTAGAAATAAGATGAAAAAAAAAGAAATCTTAAATAGTTCTCCCCATACTTCTACAAATATTTCGGCTGCTGAGTCACAGCGTCGAAACAAAACGAGGTACAGCTCTACTTAAAGCTGATTTGTATAGTTTATTAGATGCTTCATAAAATACATAAAGTGCGACCCCAATCATCGATCAAGAAGTAAGCTGAAAAAAAAAGAAATCTTAAATAGTTCTCCCCATACTTCTACAATTATTTCGGCTGCTGAGTCATAGCGTCGAAACAAAACGAGGTACATCTCTACTTAAAGCTGATTTGTATAGCCCATTAGATGCCTAATAAAACGCATATAGTGTGACCACAATCATCGACCTAGAAGTAAGCTGAAAAAAAGAAATCTTAAATAGTTCTCCCCATACTTCTACAAATATTTCGGCTACTGAGTCACAGCGTCGAAACAAAACGAGGTAAAGCTCTACTTAAAGCTGATTTGTATAGCTTATTAGATGCTTCATAAAATACATATAGTGCGACCCCAATCATCGATCTAGAAGTAAGCTGAAAAAAAAGAAATCTTAAATAGTTCTCCCCATACTTCTACAATTATTTCGGCTGCTGAGTCATAGCGTCGAAACAAAACGAGGTACAGCTCTACTTAAAGGCGATTTGTATAGCCTATTAGATGTTTAATAACACACATATAGTGCGACCCCAATCATCGATCTTCAAGTAAGCAAAAAAAAAAGGAAATCTTAAATAGTTCTCCACATACTTCTACAATTATTTCGGCTGCTGAGTCATAGCGACGAAACAAAACGAGGTACAGCTCTACTTAAAGCTGATTTGTATAGCCTATTAGATGCCTAATAAAACACATATAGTGTGACCACAATCATCGATCTAGAAATAAGATGAAAAAAAAAGAAATCTTAAATAGTTCTCCCCATACTTCTACAAATATTTCGGCTGCTGAGTCACAGCGTCGAAACAAAACGAGGTACAGCTCTACTTAAAGCTGCTTTGTATAGCTTATTAGATGCTTCATAAAATACATATAGTGCGACCCCAATCATCGATCAAGAAGTAAGCTGAAAAAAAAATCTTAAATAGTTCTCCCCATACTTCTACAAATATTTCGGTTGCTGAGTCATAGCGTCGAAACAAAACGAGGTACAGCTCTACTTAAAGGTGATTTGTATAGCCTATTAGATGTTTAATAAAACACATATAGTGCGACGCCAATCATCGATCTAGAAGTAAGATGAAAAAAAAGAAATCTTAAATAGTTCTCCCCATACTTCTACAAATATTTCGGCTGCTGAGTCACAGCGTCGAAACAAAACGAGGTACAGCTCTACTTAAAGTCGATTTGTATAGCCTATTAGATTCGTAATAAGATGCTTATAGTGCGACCCCAATCCTCTATCTAAAAAGTAGCTAAAAAAAATATATAATTAATAGTTGTCTACAAATCTTTTACAAATATTTCGGCTGCTGAGTCCAAAATAAACAAGGTAAAGCTCTACTACAAGCTGATTTGAATCGCCTTATCGTTCCCCTATTAGTGTGATGTATGGATAGATTTCATACGGACTTCCTAAGTTGGTAGGGTAATTTTAGTGTGAAGTTGGCGGCCAAATGTTGGCGGCTGATTTGCTCCAACATTTGGCCGCCAACTTTTGGCCGCTAACTTCACACCGGTCTAGTATATTAGCAATTTAAACTACCGATTTCCAGTCTGGGTACTGGGTACAGCATGAAAAGGTACAAAAAAGTCGTTTATTCACTGCCGTGGCGCAATGATCCGAACATCTTTGCACACGAAATTAAAGATCGCCATGGAAGACTGCAATTGTGTCCAATGCCTTAAGACGGACAAGGGAAAGGAA
Source organism: Epinotia ramella (assembly GCA_947578815.1). Classification (NCBI taxonomy): domain Eukaryota; kingdom Metazoa; phylum Arthropoda; class Insecta; order Lepidoptera; family Tortricidae; genus Epinotia; species Epinotia ramella. The sequence continues at coordinate 24,003,701 of OX388205.1, forward strand.
ATATACATACGAAATGGGTGCATACCTACCCTTACCTTATAAAACTACGCCAAACACTTTAAAGTATTAATTTTGGGACAAGTTAAATTCAGAGGCAAAGTTACCCAAACACTGGATAACATTGTTCCTAAATTAATGTTTTTCTATATATATGAAACGTGATTGCGGCGTTTTATGATCATTGTAGTACGATAGTAGGGATGATCTACTTTTAAATGATGTACATAACGACTTATCATGCTATAATATCTTTCAGAAAAAAACGAAATTACCGTGGAGCAAATTTTGGTTGTCTACCTCTACCTACATGTTATTGTATTGTTTCTCTTTTTAACTGCTTTGTTTGTGTGAGGTGTGCAATAAAGAGTATTTGTATTGTTTGTATTGTATTGTATTTTACGTTACCCATTGGCGCGAAAACGAACATGGACTGTCTGTGGTTGGCATTTCCGGAAACATATGATTAACCTTGACGACGATAAATCAAGAACTAATTGGCATTTACAAATCGCCATTCGTCTGAAGGGTACATTCGTCGTATTTGGACGTATATAATATATATATATATACACGTACTTATTCCGTAACTATTCTGATACTCTCTGCACTTCTGTCGGATCCGTTTTGTATTCTTCAATTCGATATTAATCCAATTCCAGAACTCTGATTTGTTTGTTTTCAACACGACGGCCAAGTATAGGTATACAAATGAAAGTTCCACATAATACAGTGTATCTTCGCAAACTCGGTCAACTTAACTCGTCACCGGTATAACTATAAATACAATACCAAATACTCAAGAAAGTAAGTAAGTCCAGTTTTTTGTCATCAGCGAATAAGACAACTTACACGACCACAACACTTCTAAATAAAAACCTACACCAAGTCTTATATCAACTTTATTATAACCTAAAAGAAAAAAAAAAGACCGGGTTGCACTCCGGGAGTGCCGGTAGAAGTGAAAACTGACGGAGGGCAGCGCGCCGGGCTGCCCCGGCACGCGAGCGGCCGCGCTACACAGCTCCCCCCGCCCCCGCCCCCAAGCCTCGTCCCGAATCTCTCTGAGAGAGATTCTCTCCGTCCTACGGTCACGTGACCTCCTACGCATCTGACGTCACACAAATCGGTCGCGAGTTTAACAATTTTTCCTCATCCCAAAAAGTGCTCAGCGCCGTTAAAGAAGTATTCACTTCAAAAACGGAAAATAAAAATCCCATGTGCACCAGCGCCTTATAAGGTGGGCGTTCCGATTCGAATAATGCGCAGAACCCAACAACTGCGCGGGAGCGTTGCCAAAGTGCGATTTCGGCTAATTGACGGCGGGAACACCCCGGCCGATCGCGGCCATTTTGGCACAGTTCAAACATTGCTTTAGGCAATTACTCGACTATGTACAAACGTTCAAAACAGCCTATAGGACGGTAGGACTCCTGCCCTACTAAGTGACGTATGCGGTGGGACAGAGCATTGGACATTTTCTAGCATCGACCGTCAACTTTGCCCGCAACAAAGTCAATGTTGCCGGCAATAAGTGACAGTAAGCCTAGAAATGGCAATATGCAACGGCACATCTTTGAAAAGCTTGTCACCTCTCTGCTCGACGCGCAGCCTTACCATGACCTTAGAGTCCTTAGACCCAGCCATTACCTTACTTTAGGCCGTAAGGACGTGACAGACATTTTTGCCTGCTTTGTTACGTAGATACCGTGTAGATAGTAGATACGGATGCTGGTGACGGTACTTAGGTACGGTCGACGTCAAAGATAAATTGTATACTGGACCTCGTTCCTACGTAATACGCCCAAAAACGTACATACGTCTCTATGTCGTCGACTGTACTGTGGTTTCAACGACCGTCGCGTCGAAATGATGACGGCTAATTGTGAATTGCTCCCAAAAGCCGGTAAATGTTGGAAAACAGCTGCATTAGTGATGTTGTGGAAGCGTTTCTCAGTTTGTACATAATGAAGTCAACAGTGAGGAATTATTTCCTCTTTTGTTATAATAAGTAAAAAAAAAAAAAATTGGAAGTATTTTCTTTGTACTGAACTTTAATATGAAAATAAAAATATGTAAGTAATCAAAAAGTAAAATTTATAGACATAGGGAACAAGAAAAATACTTTTCTGTTTTTTGGTACCTTCGCGTCAACGATAGCGATGCTTAAATGAGATACACAGAATAATTAATGGTACCCGAAGGTATGTCATATCAGTTTAAACAGTAGGTACGGTACAGTTTATACCCACACGGTCGAGTTACATAACTGAGTTTATGAGTCTTTTGTCACACTAAACTGCTGAAAAGTAATTACGCAAACTTCATGAGTGCATCATTGCATCCCTTTGTTTATTGTCTCCACATAAAAAAATAATTATATGTAAGTACAACGACATCTCGGTCGAGTCATTGGTATACGTTTTGTTTGGGTAATGACGCAAATCTTCCCAAACTTAACGTTCCTTTTCAGCTGCTACTTGGATGCCCAGGCATGCAGCATGTTACTGCTTAATCCCAAGAATTGACAGAATTGGCGTAGATATTGCGACTGCCATTTGACCTACCATGGGAGAGATAAATTAGATTTATTGGTCAGGTCTCCCATTGGTTTGTTACGCTTTCTACGAAAGTATTACTCTAAGGTTGATGATTTGTACTCTGAATGCTTTAAATTAAAAACTTTTTATTACAAGCGTACAAGCCAGACAAGAATTTCAAAATAAATATAAGGTCAGGGTGGCCAAATCCGTCAGCGGGGCATTTCCGTCAAACGGCGTTTGTGGCTATTCAAACAACAGTATACGCTTACTGACTCGATCGGTAAAGCAGAGAGAACATTTTATACCCGCAGTCAAAAACAGATGGCGCTGTCTAGCCAGTGAACGGAAAAACCCCGCTTTCAAAGTTTAGTTGCGCTCCGAACTCGAATGCGAGTGTAGTGTGCTGCTGTCTTTCGTGACGGTGCGATGAAAAAATGTACGTTTAGGGCTTAGTAAATGTGTTTATTATATAGTTTGATATGCATGCTTGATGGTAGTTTTATTAATTTTCAATTATAATCTGTTGGTGAGAAACTATGGGTGGTTAAATATTGGTACTAACGAAATGATCGAGTAGACAAATCCGTCAATTGTGAAATGGGCAAAACCGTCATGTGCCGGAATTTCCCCATTTCATATAATGCCAACCTTTTTGATTCGACTTACTTAAATAATAAATATGATTATTAAACTATAATTTATTTTCAACGATTATTAGTTTAATTTGCAGAGGATCAAATTTATTTTATATTTTGCTGATTTTTTTATTTGTTTTTCAACTCGGCGCGGCGGACTGAGATTAGTCCCGGTTGAAAATCAGTAGGTACTAAAATTGTTGTATGTAAAGGCATTGCACACCAGATGTATTAGACGTGCGCTTCCTACTGCATTTGAAGGTATACATTTCCGTGGGACAGGACTTACCGCTTGTGTGACGTGAGCACGCGTGCGTCTGGCAAGCAGTGTGACTTGTATTGGGAGGGAATACTTAAGATAGCTACGTTTACATTTTAATGCCTGTCTACTACGCATACCCATCTGGTGTGTATACGTCTTAGCGTGCGTTAATTAGTCCATATCATTATACGATTTCAATATTAAAATTGTAAGCACTGTTGCAAAGTTAAATAATTAATTTTGATCGATAAAGGCAAAATAGCAGTATGATGGTAATCACGCTCTTCGATTGTTGAGCATTTAGGGTCTTAGCTAAATTGTTCCTTCAATACTTACGCTATGAAATGATCAATTTACTTCTTAAATATGATTTGAAATTAAAAATATTGTCGCGCCCATAATAACAATGAGTTGGCACTTCGGATCTTACTCAACAGTGGCGGCATCTGGTGAACACAAAAACAGTAGCCCATTTTTTTAAAGACATGATGTCTGTTGACGGATTTTCCCTAGGGTTTGGGAATTTGTTTTAAAAGGTTTACTACTACTGACTGTGAAAATAGGCCGGAATTGCCCCAAAAAAATACATTTGGCAATAAAATCTAAAATAAACCTTAAATTGAGTTCGCTAAAGTTTAGTTTCGATTAAGAGTTCAGCGGTATTTGTTCACTTGACGTATATGTTTGTAATACGTCACGATACAAGAAAAATCGTTGGTTGACGGAATAGCCCCAAACGGTCGGGAAAATCCGTCAACTGACATGTTTTAAAAATAAAAACATATTTAAATAACCAGCAGTACTAGCAATTTAATATGAGTACATTTGTATAGTTAAATAAATGCCTAATCTGTTACAGTGATCAGGTTTATTAAAAAGTAAATATCCTCTTAGTTATGACCAGCCAAAGTGAACTTATCAAAAAGTAAGACGGAAATGCCCTCATTGACCTTATATACAGGGTGCCATCGGAGACGTAATCAGAAATGACAAGACTTAATTAAGCATTAAACTGAGATTACAATGACACAGGAATGGAGGTGGTTAGTTGCATTATTTAAACTTAATCATGCAATCTTTTTTTTTTTTTTTTTTATTTTTTTTTATTTTTTTTTTATTATATAATATGGGACAATCTTACACAAATCGACCTAGTCCCATAGTAAGCTCATTAAGGCTTGTGTTATGGGTACTAGACGACGATATATATAATAGATATAAATACTTAAATACATAGAAAACTTCCATGACTCAGAAACAAATATTTATGCTCATCACACAAATAATTGCCCTTACCGGGATTCGAACCCAGGACCTTCAGCTTCGTAGGCAGCGTCACTACCCACTAGGCTAACCGGTCGTCAAAATCTACTAAATCTTTAAAATTAAATTATGTCCTCTAAACAGCGTGGTCACCCTATAACCAAGAAAGAGATACAAAGATAAACTTAAATTGTCATAATTATAAACTATTCTGAAAGATAACCAAAGAGGTTTTGATTAAATAAATAGGGTAACCATAATTTGGTGAATCAGCGATTTAATTTAGGACTAAATTACCAAAAAAAAAAAACGTTTAATTTCATGTAACTCCTACTATGTTGAAATGACCATCAATTACCAGGTCTGAAAAAGTGGTTTCTGATTACGTCTCCGATGGCACCCTGTATAGATACATAGATAGATAAAACGTTTATTTGTTTGCTAAAATCACACAGAAACAGAAACAAAATCGTAAAAAACAAAATTATTACAAATATTCGATACACAATATGGAACAGAATAGACATAAGTACATAGGTACCAAAAAAAAAAAAAAAGTTATACGCTTCGCTCTTATATATGGTATATTTACTTAGTTTTTGTATAGCTCAGGCTTCTCAATGAAAGGCTAGTAAGCCTTTACGCCTGACGATCTCACCAATGGATCTCATTTCGCTGTAATTCAAAGCTTTTTGTCACCAAAATAAAACTCACGAGCATTGCCTCCAATAATAATTTTAATGTTGTTTCAATGTAGACATCAAATTGAATTAACGTTTTGCGTATATTAATAACTTTTGTTCAGACTTGAGGAAACAGTGTTAGTCATTCGTTAAGCACCGGAGTCAACGACCGCTACGCACCTATATATATGTGACCTGAAACTGTAAAAATAGACGTCTTGAACTAATTATAATATTTCTATGGAAGACAAATTGTTTTTGAAAGTTTATACCATTTAGAAATACGATCGGGTATGATTTTTGGTAGAAATTGTTTATTAAAAAAAACAAATGCTTAAATACCCTTATCACGAAACAAATTATTTTTAAATAAAAATTTAGACGAAGATGGTTTATTTTTCCATTATATTCTTTCTCTGTATCATATCGATTAAAACAAATGCTGTTTATTTTCGTTCTTCATAAAATATTAATATACTGTGGCATCGTTAAATAGTTAGGTACTGACTTTATTTTTTAGGTTACTAATCGGTAGTATTTTCAATGTTCAAAAAGCTAGAAGGTAAATGACGTTTTAAGTTTTACATAAATATATTATATTATACGAACTTTAGAGAATAATAAAAGAGCATTCATTTATTTTTGACAAAGTTTAAATAGCAAACGTCAAAACAATTACATTCTACATCCGTTTAGCAATTAGAGTAGAAATCTTGGATGATTCCAAAGAAAACAAATGACGTGCGTTAAATATCTGCAAAAAGTCCAAAGTATTGGAAAAATCTGTAAAGAAATAATCAGTTACACCTTTACTCGGTCGGCTCTGTCCCTACCCAGGTTGGATCATTCTTTGCAGTACATATGGTGCTACTTTCCGCGAAAGAGCACTTTCCGTGCATACGAGTATGTCGAAACTTTAAAGAGCCATATGTACAGTAAAACGTTGTACGATACACGTGCGAATAGGTAATTCGCAACTCGTGTCGATTTAAAACACTCCCTTCGGTCGTGTTTTAATTTATCACCACTCGTTGCGAATTTACTATTTTCGGCACTTGTATCGTAAATAACTATTGCACAATATTCCTTCAGATTAAGTAAATACAATGATAATCGATATGATACAGAGAAAGAATATAATGGAAAAATAAACCATCTTCGTCTGTAGCCCCCGACAGGATTCGAACCTGCGACCTTTCTATTAACGCTAGACTGCTCTACCAACTGAAAGAAAGACTCAGAAAGCCTGAAGACTGAAAAGAAAGGTCGCAGGTTCGAATCCTGTCGGGGGCTACAGACGAAGATGGTTTATTTTTCCATTATATTCTTTCTCTGTATCATATCGATTATAAAAATTATCGGGGTAACTTCCTCGTTAAAAATAACACGAAAAACAAAATATTTAATTAAAAATAATTTGTTTCGTGATAAGGGTATTTAAATACAATGATGGTGATCTCATCTTCCTTACTTATGGGGCTACCCGAGGTTTTCATCCATTTTTGACAAGTTTTGAATCGTATCTCCTACTATTGCACTACAGATAGAATTATAACTCAAACTGCTATCGGTTCTTCAATTTTTTTATCTCCATTTTTGTCTACCGGATTTTAAAAGAAATGAACACTTAATTTTGTATGTTTTTTTTAAACATTGTCTAAAAAACCACTTATTTCGTATCTCTATTGACGTGAAAGATTTAACATATACGAAATCTACATATTTAAGTTTGTCTATGACGTCCCTAAAAATGTGTCTAGGGTTTTCATTTTAAACTAATGAACACAAAAGTTATGGCCAGAAAACCAGCTTTTTGGCCTAAAATTGTTCAACTTTGATGCCAAATATCTCGAAAACAATGAACTTTGAAGTAAATATGGGATACTATATTGCTTAAAGCCAAAAAACGTTACAAAAGTAAGGGATTCAGATCGAAGGTCATTGGCGTATCCTGGGAGCCCCTTAAGCTATCTAGGTGCCAATTAAGCTTTTCAAAACATAGAAGAATACCTACCTTAGTTTTTTTTATAACATAAGTACTACTTGTCCTAATTGTCCCACTAGTACTAATTGTCCCATTGTATGTTTTCTTGCCTGTTCTTACACAGTTAAATGAGAAATCTATTGGTAAAACACATTATTTTACATATCAGGACATACGTTTTTTTAGATGTCAAGGTAATTTTCATTATAATAATCATAGATACAGAATATTTCTAAGTACGAAGCTACGGTAGCCTAGTGGGTCGGGCATGCGGCTGTCAAAGCGGTGGTCGTGGGTTCGAATCCAGGTTCGTACCAATATTATTTTGTCACTTCTTGTTTTGGAGGCTAGTTCCACCCTTTAAGTTTTTTTTCCCGTTACCAATAAGTTTTTCGGAACTTATGTACGGAATATTTACCGTTAGCTTTTCGGTAAGGAAATCATCGGGAGGAAACCGGTCTAATCCCAATGAGGTCTAGTTTTCCCTGTGTTGGAAGGTCAGATGGCAGTCCCTTTTGTAAAACTAGTATGCTAACACTTTCTTCGTTAATCGTATATAAGAGTAAAGTGTTATAAAAAGAGTAGAAGGGCAAGTTGGAAGGGGAAGACCTAAGCGAACTTTCTCCGATCAAATTGGTGAAATCTTAATAAAAGGCCAGGTCAAAAGTACCCTAAAGCGACGAGCATGTATGAGAAATGTTATGAAAGTGAGTGAAGCGAAAGGGGTTTGTCAGGATCGTAGCAAATGGAGATCCGTGATCTCTGCCTACCCCTCTGGGAAAGAGGCGTGATTATATGTATGTAGGTATGTATGGTATGTATGCTAAATCTTGGGATTAGGTGTCAAAGCGGACCCTGAGCACAAACGGGAATAACGCTAGGAGGATGATGCCACTTAGAGTGGGTCAATGATACCTTATCATGAAATTCGTCAATGGCGTTTGCCTCTGAAAATGGCGTCAGTCGATGAGCTTTTCAATTCAATTGGAAGAGAGTTATAAAATTGAATTTCGAATACATCAAGTGATGTTCGAGCCTTAGCTAGCCTCCACACCGGCGCAACCAGCAAGTCCTGAAACAAATAGTAAATAAGACACGACACGTTGAAGATGAAATGCCTCAGACAATGCGTGATCACCTCGACATTGTGCATTGGCGTGCTATTTGCGTGCGCACGTAGGTGCGTAGCGAGACTATTGGAACTATTTGGAACGTCTCATTTCGTAAACTACGGAGCGGAGTCATGTTGAAAATTATGATGGATACTGCGGTTTTGCGCGGTTGGTTTTGGAAAAGGTTTTTACGGCCGTTTTCCCCTAGTGGGTAATAGGGACCCTATACCTACGAACCTCACGGTCCTGGATTCGAATCGAAATATTAGCCTGAATATGAATACCTATTTGTTTCTGAATCTTCAACGTTTTCTCATGTATTCGAGTATTTGTATCTATATTTCATTGCCTAGTAGTAAAAACATATAGCGCATCGTGGGTTTTTAGCGTGCCGTGGACATGTGCTGGTAGGCTTCGATTTTTAAAATACTAGGGTCATTTCGCCGGTTAGCGACCACCTAATTTAATGTGCCGGTGGGCGACCACTTAAGCTGAGTTGGTGAACCGAAAGGATATTTTCTCGGTTTTTTAGTAGATTTCTATTCTAAAACAACAAAAAAATGCATGTACAAGTAATTGTCTCAATAGGGTGTGTATAATTGATGCTATCTTCAATAGAAAAAACCTTCTCCTTCAGGTGGTCGCTAACCGAAGGCGGTCGCGTAACCAGCGAAATGACCCTACTAGGGATTTGGTTCGCAAAATAACTTAAAAGTTATCCTAGGGATAAGTTCGCTTTTGTAGACACCTACCTAGACCTTGTGTAACATTTATAGTTTTTTTACACTGTTATTGTGAACAAACAAAGTGCTATCATACATTTTACCATAAAGCGGAAGCTCATAAATATTCCTCTTCTTGGTTGGTTAATTCTCGACAAGTTATCACGGCTATCACAATGTGTGTAATTAACCAGCTTGGTTTTGCGTCTCCATTCTTCTCCGCCATATTTCACTGGATTCCATAAATATTGAAGCAGGGATACTTCTTATATACCTCACAGTCACCTTTTCCTATAGGATGCTATAGCAACTCCGTCGATAAACGATATACAAGCTACCCTCACCATTATAAGCTCCATGGTTATAATACCAGCTGAAATGCGCCACTGCTGGGCATTGACTTCCCAAAAGTGTGCCATTCGGTCCTACTGCGCTGCGCCACCGCGTCTGGCGGACTCCCGCGACATTTACCCAGGTCATCAGTCCACCTTGTCGGGCTGGGTGTTATTCTTTACGCGCTCATGCGCGTTCCTCCACACTAACAAAACTAGACCTCTACCTACTCTTATTAGTTACTACGAACTTCGGCGTCAAGATATATTTGTGGGTGAGCGTTGAAATGAGCATAAAACGTTGTAAATACACCATATTTCGCGCAATATTAGCTACCTCTCGCGCAATATTAGAGATTGTGAGAATATTGGCACGCGACGTTACTTGCGCGCTGGAGACGCAGGCGCGCGCAATTTTTCATCGACGCGCAAGCGACGGACAAATTCGTTATAAACAAATGTCTTCGAAGGTCACACGTTTGCTTAATAAAATACAAAAACACAAAAAAACAATACAAAAAACTGTATTTACTGGTCACCGGTCACAAAGATGCAATTCACAACAAACCCCTGATAATTAAGACTAGACGTTATTAAGTCTCACGAGCACATTTTTTCCGTAGTGAGTGAAACTACTTATTTAGTGCCCAAAGCCAATTCATTCCCTCTCATCCACGACCGGGCCTGTGCCCAGCAGTGGGAAGTATTGTGTAGGCTTCGTGATGATGAGTGAACTATGAGGTTTTATTTATTTCTATAGCTCGTAACAATGACATAATAATATTAAGGTTTAAAAGTATGAATGCCCGTATATTGCGGGAAAGCAAGGAAAACAATGAAACACTCATTCACATTTAGAACGTAACAAAAGCTTGAATCAAAGTACATGAGTGCAAACGAGTTTCACAGTCATAATTTATACTGCGTTTGTTTTGAAATGTGAACTCTATTTTGGAAAAAATAAGGCTGATATTTAATGTACCTACAGATACGGACTTGACTCCATATAACGGATGCATGTATCATTCGGTCGTGAGACTCTCGGACTTGAAATGAGAACGCTATGGCAAAAAATTCAGCGACATGAAATCAAGCCAACAAGAATAAGTATTTATTATGGATCAAATCATTTAGAGATAAATAGCTTTGCAAAATACCCATCAATAACCTATAGAGTGGTGCGTCCATTACCAAGTGTTTTTGTTTTATACCACGGTGGTAAACAAGCATACGGAGGCAGACCGTATGATTGCTCGCCACCATACTACCATTGTAAGCAGATTTTTGGGCGTTTATTTACTTAATGTATGTTTTTGAGCGCCTTCAATCAAAAGTCTAGATTTTCACCTATTTCACACATTACAATTTTTTTTTTTGGTTTTATTCCGGTTTAGTTATAAGTATGTAATATAACTAATATCCGATAAATAAAATAACCACCCGGTAAATAAAAAAACGCCCAATTTTCAAGACTTTCTTGGTTCCATTTTGTGACGACGGTGTTAAATTGAGGACATCACAACAATCAAGAGTGCTCATACATTTTATTGAAAACGCCTTTATCTGGTTCATTTGTATGTTTCCGTACCAAATAAGAGGTAAAAAGGGAACCCCTATGGTTCGACGCGGTCCGTCTGTCACAACGTAATTTTTCTTTTTCTCACACTAAACGACGCGACGTGCTGTTTATACATTTAAAAACACATTGCGACTAGGTATTTTCATTGCAAATAAAATTTCTCCGAACGATGTCCGTTGACATTGAGTGAAGTTTATTAAGAGTCAAAGAACCTATTATGTCTTAGGAATACTTGTTGTGTACTAGAACATATCTGAAATAGATTCTAGTGTTAATTCCACCCACAAGGTATTTCGCTATACCTATATCACAACTGCCCGCGCGGTGTCACCTGCGTATTAGAAAGACAGCAAGTGGAATAAGATAGGTAAGCTTATGTTTACTGAAAGTACATTCTATACAATGGAGAAATAATTATTGAAATCGGTTGCGTAGATCCGGATATTAGCTCGTTCGTGATATACCTGAGGTGCAATGCACATTTCGATTAATCATTTCTCGTTCCTGATCTGCTATCACGATAGCTTTTATAGTCACGTTATACGGCGAAAATGAATCGAAACGGCAAGTTAAACATGACGATAAACTAATCGTTCAACTTGTTCTAGGGCCTCAGTGGCCCTAACACGATGGGTTTTATCGTCACATTTTACGTGAACATTCAGTACATTTACGCCGTAAAACTTGACGATAGCGTGCTAGTTGGACTGGACTCCATACTTATGCATACAAGAGTACAACCTCAAACGACAGGTCTCGGAGGGTAGACTGAAAACCTATTTCTGACGTTCACGGTTTTGCCTAGGTTCAGACACAGTTCCTCCAACTAGCACGACGATCCGCGATCACTGACCGAATTCACGTTTATCCCGCCCGCGATATGTCCGTCTAGTTTTAATTATATCCGCTGCGTTCCATTTTCGCGACACGATACGTTCGGTTATACGCTTCCGCGATGATCGGCTGTCGAATGTGATGGATGTGGATTGGATGTGGAACGGAACGTCACGCTAATTTCATATCTAGTTTATTTTATTACTTGTTTAGATATTAAAAGCGATAAGTACTAGACTTTAGGGTTTAAAACAGCTTTTACACCCTAAACAGGATATGGGGCCATTGTGTATTGCAAACAGGAGAAGAGATTTTACGAGTACAGAAGCACAGAGAACAGTAGATATAATATGCTGAAAGTAGAGCACGGCTTTTTAAATTAGGTTCTTAATAGATTGATTAATCCAGTAAGAAAAAGAAGGATATTGGAAATGTACTAAGATAGTTAAGATATATCGCCAATTTTTGCTGACACCTACTGAAGGAATTGTGATTTGAAGAGGAAGTCATAATCATAACCCTTCCTTTTAAAAAAAAAACATTTCAACAATCTTAAAAAAGTATTAGGTTTTTGATGAGCCGTCTTTCAATTGCATCATACAATCAAATACCTACTAATAATTGGACGAGTGTCAGTGAACGCAATCCCAGGTCATTTCAGTTTTACGTGCGGCCTACATGCGGTTGAATCTAGATTTACGAAATGATTCTGAAAACACACGGTCATTGCCGCCCGGGATTAAAAAGTTTGCGGAAATCCTTACGGCGGGTAAAAACTCCAATGTTTGGGCTATATATAATATGATATTAGCCACTTTTAGGGTTCCTCAGCCAAAAATGGCAAAAACATAACCCTTATAGTTTCGTCATGTCCGTCTGTCCGTATGTCACAAGCATTTAATTCAAAAGGTATAGTTGAATAGAATTTCGATTATAGGTGTAATTTGTTAGCCGCTGTATAGTTTCGTAATCCAAAAGCAAAAATTAGTAAATTAGGTTGGCACTCCATAAAATTAATTGTGACTACGACTAGAAGTCAACAAAAAAAAGATATCACTGTAGGTCGACACGCGGCACATCAATCGATAGGTCTTTAAAAATAAAAAAGGTCTTACAGCATTTTTTTTTATTTAGTAAATATATTCGAAGAACTATATTCTACCCATATAATATACAAAATTATAATAGGAAAACATGAAAAAATCATGGACATAAGTGCTTTATAAATACTTTCAACGAATATTTGTGACCAAGATAGGTTCAAAGGTTTTTGAGTTATTGCTGAAAAACGGCCTTCCTCGACGAAAAGGACGTAAGTGCAGTGAGTTTCTCATGAAGATAAGACTTCTTTAACTTAAGGTATAGAATAGTGATTTCTAATGTAGCTAGTAGAAGGCACGGAACCCTTCATTGTGCGTGGTCCGACATTCCGTCCGTCTGGATTTTCCTATCAATTCGACTGTGAATGTAGTGTGGGAAGTTCATTCAGAGCGAAAACTAGAAAATCCATAAGATGTGGAGAACAGTGCAAATTTGTCGAGCGACTTGCGAAATTGCACATACCTAAAATGAACACCTATAACCTATGGATACATGCAACCCCAGGGATGCCATGTGCGTTACGGATTTGCTTTATTCCGGACAGCATACATTGCCAAATGTCCAAGTCTTGTGACTTGAAACAACAGACCCTGAAACTGAAAATATTTCTCTCGGCATAGTACATAGTTACAGTAAAATAAGTAACTTGTTAAACGAGCGAGCGAAGCGAACGAAGTTCTGCGTTTCGGCTTGGGCATACATTATTTCGTATTTCCGGCGTCTACCCGGCTATTTCCTCTCATTTCTCAACCGATTCTGGTGAAATTTTGAGAGGTAGGTTCAATTAAATGGTTCCCTGATCGTCAGATATGAGAAATTTCTTCAAGGCCTTGTCTTCGCGGCTGGTCCAAGCAAGTGTCCCCAGAGCTGGCGCTTACCTCTCGCAACTAATTTCCATTGCGATTCAGAGAGGTAATGCTGCCAGCGTTTCGCAGGTTTTACAGCTCAAAGCCACTAGTTTATAATATTAGCAAGATCGAACTCAATTTATCCGCACCGCACTTCAGTGTTGCAACAGTCATAAATGACACGCCACGACAGTGGGCGGGCTATAACTATAATCATTAATACCGCGTTCTTATGCAACTGATAGCCAGGAATAGACGGTCACTGAGATAAAAGAGAACAGTGGTTAGTGAACGACCACGGCAAACCCTGCTAGAGACATCAATGGTTATGTGAAACAAGCATGCGGCCTGTCTGTATCAGGCTTAACCTATAGACGCTTACGACTCCAGGGGCCGTAGACAAGGTTACAATCGACAAGCGCTAACGCCAATAGAAAACTAATAAAATGTAGGGGAATGACAGATGCCGACGAAACACTTCGTTAACATCTGTCATTCCCATACATTTTATTAGTTTTCTATTGGCGTTAGCGCTTGTCGATTGTAACATTGTCTAGGCCCCCTGAGTAGTCACAAATGCGTTGCGGACTCTTTATTGATTGATGATTTATTGTGTCGACAGCGAGATACAAATGTAGGCCCGCCCGGCACTCTCAACTGAGGCTCTACCCCGATATTCTGTAACTCGTTTTAAGCTTAACTCAACGCTACCCCAAAAATATATCTTGACCACACGATTCTTAGTAACTAAGCGTAGGTAGAGGTTATTAAGTTTCGTGACGGGTGACGGGTGGAGTGAGGCGCAAGAGCGCGTAAAGAATAACACTTGTGGCGACCTACGGCCGTATTCATAAACGTTCTACAAGCCTATTTTACCTAAAATGGCGTCAACATTCGTTTGTCTTTATCTGTCACGTTGACATTTGTGTTCGTCAGAAAGGGACAGAGCATATTTTATATAGCGGAGGCATTTTAAGGTTTATGAAAAAGGGGGCTAATCACCAGGAACCCAACTGACGAGACATTCCGTTCTGCCTAACCTCTCTAACGTAGCGTGGCGCGAAACATAACCATAGAAAAACGCTCTATATAATTCATGTATCAGGAATATCTTTAGACAGAAGAAATAATAATAGATTATGTTCATAGACGGGAAGTCCCAGAGGTACATATTATGTATACAGATTAAGAACGTATGCCACATTTGTTGCACAATGCAGACCTGGGTTTTAAAAGAATTAAGCACCTATTAAAGTTCACTCTTAGCTATGGACGTTTGATAATAGTGGAGGCTCTTTTTAGACTCTCTCACACAGACACATAGGTAAACAATATATACAATTATTTTACTTGTATCACTAATTACAATCTTCCCTCTCAACGGAAGCACCATTCCGCATTGTCACTAAAAGCATCAATAAATAATGTCAGTTATATCGCGCGACATAGACGTATGTGTACCAGTCCTTATAAAATAGATGGCACGGAGTTGGCGCGAGTGCTTCCGTGTGGACGGACCTTGGCATGCCGCGCGTTTTATCAGAATAGGTACAAACGATAATAGATACAAACAAAGGAATTATTTTGGAATGCCTCTCTAAAACTGGCTATGCTGCACTATAAAGAAAAAAATACTATTTGTTCTAATTAGAAAGAGACAGATAGTCTATCTCACCGCGACACAGCTCGCGCACGGTCTTGTGCTAGCCGTGCAGCATATTTAGTTTTTAGAGACTTAGCTCAGCGGAATGTCTGTAAACAGCCAAACTGACATTCGATTCTCCAAAAACGGATTCGAATGTCATCGAGAAAAAAAGAAAACGGACCGCGCTGACGGCAATGCACCACGCAACGCGGTGTGGCACGTATGCCATGTGAAGGGGTCGCTTGTTTTATATTAATCGTTATAGTAACATTTCGAAACGCGTGTACGCGCAATGCCGCCTCATGTGTTCTGCGCCTAATCCGGAAGGTACTACGACAGCACTACAAGAAAATCGACACTGACTTTCTTGTCTGTTAAAAGTTATTATACATAGTATAAAACAAAGTCGCTTCCCGCCTCCCGCTGTCTGTCCCTATGTACTCGTATGCTTAGATCTTTAAAACTACGCAACGGATTTTGATGCGGTTTTTTTAAATAGATAGAGTGATTCAAGAGGAAGGTTTATATGTAGGTATGATATAGTACCCGTGCGAAGCCGGGGCGGGTCGCTAGTATTGTAATAAACAACAATAGTATGCGGCATAGTACATTACGGCACCTGTCGCAGTGTATTAATAGAAGGGAAGTTATTAATAAAGATAGTTTATTTGTGATGGGGGACCACTGTTTAATACGGGTGTAGACACAAGCTTGAACCGCATCTAGCAACCAGTATACGCTTAATATCCGATTACGAATTTGGAGGTCAAAGTAAATATACTAGACATGTCACAGTCAAGATAAATGTCTAGTTAATAGATAGGCCGAAGGTATGCGAGCGCAGAGACCCGTGGACGTGTGACATTTGAAGATTGCAAACGCTTTGCCAACTCAGGAGTGTTGGGATTGAAATTCAATGCTTCTATGACAATAATTTAACTAAATATATTAACTATTCAGTTTCAATGGCGACACACTACACACATGCGTCAAAACGCTAAACGCCCTTTACGCTACAAATGGAGGTTGCTACGGTCTACGGCGTAGCAGTTTAACCCCTGTGTCAGCATTGGCGCCGAAAGGGTTAAGGTGCGAGCGTAGCATTGTCTGCTACACTGTAGCCCGTAGCAGTCTCGTATGTATGTTGATGTGCATTAACATACATGTACAAATGCACTGTAGGTAGTCTGTTTGACCATACGCATGACGTACGGCAATTACTCAATATTATTATTTCTCTCTATATCAAACCAGTACCTACGAAATCTATGGAGTAGGGAAGCTTATTCGGGTCCAAAAACTAGGCGTTCCTGTTGACAATACAATCTATATTGTTCAATTTTGCACGGAAATGTCCCTTACTGTAAAATTTGGTCAAAATCACGGGCATATTGCCACTGTTTTGTTACGGCGGGTTGACGATCAGGCGGATTGAATACCGCTGAATGAAAATACGCTGGAATGTGTCCGGTGGATCGCCGCTTTTGTATGTAAAACGGCGGATTATAATTATTCCACTGCGCCATATGCATTATAGTAAATGATTTTGATTCAATACTTATTTTCTCTCCATATTAAATTCAATGTCAGCTTTTTCAGTTGCCAACACCGGCGCCAACGTATTGAATACGTTAAAGACAGGTCAGACAGGTCTGTTATTTACAAGGTTTAGGCCTATCTAACGAGCGTTACAGATATTTAAACCAATTTAAGTCCCATCTCTGACTTGGTATACATGCCCTTTTAAACTCAAGTATAATTTGTGAACCGATAAATTGATGATTTTTTATGATTAGAGGCCGATTTAAGTCACTCTTAATTATTCACATTTAGTGTTTCTGACAATATTTGACATTGAATTTTATGTGACATGATATTGGCCGGTGTGATGCAGGGGCATTAAATGGATTGCCTAGTAATTTGGTACGCATTATTATTTATCGTATGGCTAATAATGCTTCTCTACTTCAAAGATTTACAGTTTTCAAGTAAGCTACCGCGTCTTCGGTTAAAATTGTAAGTTCCTCCACTTGCCACGTCTTTGGTTAGAGGACAGCCAAACACCGAGTGGTATACAGTCATGCTATTATCTAGGCATTAATTTGCCTTGTGCAAGTATAGCTGGCACAGGCTCCAAAAGACCAGCGGCGACTTTCGAAGTTCGTGGTAGCGCCGCAGCAAGTCTCTTCGTGTAATGGGTGCTAAATTCACAACAAAATACCAGAACCGATCAGAACTTTAGACACCGAAAGTAGTTTTACGCACAAATTTAAAATATATTGCGCAAGGCTCAGGCTTGCTACTCTGTGAAGGAGTTCCTATAGTCCAGGCAATGAACTGACAACTTGTATGGAAAAAATGACAATTTTGGAAATAATTTATAATAGCTTATTTTTTATGTATAACGGATATATTATCAATTCAATAGTTACCCAGCGACAAAATCCGACAAAATTTCAGACATCGAAAAAATGATAAGTTAACTGGCTTCTATAGTCAGTAAAAATATTACTTAATAAATGTTTTTGTCTTTATTTTGGTTCATTTACATTTGCTCTATAATATTCAAGATAAATCGTACAAAAAAAGATAATGCATGCTGCATTTAAATCTACATAATTACTTCCGGGTGGAAAGTTTGTCGGATTCTTTACTAAATCATCTTAGAATAACATTTTCAAATGAAATCACCAAAAAAAACGCTATTATAAATGAATGTTTTTCAAAACCGTATTTTGCCTGGAGTACTAGATGAATGAATATGTCGAGCCGATCATTTCAGTAGAAATGTAACGAATTTGAATTGTATCATATTATTTTAATTTTATTCTTAGGACATTCTAACCCAGAAATGTAGTTATTTATTTAAATTAATCGTTTTATGTAATTGACAATGTATGATTAATACAAATAAAGACATATACATATACTTATACCGCGCCTCCATGAAAGAGACTCTTATAACTTTCGCGCACGAGAACAAGAGATGTAACACTTTTCGGGGATGACCATTTTGGACTAATTTCGATAAGTAGCTATCTACTTGAGAAACATTAATTGCCTTAAGTGAGATTTTAGATGAGGTAAAATACCTCAGTGGAAATCGAGAGGGGGGAGGCCTTTGCCCAGCAGTGGGATACACTATAGGCTAGGAAAAAAAATAAAAAAAAATCCCTTCATTTAAACTTGTTTTTATCGATTAATGTAGGTATTGTTTGAGGAGACTGGGGCAAAAACGGAATATGAAGACCCTACTTCAGATTTTTTTCCATGGAGGAAATTTTAAGCAATGTATTCAATTAGGCATTTATAGACGTTACCTCGGTTGCAATAAAGTCCATAACTGGGTAACTAACTGCGTAGTCAATGGTAGGTAGGTACTGCAATGTTCTAAACTTGCATGTTACCCACTACTGCAACTATCCGGCTCGAAGGACCATGTTGCGGTAATTAATGAAAGACGTTGACTTTGATGCCGCGTGATCTAATCCAAAAATATATAATATGGGATATTGACATATGTAAATATCAAGGTGGGTACTTATATTTAATTTATGTGTCCATGCAAAAGCGATTTAATCATACTGTGCGGGGGCATTTTCGCGAGAAGAGATGCATCGTTAGCGACGTCACCGAGTATAAGTTAAGTGTTCCATTTTGTAACTTTTATTTGTCATACAATTTGTATGGTTAATTTGGGCACGATGCATCTCTTCTCGCGAAAATGCCCGGGGGTGTTGTAGGTTTATATACTATATAACTTATATACGGTGGTTGATATACTGCATAGTGTATTATGCTCATTATCTGTATATATTATTTATCTCACGCGTCTTGTGCTACCCGTGCTGATTGTCCCACGCATGAACGAAGCACCCGCTGTCGATGTCGTATGATTAAACATACCATTCAGTTGATCCGCTTCGTG
This sequence comes from Epinotia ramella, assembly GCA_947578815.1. Taxonomy (NCBI): domain Eukaryota; kingdom Metazoa; phylum Arthropoda; class Insecta; order Lepidoptera; family Tortricidae; genus Epinotia; species Epinotia ramella. The sequence continues at coordinate 24,023,169 of OX388205.1, forward strand.
CGCTGAAACATATTTGAGAAACCTATTTACATTTCAATAAGTAAACTGTATAGTTCCTATACTAAATACATCATGTTTTGAGTTTATGAGCAACCGAATGCAGCCCAAAATCCTGTTAGTTGCGAACTCAATCGAGCCGTGTACGAGTATTGGTGCTAATTTGGCCGTTTAAAAGTTGCAACACGTCAAAACCCGCTAAAAATACCTATCATAACGCACGCTTAATAAATCGCTTGAACTGCAATCTCAATCGATTTTGAACCTAAATGTCATTGCAGCAGTGTTGTGAACGGATAGTTGTGGGCGGCGAAAACATAGTTGCGTATTAGTTCGATATAACCCGACGGAACCGTAGTTCGTATTCCGCGGGATAGATGTCGCTGTCTGCATTAACCTATATTAAAGTAGGGCTGTCGCATGTCAAAACAATAATATAATGTGTGAAAATATGATTTTTGCTCGTATTGCGCATGTGAAAAGACAAGAATATGGTTGGAAGCTTACTTAGTAATCACAACTAATTTGTTTCAATGTTCATTAAATGCGCCGTGGTATACAAAATAAATTAACTTTTATATTGGTGTTGTATTTTTAATACTTACATAGATTAATAGAAATTTATAAAAACACACCTAACTATCCAATATGCACTACTTTGTAATACTAATTCTAGGCTGTTACCTTAGTTCTCATCCCGCGTATAACTGTGAAATCTAAGTCTATGGCATAGAATCTTGTGCCTACTATGGAGTAGGGACCGCATGCGCATAGCACCAATACTCGGTTGATAAAGAGAATCGCATATTCGATATTTATTTATCTATTTATTTAATATATTGCAGTCATGTACATTTCGTAATTATGTCTACGAACTTAATACTAAAGTACCTACTTACATTCAATGAACCCTGATAGGGCAAGGCAATTTTAAATTAACACACTATAATTCAAAGTAATAAAAATAATATGAAGCATGCATGTCAAGTTCCATTTTATCGTAATTTTTAATTTTTATTTAACTTTTTATAATATATAAGTAGTATATGTCTTAGATCTTGCGTTAATTTAAGTCAATGCCAATTTTGTTATTTGATCCAGTCAAGATTATTATATGTCCGGTATTAAATATACTATGTCAATCATTATTCTAGTTACAACTAAGTACAGGTATCTACATTCAGTTTTCAATGAAAGGAAAAATATGTGTATACAAAATAAAATCACAACGTTTCGTCGTCAAGGAATTGATTAACAGTGTAATAACATTTGTCTGGGTTTTAAATGCGGTTAAACTTTGCTGAGATTTAATTTATCGTTTAGTAAGGGCTCGTCCAGAAATCATGTGATCGTTTATAGGGGGGGTGGGGGTCAGAAAAATATCACAAATGATCACGATGGGGGGGTCCGAGAAACATCACGTGTAATTTTTTTACTCAATATGTTTCTCATAACAAAATAATCCGCGCAACACGATGGTGCAGAGTGGCAAAACGAAGAAGATGTTAAAGATGGTGATGGTGAACTCAACACCATCCAGGCAACCTATAATACTCAGGACAAGTTAGAGTAATAATAATACCACGTGCGAGCGAGCTGGTAGCATACAAATCTCGATAAGTGTAACAGTAAGGGAAATATCATTAATGGTCCTTCTCATACGTAGTTCCACTTTTTTTGCGTTGCCACAATTGATTTAGTATGAAGTTGTGGCACATAAACCATTACCCGTCCAAATTAAGTAGGTTGTTTATGGCAAGTCATCAGCAGGGGCGTATTTTGAAATTCGGCGCCCCGGGCCAATAAGTTTCGCCGCGCCAAAAGCCAATGAATGGCGCCAAAACCAAAGAAAATGCAATCGGTCAGCGGCAGCTACGCCGCCCCTGGCGAATTGGCGCTCCGGGCCAGGCCCAGTTGGCCCTAGGGTAAATACGCCCCTGGTCATCAGCCATTTTAAGACCAGTTCTTAATTTAGCTGCATTAGGAGCCTTTCCGTCCCTCGCTGTGGCAACACGTATAGCCTGTCCTGACCATCCAAAACATTTGCGAAAACCCGTGGACCGAGGACATGACGTAGCGTGAGATGGCTTACATTGAAACCAATTTTCTTTTTTTTTTAAATTGACTAACTTAATTCATACTTACTTAGTACCAATAATTTACTTTAAAAATAAAGTTTTAACCGACTTCAATTTAGTACTCTGCCAAGCCACGAGAACATATCCACATTTGTTTTCCAATTTACCACATGAACTGATTTCCGAGAGCATTTGCTCTCGCGTGGCAGCGTTGATTATTAGAGAAAAAAACCGAATCGCTGTATGTGGGCCGATAATATTTGAGGACTTCCGTCGATTCCACAAGGCTCACCTTTGGCACTTAATTAGTTGCTATTTCAACGGAATCTCATCAGAATCTGTGCTATACTTTTGTACTTATAAGTACATAATTGAGAAATTCCATAAGTCATATCTGTGGTCTTCATCATCAATTCCAGTCCACCAAATTTATGATTTCCGGGTGTAAATACACGAGTTATAATAGAAAATACCAAAATCACTACACGCGTGCCTAATATAATTGAGGAGTTCCCTGAATTCCTGATGGATCCCATCATCCAACTGAATTTTAAAAAAAAAATGGGATCCACCTGGAAGTATATACTTACAAACAAACAAAATAATTTTACGAATCGGCTCATCAGTGACGGAGTTCTGAGGTACCTAACAAACATTGAAAAAAAATATATATATACAACTGAATTGAGAACTTCCTCCTTTTTTTTGAAGTCGGTTCAAAATACACGTGATCTTGAATGGGGGGGAGGGGGTAGCGTTATAATCACCAAATATCACCAAAGGGGGAGGGTGGCTCAAAAGTAGGCCAACGACGAGCCCTAACTGCAAAAGCAAAAAACTAAAATAAACTCTAAAATTAAAATCAAATCAATCCTTGCTGCTTGGATGTCGTCAGTTGTTATCGTAAGATGCTAATCCATTGCTTTTTAAACGTTACTTTAAAGTATTTTGTCTCGATCACATTTAAATATCTCGTCATACAGGCTCGGTCGTCAGTGCGGTTCTTCTGACCTGGTATTTGGTACAGACCAGAATTCTCTAAATTACTGAAATTTAGTTGAGATACCGTTGGATACCAACTTTCATATCCTTCCATTTTTAGGGTTCCGTACCTCTAAAGGAAAAAACGATACCCTTATAGCAGCGGTCACCAATTAGTTTCGCTCAGGGTCCGTTTTAAGAAATGAAATGACCACCGCGGTCCGCACAACATTTTACAGAAAAAAAAAAAAACAAATGTAATTTCAGAAATATCAAAGGTATTTTTTTACATATCAATGAGAAAACTCCTCGCAAGTTACTTCGCCCGGCCGTTTTCGAATTCACGTCAACAAAGATAATGCGGGGGTATACATTTTTATTTAATTACGTAGGTGCTCTGTAGTGCAAGTTGCTGTGTTCTCGCCTCGCGGCCCGCACAAAACGGGTCGGTGGTCCGGATGCGGGAAATATTCGTTTGTCTAACTTTATGATTAGATAAAAAAAAACAACGACGTTAAAAAGGGATCCCTCTCCCTGCATACTCTACTCAGAATAATGTCGCGAACTATATCCACTGCTATTAAGTTTTCCCTTTATTTATAGTAAAACCTGTAGCAAACAAGTCGGATTGGCAACCCTACGTGTTGCGCATAAACACGCGCGTCATACGCGTACACAGCTGACGAGTATAATTTACGCGCACGCGCACCGTGGTCGCACCGTGTCACTGGACAGTCTATTCGTGGTTGATGAATGACAGCAAACCACGGAACAACCGGGGTGTTCTATCATGATCATTATCATAAACATCATATTAATATGACTTAACTCTTTCACTGCCAACAATTTCGTAGCGCTACGGTCGTAGCCCATAAAATGCTACCGTATGTAGAGGAAAGTGCCCACGAGCAGAATGCCCACATAGCGGGTTCCTGGTACTGAAAGTGTTAATACGGCCTAACGGTCCGTTAGAGTAAATTCTGTCAAAATGCAAGCAGGCAGTTTTTTCTCATAGTTCTAGCGCAGTCGTTTTTTGCTTGCGTTCAGAATTTACTCTTTCAGTTTTGGATCCTATAATGGACAAGCAGCATTTTTTGGCATCGAATGGGTATGTATATAGTGATACGATGAAATTTTTAACTCCTTGCTTTGCAGAGATCAATGGTTGGGCACGCTCATTGAACCTCGTAGGGCAGGTTGTATTTACCATACATTACTGACCGGTTATCGTTAAATATGACGTTGGCAGCGGCGTTTTCATAGAGAAAGACTTTCAATCTAACTTCTCATACAAAAAGATTTTAACTGCTACTTATAACTTACGATTTCCGATGGTTTGAAACCTGCCGTAAGCGTCGGTATAAAACCTACTCCTACTAATACTCGTATTATAAATGCGAACGTTTGTATGTTAAGATGTTTGGATGTTTGTTACTCAATCACGCTTAAACGGCTCAACCGAATTGCATAAAATATTGCATGAAGATAGTTTATAGCCTCGATTAAAATATAGAATAGTTTTTATCCCAGGTCCACGCAGACGAAGTCGCGGCAGAAGCTAGTTTTAAAATAAGCTCATGAGGGACATTAATTTATCTCAAGCTATCGACCTAATAAACCTTCAAATCAAAAAAGTCGCAAACACCCATAAGATCCAGTATCGGCCGTACGCTTGTTTACCACCGCCGTGGTCTTACAATAACCCGTTATAACCCGTTTGGTACAATTACAAACTATAATATTAAGTCAGAGCTTGATTAATAGTAGAGCCATCTTTCGTCAGCTTTAGACACCTACAAATTGAGTTGTTATAAAAGTTCATAGACATTACTACTAGATGGCACCATTGCAAACAGTTGAAGATATATTACGAGTAGGTACATTAGTCTCAAATCAGAATTTAAAACAGAATCAGATATTCTTGTTCTAATAAATCGATCATTTGTTTTCGTCAAGTGGGGTCAGTTTTTACAGAAATACCTACTGTAGTTGACAACAGTAAAAACAAATTATTCTTGCATTACATAAACATAACTCACGTACTCGGAAAACGTCATACCTATTTACACTATTTTAAACATTTATTAATTTTAAATTCTTCATTTATTGCTATAACCAACAACGGCAACAACCTCAGGGGAATGCATGGAATCTCAATTTGCGCCTTTTCTTTTGATAGTTAAGCAATAAAAACTGGATGTTTTCAACAGTTTGTGATATAAAAATTAATACGAATTAGCATTAGCATTTATAAATTACATAAAATCAAAAAATTGCACTAAGTTCGAGCATAGAAAATCGTGATGTCACTTGTTTGTATTTCTCTACAAACTTCATACTTCACAGAGCATTTCTGATTCTGACGATGACGCATCATAAACAAAGTTGCTGATTTGACTACCAGTCAATGTCCCTATTATCAAAGTCAAACACACATTTATTCCCACACCACACATTTATATTGCTTGTGTCGTCTTGTCGTCGTCTATTGCTGAAGATCTTATGAGTCACCCACCCACCACTGGTACTGCTGCGACGACAAGGACAAAGTCATTCATATAAGCTGACTTGTCTTATATTAAATGGAGCTTTTACTGTCAGCATTTTATACTACACTTGCTGCCCGTGTATGCTTTGATATGTATTGTCCGGTTTTGCCAGCTTACCAATATCAGAAATACCGCGAGGTCACGTTGTACCGAGTCCGCACCAACGGATAAGGAAGGGGTCTAAAAACCGCTATGAACCTTGTATCTTCTCCTCTTTTCAACTGTTTGTTAACATTCAGATTCATTTACTTCAAGACAAAAATGGGTCACACACAGTGTTTAAAGCAAAATTCGTCTTTCCTCTGAACAATAGGTATATGAGACTATTTAAGACTAACGTGCATATTTTTTTTTATCATATATTAATACAACAGCCTAGCTAGCACGATAGGTTTTATCGTTAGCTTTTACGGCGAAAACGTACTGAAACGTCATGTAAAACGTGACGATAAAACCTATAGTGCTAGGGCCGAGACGCAGAGTGCAGGAGACGCCGTTTATGCGGATTAACAGTCCAATCAAAAATAAGGCGTCGCTCGTAGCCCTTCAATTTAACAATGTCAAAATGACAAGAATGTGTACCATGATTGCACCAGACAGTGTTTGCGTAATGGAACAGCGGAGCGCAAGCTGTACTATTATTTTTGCTTTTTACAGCTCTCAGACTCAGACAAAGAAAGAAATATCTTTTTTTCTCAGTCCGAGATAGGTACAGCTCAACACGATAAATTTTTATTTTTTGGTAGTAAGCATACGATTCCCACCTGCTTTTCCCTAATCTGCCCGGCGAGTTAGTTATTTAGAGCGTAGCCGTAGTATTTACTACATACACAAACGTAAACATAGGAAGTGCATATCACCTGTCATTGGAGGCCCCATTCAACCTGCTCGCCCGTGACCCGGCTAAAAATAACGCGTTTTGCATAACGTTATGCAATGGCAACGTTACAATGAGCCCGTATTGAATAATTGAATATTAACCACGTTTCACGTTACGCATGGCGGACGCATTTCGTCAGTTAATCAACTGTATTTTGAACTGAATTGTTTATATTAATTTCGAACTATGCATTAGTTGCTCGCACAGTTCTGCCAGCCTATAGCAAAGTACGCGCGAGAAGTCGTATTAACCTATGCACACCCCGGAGGTCCATTCCATTCATTAAGGCGAAGTTAAGCGAACAGAGCTTTTGAAACAATATAATGCGTCTGTTTATAATAATATGGTTTCTAAAAAATACGGATAGTGATCTTGAATGAATAAGCTAATTTCGCTCGATGGAAAAAAATCACGAACATAGGTCTAAAACACACAAAAATACACTTAAAATGTTCGTAACAAATTATGCACAAAAGATATAAATATTAAAATTGCTTCTAAAAATTGGCAATATCATGTTCGAGGGAAATCAGTGTTTACATTTTTATTTATTTAAACGGCCAAAAAATTAAAATGAAAAAACATGATATCCGCGCTTCCGAGCACGCACTTCCATCTCACTCACGCTTATGCTCAGTGAGAGGGAGAGAAGACCATGAACCTACGGCGCCTTAACTAGTGAAAAAACATTTACTGATTTGGATGGTTAGTTCCGGCTACCTACTCTCTCTTACAAAGCTTCAAATGTTACTTCTTTATCGAACGAGGGACTGAAGCGAATGAAGTTCTGTGCTTCAGCTTGGGGCGAAAATCGTTATTCTGTCTGGCCGGCGCCTGTCCCGCTGTTCTCCTCTGCAGAGGGGCTACCGCGAAGTGAAAACGAACTTCGTTCGAGTATCTCCCTCTCTGTTGCACTTGCTAGTTCGAGCGACAAAGAGGGAGATATTCGAACGAAGTTCGTTTTCACTTCGCGGTAGCCCCTCAGGTAGCATTTCTGAACCGATTCTCGTGAAATTTTGTGAGCAGGTTCGTTAATTATATAGTTTTTATTTGTCAAGCCGCATATTCGAAAAAAAAAGACAGACTGGCGAGTTCTATTACAGCGCACAGAGCCACTAGTGAAATTAGTTTAGGTTCCGTAGACTAATTGGCATAGATAAAGAATTATTTTGGACTCAAACAATATTTCCTGTTATGAATGATAGACAGCTGAACTAGATGTCGCTGCATGGCGTCACATTTTGAGGTTACTAGATTATTAAAGTCGACGATGGATGTTGATGGTTTTTTTCCCGCTTTTCACTAATGTCGTTACGACGCACATGTATGTGTCAAAGCGCTGCGGGCGATTTTCGCTACATATAGATATTGAGGTGCTACGGTACTCCGTACGGTGGTAGCGGCGTAGCGCAACCAGCGTAGCTTAGGTTGTATGGAAGACATTGCTTTTTAGCGATAAGACCACCTGTTGTGTACCATTGTTTATGTTTAATTAAAGTGTCGATTTTCTCTTAGTGTATTTTTTGGTGAACAATAAAGAATATTGTATTGTAATACTTTAGTCACCCGCGACCTTTCCCAGGTCATCAATCCACCTTGTTGGGGTCTAACCACGCTGCGACTTCCGGTACCAACGGCCATCGGTTCTACGTGCAATGTGCCCCGCCCACTGCCAGTTAAGTTAAGCGATTCGGAGGGCTATATCGGTTTCCTGGGGTGGATGCGGGTGCGCAGGACCGCCGGTCATTGTGGCACTCTTTTGGGGAGGCCTCTATGTCTAGCAGTGAACGTCTTTCGGCTGATATGATGATGGTGACGAAGACTAGTCGGGCCTGAACGTTGCCATCAAAAAAGTTAGCATAATCGCGGTTTTGACATCTAGCTTTCGTCCCTCTCATACTTACTTGCCAGTAGCCGTGTATGTGGCTGTATTTCCTGGGAATGGGAATGGTACATCTTTTTATTTATTGATAAGTACATCCACAACACATATTTTTTTGATTTAAATACATAATTGTCTTAAATTAATCTTAAAAAGTATTTACTAATGATATATGCGACAATTACGGAGTACATAGCATTGACTAATTAGGGAGTACATAGCGGTAGCAGAGAGATAATTAGAAATATTTTTTAATTTTTACATATAAAAATACACATAAAATCGGGGCTTAGTCTGTACTTATATTATACTAGCTTCCGCCCGCGACTTCGTCTGCGTGAACCCGGGATAAAAACTATCCTATATTTTAAACCAGCCTATAAACTATCTTCGTGCAAAATTTCATCCAAATCGGTTGAGCCATTTAAGCGTGATTGAGTAACAAACATCCAAACATCTAAACATCCAAACAGCCAAACTTTCGCATTTATAATATTAGTAGGATGTAAGTAAGTAAAGTGGCATATTGTATGTTTATAAGTTGGTATGTAATTAATGGGTAACCTCCGGAACCAAAGCGCAAAAAATATTTCACCTGTGTAAACCTACAATGAACTTTCTGGGTGGACATAAGCTATGTTTAATCCTGCGAGTTTGGCTGGGTTTTTAGCAATATGCGGGCCAATCCGCGCGGGCAGATAGTCTATCATAATATAATTTAAGAAACCGATTCGTAGAACGCTAGACTCAGTATACGTTGAATGATTTACGCCAGCAATTACGTTGAAATTTATGTTCTTTTCGTTAATATGACATAACGGACAAGTGTCCGAATCTATTAAAAGAAGTCATTAAAGAACAGTGTCATTGTGTCCGTCAAGCGAAATCAAAGATATATTTTATAGCGTCTGAGAAACACTGCTTTCCTCTGAATACTAGGACTTAGCTACTAGAATTCGTTAATACATTTTCTAGGAAAAAAAAACCAATTAGAGGGTTTGTTACTTTTTAACTTTATTTAAATGCCTAGAAAGTAGCAAGTATAATAATAGTATAGCTTTAGTTTGACTAAGGGACATTGTTCCTATGTATGATGTCCTTAAAAACATTGTTCAGGCTCTGGTCGGTATTCGGTTGAGCTGAAATTTGCCATACTTATGTAAACTTGGTGACAATACAATTAATATTAGTTTTATTAAACACACACATGTCCGACTTATAGTGGAGACCAGACGCCATGACGTGGAAGAAATACAGACATAATTACAGCAACTGCGATTCTACGACTAAACAGAATATAAAAGAAAATAATAATAAATATCAAGTTTACTTCCGTTTACTACAATATGAAACCAAGTGTTATTAGTTAAACCATTTATATCTCAACAACGGCTGGACCGAATTTGATGTGGTTTGATTTGTTGGATTAGTTTTTGCGCCGAAGAGCAGAATAACTTATAAGACATGAAATGTTTTTAATTTTTCCATACATTTTGCAGTTCGTGGGGTCAGCTAGTATTAGATATAAATTATAATGCAAAGGTATGTGATGCTGTGCTCTATTAAATTTGTAGAGCCGCTAGAACGTGTGAGATATGTTAGGTATTATTGCATGTTATTTATTTAATCGTATGGCATACATTATTTGGCCTTTTTTAAAAGTTTGTCACTCTTTAGTACCACCCAGGGGACACGTGCAGGGTTGTGGTAGGTAGCTCCTGAGGACGCGAGTGACAGTTGTCCCCCCTTTGTCAAGTAAGTGGGCAACTCGACTGTTAGAAGTTCTTAAGCCGCCCGAAGGCCTCTAACTCGGCTTAACGACTACTGTCATAGATAGACAGCAGCCGGGATCAACTGCTTAGCGTGCCTTCCAAAGCACGGAAGCGCTCATTTATAGTAACCACTCAAACAGGCGGTCACCCATCCAAAGACTGACCGCTGCCATCTTTGCTTAACCTGCGTTATCGTTTCCGACTCGCAGGCGCCGCTAGGCTATGAGCGCTTGACACCCTTAGTGTTACCTTTAGTGATACCTAGTGCCTATAATATTATGACTGAACGTATAAGTCGTAAGTATTAAGTCATTATCGAACACGACGTTTACCTTACTTAAACACAATCCAAACGTTTTTTAAAGTGACGTATTTTTTTACAGGTAAGTTGGACCAGGACAGGACTTTTGCGTACATGAAAATGGGATTTATGTATCCGGATCGGAGAAACACAAAACACGAAGGAAACGGTGAGATATAAACAAAAACAAGTCGTAAATACTCATAATTAGCACCTTCTTCGAAAACACTTGTAAGCTTTCCATACCTACACTACAGTATCTTTTAATAAGATAAACAATGTCGACATATCATGTAATGATTAAAATTAGATTTTCTTTAATAATATGCAGACATTGAAGCTTTGTTTCATTGAAGCTTATGCGTATCGTGGCTAATCTTGATCCCTATGACAGCTGTCATCTCAGTACAATTTTACGTTTTGAGTTATAAAACGTACGGAGATGACAGCCGTCATATGGATAAAGATTTACTGCGATAAGTATAGTGGTGTTACCGGAAATATAGCATATATAGACTAGGTAACACACTATTTCAAGCGGAATCGTTAAGTTAGCTTAATATTAGCACTTTTACCTCTTATTATTTGAAACGATTCAAACAGTGCCCCCGCCAAGTCGACCAAAACAGCGGCACGGCCGTACCATGCTTTTCTCGAAGCAGTTCAGGCCATTTTAGACCCCCCTATAACTTCGTTGTGGATAAAACTATAGAAGCCTGAATTTTCAGTAACAAGCAGGCATTGTACAAACACGGTATAATATTTCAATTTTCAATCAATTTGTACCAGTAGTTTAAGAATTATAACTAGTCAAAGTTTCATAATTTTGTCACTCAAAATATTACATAGTTTTCAATAGGTATTCAAAACAGAGAGAAAGAATCGGATCTTTGTTAAAAAATAACATGAAACAAAATATTTAATTAAATAATTTGTTTGGTTATAAAGATAAGTATAAGGTATTAAAAAATCCATAAATGCAGTAAAGTTGTGCGATTGCCAAATTGCAGAATCTTATTTAGCAATCAAATAAAGATGAATAAGAATGCCTGAGACTTGACTACGAAATATATCACAACTTTTTACGGTGGAAGAGTTTCGAGACTGCCTCTTTTTTTACATGGAATGTTTTTTATGGCATCTAATTGTCTATGCCAATTCAATTAACATCACTACATACGTTCATTGATAATGATTTAATTAACGTTGTGTGATTAAAACAGAACAAGGTTACCTATAACATATTATATGTATGTATTAAGTACTAGGTACCATAGATAAATCATAGGGATCCAGAATCCAACCCTATTTCTGATTTTTTACATTTAAACTAGATGGCGCTGCGCGAATGATATACAAATATAAAACATTTCGAGCAAGTAAGATAAGCAATTTGGAACCAAACAAAAGAAAACGAATTATTGCTTGTTACAAGTGAAAGTGTAGCTGTGAAAAGATCTTTTGTTAGTTTTTCCTCGGCGCTCTCATTATAGCGGATATTAGATCGCTGCACAGTAGGAGCCTCCACTCCTATTTAGGAATCCGTTATTTTACTGTCAAAAAATTTGGTAAAAACCCTGTCAAAAGTAGGTGCCTTAGTTAGCTTATTGTACTACTTACATTCGGTGTTAAAAGTAGGTAGACGATCGATTATAATAATGTACGGTCGAGGAAATTGAATGTTTGGCACATGTCAACTCTATTAGAATGACGTTAAGGTCCAAAAGTGCTAAACATTCAATTTCCTCGACTGTACAACAAGCTATGAGAAAATTTACTCAATGAAACGGTCGTACATGTTTTTCGTCTAGTCTGACGTGACTACGTGTGTAAAATCTATGTGAGTGTGGCGGAAATTATCAAGTAGGTACTTTTGGAATTAAGTATGTACTTGTAGGGTTAGATCAGACGTCTCAAATGGGTATCTCAGTAGGATATTTAATGAAAACGGCGATGATAAGTAAATGATAATTGCACCGACACCAACCAAGCGTAATACGTGCAATCATTTCTTCATAAAGCAAGCTAGGGAACATACCGTTGAGTTCACTCGTCCATACGATTCTCAAAGTTGGTTGACCCCCTCACCTTCCACATCGCGACCCACTTCCTACCGCCATCTGTCGGTTTTGTTTATTTACAAAACTATTCAAGAAACATTCCGCTCTAATACCTATAAAGATTACTCAGCAATATCCTAAAAATATGGCGGGATAACCTAAAAATATGCGAATACATTTTATTAAACCTCATGTTTACACGATTTTCTTCTCGCTCACTACCGGGAACGGGTAGTGTTGTGCCCGTTCGATAGTGTGCCTTATCGATAAGCTGTTAAAATAGCAAATCGGCTCGTAATCTCGCGTCGGATTTATCGCGGAGTGTAAGAGCGGGTATTTATATTAAGTGGGGGAGCTGTCAGCAACTAACGCCGACGCTGCTCTTGGATGGTGGCATACAATATAGTTTTAATGAAGGCATAATATCTATTTCTTGTCCTTTCCATTCCTATCCCATTATATCTAGAATGCCAGCCTGTATCATCCGTAAACTCAATAGAGAGAAGTTCGAATATCCTTTCATCTACTCTATAAGGATTTAGAGACAAGAAAACTGCGTCTTATTCGTACCTACTTACCTACACAAAGTATGTCAAATTGTAAACAAAGGTAATGATGATAAATTAAATTGGATGTTTTCTACCAACGTCAATATGCAAAAAGATCACTGGATACCTACATACATCGTGCTTGCTATAATAGACATAATATTGATTTGTTGAATGACGTGAATTACTTTAAGGCACCTACACAGGCTAACAGCTGACTTACAAAACAACAATAAAATTCAATGATATTTCATATTTAGATAAACAGATCTCAACATATTAACAGAACAGATATAAAAACGAAAATAAAACCAACACGAAGTTTTACTGCAGCTAAAATGCGTGTTGTTAATGAAGCAATCATAAAATTGCGAGTTCTGAATTTAAGCCAATTCGCATTCGCATCGTGCAAAACGCTGACAAAAGAGGAGAAAACGGTATATTTATTGGTATTTTATAAACGGAACAGGCATACAATGGATTTAACAAGACCGGCTGAGGTGACAGCGAAACCATTACGCAGACTATTTATGTCACGATAATCTCCACAAACGCGCGCAGGATTACAAAGAAAGTAATTGAGACAATTATAATGAATACAAAATGTGAATAATAAGGAAATAATCCTTTAGAATTTATGTTAAAGGTCGCTCTTAGCGCTCTCGGCTAGACCGTCCAACTAATAATAATCATGCACGTGAAATGTTTTGGCTGGTGCTTTTTGTTCGCCGCGGTTATTTCAGTTTTCCAGTAGGATTTTGTATAGGAACAGCTCTGGCCGTATCCGCCGTGCGGCCGACCAGATTAAATCTTAACAAAATATCACCAGCATACTAAGTGCTTACCTTATACCCCTATACAACTAGCACTTTCAACGGGACATTTATTATTTTGTTTTAAGTAGAAATGTGCCGCGTGTGAAAAGTGATTTGTGCAATTGATGTATCAAAAAGGCTGTGAGCTTAGTGGTGTGGGTGAATTAATATATAAACATGACGGAATTCTTCGGCTCTTGGAACAGCCCCGGGGGCGACGGAGAGGTGGAAGAATCGATGGAAACTGTGGAAACAGTTACCACCACCACTACGAAGAAGACAAGGAGGACTGTTCCACAAGTAAGTCCTACTGAGGGCCTATTGTGGAAATACCATCAGTTTTCCAATTCGAACGGGAACTTTATTACCAAAAGAGTAGGGTTGAATTTAGAAAAATACAGGTAGTTGAATACGGGTTATATCTGTAGTCGTTTTGAAATGACAAATTTACTCCCTTGAGGCCTTGATCTCGCCAATGGTATATTTTCGCTTCCACATACTACGTCGAGCGACCGGCGCATTTGGATTTCGTAAATAAAACGAAATAATTAAATGCGACTGAGATTAATAGCTGACTTATCCATTCGGTTACAAGCGGAATAAAATTAAACCTAAGTACGTGGGCTTTAAATATCGCTCTATTTGCCAGTATCAGGGAAACCTAATATTTAAAAGTGCTAGAAAACATATACGATTTACCGCTTCCATTTTATGCGTTCACCATCATCAACTGAGAAATGTGAACCCTTGCAAAACCGTCTAGACTTTAAACACATTCTGCGAATAGCGCGAAGTGGCGTTAGAAATATCCCCGTATCATTGTTGAGGTGTTTATTTTGGACAGTTCCAGCGTCGAGCGTGTCACGGGCGTCATTATGCAATGCTGATATGAACCAGCTCCCAAGGTGAAGGCGAACATGGCTCGTCAACTTCTGAATAAACTCTCTGATGTTTAAAAATATCTTTAAAAAAAACTTGGCGGATCGTGTTTTGATATAAATTTACCTCTGTTGCCAAATGTTTGCAGGGGAAAATCGGTATCCGTTGGGAATTCTGCTGAAAGTAGGAATTTTAATTCGTTGAATAACGTTAATGCGAATTTTAGTTTCGTTTCACTGTGTCGAACATATTATTCACTAAACATGTCCCAAATATACTGACGAAAAACATCTTTAGCCAACACGACAACAATCATTAAAACAGTTTTAAAACGACAAACAAAATCATAATTTTAATGTACGACATTCAAGCTTACACTTCCTGCATTCTAGCGTTGACAACGCCAACGTACCTATTCACCGATAACGATCAAAACCCGTCAATGTCACATCACTACAGATTTTATCACCCGTGAGATGTTAATTTGCTTCAAGCCTTCTTGGCACACGCACCGTGTCAAATTTGTTTGTTTGCTTTATTCTTCATGCTTCACGTAGGTGAAATGCCTCGGAAATATATAATTATGTGCTCCCGACATCCTCTGCACGACCAAATGGCGGGACTTTGTTATTTGTAAAAAAAAACAGGAATTTTCGTTCTCTTTTATGTACTGAAATCGTGTCTCTCTGTCTTCTTAGTGTTAATCCCAGTTGCATCCTCAACTATTTGCTTCGAAGCCCCGAATCCGCTAAACTGCACTGTTTGATCTATTAATTCATCATACTATCACTTAGGTACTTACTTAGTAGTAAGACCAGGCCCCGTAGCATGGATGGCGTTATCACGCGATAAGTGACAGGATAGAGCTTCCGTCCCTGGCTGACACCGTTCGATAGAACGAGACGACGCGCCTATCCTGTCACTTATCGCGTGATAACGCCATCCATGCTACGGGGCCAGTATATCTTTTCTTCCAACGCTACTTCTCCCAAATAAAAATAAAAAAGTTTATTTATACACTAGCTTCCGCCCGCGACTTCGTCTGCGTGGACCCGGGATAAAAACTATCATATAGTTTAATCCAAGCTATAAACTATCTTTGTGCAAAATGTCATCTTAATCGGTTGAGCCGTTTAAGCGTGATTGAGTAACAAACATCCAAACATCTAAACATCTAAAAATCCAAACTTTCGCATTTATAATATTAGTAGGATCATTAAAAAAAAAAATCTTATTGATTCCCATAGATTTCGATCCCCATTCAATTGTTTTCTTATTATTACTTATTTCTTGTTGCATACAGTTTACAATTAAAATACTTTACTAGCTAGGTACTGCACAAGATATGGCGTTGCTTGACCAATGTTATGGCAATTGCGAGTTTTTTGCTCGGGTCATCGACCTAGGCGAAGGCTTGCTCATCCAATCAGTCTAGATGCCTTGTATGGTAACTTGGTGCACGCTTGCTTCATATTTCTATAATCCCTACCTGTATAGGCTGTGTATCGAAAGGTATTAGCAGTTTCTTGAGGCAGAAGTGTAGCGTGCTCTGGATTTGTCGGCAATAAATAGAAATAACTCATAAAGCCTGCAATCATTGATCCAAAGAAGAAAACGACACTAATTTAAGAAGTAAACGCGCATAACCATTAGTAATGCTAATAAGTAAAAACAATCTTTCGATACCCGGTAGTTCCCCACTTTATTGAAAATATATAGGTTGTCTATATTGAAAATAAGTCATACTCTCGTCAGATATATCGGAGCAGCCAAAGTGCTCACAAATATTTGAACACGTCTCTATTATCAAGGCATTAGAGACGTGTTCAGAGCACTTTGGCCCTACGATATATCTGATGGTGACCGAACTAGGTAAGTTTGTGGTCGAAGCATCTAGGTGCTTTTCTCAAAAATACATCAAAATGTATAAGTAAATAAAAGTTAAGTGTATTGTTGGACAATTATATACATATAGGTACCAAGACATTAACACACCATTACACCACGTATAAGTATAAGAAAATAATCCAAATTCACATTTATAAAGCTTTGCTCCTATTTCGTCCGCAAACCTTGCCGATATTATGATATGTAATGGGATTTACATACTAACTTCCTGGACAGTTTTGCGTTTTCCTGGACACTTCTAGTAATTTTCCAGGATGAGTCACTTTCGGATACTATCTTTACAAATGATTTAGGAACATTTCATACAATTTTTGAGAAAAATCATAATACTTAAGACGTATTGTACGGTATATTCCTACCTATATACCTATCTATTTTGGAGGGCTGTTAACATGAGTTCTTATGAAATTAACTTGATATTCATCGTCAATTAAAATATATACTTAACCTGCATAAAAAGCAATTAAGAGTAGATATCTATTCGCAAATCAATTAAGTCCGGTAGAAATCGTGGTAATGAAGAAATTGCCTTATCTAACCCATGCACGAACGTCCATACATTAGGCAAATGGTCGCTCGTGAGTCGTGAGGTGTTGATTTGATAGTCGTGGCTGATGTGCGTGAGAATCGGGAGGCAATGGACATAACATTTTGTGCCTTGTTACAAAAGGGCCTTACTCGTCCAAAACAAAAGTGTAAATCAGAAAGGAAAGGGAAATAATGTAGGTACAAAATCCTGCTAATATTATAAATGCGAAAGTTTGGATGTTTAGATGTTTGTTACCCAATCGCGCTTAAACGGTGCAACCGCTTTGGATGAAATGCACGAAGAAAGTTTATATTCTGGATTAAAATATACGATAGTTTTTATCCCGGGTCCGCGCAGACGAAGTCGCGGGCGGAAGCTAGTTATAAATACGTAACGAAATACCGAAAAATCATCATATCTATTAGAACCTAAGGGGGGTTATCAGTGATGAACGTATTTTATTGGAACCGATCTTGTATCGCGCGCGCTAACTTCCATGCGCGAACCGAATGTATCAGAAGTTGCTTGTGAAAAATACGAACCCATTCCAATTCTATTACGTTTATTGCTTTCACAGTCGCGGTCAAACATATGTTGATAGAAATATATATGTAAATGTATTATTTTTGGAGTCCTCAACTAAATAGGCCTGAAACACTGGCGTGACAGTTAATGTCAAGTTTGCTTTTGGCCGCCAACGCAGTCTGTGCGGGGCTTAACTGATTCATTAAACAGTCGATGTGATAGCAACGTGTAGGTTATATCCCAGTTCATTTTAATTTTCCAAACCCTTCAAAATTTACCAACTTATAGTGCAATAGTCCCAAGGTGCGTCGAAAGTAGGGATGTTACGAATATTCGCATTCGCATTCGTATATGCGAATGATTCGCATCATTTTAAATATTCGCATCAACATTGGCATTCGCATCAAACGATGCGAATGTTTTGCGAATGCGAATATGTGCAAGTCGTGGCTTGTTTCGCCCGCGCCGGCCGCCTGCCGCAGAGACGCCGACTTGCGCATGCGCAAAACGCGCCAACCCGTATCAAGTGATTAATTTTGATCAATAGAAAGCACTTTTACTTGGGTAGTGACTTGTGATTGCTTTTATGCTTGTGATTGTCAAGGCGCCGTAGGTTCATGGTCTTCTTTCCCTCTCACTGAGCATAAGCGTGAGCGAGATGGAAGTGCGTGCTCGGAAGCGCGGATATCATGTTTTTTATTTTTTATTTTTTGGCCGTTTAAATATCAAACATGATATTGCCGATTTTTAGAAGCAATTTTAATATTTATAGCTTATGTGCATAATTTGTTACGAATATTTTAAGTGTATTTTTGTGTGTTTTAGACCTATGTTCGTGATTTTTTTTATCGAGCGAAATTTACTCAATCATGTTTCGAAGCACTGATTTCCCTGCAGAAAAGCCTCAAGATTACTATTCGTATTTTTTTGAAACCATATTATAATAAACAGACGCATTATATTGTTTCAAAAACTCTGTTCGCTTAACTTCGCTGAACCTACGGCGCCTTAAATAAAATGATTAAAAAGTGATTACGTACGTTGAGTTTTTAGTGTGCTTCATTAATATTCGCATTCGCGAATGTAATAGAACTGATATTCGTGACATCCCTAGACGAAAGCCTTATAAGCCACAACGTGTAATTTGGCCTATTAGGGACACCGTTTCATCACTTGTAACATGTACTCGGCATCTACCTCCGTAAATGCTACCTCAGCAGAATGGTCTTTTGTTCAGAGACAATGGGATCGTAACCGCGTGCTGTGAAGATAAAGCACGGTGCCATTTCCTTGCGAAACCTAAGGTTATTTTGCAGTGTTAACTGTACACAAATAACCATTGGCGTGTAAGCTTTAGAGACAACATAAATTAATCGAATAAATATGTTTTTTTTTGCTTTATCCTACTATCCTAAATACTTATAGGAAAGGTACTTTAAGTTTGGATGTTTAGATGCTTAGACGTTTAGATGTTTGTTACTCAACCACGCTTAAAATGGCTCAACCGATTTGGATGAAATTCTGCACGAATATTTGACGATCGCTTTAGCCAAAGATTATTTAATCTTTGCTTTAGCCTAGTTGGTAGTGAACCTGCCTACGAAGCAAGAGGTCCTGGGTTCGATTCCCGGTAAGGGCATTTATTTGTGTGATGAGCACGAATATTTGTTCCTGAGTCATGGATGTTTTCTATGTATTTAAGTATTTATTTATCTATATAAGTATGTTTATCGTCGTCTAGTACTCATAGTACAAGCTTTGCTTAGTTTGGGACTAGGTCCATTTGTGTAAGATTGTCCCCTTATATTTATTTATTATTTATTTATTTATATAGTTTATAGCCTGGTTTAAAATATAGAATAGTTTTTTATCCCGGGTCCACGCAGACGAAGTCGGAAGCTAGTAATATAATAATTGGAAGAGCGAGCGAAGCGAACGAACTTCTCCGTTTCAGCTTGGGCCACAGTTCTTTTCCACAGGTCGCATTTCTCAACCGATCCTCGTAAAATTTTGTGAGCACGTTCAATAATTACATGGGTTTTTTGGCGATTCCGTTTTTAGAAAATACAAAAAAAAAAAAAATTTTTAAAAGAGGCTTGCGAATTCTACAGCTGACTGAGCCACTAATAAGTATACTTACCCTAAACAGCATGTCCCTTGTGATTAAAATACTACTTAAATGTAGATATGGCGTTACTATAAGTACATATATTACGACCTATTGACGACCTCTGTAGCCTAATTGGTAGTGACCCTGCCTACGAAGCCGGAGGTCCCGGGTTCGAATCCCGGTAAGGGCATTTATTTGAGTGATGAGCATGAATATTTGTTCCTGAGTCATGGATGTTTTCTATGTAAGGTGACTTGGGGTAATTGCGATAGAAATTTTGACGAGTTGAGTAAACGACAGCGTTTCAGTTAAAAAAACATTTTATTTTGAAATTTTACTGCCTATTTTTTCGTATCTCTTAAAAATTGATGAATATACTTATGATTAGTGGACATTACAAACAAAAATACGCTGTTGTTTCTTTTTTATGCATATGTATTGTCATGTCTCACTTTATTGGACATTTGGGGGAAATACGAAATATGCCCGGGTAATTCCGAAATAGTTGAAAAGTAGATCTTATTACTTATAGACTGATGGTTTATATTTATTTTTCATTTGTAATTGCCCCTTACTTGTAATATTGTAAACTTTGTCAATAGTTTCGCTTTTACGGTCATTTGGGATTTATTACTTCGGATTTACCCCCGGTAAGAGGAAGTGGTTCTCAACATTTCAAACAGATACGCATTATTTTAAGTGGTAAAAAAACGCATTTAACTGAGAATAATTTTATTGTTTTACAATAAACGTAAACGTAATAATAGAAATGGCTATACAACATATCACTTCAGTATTCTTATTTTGAGGGACATAGATAGGTAAGTACTTAACGTTCGAGGCATAATGACCCTGAAAAAGAAGCCGCTGGTCATTAATTTCGTACAATATTATATACTAAATTTAGCCCGCGCATTCGCCTATGTGTAACCCCTATTTTACCCTTTCCTACCCTCGCTATCCCTTGAAGTTCACCGGCCCCTCCAATATTACAAATCCGAAATTAGTAGTATAGTCTGTCTTAACAACACGTTTTCACGTCAACCACTGAACCGATTTAGGTGAAATTTGTTGGCCTTACAATAGTTTTTGCCCGCGACTTCGTCTGCTTGGAATCAGTAATAATCAGCGGTTATAAACTGGTGAAATTATATCTATACCAAATTTCATCTAAATTGGCTCAGCGGTTATTTTGACTACCCATACAAACTTCCACCCCCATTTTCAACATTTTAAGGCACCGTAGGTTCATGGTCTTCTCTCCCTCTCACTGAGCATAAGCGTGAGCGAGATGGAAGTGCGTGCTCGGAAGCACGGATATCATGTTTTTTAATTTTAATTTTTTGGTCGTTTTAATAAATAAAAATGTAAACACTGATTTCCCTCAAAAATGATATTACCGATTTTTAGAAGAAATTTTAATATTTATAGCTTTTGTGCATAATTTGTTACGAATATTTTAAGTGTATTTTTGTGTGTTTTAGACCTATGTTCGTGATTTTTTTCTATCGAGCGAAATTTGCTTAATCATGTTTCGAAGCACTGATTTCCCTGCAGAAACGCCTCAAGATTACTATTTATATTTTTTGAAACCATATTATTATAAACAGACGCATTATATTGTTTCAAAAACTCTGTTCGCTTAACTTCGCTGAACCTACGGCGCCTTAAGCAAAATTTCTGGAATAAAAACGACTGCCCTTTTTCAGTTACCCAAACTGTCTCTAAACCAAATTTCAACTAAATCGGTTCGTCCCCCCTCCCTTTTCACACTGTTTAAGAATGGTTTCTCAGGTAAAACTATTCTGTCGTTTCCCCTGAGTCAAACTATCTCTATATAAACTTTCGAACTAAATCGATTCAGCGGTTAGTGATTCCCCATACAAAGAACCCCTCCCCGAATACCAAATTTCAACTAAATCGTTTCATCGGTTGTTGATTCCCCAATTACCCATACAAACTTTAACCCTCTTAAAGGTTGATTTCTGGTATAAAAACTATCCTATGTCCTTTCTCGGGATTAAAACTACCTATATACCAAATTTAAACATAATCGATTCAGCCGTTTAAGCGCGAGGAGGTAACAGCCCTAGTAGCATTTTCGTTGGCATTTCGTTGGGCCAACTCGGTGATCAATGGCCCAACGTGGTGCCAACTTAAAATGCTTATAGGGAGACAGACACACTTTCGCATTTATAATATTAGTAAGTAATTAAGTAATGGATTAATACATACGATAGAATATTGCAAGAAAATATGGACCTCTCACATATTTAAATATTTCTTTATCCTAAATACCTAGGTGGAGGACCGCTGGCCATTTCTATGAAAATGTTAGGTGGGGTTATTGCGAATGAATATGTGTATCGTAATAAACCCAGAGGGGTATTTCCGAAATAAAATGAAAAACAACACGTGGACTTCGTGTTCCCCTCAATCAACAGTAAAAAACAATAACCTATAATACTAAAAATCAATTATTTTAATTACTTACCTGGGTTCCGAGAAAAGAGTGTTGGGGCTATTACGAATCACCCAAAAAGGCGCGAAAATCACTGGTCTGTTGAGACGGCACGTTACTCACACACTTATGCTAGCAGCGACGAACTGCGATTGGAGCGTCAAAGCCGATAACAATGGTGTCTAAAGTAATGTTACCAGTAAGAAAATATCGCGGCGTTTGGTAGTTTTCATAAACTTTCGGAATATACCCAATTTCGCAATTACCCTAAGTCACCTTATTTAAGTATTTATTTATCTATATATAAGTATGTATATCGTCGTCTAGTACCCATAATACAAGCTTTGCTTAGTTTGGGACTAGGTCGATTTGTGTAAGAATGTCCCCAAATATTTATTTTATTTTATTTAGGGCCTGTTTCACAATCGCCGGATAAAGTTATCTGCCAGTTAAAATTATTGCTATCCTTTTCTCCCGTCATATTTATAAAAGAAAAGTGACGATTGTTGTTGTTGATGTTTTAACTGGAGATTGTGAAACAGGCCCTTATTATACCGTCACAACTGCACAAGCCCTGTCTACTTGTCTAGGCCTGTTTATATTAGTCTATGGCTATAAGTACGTAGGTTTCAAATGCTCTTGTTTTGGGTCTTTCAGCCGAATCTTACACATCATAATTCCCGCTATAATACCTCTATCAGGCCAGCTCAACTTTATAGATTAGAACATTTAGAACCCTAATCGTGCTTAAGCAAGAGGTCCCGTTTTTGCGGGCAATAAGGTGCCTATTTCCATAAGGACGCAATAAGAAATAGTCCTTATTGATAACGACGATGTCATGCCCTTGCCAGACAAAGAATGAATTACTTTGGTAACGGCTATCCGCAACCAAAGGAATTCAAGTCAAGGTGCTTCTTCTGAGCTGCATGCATGTGGAAATGATGGAGCGAGCTTGGGAGTAGGCATAGGAGAGGGCAAATGCACAAAAGATCCCACTGGGTCGAAGTGCATCCGAAAGGGCCCTCATCTAGATAAGAAGATATCGACGAAGCGCCTGTTGCTTGAGAACGACACAATTTTCGACAAGGCGTGATTTCGGCCCGTGTGGATACGTTCCGGAAGCACGGCGTACTGCATAATTCTATCCCTAACTCGTTCTATCTTATAACCCCGTGCCGCTCGTGCTCCACCGCGCTCGGCCGTGTAGCGTCCGCTTTTGACTGAAAAAGTGAGCGAAAAGACAAAATACATACGATTCGGAATGTGCGTTCGCCGAGTTAGTTCTAAAAGCGTCGTGGAAACCACTGTAAAGTGACTCACGCGCAACAAACTTACATTTTGTACTTTATTTGCTGCTATTTGTAAATAAACGGCCGCAGGCGCACGAGTCGCACGACGATTAATAAAAGAAAAACACATTCAAGTACAGTCAAGTGCAAAAATATATGGATACAGCTTACTCAAAGATAAGTCCCATGGATCTTATGTCGGCGTAGGTTTCGGTACATATTTGCTTAGTTTGGGACTAGGTCGATTTGTGTAAGATTGTGCGCAAATATTTATTTATTTATTTATTATATTTAAAAGATAATTAAATTCGATATTAGTGTCACTTTCTTGTTATAAATATCATCAATAAGTAGAACAAAAAAGTTGCGTATAAAATTAACAGGAACAAGATTATTAACGTTCCCAAAGTCGCTTATTGGTGGAAATGATCCTTAAATCCTGGAGGCGTTGGCCCGCTGCATTGCAATACCTTTGGCTAAGAAAAAAACGACAATTTTTTTAGGGTTCCTTACCCAAAGGGTAAAACGGGACCCTATTACTAAGTCTCTGCTGTCCGTCCGTCTGTCTGTCTGTCTGTCACCAGGCTGTAACTCATCCGTGATAGTTAGACAGCTGAAATTTACGCAGATGATGTATTTTTGTTTCCGCTATAACAACAAATACTAAAAAACTGAATAAAATAAATATTCAACGGTGCTCCCATACAACAAACGTGATATCTTTACCGTTTTTATAGATAATGGTACGGAACCCTTCGTGCGCCAGTCCGACTCGCACTTGGCCGGTTTTTTTTTTTTTCATTTCACTATTAACTCCACAGGTAAACGCGGCCTAAACTTTAAGATCTAGACCATTCCGTGCGTAAAATATTATAACAAGCAGAATCGCAGCAATAAAACCGCCAGTATCGCCACACGGAAATCTCGTCGAATAGAGGACCTTGTTATGCGCGCATCGTGCGCTTACGCATAAGATTTTGTATGCAACACGGCACTTGAAACTTCCGCCATGTTAACAAACAGCTGCATAAATCCCGTTCTCCGAAACGAGATGCCAAATCCGTCGTTTATTAAGGCCCTTTGTATGCTTTGTTCAATTTTATGTGCAATCACGTCTTTAAATGCTTTGGGACTTATGCCTAGGGAATAAGGGTTGTTATTGTGCATATATGTTAGAGTTCATCGTACAAAGACTCATATTTATTGGCTCCATGAGCCATGAGACACATTCGTGAATCTTTCTCTTGTCTGCTCCCGCAACAACGTAATGTCAATGCAGAACAAAAGAACATCAACGTTTTAATACAAGCTTGACTTTTATGGACGTTTGACAATTCATGATTTAAATATCATTTTTTTGATTGATTGATTGATTGATTAAAACTTTATTCATTCCCACAACATACATGGCATTGATAATACAAAATTTAAACAATGAAGGTAAAAGAAAATATTAATAATATACATATCTAAAGCAAGCATGCAAAAAGTACCTACATTCTAAAAGAAGCCATGTGTCGTGGCAGAGAAATGGCGCTGGCTCAGCGTTATGATGTGGCAAGCCACATCGCTGGTATTCTGCCAGGACCTTAAATTACAAAATTAAAACTAAACAAAATTAAACAAAACCGTGCAACACCATTTATAGAGCTTTATATAGGATGTTTTGTGTTAAGAGCAAGTGAACAATGGACCCGATTCTACAGTGGCCTCTAAACTTCCTAATTTTATTCAGGTGTCGCTAAAACACTTTGCTATTCTATGAGCAGCTGTCATAATCAAATGACAGCGCTAATTTGAATCTGACGTTTCTTATTTTAGGCGGTCTATACAACTTACTTAGCTGCCTAAATGCAATTCTAAATATGTCGTTTTTAATCTGCCGCCTAAATTATGTCTAAAAATTAGACAATTTAGTTTTAGGCTAGTCAAGCCATGTGCACGTAGAATCGGGTCCAATAACGCTTTAACATGACTTATCAGCTTTTATTAGCGTAAAAATCGGGGTGCCCTGAAAACCAGCGCCTTAAGAATGGTGGCACATGCTGAGTGGCATCCATTTTGGTGCATGTCAATTGTAAAAACACATGTCATGTTGTCACACATAATAAATATAATATATTCTTCCTTTCTTTCTAAAATTCATATATTCGATTGTCTGTTTATTCTAAAAACGCGGATCGTGCTCAAGATCAAAATTGACACTTGGCAAAGTAGTGTGGTATATACAACGTGTTAATAAAATAACGCAAAACCTGAAAACCGTTTGTTCAGAATCGAGAGTAGAATGCGAAAAAAATAAAAAATAAATTTTTTGACGCGATTTATTTTTTACATTTGTATGGAGCAGGTCGCCCCAGTCGGCCAACACTCCATACAAATGTAAAAAATAAATCTTGTCAAAAAATTTATTTTTTATTTTTTTCGCATTCTATGCTCGATTCTGAACAAACGGTTTTCAGGTTTTGCGTTATTTTATTAACACGTTGTATAGTGTCTGAGTGACATTAAACTCTTAGAGTATTCCAGTGTATAAAATCTCCCGCGTGGTCGTGCCGGAGGCTTCCCGTGGATTTTCCCCAGGCTACCCTCCAACCATGCAATTCGACCGCTATATTGGGTCCGTCCTATTATAGCAACAGTCAGGTTCAAAAAAAAAAATATATGAACTCCCAAGCACGCGCACATAGCAATATGATTATGTAGGTACCTACGAAGTATGTGATGCCCCTAACCACAGAATAATAAAGAGTACTACCGTACCCAAACTTTGTTCTTGACATTGACATGTCCACTAAATTATACTTAGTTTATTCTAATCTTTACAGGGTTTCTAAGGGAACAGGGTTGAAGTATGTTGTGGGCGATGGGCTAGCAACCTATCACTTCGATATCACATTTTGTCGATCTTTTGTACCCACATTTATGCTAACAGTGGCACTGGACGCAAGTTTCATGTGCTCTGCCTACCCCTTTTAGGGATAAAGGCGTGTATGTGTGTATGTTTACGACCAAAAATTTGTATGGGTTTAGGTTGATTTTAAAATGTAAATATTTAATTTTGGAATTACGCGATCCGCTGTTATTTGGCAATTCCGTAACCTATCAATATGTTACATTTACAAGGTTAATCAATTTAAAACCTTTTATTTTTATCAACAGCCAGATTAGCCAGAATATGACAAACGGGACAGTAACGGAGTTACATATTTCGCATTTCAATGTTGCGTTTGAGAGCGTGCGGCCAAAACACATTGAAAATATTGAAATGCGGCATGCCATCGACAAATGAGCCCCAAGACAACTCCTTCATAGGTACACTTTATACCTTGCTATTTATAACTACATACACACAAAGTGATAACTACACAATGAGATGTATTTCTCGCTTTAAAATGATAAAAACCGTTAGTGTAAGGTTATAAAAGATAAGATTATGTTAGTTTATAATAACTATAAAAAAGATTATAAAGTAACGGATGGTGACAATTTTATGGTGTCGTATTTAAATAACGGCAACATAATGTTAGATGATGAATATTCATTCGATTCCCGAACGGATTACTTTTGCTAACTGTCAATGACTTGTGTCAGTTTCGGGCGGGCTTTGGGCTGTCAGATTTGAGAACATTGTTATCGGAGAGTTATCTAGGATTTGTGATAAAAAATAGTATTAATACTTTGCAAGAATAAACCTTGTACGTAAATATCGGTGTTTCTTTACTCGACTTTATTATCAGAAGTGGGATAAGTGCAAAGAAAATGGGACGTAAACGGAGTAAAAAATCGAAAAAACGAAGTCGAGATAAGTCAAGTTCCGAGTTATCCACGACGTCGGTATCGTCGGATGATATACACGCTCACGAAAGGTCTCGTAAACGCCATCATCGTCGTAACAGACCGTCGAGTCGCGTAAAACGAACGCCGCCGCTATTGTTACCGTCGGAAGCTGCTTCATCGCTACCAGTGCGAGCGCCGTCGCCATTGCCACGGGCGCCGTCGCTGTTGCCACGAGCGCCGCAGTCGCTACCACCATTGCTGACGCCAAGAGTGTCAGAGCAGAGAACGATGCTTTCTGATGTTAGCAACGGACGAGTTGGGGAGGAACAAAGAATACCTGTTTTGATAACCGATAGTGAACATCGCAGTGATGATATACCAAGTACAGCGACACAGGTACCCCCGGAGCTGTATACACCAGGTCAGACAAACATTTTACCTCCTAATGTGTTGATAAACTTGAAGGACATTTCTCAGTTGTTACAAGGGCTGGTTAAACCCAATTCACCATCAACTTTTAACAGCAATATAAATATGATACCAGAATTTAACCCTGCAGTAAAAAATAACCGAATTGATATGTGGATTTCAAAAGTGAATGAATGTGCAAAGATATATAACTGGGATGAAGCTCACATTATACACAATGCTTTACCCAAACTAGTTGGCAGTGCTAAAGACTGGTACCAAGGACAGGCATCTGTCTTACATACTTGGCCGGATTGGCAGGTGCTTTTGAAGAAAGCTTTTCCGACAGAAAGCAATTATGGAGTTCTTTTAACTGAGATGTTGCAACGGCGGTTAAAATATGGTGAAAATTTGGATAGTTATTTCTATGAGAAAATGATGCTTTTAAACTCTTGTGACATCTCAGGAAAAAGGGCTGTAGATTGTATTATACTTGGAATTGATGATCGCACTGTTCGGGCAGGTGCTTCATCGGCTCGATTCACAGAACCGGAGGATCTTTTAAAATATTTAAAAGATGTTTGTAGGGAAAATACCGATATGGCTAGGACTAGGAATGGATTGGGGAATATAGTTTGTAATAAATGTAATGAACCTGGTCATAAAGCGATCCAATGTATCAACCACCAGTCACAAAAGAGTCAAAATACAACAACAGCCACTTGTTTCAATTGCAATGAAAAGGGACACAGATTCCAGAGATGTCCTAAGCCAATAGTGAAATGTAACTTATGTAAACGATTTGGTCACTCAGATGAAACCTGTTATTTTAAGAAAACATTTAATAACAGTGATAAACGTGTACTTTTAATTGATAGCACCATCACCAGCAATGCAAAATACCATAAACAAGCACACATTAATAAAGTGCATACATTGGAGTGTTTTATTGACCTAGGGAGTGATTGTTCACTGATAGGTAGGGGGACAGTTGAAAAGTTAAAATTGCCTATAATACAGGGTGACTTACCGGTAGTGCGGGGTATTGCTGGAACTAACATACCACTATTAGGTACAACTACTTTTACCCTAGAAGTTGATTCTGTAGAGGCGAATATTACTGCTTATATCCTCGAGGATACATACTTGCATAGGCCACTGCTAATTGGCCAAAACTTTACTGAGCTACCACACATAGTAATAACTAAGACTGAACATAGGTTAAATATTATGAATAGAATAAATGACTGTGAGATTCATATGCCAAAATTTGATCCCGATGTGGAAATAAATAAAAAGTGTGAATTATATGTGAATATAGACTCTGAAATTGATGACATAGGCTTATTGGAGTGTTATAGCAATGATGAATTGAATACTGACATATATGTAAAAGGAAGTTATCGTTGCATCGACGAGGTGGAGTACTGTGTACAAGAAGGGGTTTACAAGATAATAAATGGCAAGTGTAATATTGTTATATTAAATATGAATGAGTCAAAGGATCCCTTGTATTTTGTAAAAGACTCTATAGTAGCCCGGGGTTACACGGTAGGCCTTGATGAAACTCCACCTCCGGTTCATGATGTAAGGTTTGTTGATTCTGGCTCATCTCTGGAACCATTGAAAATTGAAGAGGCTCGCATTAATCCCGAGTTAAATACTGAACAAAATAAGGCTGTGTTTGAATTAATTAATAAATACCGTGACTGTTTTGCACAAAATTTGACTGAAATAGGGTGTACTAAATTAGCGGAGTTAGATATTAAGTTAACGGACGAGACACCAGTGGTTTACAGACCATATAGAGTTAGCCATTCAGAAAAAGAGGTGGTTCGTGACATGGTAAAAGAACTTCTCGATAATGATATTATAGAGGAGTCGGACTCAGCGTATGCGAGTCCCATTATTCTAGTTTCCAAAAAAACAGGAGGATACAGATTATGCGTGGATTATAGGGCCTTAAATAGAAAGACTATAAAAGATTTATACCCACTGCCGCGCATAGACGATCAAATAGATCAACTAAGTGGAAACAAGTTTTTTATAAGTCTTGATATGGCCAGTGGCTACTATCAGATACCAGTGAAAGAGGAATGTAAGCATTTAACTTCTTTCATAACACCTGATGGCCTATATCAATTTCGCAGGGCTCCCTTTGGATTAGCGAACTGTCCAGCTGTATTCCAGCGTATGGTGAATAAAATGCTTGGAAGAGCAAAAGACAAGTGTGCTGTAGCATACATGGACGATTTGTTGATTTCAGGCAAGAGCTTTGAAGAATGTCTTCAGAAGCTTGAACAGACATTTGTTCTACTAAGACAAGCTGGGTTAACGCTAAACATAAAAAAATGTAAGTTTTTCGAGACTATCATCGAATATCTGGGATATGAAATTTCAGAAGATGGAGTACGACCCGGGAAAGGTAAAATGGATGCTGTGGGGTCTTTTCCAGAACCGAAGAACGTTCACCAAGTCCGGCAATTTATAGGACTGGCTAGTTATTTCCGGAAATTCATCGAAAAATTTGCGGTAATAGCTAAACCCCTGACAGACTTGACCAGAAAAAGTACACCATGGACTTGGAACGAACAACAACAAGCCGCTTTTCTTACACTCAAGGAAAAACTCACACAGCGTCCTGTTTTAACACTTTATAATCCAGACTACATAACTGAATTACATTGTGACGCATCAAAATCGGGATTAGGAGGAATTTTATTTCAAAAAGAAACTGCTTCATCAAGCTTGAGACCGGTTGCGTATTTCAGCCGTAAAACAACAATTGATGAAGAGAAATTACATGCTTACGAATTAGAAACACTTGCAGTAATTGCATCACTACAACGTTTCAGACCCTATTTGTTAGGAAAGAGTTTCAAAATTGTTACCGACTGTAGCGCCCTCCGATCAACGTTCATAAAAAGGGATATTTTACCCCGAGTGGCGCGTTGGTGGATAGCGTTACATGAATATACATGTGAAATTGAATACAAACCGGGCAACACTATGCATCATGTTGACGCACTTAGCAGGAATCCGGTATCCATCGCTGATGACACGGATGTAAATGAACACATTACCCGTGTACTCCACATATCCCAGGAGGATTGGTTGCTTACTTTGCAAATGACGGACCCAAAGATAACCCATATTCGAGCTGCTTTAGAAGATCCTCAATATAAAGAGCTGGTAGATATAAAACAAAATTTCACCGTGAAAAATAACCGTGTGTACCGTAAAGTTGGAGAAAGTCTTAAGTGGGTGGTTCCAAAAGGGGCTAGATGGCAAATTTGTCAACGCAATCATGATGAAATTGGTCATTTTTCAGTGGAGAAAACATTGGAAAAGATCAAAAAAGATTTCTGGTTCCCAAAAATGAAGAAATTTGTCACCAAATATGTAAAATCATGCTTACACTGTGCATTTGCCAAAGAACCCGCAGGACCGAAAGAGGGTTATTTGCATAGTATACCTAAGGTCGATATCCCATTCCACACGATACACGTGGACCATTTAGGTCCATTCGTTAAGAGTGGATTGGGAAATCAATACATTCTTCTAATCATTGATGGATACACAAAGTTTTGTGTCATTAAACCCGTGCGAAACACTAAGTCAGGACCAACTATCAAAGCGATGAAAGATGCAATATATACGTTTGGATATCCGACTCGAATTATATCGGATAGGGGAACATGTTTTACGTCTGATGAGTTTAGTAGATTTTGCAAGGAGTTTGAAATAACTCATGTCCTGAATGCAGTATCATCTCCACGTGCAAACGGCCAGGTGGAGCGTTACAACCGCACCGTTTTAGACAGCCTTAGGGCTTATACTGATCGTTTAGGCGAAAACAAATGGGATTTAGAATTAGGTAAAATACAATGGGGTCTTAATAATACCCTTAATAAAGGTATTGGGAAAACTCCAGCTGAAGCTCTTTTCTATAAACGACCCCAGAGCAAAGGTGAAGGATTTCTAGGCGAAACAACCTTAGAAATACGGCGTAGCGATAAAGGGGTAGATTTGATTAGGAAAGAAGTTAGTGAACATATTATGAAAGATCAAGCTCAACAACGGTTGAGGTTCGATCAGACTCGCAAAAAGCCTATAATTTATGCGGTCGGAGACTTAGTTAAAATACTTAAAAACACCCCTTCCAATGATGGCAAAAGTCGGAAACTCCTACCCAAATACTCAGGACCATTTAAGATTAGCAGGATATTAGGTAATGATCGCTATGAGGTGACAAGCATACCGGGGTCTAAGATCACTAGAGGGAAATATACAAACGTTTGGGCAGCTGATCGCATTCAGCCTTGGATTATTATAGGTCAAAGCGAAAAGAACGGTACGGATGATGAGTCAGGGTCGGCGGATGAGTAGCGAGAAAATATATTTGGTTGTTTTTATAATGCTAATAATTTGTTGTGTTCTGGAATGACACATTTTGGTTGATTAAAACTATTTTA
This sequence comes from Epinotia ramella, assembly GCA_947578815.1. Classification (NCBI taxonomy): domain Eukaryota; kingdom Metazoa; phylum Arthropoda; class Insecta; order Lepidoptera; family Tortricidae; genus Epinotia; species Epinotia ramella. The sequence goes on from OX388205.1 coordinate 24,055,396, forward strand.
TAGAACTTAATGAATACTCGAATTGTTGTGTATGTATAATTTATATATCGATAAATATATAAGTTGATGATAATTGATAAGGTATACAATATAAATACAGGTCACTTATATTTTGTTAATGAGAAATGAGTATCTATATATGTTACACAAAGGTTGATGCAAATTAGTAGAGTTAATACTGAGTGGGAAGTTTCACGCGGCCACACTGGATACGTGTGGTGAGGAGTGAAATGCCACATGAAACAGATTTTAAATGAATATATATGTTACAAATGTTGTTGAGAATTAGTAGTTAAATCGGAGTGGGAAGTTTCACGCGGCCATACAGGAGAAGTGTGGTGAGGAGTGAAATGCCACATGAAACAGATTTTAAATGAATATATATGTTACAAATGTTGTTGAGAATTAGTAGTTAAATCGGAGTGGGAAGTTTCACGCGGCCATACAGGAGAAGTGTGGTGAGGAGTGAAATGCCACATGAAACAGATTTTAAATGAATATATATGTTACAAATGTTGTTGAGAATTAGTAGTTAAATCGGAGTGGGAAGTTTCACGCGGCCATACAGGAGAAGTGTGGTGAGGAGTGAAATGCCACATGAAACAGATTTGGGTATGGAACAGAGACTGAGTGGGAAGGTTCATTCGACTGCATTAGAGACTAATGTGGTGAGGAGTGAAATGCCACAAGTGACATATGGTTATGAAGCTGGCAAGTTTCACACGGCCATGTATGAGGTGAGGGGTGGAATGCCAGAATGAGGCCGGTTGTATAGTATAGTGATCTAGTTTGAGGACAAACTAGTATGTCAGGTTGGCCGAATGTTAGATGATGAATATTCATTCGATTCCCGAACGGATTACTTTTGCTAACTGTCAATGACTTGTGTCAGTTTCGGGCGGGCTTTGGGCTGTCAGATTTGAGAACATTGTTATCGGAGAGTTATCTAGGATTTGTGATAAAAAATAGTATTAATACTTTGCAAGAATAAACCTTGTACGTAAATATCGGTGTTTCTTTACTCGACTTTATTAATTCTTAAGTTAACCTCATATGCTGACTACACTTAAAGTTCTGTGGTTGTTTTCACTTAGTTCCCATGAGTTTCACACTTTCCCAGCCGATCGACAATCATTGGTCATTACACACATAATGATGGGGTTATTGTGTCATTGTGCTTGCGGTGAAAAGGCACTAGAGGAGAAAGCATTTAGAAAATTACAAATAGTATCAGATCTATACATAAATGCAATGATGTTTTATCGGATGTTAATGTTAAATTATCTTTAATGTATTTAATTACTAGCTTCTGCCCGCGACTCCGTCCGCGTGGAAATCGTTTATATCGCAGCTCCATACAAACTTCAACCCCCCATTTCATCCCCTTAGGGGGTGATTTCCAGGATGAAAACTATCCTATGTCCTTCTCCGGGATTCAAACTATCTCCATACCAAATTTCATCGCAATCGGTTCAGCGGTTTAAGCGTGAAGAGGTAACAGACAGACAGACAGACAGACAGACACACTTTCGCATTTATAATATTAGTATGGATATGGATTATGCACTCTCGTGATTTTATAATGTGGTGTCACAGCCTGTGACTCACAGGACAGGCTTAGCCTAGTGTGAGCCACTGCTTTTTTGTATGGCCACAATATGTGAATGTATCTACTTTGAACTTATAACTTGCATAATATATAACGGGTCGTGGGTTTAAAACATGTTGTTGATTCACCAGGAATAAAGGTGTTGGTAGACTTGAGAATTCACTTAATAATAATAATAAGTATTATTATTTTTTTGCTATAAAATATAGTGCCGTCAAACATGGCTCATTTGCCACCCGAACTTTGCCCAAAAATCAAATTTTAAACAAATCTGGTAATTAAAGAAAACAACATATTTATGGCAAACCTTACTATTTTTAGCGGAAACTAGATTATATTTATGACTTTACTTTAAGTCATAGGTACATGTCTTTAACTTCAGCCAGGAGCTTGCAAATTGTGAGGTGTATTTAAAATAGAACACTATGTTTTCCCAAAATTTTGTACAGTCTTGTCTCAACATCATAAAAGCTCAAAAGTCCAGATAACTTTACCCGCGATCAAAATCGATAAAAATTTGGAATAGATGTTGATTAAAAAAATATTTCTCCTAATGAACAAATGCTTAATTTAATACTATACAAAGGATTCGTTAAGCAAAAAAATAACATCTTACCATATAAAAAATATGAGATATTCGTGTTTCTTCCGAAAACAAGCGGGCAAAGTAGGCATGTTTGATGGATACAATATAACTTGTACAGAGGGGCTACCGCGAAACTAAAACTAACTTCGTCCTTGTATCTCCGTCTTTGTCGCTCGAACTAGCTTAGTGCGACAGAGAGGGAGATACACTAAAGTTCGTTTTCGTTTCGCGGTAGGCCCTCAGATACAGAGCTCACAAATCACAATAACCAAGAGCGTTTTAGTACTTGTACTATTATTTATTCTGTGGTTTTAGCTAAAATTCTAGTGAGCGTTCTGGCAAGCATTCTAGCAAAACGACAGTACCTATTTGCTTCAAGCTTTTTGCCGAGCCGAACAATTTTGTTATTTGTCCGCCGACACCCCTCTCCGCCCACACAGCATTTACTATACTTGAAGCCATAATTAGATTCCAATAAAATAACCTTAAAATTGCCATTAAAATGAAAAAAATAACCGACACTGGCTAAAATACACTTCCAAATGATAGCTGGTTTTTAGCTACGTCCATCATTTGGAAGTGTAAGTTTGCCAGTGTAGGTTATTTTTTAATTTTAATGGCAATTTTAAGGTAATTTCTTTGGAGTCAAATTATGGTTCCAAGTTTAGAGAAATGATCGTGTAAATGTTCGCGATGTTTGGCTGTATGCTTGGCTCTGTTCGTCGTTCAGTTGTAACACCTCATCCGAGCGAGATGGTAGCATACAAATCTCGATAAGTGTAACAGAAAGTGAAATATCATTCGTTACAGTTGCCATGTTTCCACTTTTTTTTATTTGCCGCAACTGATTAAGTATGAAGTTGCGGCAAATAAACGAGTACCCGCCCAAATTAAGTAGTTTTTTCATGGTAAGCCATCAGCCATTTTAAGACCAGTTCTTAATTTAGCTGCATATTTAGGAGCCTTTCCTTCCCTTATTGTGGCAACATGTATAGCTTGTCCTGACTATTATATGTCCATGCTCTCAATACAGCGCATCCACGGGAGCTCTAGACACCTTTCCAAGAGAACTGCTCGACCAAGGGACCGATTTTTGACTTTCGAGAGCTTGAAAATCAAATAAAAGTGTAGTGTCAAAATGGCTGGCACTTACTTTCTACCAATATAATTAATTACGAGTGGTCAATACCACTCGTTTTTCAATTTTCTATAGCATTTCATAATTTTTGTCAGTTTTCGAGTGAAAGAGTCGAGCGCTCGAAATCAAAAATCGGTCCCCAATCATGATACCTTGCTTGCTTGCTTGGCCATTTGGCAATTGTTGTGCGTTTAGTCAAAAAAAAAAAAACAGCTTCGTCAAACGGGCCACAGGAACATAGCACTTCTTACCTACAGAGCAAGTAGTAACTATAGTAAAAGAGCACCAACCTATTTCGTTTTCGTTAGATTAACAATGTAAGACTTAGCTATGCTCTAGAAATTATGAAAAGACTTTCGAATTAGACGTGACAAGGCGACAGTGAAATGGTAGACTTAACTTGCATAACCAATTTACTATTTGTGTACTTGTGTCATTTTAACCGAGCATTTCATAATAACTAGGTATTAAGATTAGAAGGTGAACTAATAAAATCTATCCTCACCATATATTATTGATCCTCACGGACAAAGAATATGGCCTGCCTATAATGGTAAGCCCACCGTCGCCTAAAGATAAAGATATTTTTATTGCAAGAACAGTATCTCAGCATTAGTATGTCAGCAGAGTTGACATTGGTCCATGAACCGTACAATGTTTACGTTGAGTTGTCAAACGCTCCGAGCGAAAAAGTATAAAATAATTGTCTAAAGTGAAGTTTAACTACTGTGTTAGTGCAATTTGTGAACCTAAAACTACGTCTCATCTGTGTACAATGAAGTTGAGTCAATCAGTGCATAAAACAAGGACTATTTTACCAAATTAACAACAAACCGTAAGACACTGTTTCTTAAAGTACCCTATAATATAAAATATAAACAAAAGCAGACTGTTTTGTAGTAAACGCGTAAGTGCGCGATATACACGGCGCTTAGGCTCTTTCGGCCGCGAGTTCTCGTACAGCGTAATGTTGGGAGCATTTATTAGCGAGCAACGGCAGCGAGATTAAGTTTGCCATTTGGATGTTCGTTTGTATGTGCGCATTTATTACAGTGCAACAACATTTTATTTTAAATATTGACTATTTGTGATTTTCATCATCAAAGCGCTTGTTGCATATCCAGATCGGTGAGTCAAAAAAACACAAATGCCTTCCGGAGCGATTTAAACTGCTAAATAGCTGTTTAAATATACGTCGACAATGGCGCCTACATGTGTAAAATGCAAAAAAAACTTAAACAAAGATTTTCTTAAATGCATGAAGTGCAAGAAATCGTACCACGTAGAGTGCACTAATCGATCGAAACTATATGATCTAATGACTCCGGAAAAAAGGAGAAGGTGGGTATGTCCATCGTGCTGCTGCTATAATAAAACCAATGAAGCAACCCAACCTCTGAATACTTCAACGAATAGAGAGACGCAGGAAATTACAACTAAAAATAAGCCAAACTCTAGTAAATTGATCGATCCATCATCTGAAAAGAATAACAAGGTTGCATGTGGAAAAAATGACTTTGTCAACATACCAAACGAAAATATGCACTCGAGTACACTGTCGATACCTATATGCATCGAGGATAGATCGCCGACCAAGGAACACTCAGCTAACTCTGACTCCTTGGAAATCACTTACAGCGAAAAGAAAAATATAACCCATAGAAAAAAAATATGCGTAAATATTTCAACAAGTAACTCTTTCGAGTCACTTCCATCAGACATTGAAGAACTTGAGGACGAAGCACTATGTGGGGATACTGTCTTGAACCCTACAAGTTTAAACAGAAGCTGCCCAGAAGTGACCGCAAAACACTGTTTTAACTGTGAAGATCATCAGTTAAAACTTTCAGTACTCTACCAAAAATATATTTCCGCTGAAAATGAGATAGAGTTGCTGTCAACAGAGAATTACAGACTGAAAAAGGAGCTGAAAAAACATGAACTTAAAATAAGCAAATTAAAAACAATATGCGAATCCACTGAAGCAACACCAACGGGTAAGTCTTGCAGCGGAAAAAAATCAATAACGAAGACGCGAACGAAGACTCCAACCCCAGCTCGACTAAATTTTCACACACAAGAAGAAGGTAGGACGGAGCTGCAGCCTAATGATTTGAATAAATTGGACAATCACTTCCAAGGCACAAATACTTTAGATGACGTCAGCCAGCAAGCAGCTAGCCAACCACCAACACCACCGCCGACCAGCAGTCCAACACCGACTTTCCCATCATTGCCTAACGTCTGTCTGATCAGCAGCAACAGGGCTCAAACGAGGAAGATGGCTGAGCGAACGCTACCAGAAGCTAAACTATGCCACTACTCTACACCAGGAGGAGGAGTCCAACAGCTTCTAGAAGGTCTCGAAAACAAAATAAAAAACTTTACATATAAAGACTTTTGCATCATATACATTGGTGATAATGACTTTAAATGGATGCAGGACATTCCCAAACTAATATTATTTATAAGAGAGAAACTACTAAATGTCCAGCACACTAACATCATAATTTGCTTACCTACATATAGATTAAATAATCATGTGAACTTATTTAACAAAAGAGTCGAAATATTCAATAACTTACTTTATTTTGACAATATATCATATGAATACGCTTACATCCTTGACTCAAATTTAAACATATCGTACTCAAAAGAAATGTTTCTGTCTGGATCGGGAGAAATAAATAAGCGTAACCTTTCTCTGATCTTTAAGGATTTGGCGGATTTGATGACACTCATAACAGAACCAACAACACTGACAAATAATGACATTTATAGCAATGACATGCAAATATTAAATATACCAATTCCCGAAATGGCAAATCCGTACACCCAAACAAAGCCAAACGAACCCACATTTTTTCGTAACTAAAACAGTGGATTCTTACTTAACTATATTTCATCAAAATATTGCTGGTTTAATAAATAAAACTGATTTACTGGTTATTCATATTAATGACCTAAGAACGCAAAACGTTAATGTTGACATTATCTGCATAACAGAGCACTTTATAATGACTAATCATAAGGAACTTTTGACAATACCTAACTATCGACTCGCGGCGTGCTTTTCACGCGAAAAAAATAGAGGTGGAGCATGCATACTCGTAAAGGCAAGCCTTCAGTACAGGGAACTACCTGACATTACAAAACATTCAGTAAGCGGAGCAGTCGAATGCTGTGCAATAGAGCTAACGCTGCACAAAATAATAGTTATCTGCATGTATAGAACTCCTAGTCTTACTAACTTAGGCATATTTTATGAGAAATTAGACATAATATTAAAAAGTATATCTAACAACAATAATAAGAAGATTATCCTCTGTGGAGACTTTAATATTAACATTTTGAAAAGAAATCACATATCTTTACAATTTGAATACTTTCTCTCTAGTTATAACTTAGATATACAAATTAAGCAGCCCACAAGACTAGCAAAGAGCACATGCATAGACAATTTTGCACACAATCTAAAAAAAGGTCACAGTAGTAAAGTGCTAGACTCTGGTCTATCAGATCATACCAGCCAAATTCTAACATTACCTATTAATAACAAATATAGCAACAATTTTTGGCGTATAAAAAGACGTGACTACTGCCTTGACAATTTAAAATTATTTAAACGACATTTAGAAAGTTTATCTTTTGCTGACATGTATAACACCTCAAATCCAAACACTGCCTACGATATATTTCTAGAAAATTTTGGTGTTCTCTACGATTTATGTTTTCCTGTAAAGTCAGTAACAATAAGGTCAATCAAAAAAGTAAAATGGATGACAAAAGGCATACAAGTGTGTAGCAAAAGGCAGAGACAACTACTCTGGCAATTTAGACATACCCCTACATCAGCAAATAAACACCTTTTACGAAATTACTCGAAACGGTATAAAACAATTATCAAATCCACCCAGAAAGCACAAAATAACCACGCGATTAAAACTGCTCAGAATAAGACTAAAGCCACTTGGCGGATAATCAACTCCACTAAAGCAACTGAACCTAAGGAGCAAGTTATGAGAGTAAAATCAAATCATGGAATCGTAACGGACCCTAAAACCATAGCGGATGTCTTTAATGTCTACTTTACACAGCGTGAATGTAATTTGTCAAACTGTGACAGTAAGGTTAACGACAAAATTAACAACAACAGTGCAAACTCTATGTATTTGGCGCCAGCAACTGCCCGTGATATGTGTTTAATAATAAAAACCTTGAAGAATACAAGTAGTGTAGGTGTCGATAACATATCGACTGTTGTAATAAAGTATGTCAACGACACGATAGCCAAACATTTAAGCTTCTTGTTAAATCTCTGCATTGACGAAGGTATCTACCCAGACAAACTGAAGATATCTATTGTCAAACCTCTTCTTAAAAAGGGGGATAAGGATAATATTCAAAACTACAGGCCCATATCTCTCATTCCAATAATCTCAAAAATTTTCGAGAAATATATATACAATTGTCTATATAATTACTTTGAAAAATATAATTTATTTTGTGAAGAACAGAAAGGTTTCAGGAAGAATGTAAGCATAAATCTCGCTATTTATGATTTAGTAAATTATGTATTACAATGTATCGACAAACGAACAAGAGTTGTTGCTATCTATACTGATATGACAAAGGCCTTCGATTATGTAGATTATAAGACATTGCTGTACAAACTTGATCATTATGGCATTCGAGGTAAGCCATTAAAACTATTTGAATCCTATCTAACTAACCGCATCCAGTACACTGAAATAACGAGAATAAACCAAAAATCCAGAACTGAAAATAAATTCTTATCAGATCCACGATATGTAACATTTGGCGTACCCCAGGGAAGTGTACTTGGCCCTCTGCTCTTCTTGATATATATCAATGATCTTCCTAAAGCAATCTGTCACCCTATGATCTTGTTCGCCGATGACAGCACATCTATTGTAAAATGTGATAACCCAGTTATGTATGAAAAAGACATTAATAATACATTATCTGACATAATACTATGGTTAAAAAACAATAATCTGAAAATTAATTTGACTAAGACTAACATAATGCACTTTTATCAGCGAATACAATAGCAAATAAAATAGAAACCGTATCAGTAACAAAGTTTTTAGGTCTTAATGTGGATAGTCAACTGACATGGAAATTTCATATAAATGAAGTTAGTAAAAAGCTTAGTAAATCGGCTTTTGCGTTGCGTAAACTATCAAAAATAGTCGACAATCATGCTCTTCTTGTAGCCTACCATGGTCTGGTGGCTTCAACATTGAGATACGGTGTCATATTCTGGGGTAATTCTACGGATAAAGAAACAGCCTTTAAAGCCCAAAAACGGTGTGTTAGAGCAATGTGTAATTTGAAAATAACGGATAGTTGCTCCTCTTATTTTAAATCACTTGGGATTCTTACTCTGCCGTGTCTGTACATTTTGGAAATATCCGTATTTGTGAAATGCAACCCAGCATTGTTTATTAAAACTACTGATACACGCAGACTGCCGACTCGTCCACAGTATCAGTATATGGTACGGAACTTAGAATGTAAAACTGCGCTAATGCGTAAAAGCATACTGGGAATGGCCCCCAGAATCTATAATAAAATTCCTATAAGCATAAGAACTTTAGACATTGTACTCTTTAAGAAAAACTTGACGAAATTATTAATCAGAAAATGCTATTACAGTACGCAAGACTTTTTAAATGACTCTGACATGTAACATTACTAATTATTAATCATTAATATATTGGCCATTCGACATGCATTTATTTAAATTATAAAAAATGACAATTGCTACTTATTTAATTATTTAATCTTTTATTGATGTCTATTTTTTTGTTTATACTGTATTCGCATGTTACTATTTAAATTATGATTCCCGTTTTTAATGTGACATTGATATTTGTATGCCAACAGGCAAAACATAGTGATACTAGATTGTAATTTTCTCCAGCTGTATTTTCTACCTATGTTTGACAAATAAAAAAAAAAAAAAAAAAAAAAAAAAAGTATACAAGATCTGAAGGCGCCGTAGGTTCAGCGAAGTTAAGCGAACAGAGTTTTCGAAACAATATAATGCGGCTGTTTATAATAATATGGTTTCAAAAAAATATGAATAGTAATTTTAAGGCTATTCTGCAGCGAGATCAGTGATTCGAAACATGATTAAGCAATTTTCGCTCGATAGAAAAAAATCACGAACATAGGTCTAAAATACACTTAAAATATTCGTAACAACTTATGCACAAAGGTAAAAATATTAAAATTGCTTCTAAAAATCGGCAATATCATGTTTGAGAGAACTCAGTGATTACTTTTTGATTTATTTAAACAGCCAAAAAACTAAAATTAAAAAACATGATATCCGCGCTTCCGAGCACGCACTTCCATCTCGCTCACGCTTATGCTCAGTGAGAGGGAGAGAAGACCATGAACCTATGGCGCCTTAATAACAACTAGAGTTCTAATGTTCGACCTACAATAGGCATGCAATATAATTACTTAATAGTTTGTTTGTTTTAAGTATACAAAAATTATAAAATATTTAACATAAATGTCACAATGTTATTTTAAATGTCAGATTATTATTATTACATAGCAGTTGTGTATCAAAATCAGGCAAATCATTATTATGTCATTCATTTAAAAAGTCCTGAATGGAGTAGTAGCATTTTTCAAGAAGCTAATTTGTTATGACTTTGCCAAATTGATTCTGGGGGCATTCCTTAATTTGCGTCGGTAAATTATTGAAAGTTTTAATTGCCATCATCGAGGCAAGTATAATTTATCCCTATATCTAGTTGATCTACTAAAGAATTGAGTGTGTTTAGCAAAGTATTCTGGATGTCGTTTTACAAATAGCGAAATCTGCTTTATGTACATGCATGGTAAAGGTAAGACCCCCGTAGCTTGGAATAGAGGTTTACAATGGGCCAGATAGTGGGTGTTACACACGGCTCTTATGCACTTTTTTTGTGCCAATAATACATTTTTCACGACTACTGAATTACCCCATATCAATAATCCGTAACTCAAAATGGAAGAAACATACCCATGATATGCTGTAAGTGCAACCTCTCTGGAGCTGGTACAGCTTAATCTTCTTAATGCAAATACAAATTTATGGAGTTTAGAACAAATTCCAGATATGTGATCTTTCCAACTACGAAATTGGTCTATATAAATTCCAAAAAATTTGGTCATTTCTACTTCTTTCACTTACTCATTTTCATGGTGTATATTTAACTTACATGTTCGACCTTTGTTGGTTCTGAATTGCATTAAATGGGTTTTGCTGACATTAATATTTAACATATTATCATTCAACCAGTCTATTACTTCTGAGAGCGCATTATTTATTTCATAAGTATAATCATTATAGTCATCGATATTATTGGATTTAATAACTAACGTAGTATCATCCGCAAACATTATACAACTTTGGTTTACGTTGCTCGGTAGATCATTTACGTATAGTAAGAATAGCAGCGGACTCAGTATACTACCCTGTGGCACCCCACGGCGGTTATATTTTTATGCTGATCTCGCCACTCTTAATTCACCATTTATAATGTTACTTAATTCAGTATATTGTTGTCGGTCAGACAGATAACTATGAATCCAATCATAAGCATTTCCTCTGATTCCATATCTTTCCAATTTAGTTAACAATATTGAATGGTCTACAGAATCAAAGGCTTTACTTAGGTCTAAGAAAATTGCAGCCACAGGTTTTTTCTCGTTGATAGAATCTGTTATAATTTTGATGAGATTAAAGCACGCTAAGGTGGTTGAGCTACCTTTTCGAAAACCATACTGATTGCTTTTTAAAATAGAGTTACAATTCAAGAACGAAAGTAATCGGCTGTACAGTGCTCTTTCAAAAATCTTTGAAAATTTTTAATATAAGCGCAATGGGCCGATAATTATTCATACACGACTTGTCCCCCTTTTTAAATAAAGGTTTAATTATTGTGTATTTTAAGCAGTCTGGAAAGCGACCTTCTACAATAGACAAGTTTACTATGTGCATTAGTGGTTTTGAAAATGGTTGAGCGCATAACTTGATAATTTTGGTACTAATATCTTCAATTCCGGTCGCGTTACTATTATTTAAGGCCTTGTCCTAATGAGGCGTACGAGGAGTCCCAAGTGCTTTGCCGACTCTTTATTGATTTGAGGATTCATTGTGTGTTGACAGCTAGAGATTTATACATCAAGGTATCTTGCACAGTTTATCCTCGGTTCTGGCGACTTTAGTCACCACCAGAACATAAAACCACGTACCTACAGTGCAATTCACCACTTAATGTGCTAGCCTGTGTAACAACATGGCTGCGGTTTTCTGTCAGACAAGGTATTCTCCACGGCTCTGGCGATCTTACCAGCAGAACATAAAACCACGTACCTACAGCGCAAGTCACTACTTCATGTGCTAGGCTGTGTAATAACATGGCTGCGGTTTTCTGTCAGACAGGGTATTCTCCACGGCTCTGGCGACCTTACTCGCCACCAAAACATAAAACCACGTAGCCACAGCGCAATCCACCACTTAATTTGCTAATAGGCTGTGTATACAGGGTGTAATCGTTAAGTGTTTACAGGCCATAATTCCGTAAATATAGCAGATATCAGAAAACTTCTAACTGATATCGAAAGTACGTTACCCAACGAGTAAAATTACAATAATAACATTTTCTAAATAGATAAAGTAAAGAAGAAGAAGTTTTCTGATATCTGCTGTATTTACGGAATTATGGCCTGTAAACACTTAACGATTACACCCTGTATAATAACATGGCTGCGGTCTTCTGTCAGACAGGGTATTCTCCACGGCTCTGGCGACCTTACTCTGTAGGTATGGACTGGACTTGCGCTGTAGATACGTGGTTTTATGACCACGTCCCTACAGCGCAAGTCACCACTTAATGTGGTAGGCTGTGTTACAACATGGCTGCGGTCTTTTGTCAGGTGGACGTACTTTCCCAGTCGTCCTGCTCCAAATATGAGCTAAGGAGGTATTCATGATGGGGTGTATACATGCCATGATTTCTCAGCCCCAATTTTTCAGAAGCTGACTAATTGCTATCGTCTGGAGGCATGTTGCGCTGCTGATCCAACTGTCAAACGAGTTGTACTGAGAAATTGCACGCACATGTGGTCGGATTGTTACATCTGTACGCTACACCCAATTATGACTTCGACATGTTGTACTGACAAATTGGGGTAAAATCACATAAGCTGTATTCCCCATGACATTCCGCTGTGCCTATCCTCTATAACTATGAATATTATGTAAGTATATGTATACCGTCGTTCAAACTCCTGTTGATATTCTGTTTGTAAATAAACCGGAGTGTACCGATCGAGCTAAATGCGTGTTGCCTTGTAGACATGGAATTCACGACTTTCGACGGCTAAGTATAGTCTGGTCATGTACCTATTCAGTAGCGAGTCGGGGTCCGCCGACGGACGGTCGCTCATGCAGGTGTTCAGAGCTGTTCGAGGTTCGGAGCGGTGAAAAAAATCCACCAATAGCACTGCTAGCCTCGCTCTCGCATTTCTTCCTATTAGAAGATTTTTTTATCGCTCGTCACAAGGGTGAATATCCACCAGCCTCGCTATTTTATAACTTGTTTAAGCTCACATCAGCGCTCTACCACAAATATATCTTGGCGCCGCGATTCGTAAGCAACTAAGCGTAGGTAGAGGTCTAGTTTCGTTAGGCGGGACGAATATAAGCCCAGACTACTAAGGTATTCACACCTCGGTCATGCCATTGATTCCTGGAGTGGAATTCTCTAAAGCCTTCACCTCACTGGTCACCCCACCTCTCACCTCACCTGTCACCTCACACCTCATGTGACAGACAAGATAATCTTACCCCAAAATTTAGTAAAATTAGAGACATGTGACGTATGTCTCTAATTTGAGTAATTATTGGGTTTGGTTCATTATCTGAACGGTGAGATTCGTGAGTGAAGAGTCGGAGGTGTGACTTCACTGGTGTGGCTGAGTTGAAGCTGACGGAGCGTTGTGAACAGCACTGTTTAAGTGTTTACTATTTATGTGGTTGTGGGGCTTCCGAAAATATCGAGTCGGGGATTTATTCAGTCATTTGAGAATCGGTTTTCGGTTGAAATCGCTGGCGACATTGGCCGTGGGCCGTGGCAAATAACTAAAATATTAAATGGCATGTGGGATTTAATAATGTCCTACATAATTAAATCCCACATGCCATTCATGTCTTGACCGATTTTGACAATTAATTAAGTATATTTGCTCGGTATAATTTTATCATATATATGTATACCTAAAGCTTTCCCTGTAAACTGTCATCACTTCGTCCGACGCCAGACGGACCGATGACAGCCGCCGAAAGTGCTAATTGCGTACAAAAATGCAAATACATTGGGCCTACGCTACACTACAGGCTTGTATAGTGCCCAGAATAGCGGCTAGTTCTTAGCGCGGTACTTATTACGAAGACACAATGGAATCTCCAATATTAGACCTTATCCCGTGGTAGTAAGGTCTATGAACGGTCAGTTAAGAGTGTTTTCAATGGTGCTTGTGCTATTTCAGATGGTTACACTGTTCTAATTGTAATTGACGTTCTCAACTTGTATGTACCTAACACGTTCGTTGACAGTACCGTCAATTAAGCGTTGTTAAGCCTACATACATATATGGCCCGCCTGTCGACGTACTGTCAGCGAACGCGTTGAGGTACTTTATTAGAGTTTTAATTAAAATCTCGGCTTAATATGAACCCAAAACTTGCTTCCTAAGGCATTCGCCTTTTTGGCTTCATTTATGTAACACTTAAGCCATCAATTGCTATATATAAACCCGCTGTTTATGTTAAAAAGTCGCTGGGAAAACTGCCTGCATGTGACGCACAAACGCGTGATGACAGTATCCCGTTGGCCTAGTTCTGGTACGGAACACTAAAAAACATTCAATACGAATTTGTGTTTTGTTGTTATTAAATACGGTCTAACTACATCTCTACAAACATTAAAACAATAAGTACTTTCCAAAGTAAAGAAATCCCTGATGAAAATTGGATTACCAAACTGCAACGAAAACGAAACCTTGCATGGATATAAGAGCATTAAGAACCCAGAAGCCAATAAAATAAGTCTTAAAATATTTTAAAACATTAAACTTCTAATCCGAACCTTAGATGTTATAAAATAAAGTTGAAAGTAGAAGTGCACTATTGGTCAGTACACTTACAACGTTTTTAATCAGCGCGGCCGGGCTTAAAATAGAGTCTAATGCCGAGCGCGAGATAGCTACATTTTGGGAAATGAAATGAAACTATGCGTTTAAAAATAGTACACAAGGTTGAGTCTAAATACAGGGCAGTTTGCACTGTGACTCAGATATTGTAAACAATGAAATATATTATCATCATTCTTAGTTTATTTCCGTGGAGCAAATAAACTTAAACATAGGTACTATCGACAACACAGCTAACTGACATCCGACTTGTGCACGGTTCTATATAAATACAGGATGGTCATTCAACTGTGTCGGCGTTTGTACGTCGCTTTTGCTTCATTCGGAAAACTTAATTATTCACAACGGGGAGCGTCAGAGAAAAAAAATCTCTTTCCTAATCAACGCCACGTGGTAAATTAGGAGCTTTATTTTTATACCACTGATGCTGTGACCCTTTATTGATTTGAGGATTCGCTGTCTTGATAGCTTGAGATAATTCGGTTTGATAGTTCGGTCTCGCCAACAAACTGTTATCGCAGTTTGGCGAGTAACATAACATTGTTAATTGTTTTGTACTTTTGATAAATAAAAAAAAAAAAAAAAAAAAAAAATCTAAGTGTTAAGTGTCAATCTCAAGTTCTTAACAGTGCAATCTATCATCAGCTTCGTCTTCGTCGTCGAGCCCCGAGAATACTTTGAATATTTTGTAATACTGCATCTACAGACATGAACATCGTAAAAAAAATCTCCATAGTCTCTTTGTATTGACAAAAGAGACGCGTGAAGACTTTGTAAAAAGAGTTTGACGGACACATCGTCGTATGTCGTCGCGAAGGTCGCAAATTATGAGTCACCCTACGAAGTTCGCAGGGTGCCCAGCCAATACTGACATAGTAAACAAACGCCCACCACTTCCGAATCTCAATATGATGCGCTCTGAACCCACAGAAAATTTTCCCGCAGAAAAATTCCATTAATTTGTCCGAAACCATGATTATGCCGAATGGAAGCAGATGATTTAATCATCATCATCATCATATCCGCCGAAAGACCTTCACTACAGGAAAAGGTTCCCCCAAAGAGTGCTACAATGACCGGTCCTACGAATTACCGAAATATACTTATAAATAGGTTAGATTAGCTATGTTGTCTTATGTTCCACATACTAATAAAAATACCTTATTTATACGTCTGCGAAATGTGAAGCTACTGTAGCCTAGTGGTTCAGGCTTGCGGCTGTCAAGCGGCGGTCGTGGGACTCGTGGGTTCGAATCCCGGCTACGTACGTACCCGAGCTACGTATACTTATTACACATGAGTTTATCGGCAGTTATGTACGGAATATTTACCGTTTTTCGGTGAAGAAAAACATCGTGAGGAAACCGCACGGGACTTGTAAAAAAAAAAAGCGGCCAAGTGCGTGTCGGACTACGCACAACGAGGGTTCCGTGCCTATAAAAAAGGTCGTATCGTTACTGAAATCTTATGGCACTTACGTCCTTTTCTTTAAGGAAGGCTGTTTTTTAGGAATATCTCAAAAACCTTTGCACCGATCTTGTTCAAAACAATTTTCGCTGAAAGAATTTAATAAGCCCTCTGAGCATGATTTTTTTCATATTTTTAAAATACACGGTTCAAAAATTAGAGGGGGGGGGAGGGACGACGACACAATTTTAGTGACTTTCGAGGCGATTATCTCCGACTCTATTCACTTACTTAATCAAAAAAATTGCTGAGAAACCTTATATTTATTTTGAAAGGCCTATCGATTGATGATGTGCCACAAGTGGGCTTGCAATGAAAAACAATTTTTGACGTTCAGTTTTAAGTATTTGAATTACAAAACTATGTAGCGGTTAACAAAATACACCTATCCTCAAAATTTTATTCAAATACACCTTATAGTTTTCGAGTATAATGCCTGTGACATACGGACGGACAGACAGACAGACATGACGAATCTATAAGGGTTCCGTTTTTTGCCATTTGGCTACGGAACCCTAAAAAGACCCGGCTGCACTCCGGGAGTGCCGGCAGAAGTGAAAACTCAATGACATTGTATTGTAACAGTTTTTCGATCAGATCACGTGTCCGTCTTACGAATTTTCAATCTGTTGAATCTTACGGTCACGTGACATCTTACGGTTACATGACATCTTACGGTTGTGTACTGTTGCGAGTATTTCTCGAATCTCACGGTCATCTTACGCTCACGTGACCTGTTGCGAGTATCTCTCGAATCTCACGGTCACGTGACCTGTGGCGAGTTTAACAATTTTTCCCCATCACAAAAAGTGCACAGCGCCGCTAAAGAAGTTTTCACTTCAAAAAATGTATTGTACCGTACGGGCTGCTCGTGTATTATTACATTACAAAGAACCCAGGCAAAGCCACGGAATAAAATATAGTCTAAGTATGGCCATATTTTCAATTCTGACGATCGAGTCTAAATACTATTTTTTTTTTATGAGTAGTCTCGGAGATTACTCCCTATCCCTACATACAAACTTAAAAAGCTGCACTTACATTTCGTATATAGATAGATACTTTATTATTATAGTCCCCGCATTATGAAAATGGTGACTCATCTCATCAGTGCAAAGACTGCAGTTTAAACCCGTATTCGTAATGAGAAAAAAAAACACTCATATTAAATAGATTAGATTAGATTATTTATTTCATGATAAAAAATTACATTACAGATTTGCATACATGTCAAAAAAATAAGAATTATTATCACGATCGTCAAAAACAGAGAAATACATATTAAGACAATGTCAACAAATGTAAGAACACAATAACAGGAAATAGAAGAAACAAAACGACGACCGCTTTAGCCTAGTCGGTAGTGACCCTGCCTACGAAGCAAGAGGTCCTTCAGCTTCGTAGGCAGCGTCACTACCCACTAGGCTAAAATAGTTGAAGTGACAAGGTAATAAAAGTATCATCTAGTTGCCTACGAAGCTGAAGGTCCTGGGTTCGAATCCCGGTAAGGGCATTTATTTGTGTCATGAGCCCGAATATTTGTTCCTGAGTCATGGATGTTTTCTATGTATTTAAGTATTTATTTATCGATATAAGTATGTTTATCGTCGTCTAGTACCCATAGTACAAGCTTTGCTTAGTTTGGGACTAGGTCGATTTGTGTAAGATTGTCCACTAATATTTATTATTATTATGTATGTCTTTCCCGCTCACGGGACAATGATGTCCCGGACCTTTTGGGAGGCGTGCGTGGAGCTAGGTACCTACAAAGTACCAACTGAGCTAACACGTAGAGGCCCTTTTGACAATTTAATGAAATGCAAGGAGTACACCGAGCGGATGCTGTCCCTGCCCATGTCATGGAACGCACACACAGACAGCACCCGCTGGGGTGTTTGGGCCTATTGATGGTTGATGGAATCTAAATGGAATGGGCAATTGGATGAAACATCGGACGCCTGCCTAATAAAACTGTCTCACTTTTTATCTCTGGCAGACGGTGACTCGCCAACTGCTAGATGGGCCCCTATTAATAGCGACATTAAAAAATGGCCTAAGGGCAACACCGGTCAGAGAGCGGGGGGTAGAGAGGCTGCACTGGACTTTAAACATATAGCCAACTCGCCACTTAGGTGTCCACATCAACCCTCGAGCAACAGCTCTTGCGACTCTCCACTCTGGACGGCCAGTAAAGGCAAGCCAGAGGCAGGGGCCCTCTCCAACCATCCACCCGGTCGGCTCAACCTGATCACAGGACACCCCCAGGAGTACTGAGGTACGTAGGGTCGCTACTCCCTAACAGCCCGCCACAAGCTGCCTTACGTTGACTGATTGCACCAGAACTCTGGTGGGCGATGGGGCCGTCACATCCCATCCCCATCTTATTATTATTATTATTATAAACCAAAAAAATAAATCTTATTTTCTACACAGTAGGTAATGCATTTTGGCTCGGTGAATGACAGTGGCGGGAGAATTATGGGCTGTAAATTATGTTATTAATAATAGTATAACTCATATTTACAAGGAGATTGTAACTACTTGCCGAGTCACAAGATTTGGCGTAGGATTTGTCTTTTTACGAAAGCGGACCTTTCTACCCGGAAGGAAAACTAGACCTTATCGGGATTACACCGGTTTCCTTGCTATGTTTTCTCTCACCGAAAAGCCACTGTTAACTATCAAAGATATTTCGTAGGCATATAAGTTTTTGAAAAAAACACAGTGGTATAGTCAACAGCAAAACTAGATATATGAAAAAAAAATATATACAGGGTGTTAACGGGGTCATGATCCGGAATGACAAAAAGCGAATAAGATGATCATACTGAACAACCTTTCCCATGGGACCAACCACGAAATCGCAAAAAAAAAGAGCCAATTAAGAGTTAACTGTGAGTTAACTGCGATTTAATTGAGAGTTATGTATGGAATACCTGTTTTTTTTTGCGATTTCGTGGTTGGTCCCATGGGAAAGGTTGTTCAGTATGATCATCTTATTCGCTTTTTGTCATTCCGGATCATGACCCCGTTAACACCCTGTATATAAATATTAGGGGACAATCTTACACAAATCGACCTAGTCCTATAGTAAGCTCATTAAGGCTTGTGTTTTGGGTACTAGACGACGATATATATAATAGATATAAATACTTAAATACATAGAAAACTTCCATGATTCAGAAACAAATATTCATGCTCATCACACAAATATTTGCCCTTACCGGGATTCGAACCCAGGACCTTCAGCTTCGTAGGCAATTAGATGATACTTTTATTACCTTGTCACTTCAACTACTTTAGCCTAGTGGGTAGTGACGCTGCCTACGAAGCTGAAGGTCCTGGGTTCGAATCCCGGTAAGGGCAAGTATTTGTGTGATGAGCATGAGCATTTGTTTCTGAATCTTGGATGTTTTCTATACTGTATTAAATAGACGGAGAGCTAGCGACCAAATCGGTCCTGTGGCTTCAGCTGTATTGAAACTCCGTTAGCTACTTCCCTGAACAACCTTTTCCGATAATCTTCGTGCTGGCTGGCCGCGGGCGGTGGGTGCGGGTGTAAGTAGTGGGGTGGGGAAAAAAATCAAAAAAAATGTGGGCTCAGCGAATTTAATTTTTTTTTCAAACAGTTGCTCTATCTATACTCCCTGTGCACCAAAAAAAAAATTAAATCGATCGGGTGGTGGGAAGGGGTTGCCAGCGTTAATTAAAAATACAAAAATAATAATAATTTTCATGTGGGTTCAGCTGTATTGGCTTTTTTTCTGACGCGAGATTAATAAATATATGTAAGCCCCAAAAAAATAGCCATGCAAAAATATCGGTGGAAAAATATCGAAAAAAATTGTTGAAATCGTTGGATTTCGTTCGAAAATGTGCTGAGAGGAAGACAAAAGCGGACGTGGGGGGGATATCAGCCGGCGAACGCGTCAAATAACGACGCACTCGCCGGTGGAAATCCCCATTCATCCAAATTCGAATAACATGTAAATAATAATTCAAATAAAATGAACACGATACTGACGAATAAGAAGAAACAGCTGACAGTCAAATATTGGACAGCACGCTCATCAGCCCCCTGCCAATTGAATGATAGTTTATAATTTTTTCACATGAATAATAATATATAAGTATATAAAGTCAATGAGCCCACATTTTTTTTTACTACTACACCCGCACCCACCGCCCGCGGCCTGTCAGAACGAAGATTATCGGAAAAGGTTGTTCAGGGAAGTAGCTAACGGAGTTTCAATACAGCTGAAGCCACTTGACCGATTTGGTCGCTAGCTCTTAGGCTGGCTAGCTTTTAGCACGTTCAGTGCGACAAAATACTAAAATGACCATCTATATTTGCTGTTGACTGTACGAGCCGGGGTTTGAACCCACGGCCCCTAGATTGAAGGTCACTTGCCTTATCGGTCGGCTACAGTACAGTGGCTCTGAGCAAGTAAGCAGAGGTCTAATAACCGGGTGTAGACTCGAAAATTATTATTACTCCAAAAGAAAGAAGGCAAAAAATATGCCTAGTGACGAAAATCCCATTCAGATATCTCAAAAAATTACGAAGTTACAACCGTTTTGATATTGCTTGTTAGAGAGAGAAAACGCAAACAGTTTGTGACGTCACAATCCGGGAGGCTACCGCAGAGCGCGTCGCGCGCGTGGCGGCGGCCCGCGTCGACGGCGGCGCCGAACACGATGGGGCACGGCACGTTGCCGTCTTCTAGTGACGTCACCAACTGCGAACGTCATCGTTTCATATGAAGTTGCGTTTTGCGAAAAAGGGACAGAACATACCCCTTCTTAAAATTTGGACACTTATAACTTCGTGATTATTTAACATCTTGCGTTGCTTTGCTATCCATTTAAATTACGATAAAAAAAATAAAAATAAAAATCATGCGTCACAGAGGCAAGAAGATTAAAATACAAATACAAATTAAAATTAAAATTATACAGAATTCAGCAGTCGCCCACTCCATTTAATGTGCCAAGTAGGTACAGTCGAGTTCATATATATATATTAGCATTCCCAAGGCTGGAAATATATCTACATAGAAAGGTACATAATACATCTGAACAGATATTTCTATCAAAAATATGTAAGTAAGTACACATGTCACCTGTCTTAATCTGAGCAAGCCTCTCAATAATATGTAAGTAGCTGCAAACTAATATATAAATATCTGTACCTACTATATATTTTTACAAATTATTTAACCAAGTGAAAGTACATAAATATCTTTGACGACCTCATGCAGTAGCCTAGTTGGTAGTGACCCTGCCTACGAAGCCGGAGGTCCCGGGTTCGAATTCCGGTAAGGGCATTTATTTGTGTGATGAGCACGAATATTTGTTCCTGAGTCATGGATGTTTTCTATGTATTTAAGTATTTATTTATCTATATAAGTATGTATATCGTCGTCTAGCACCCATAGTACAAGCTTTGCTTAGTTTGGGACTAGGTCGATTAGTGTAAGGTTGTCTCCTAATAATAAGTACCTATATCTAAACAAGGGTTTTTTTTTTCAAATATTTATAAACATGTAGTGGCACAAAAATATCTGTACTAACGTATTCCAATTTTATGTGATCAAGTAGAAGTTCATAAATATCCGAACAAACATAACACTTCGAGTTTTTAAAAATGACAAGCACCGAAAAGAGTACCGTTCTGTCAAAATGATACATTTGTCTCTTTTACTTTGAGTGTGACGTCATAGAAGTGTCATTAGTGTTTGATTACGGCTTGTTACCCAATTTGCTACTTTCGATTCGAAAGAGTTTGTTATCAACATTTATGACTGGCCACTCAATTTTTCAACAATAAATATTCAATTGTCAATTAAGTACCTACATACAAAATATACAAATCGTGATTCGTATGCGTTTTGCATATAGTATTGATACATTTTATAGGTTAGTTCAATACAAACACAAATAACGAATACAATAAAACTATACCTACATAATATTTAGTGTACCTAACCCACATATATATAGGTATTTTTTTTTAGTTTAGTTAGAAGATGTATGTAAACACTACAAGACATTCGTTTTTATTTTAATGTTTAAATTTATATCAATCTAAAACTTAGTTGAATGTTGGGGCGGTTTTGGCAAAATTCCAAAAATGACAATCTGTTTTCGGAGAAACGATGTATTTCCACTTTCTGTATTTTGAATATTATTTTTATTTATATTTCTTAATTATTGACGATTGTGATAAGGACTCTGATAATTTTAAAATGTAGGTACTTAATCCAATATTATGACGGAAAAAAATCTTCAGCTGACTGTACCTACAGTGGTAGAAAACCCGTCAGCTGGTCACACGAACATCTTAAAATATATTCCTACTATAAATGCGCGGTTAAAGTGACGGCGCGATACTTAGCCATGCACTTTTTTATAGCACGCGCAATGATATAATATATATATATAGCTATATATATATATGTTTCTATGCACTGAGCACGCGTTAATCTGCTTTAATGTGCATAATACAAGATTCCTTAACCTTCTCACCAGTAATCGCCCCCGGGGGTAAGTGCCTGACAAAAAAATACTCCTAGCTCTCGGGCTATGACCCCATCCCCGACGAAAGCCTACCTTTTATAAGTTAATACATCTGTCATACTCATCTCCATACAATTTATAACCCTTAGGCCTCTCACAGACCGGCGCGGCCTGCGGTGGCGGTCAATGGTAAAGACAGCTAATGACAAGTTTACAATTGACCGCCGCGGCCAGGCCGCGCCAGTGTGATGCGGGCTTAAAACGTAAAATGCTACCGACATGACAGCTGTCATAGAGATCAAGCAAGATTCGCCGCGATACGAACAGTCGGTTATTTTTCTCTCTGAATCTCCAAACTTCCGTAAATCTCCAAATCAAAGTCGACCTACAAACCTGCCTCTACCGAAATGTAATAAAAACCTAATTAATGCTTCCAAACACTAATCGAGTCCGTTCGATAATTAAATCGATTAGTGACGTAACGTGGAACCGATCTTTAATCGATTCGTTTCGGGCATTTTGTACGCTACGGTTAAAACGATACGTAACATGAAATGTTTTTCATTGTATTCCATTTCACAGTCCAGTAAAGTTGAAACCGAAAATGAGTGTCAACAAAGTGATTAATAAATATCCACTTTATCTTTAGGTTGCTCAGATATTATTGAAGTTTTGTATGCAGGGGTCACGTTTCTCTGCAGCTAACAGTACCTACATAATTATATTTATGACCTAATTTACAAAGTGTATAACACGCAAAAAGTGTTCATTTAGAATCGATTATAAATTTATGTATTTTTGACGTATGCAGAGCGAGCGGGCACGAAACATACAAAACTGATTCCAATTTAATAAGTAGAGTGGAATAGACCCATGTAGCTTACTGAATAGGAATAGGATCCGCATTTAGGGGAAGATGGTCACCCTTCGTACGACGGGGCACATTCATACAGTAGTCATAAATAGACAAATTTAGTGGAGTACAGACATTATCTTTGCATGCATTTTTTCCAAAAATATAATTTTATGAAATAAAAATACGGATGTGTTCGTACTCGACTAAATTTGTTTATTTATGACTACTGTATGAATGTGCCCCGTTGTACGAAGGGTGACCATCTTCCCTACATTATATTTATGAAAAGATTAATAACTTGATATACTTTAACGTGACCCGCCGACAGCAATGCAATGCTTACCTACTAATGAACTTAGGTTAAGTATAGGGTCATTTCGCCGGTTAGCTACCACCTAATTTCATGTGCCGGTAGGCGACCATTTAAGCTGAGTTGGTGAACTGAAAGGATATTTTCTCGGTGTTTTAGTACATTTATATTCTAAAACAACAAAAAAATGCATTCACAAGTAATTGTCTCAATAGGGTGTGTAGAATTGATGTTATCTTCAATAGAAAAAACCTTCTCCTTCAGGTGGTCGCTAACCGACGGTGGTCGCGTAACCAGCGAAATAAATGGCCCTACTAGAGTTCAATTTCTAAATTTCTAGTTTCTCCTTAAGGTGTGTACTGTTTAAGTACCTACTGTTTGTGAGCCGTTGAATACCCTTCGAGTGTTTGTTCCTCGTCGTGATGCCGTGGCTAATAGACGACGATCCTTGCGCTAAAAGAAATAGATAGGGTCATTTTGCTGGTTACGCGACCACCTTCGGTGAGCGACCACCTGAAGGTGAAGGTTTTTTCTATTTAAGATAACATCAATTCTACACACTCTATTGAGACAATTACTTGTACATGCATTTTTTTGTTGTTTTAGAATAGAAATCTACTAAAAAACCGAGAAAATATCCTTTCAGTTCACCAACTCAGCTTAAGTGGTCGCCCACCAGCACATGAAATTAGGTGGTCGCTAACCGGCGAAATGACCCTAGGTAGGTACATATCAAAGTCCACCTATCTTATTTTACCTTAGATTATCTCCTCTGTTACAAATTATTATTAATATTTATAATGAAAACTTTCTGTTTTCGCTATCATCGCGTGAAAGATTCTGTCATCATCAACCATAACCCTATCGTAAATTTAATAGTATTTTCGTTGAAGCGCAGTGAAATTAATGGAATTGTTATTGACTATTATCACTAACATATTATGGAATGTCGCACCAATTCTTGTCACTTTTGCATTTATTTTGGTACGCTAGGGCAACGTCGAACTCTAGGGCGTCTACACTAGTTGCCTTCAGTCCATGAGTTCCAAACTGTTAGGTTACAGTAACTCATGGTCGAATGAGGTTTACACGTAAGTGGTGTGACGAAGTGGGATTCCCGTTGCGTGGGACCGGTTTGCAGACAACGCCATTATCTCAGCCACACCCACTTTAGGGTTAACTGAGTTTACGCTGGCTTGAATTGGCCAACTTATTAAAAAAAATTGGTGAACATTTAACTCGAAACTAATCGAATGATCAGTTTTAGAGGGATACACACACACTATAAGTCTGAAGGGTCATTTGTCCGAAAGCAATTTTTCATATTTCTGAAAAGTGTAGTTTTCGCTTTAGGATTTATTGATTTTTCCGTATATAAATTGTTAGCCTAACCTAACCTTATAATCATCATCATATCAGCCGAAAGGCGTCCGCTGCTGTTCATAGGCCAAAGTAGGTAGGTAATGCTATTAATTGTTGTGTGCCCAAAGGTGCCAAAGTCATCGGCCCTGCGCCACCCTTTACCAGACCCCGTATCATGGTCGGCCTTAAATTATGACGCGATAAGTGACAAGATAGGAGCGTCGTCTCGTTCTATCGAACTGTGTCAGCCAGTGACGGACGCTCTATCCTGTCACTTATCGTGTGATAAGGCCATGATAAGGGGTCAGGTCATAAGTCCGCCTAATATTCTATAAAATCCTGTGGCCTCAAAATTTTCACTAACCAGAAAATGGCTATTTTTATTTCGGAATAATGATGATTTCGTACAAATGTATCTTTGGAATTTTTGTGTATTCGTAGATTAAGTACCGTTTGTACCTACATCCAAACGCAAACTTAAGCTCATGCATGCATGCATGGCTTCTATATGCTTGCTCTATTGTGTCACACCACAGCACCGGACGATGACACAGATAAATAATGGTAATACGAACATGAGCATGTGCAGTCACATCCTATAAAATGATACCACTGACTTTTTTTATTAAAACAAAACACGCAACACCGTTTATTATTTCACCCGTAATTAGAGCATGGTGTTATTAACGCAAAAGTGGCCTTCACCAGTTTAAATCTGACCTCTGGATACGCGTAGTTATCAACAGTGTTGGGATCAATTTATCCTGGACAGTGGCGAGAGGAAAAGAGTGAGAATCGCAGCCACGCACACTGTAATAACTGTATCGATTAACACGTTCTCGCAGTTTAGTTCAGGCAGAGAATTATGAGAAAATTAGGCTCGACATTAATGCGACAACATTCTGACGTACAGGGTAAGGCAGATATTTGGAACGGGAGGTTCTTTAGAGAACAGCACTGGAATGTCATCACATTACTATTGTGGCAGCCCATGGGCTGTTCTTCTTTACTCACTCATGCGTCTCATACCACCCGTCACGCCTAAAGAAACTAGACCTGTACCTACGCTTATGCGGAGCACATGCCAATTCTAAATATCCAAATTAAATTTCAGTGCCTCCAGCACGACAAGCGAATAAGCTAGAACTGACCCCGTATCATGGTCGGCCTTATCACGCGATAAGTGACAAGATAAGAGCGTCGTCTCGTTCTATCGAACGGTGTCAGCCAGTGACGAACGGTCACTTATCGTGTGATAACCATGATACGGGGTCTGGAATGGAAGAGAAACAGAAAAGAAACTTGTCCGCACGGGAAATAAATAAAATCAATAGCTTTGTCTCAATAAAAACTAAAATGGCCACAAAGTACAAACCTGAACTAGACATGTAATTAATGCTTCCACCGTACGTTTCACTGTTGTCACTCGCTAAATCGGAAGCGAGAGAAATCTTTGTCAAACCGGTCCTTCCAAACAGATCGCATCAATGTTGGACCTGTTGCTGTTTGCGGGCGATATTTTTGTCATTTAACTCAATCTAAGTGTACATGACACACTGATTTTGACAGAACATAATTAATAAGTTTGGGCCATTTACCATCCTTATTGACGGATTTAAACTTATTTAAGTATATTATATACCTAGTTCTGAGATTTATTTTAGGCTTTGAGATTATTATTGCATTTGTTACTCGACGGAATAAAAGATTGCAAATCAACTTTTGACTAGTGTTTATTGAAAATCTGGGGAATCTGATTGGAATCAAAACAGTGGTGTAATAAAAATGTAAGGAATAAAAGAAATAAGTAGAAAATTCCATAGGTAATTATCGTTTTAGATAACATCTTGAAAGCGGGAAAAGAAACATTGTGGATGTTTTTTGAGCGTCGATAAATTTTACGAGGAACGATATCACAGATCAAAAAATTATGAATCTTAGAATACTACGTTAGGTATCAAAGCATTTTTTTTTTTTTTTTTAGAAATAAGCGTTGCCTCTTATCGTGAAACAAGAGTTTTGCATTCATACCATCGCCAACACAGTTAACTGACTATCCGTGCACTTTATGTGCATTGTAATAAGCTAATAAGGTTCAATATAATTATACAGGATGGTCAGTTAACTGTGTTGGGGTTTGTACAATGGCAATGGGCATTATTGTACCCGAAACCACAAAGGGGCAAATAAGGTTGATAAACGACATAAAATTTCAAATGTCAAATTGTTATTTATTTATCTATAAAACTCACCTTGAAAAACCCATTCCATTCGTAAGAAATTCTCAATTTGTGTCAAATCTACGTACCTACCTGGCGATCTATATCAATTGCTACATTGGAACTAGAATACATTATAGTCCTAATAACTTACGTACTGTTTGGGGTCCAAAATTAATTAATACACTACTTTTACTAAGTACCTATAGTGAAAAATGCCCTTACAATTACATTCAATATTTGACAGCTGTCATCCCAGTACAATTTATGTCATCATATGTCATAATTGACGTTTATTGTACTGGGATGACGGCTGTCAAATATCAGCTGTAAAAAAAACTAATTAATATAGCTTGAATTTTTATTACACTGTCGCTACACCAGCGGCGCTACCACGAACTTCGAAAGTCGAAGTTCGGGTATTTCCATTTCTATCGCACTCCCTTAATCGAGTGACAGGGATGCATGTATTACGAACTTCGACTTTCGAAGTTCGTGGTAGCGCCGCAGATCGCGCGAGGAATGTACCAATGAAGAGCACGTACCTGGGGCGAGCGGGATGCCATGTAACAATGGCGGATCCAGGATTTTGATTTGAGTGGGTGTTTCAACCCTTGGGAGGGCTCCTTGGCCCTATTGAATCTAGTGCTCTGTCAGCTGTAGAAATCGCGCGAGCCTCTTTCTATCAAAAAAAATATATTTAGGTAATTGACACTCACAAACTTTCACAAGAATCGGTTGAGAAATGCGACCTGACCCCGTATCATGGTCGGCCTTATCACGCGATAAGTGACAAGATAGAGCGTCCGTCTCGTTCTATTGAACGGTGTCAGCCAGTGACGGACGCTCTATCTTGTCACTTATCGTGTGATAAGGCCATGATAAGGGGTCAGGTCATAACTTTTTGAGCCCAAGTTGAGGCATAGAACTTCGTTGGCTTCGCTCGCTCGTTTGATTAGGTTAGATTTAAACTGAATGTACGTGTGCCTTGTCATGATATTAAATTATACCCTTTTCACGAAACAAATTATTTAACAAAGAGTTATCGAGTTATAGACTGTGAAACAAGTCTATAACTCGATACAGAGAGGGCGCTAGTATTAGCGGGAATATAGTGGAAAAAATATACAACTTGCGTCACTGTCCTCGTAGCTCAGTTGGTAGAGCAGTCTAGCGTTAATAGAAAGGTCGCAGGTTCGAATCCTGTCGGGGGCTACAGACGAAGATGGTTTATTTTTCCATTATATTCTTTCTCTGTATCATATCGTTTATGATATTAAATTCTTTAATTTAATCGTATGGCGTATACGCTGTAGGCTTATATACTATTATAAATCGACATCCAGGTCGCACAGCCAGTCGATCGCGTCAGATGTTAAGTTAGTGTAGAGGTCCTCCGGGTCGCCTTTATAGCGTCGCTTAGGGCAGCGCTCCACAATGTGTTGAGTGGTTTGGTCTTCAATTAAATTCTTTACGATTCTACTTAAAGTACTGCATGAATACAGCGAATCAGATATTGGATGAGGAACTAGTCTCACTGCATACAGTTCCGACTTGATGAATGATGTATTTCGCATTTACGCAAACATCGAACATGTAAAACGTAAGTTACGTTAACGTACCACTCGATGGAAATAGGACGGAAACAATATGCGATTATGAATGAACCATATCAAAACACGGCAGTATGGCCAGTATGGCCTACGGTCTTTACCTGTGCTGGATAATTAAATTTAAAAAAAAAAAATTCGCGCCACACCGCGCTTTTATAGAGCTTGCCTTGATAACTGGTAAAATCGAGGCGATAACCGGTAAATATTAAAGGCCCCATTTGCACGTATAGCTGAAGATTTCTGCATCAAGAAACTATAGAAAGTGATATGCGGCTCTCACGCCTAAGCTAGATCCCATGTGAATGCACAAACAACTTGGTTTTAAGCAAACATGTGTTAAGCCGTGTAACAATGGTGTATGAGAGTTATTTGCTACGTAGTGGTGAAAAGCTCCAAGTTTTCACACTTTCACATGCGTGTAGAGCGATAGAATACAAATATGATTGAAGAATAGAGATTTATTTTAAAAGATTAATTATACGTTAGAGAATTTATCGTAACACTAGCTTCTGCCCGCGACTCCGTCCGCGTGGAAATCGTTTATATCGCAGCTCCATACAAACTTCAACCCCCCATTTCATCCCTTTAGGGGGTGATTTCCAGGATGAAAACTATCCTATGTCCTTCCCCGGGATTCAAACTATCTCCATACCGAATTTCATCGCAATCGGTTCAGCGGTTTAACCGTGAAGAGGTAACAGACAGACAGACAGACAGACAGACAGACAGACAGACACACTTTCGCATTTATAATATTAGTATGGATGGTAGTACCTATTGGTAAGTAGTAGACAATGAATTTTGTTAAAATAAGGAGAGTTCGCAATAAAATAAGGGAGTGCGTTAAAGTATTTATTTTAGCATAATAAAATTTACAGTACCGACATTTTATTCAGCATCATTAGTACTTCATCCCTTGTTCAACCCATTTAACATTTTCGCGTTCTTGTTTAGCAATTATTTCCTTTTCTCTGGCTAACTCCTTGTCACGAATTATTTTTCTCTTTGCTTCTTCTGCCAGGTACGACCTTTCCATACTATTGTACAGCATTTGCTTGCTGACACCGTAGAAAAATCCAGCTATGAGTAACGCAAACCTAGCTCCCCTGATAAAAGGAGACACTTGCAGCGGTGGGCCCAAATCAAAACCCATTTTTAAGGCACCATAATATTAGTACGGTTTCGTTGTTGCGGAAAATGTCACGTGATGTCACGTAAACATTTTTCTCTTAGAGATTTGCTTCATTTCATGCCAGTAACATTATTTTACGCAAAGAGGTCATTCACCTTTTTAACCCATTTCGCGAATCGGCAGCATGAGTTGAGTAGTACATCCCTAGCGACCAGTGACTAGGTCAAGACCGTTACAATTTATTTATTTATTTGCCGGAATCACATTTGTTGGTAGGAAGGCCAGTGGCCGAGTGGGCAGCTAAGAATACCGCGTGTCTCTGCCGCGACCACCAATTATAGTGGGTTGGCGTCCCGCCAGCTCGCCCGGCGTAGTCGCGTGGTCAAGAGAAACAAAACGTTTATCGATTCGGATCAATCATTCGATCATTTCTTCCGTATTGTTATGTAGAGCGGAACGACAGCGGTTGGCAAAATTAGTTTTGTCGTGGGTCGTGGCAAACTTAAGTACCTAATAAGTACATGCACAACGACGAACAAAATCTATGAATGGATTCAAAATTATAAGCATTATAATGTTAGGTAGTCATATTGAATGATGTTAAAGTAAGTGATCCCATGTGGGTACAAGGACCAAATAATAAATTTAACATGCTACCATGTCACCGAATTTAAACGTGCTACAATTAATAGTAATATTAATTTAATTGACGCCAGTAACTGATGCAGTGAACATATCCCTTGCCAACAAATTAAGTCAATAGTGTGGGAATCTTATATTTAGGAGCTTATGCAAGCGTGAACGAGAAAGTTCGGTTTATTGGATTAGCGAATTTGAGCACATTGGCTTAATGTAAATGGGTTTCTATTTTTTCAATTTCTGGTTTCGAACGTCTGATGCATTCCATGCATTGGTGATCTAATTGATGGTTATATATTTATTTGATAAACCAATCGCAATCTAAGAAAAAACCAATTTTGCTCCGGTTTCCACGAAGAGAAAGTTATAGGGCAGGTCGAATTGTAAAAAGATACTAACTCATGTAAAGCGGCATAGCTAATGGGCTTTAATTAAAACGATAAATACGTAAGTAACAGAAAACATTGCTCGATTGCAAATTTTGAAATCGTTCTCATATTCATGTTATATGTAGAAGCTTTCTAGACGGCTTCTGATACTGATGTCTTTGGAAAACTTCTCAAGCTTTAAATTGAGACATTGATTATAATTGTTCTCGTGGTATCAATGACTGCTCGTAACGAACGATGGCTCATTGTTCGTAATAGTTTGCTTGTGAATCATTTATATCTTACAACAAAGTAATTGTCTTTTGTTCCTCACACTGAAATTATTAACGCTTTACCGTAGTTGCAATACGTAATGTGGCTCCAACCTTCAGGCCTTTTCTTATAGTGGCTTTAATCGAAACTTGTCGCTAACACTCTGGATGTAAGTAGATTGAAGTTTCCCCGAACCTAAGTGTGCGAAATCCTTGAAGAAAATTATCTACAGCAAAAGCTTAAAAAAAAAGACCGGGTTGCACTCTAGGAGTGCCGGCAGAAGTGAAAACTCAATAACATTGTAACAGTTTTTCGATCAGGTCAGCGCAAATTTATAAACAATTATCAATTATTTAGGCGGACGGGCCGCGGGCGCGTTGGGTGCGACGGGCCGGCTCGCCCGCCGCCGGCGGCGAACAAAATACCAATTTGTTTTTGCCATTGCCAAATATTTTTCATAGCTTTATCTCTTTAGGAATAACGTCCAAATTCGAACTATTCGAATTTGCAAGAACAGAGGACGGCGGCGGTGAACAAAATATCAATTTGTTTTTGCCGTTGGTAAATATTTTTCAAAGCTTTATCGCCTTAACGTTCAAATTCGAAGTATTCGAATTTGCTCAATAGCAAAACGGTGAAGGACGCGTGAACAAAATTACAAATTTATTTGCAGAATATGCTATTGCAAAAAGTGTTTAACGGCTTTATACTCTTACGAATAGCGTTCAGTTTTGAATGAAGTCGAATCGGCTAGCAGCAAAATATAAAAGTTTGTGACCTCCTTCACATCTGACGTCACAAAAATCTGTCGCGTATTTAACAATTTTTACAGTACATATGGTACTACTTTTCCGCACTAGTGCGCAAAAGCACTTTCCGTGCATATGTCGAAACTTTAAAGAGCCATACGTACAGTAAAACGTTGTACGATACACGTGCGAATAGGTCATTCGCAAATCGTGTCGATTTAACTATAACTCCCCTTCGGTCGTGTTTTAATTTATCACCACTCGGTGCGAATTTCCTATTTTCGGCACTTGTATCGTAAATAACTATTTCATCACACTTGCTCGAAAAGGATTTCATAATGCGCAGACATACAGAGCTGTAATGGCCTGTGTTACGCCCACGGGCGTAATGGCTTTTTTCTTAAATTGTATCTGCCACTCAGGCGGCAGTTACAAAGCAAAGAGGTTTTATATCAAATACGATGTCTGAAAACGTATTTATAAATAAATTTAAACTTCAAAAACTACTTGAACACGTTTAACTGAATTATTTACAGATTTAATATGTAGTTATTTAGTGTCTATGTAAAATGTTTTTAATGTTGCAGTTTTTATTACGATTTGTATATTAAATTCATCTAAAATGTATTTGTTTCCTCGCAAATGTGATGAAAAACATTGTGTATAACACGGGCGTAAGAATATTGCAATCTCGAGTCATCAAAAGCCCTCCGCCTTCGGCGGCGTCGGGCTTCTGATAGACTCTCGTTCGCAATATTCCACTTACGCCCCTCGTTAAACAATTTACTAATTCCCCATCCCAAAAAGTGCTCAGCGCCGCTAAAGAAGTTTTCACTTCAAAAAGGTTTAAAACGGGTAGGTTACCGGGATCACTACATCAAACGGAATCACTAGGTACTAAAATCCTCCATTAAAATGCAATACATATTATATGTAGGTACTTTTCTCGGTTCGATATACTCGTGGTGCTCCATGACATAATTAGGAATATACTGTAGCTAACAAGCAAACAAACGTGACTATCATGACCTTAAAACAAATGCACCTTCTCTCGTGACTTATTGTCCCAGTCTGTCATAAGGCCGAAACGCACTGACAGCGGTGGCGGAGCGGCGCGGTGCGGCGCGGAGGCGGTACCGGTTGTAATGTTCGAGCTAATATGAAAGGATCCGCACAGAGCGGCGCGGCGCGGCGCGGTTTTAACAGTTTTAACATTACAACCGGTACCGCCTCCGCGCCGCACCGCGCCGCCCCGCCACCGCTCTCTGTGCGTTTGCAGCTATAAGGCACAAGTATCTAACCAAAGGTTATTTTATTCATAGTTGGGCAATAACTCATTAAATGTATGTTCTAGTCACGAAATCTGCACTATTGTATTGCCTGATATTTATGTTAGTTATACATATAGACAAATACGATGGAATTATTGAACTGCAGGTTTCTGTGGTTCCTGCAATAATAATTTACCAGTTGTCACCATCCTTGGTGACCTTATTCCAGCTGGTATACTTTCCCATCTTTCTAGTTCTAGGGTATTTCCTCTCACAGCCTACCCATCGACTGTTTCTGTTTTAGTCTTTGCTGTTTTAAGAATTTATTATATTCCGTATTACCTATTTCAAGATGACCCATCCATCCATCCATCCAAGATAGTCCATCTCAGTCGCTGGGAATCGTATATTAGGTACCTACCTAATTTAGTAATGAACAAAAAAATTGCTTCTGATGTTCTTTAATCGCACATTTACTTTAATAATAATAATAAATAAAGATAAAATTATTAATTGTTCTGTAGTTATCACTTGTCTTGCTCGATTATTAATTATTACTGTTACACGTTTTGCAACATTTTATTTTTAGATACTTAGCTTTACTAACATATCACCATATTACATAATGTCTTTATATGATGGATAACTGTTTTGTAGATAATATTGTATCGTTATGTTATATACAGTTTTATTAATGGTCTTCCCTAATGACCTAACCCAAGAGGCTTCTACCTTGGTAGTTCGAAACTGTAAGGAGCCAACTATAATATTTAAGAAAAGGTGTACCTGTGACGCGTTACTTTCTTCAGCAATATATCACTACGGTACCTATTCCTTTTAACACAATTTTCTTTTTGAAATTAAAGATGTGGGTTTTTGTGTATGTAAAATGTTAAGTTCAATAGCAGCAAGGCGTTAGGCGCGGCTGGATCGGCATTGCGTAATCGCTTTATTAGTACCTACCGTGTTGGAGACGAAATGTCATGACCTCGCTCTTAAATTCGTATTCATCATAGTGCCGTTGATCTATCGTGATTCTAATCCTTTTAATATCACCATGTTTGATCGCAAAGTGTCGTATATGTTATATCTACCAGTCCAATAATGTGTTCGGTAGCTAAAGGAAAATCAGTTTCTACCAGTATAATTACGAAAAGAAAGTACGAAAAAACATTTTTTAAATTTTTAGTCAGGTCTTTTTTAGTTATGAAAAAAATAAACTAAAAGTGGTCGTAGTAATACTTACTCTACAAAACTTTCTAGTGACTACTAATAATGGTTCGAAAGATAAACAGCCCTAAGACTGTGACAGACAGCCGTTAATAATATACTATTTGGGTACGGAATCTCAAGCCGAGCCTGAGGTCGTAAAATATGAGCCTTAGATTCATAAAAATATGCGTACTCGGAAGTCAGACAGACCTACCAATACCTATTATTTACTTGAAATACAGCCAGAGAATAACAACAACAACGTTTGATAACAACAAACGACAGACCACAGGAAGGAAATGAAACTTATGCGCTCAATAAAATAAATAATGTTTGGAAAATAGAATGCTCTGCTAATAGGTAAAACCAGTGTAGGTAAGCGTTTAGGTTTAAAGACATTTATTTTATTTCATTTCATTTCATTTAATCCTTTATAAAACATAGTTTTACATGTCAACAGTATTATTAGGACAGTCATACATAATTAACATAACATCATTCGTATAAAAATAATATTAGGTAGGTATAAGACAATTTTGTCAGATGGGTCTTTTAATTATATCACAGATGGTAGGTTAAATTCATATTGTTTGATTCCATATCTTGGGGTTGATTCTTATATAAGATATATATCACTTCCATGAGAACATGGTAATTTTACATACTTATACAAGTAAGAAAGTAAGAAGTTAAACAACAAGATGGTTTGGTTTAGGCACCTAATACGTACGGCAAAACATAAAATAAAAATGGTGGTAAGTACATACGTTCTGTTTAGTCCGTTTAAGCTTAGTAAGCAATACCTCATTCATTACACAGTAGCTAAGTAAGTAGACACCTCTCCCGAAGCAACTAGGATATAAATAATATAACATATAAGTAATTATTTGTTTAGGTAATTTAATTACAACTAAAATAGGTATAAAATAATATTTATTCTTATTACTCATAGCCGTTATATTATATCAAATTCAATTTGACTTAATACAATAATAATAAGTTAAGTTTAGGTATAATGATTTATTTATGTATTTCTCAGACAAAGAAAAAAATAAGCTTTTTTTCTTGGTTTGAGCTGAGAAGCAGGTATTTATGAGCATTGGCCAGATAAACTTTTGTATGGACCTCGTCATTTTTTTTTAAATTATGCTTATCAGACAAAATATCCAACACGTGATACTTATTTTATCATAAGTTACTGAATTGGCGTATAAATAAGGTGAAAATATTACAATCCTTTTCGATGGGCAGCAGTCGTGTAAAAATTGAGACGTCGTCGCCGTCGTCGTCATAACCATCTTACCTAAAACTTAGCAACGCACTACATAAACATAATTTATAGAACACTCTGCAGGCATTATTGTAAGCCGTACGATTAAAAAAACCGCAAATCGATGTACAGTTTAGCCGTTTGGCACACGCATACTAGAGGACAAAACGAAATTTTTGACCCGCAGTTCCTAAAAAAAAATATCTTACTCTCAACTTTCAGCCACTTTTTAAGTCAGTATCTACCACAAAAACTATACTAACTGATGAAAAGGCGCAGTTAAAGGGTTAAATAGGTATTTCCCGTTGGATTTATGGATACTTCGTATCATTTTATGATTCATGTGTACCGTATCTGCACTACAGTTCCATAAGTCACGTAAAATAGATATTGAAGTAGTACTGTGTCACTTTGTAATATTGAAAAATAAAAAAAAAACAATGAAATTATTTTCAAAATTGCTTTTTTGAGGTTAGATATGAGGATATCACGTATCATTTGCGGTTTATTGTATTTAAAAAAAATCTGCCGTATCGTGTCTGGAGGAGCCCATAATAGCCCAAACTTGGTATGTTTCGATTTTTTTTTTGTTATAATTAAAAAAAAATAGATGAAATGTAATGATGTGGTATATTTTTAGAATCGCCTCAAAAAGCCCTTTCATAATTATGATACTACACATGATAGGTTTCCAAAAAAAAAATTTTTTTGTTTCCAGACTTACAAAAAATAAAATGTCTCGGCACTACGGGATTTTTTTTTAGGAACAGCGGGTCAAAAAAATTGTTTTGAACTCTAGTATGCGTGTGCCAAATGGCTAAACTGTAAATTGATTTGCGGTTTTTCTTTGAAATTGGGCTTGTACAGTCGACAACACAGCTAAGTGACCATCGGAAATCTAATCTGACCTTAAATGCATTGTAATAAGGTTTTAGGTTTTCACGGTATGGTTAGTTAGGTGTGTTGCTGTGTGTACGACTACCACTACATTACTTATCTCCATTAATATATCGTCAAAGAATATTACTAGGTTATACTGTAACGCAGTCATGCCATAACTTATAATATTTATCGGTTCCGTAAGTACGGATTACAACACCTCGCAACATGTAATGTTAAGCGTGATAAAATAATACTCCTATTGTTTTTACTTAACAAGAATAACAATGCAATGACCATTATGGACACTGTCTGATAAAAACCGGTACCGATAACCCGCTACATTCACATCTCTAATCCCCCCTCGCACTCAAGTAATACGTTGTCTCTTTCCCACACTATTGCAACTTATCGTCTTGCTCGTTCTTTCAAGTTAGTCATTATTTGTCACTCGAAGAAGGTGCTTGTTCCGACAGTGTTTTGCACTGTACTGTTATTAGAAACTATTATAGTCAATTTTTAAATGTAAGGATGTAAAATTATATTCAATACGCAGTATTCAACTTGTTAAAAGACTATAAAGTTAGAGCATATGTTTTATTCCGTTCATAACTCGTGGGTGTGGTAGTGTCAAAATCGATGTTTTACCTTGCAGTTTCGTTTTATAATTGTTTTCTTGCGTAATAAAGTAAATATTAGCCCTGTGGCGGTTGAGTAAACAGTGCGCGGTGTTAATTGTGGTGTTTTTGGTGCAGAAATCGTCATCGACGAAGACGACAACCATGACGACGCCGGCGAAGCTGTTTGGCCGCGAGCTGTCTCATTACGACGAAGTGGATGTCGATGAGCTCCTGGCAAAGTTGTCGCAGGAGGAGTTGACCATGCTCGCCAAGGAGGTTGATCCAGATGTGAGTACCCTCTATTAAAAATCTTATTAGATATACCTACTGTTAAACATCTCATACTAATTGTCAATAAGGATGCTTAGGGAATCATTCTGACAGATGTACTTGTTTCCCGGGAACAATATGTATACTCCTCTTCCTAAGACAATCCAGGTTGCATCCTAAAGGTGCTCGGATTTGTTGGCTACCTAATCGTAGAATTAGCAACACTAGTTTTTGGGAAGTAATATCCATCTGAGTAAAAAAGGGTAAAACTAGATTTCATTGGGTTTAGTTTTGTGTTTGAACCTACTACATAGCATAGTTGGGTGAAAATCAAAAAAATGGTAGCTACATAGTTAAGGGCCTTAATCTAATCTACACTTTAACTTTTCTCATGTGAGTAACGATAATTACCCATGTAAAATGTATGGGTAATTGTCGTTACTCACATGAGAAGAGTTAAAGCATAGATTAGATTAAGGCCCTTAACTATGTAATTTTTTTACTACCTGGTGACAATATCTCGATGTCTGACATCATATTGGCGGTCTGAGTGTGGGTACAGTGTGAAGCATGCAAGCACGGGGAGGCATTCCGGTCAGGTGCACAGTGTTTTGACTGGGTAGTATAAGTAAGTACTAAAGTGAGTTGAAGTTGCTCAAAACACTTTACTGGATAAAAGCATTAAACCTTTTGAAGACGAGTCCAGCCCGGATTGTTGGTGTAGCATTGTAAGTGTTAGATTGTATTATTTGGTAGAAGACTCCTTACTGCTGCATCAACAATATTAGACAAACCATTTTACAGTAAATATGGCCAGCACTACTGACATACTGTAGAGAACTTTTGAACTTCCCATAGAAGGACTCTTGGTAATTTAGATGGTTACTTTATTCAGTAAAGTCTTTATTTTTTTTTATTGATAGTAAGCAGTTTGAGATATAGGTCCAACAGTGGTGGCTCCGCCCATAGAAGGTGATTCTCACTGGCTTGCTCAAAAATTTCTTGCTATATATTACCAAACTCGTAAATCATCAAAAAACAGTCCTTTTTTCCTCTGGGTTGTCTAGTGAACATTCTTACACGCCACCACTGGTGTCCAATCCTTTGGATGTGATTCTTTCTATAATTCTTTACTTAACACTTTCGCAACCGGACTAAAAATGGAACAATACACCAGAAACCGACAGAACTCACTAGGCGTGCAGGTTCATACTACTGCTCGCCTAGCGGGCTTAGCCGCATCTGAGCAAACATTACGAGTGCCTACCAGGTGGGTTCTGGCACTGATTAAAGAATACAAGTTTCTGGGTTGCGAACGTGTTAAGATACTTATCAAAATAACAGCAATTGGTTTTCCAGTAAATTAATAAATATTAAATAACAATCCATGTCTATGGGCATTTTGAAAATGACAATGGAACACACCTGGAATCACCTTAAATGCGACATTTAATAATGTTACATTTAATTTTGTTTGAAGTAATGTAATATTTGCTTGGAATTAAGTTCTACACTCATATATTCATTTCTGTAAGTAAGGAAAAATATAAAATATAGGTGCTATTTGTATCCTGAAGGTATTGAATCCTCTACAGGAATATCGTGACTAAAAATAATACACATATGTATAATGTAAAGGAAAATAAGTTTATACAATTTTACTGGACAAACATTCTATAAAAACTTATTTTCCTTCTGGTTTGATCTTGATGTATAAATGTTTAAGAATTGTGAACAAATAACTTGTTTGAAATACTTCAAAGAAATAAAAATAACAATGATACTGCCAAATCATCAGTGCTAATTGTGTTCGCTGTTCGGATAGATAATTTTCCCAATCTCCTGTTATTTCATACAGTACTTGCAAAAAGAATCTTAAATACATGCATATAAATGTAAATTTTCCATAATAAATAGTGATCGATGAGCATAAATATTTGGCACTTTAGGACCCTGTTACAGTTAAAATCAATAACACTATTTGAGTAAAAAGCCCTGTATAAAACTGCGTTTTGTGGAAACAAGGTTCCAAGTGTACATACATGAATTGGCTGTAAAAGTTAATTAACTCTAATGGATGATGTCAGTCCATTTTCAGTTTATTGTGCCCGTAACCTTGAGGTGTTCATTTGTCTTTATTGTTGATAGTGTTCGTTGTTACTAGTGATGGGACTCCGGTAATATTCCCACTACCGGTAAGTTTCCATATGGAAATATTACCAGTAAGTTACCAATGTTACCAGTAACATTCCCAAAACGCGGTAAGATACGAAACCTATGACTTATTATAAGAAAAAGTAAACCTAAATATTATTTTCTTATTAAAATAACTTACATAAAGCTCCGCGAATGTTTGTGCGTCGATATATATCTGTCTCTTTCACGCATAAGCGTTAATTAATAATAATTATCAGCATTTCTTATCTTAAATGCGAGAATGCTACCTGCGGTCTGGGTCAATTTTATCTAAAACGCGACTCGGAGTGGATGTACTAAGTATTTCTGATAACTAGTTGCAGTGCAAAATGAAACCAAAAGGACTAGTGTATAGTCATTTTACGGAAAAGACGTTAAATAATAAAAAATGTTACACGTGTAACTTCTGTAGTGTCGTGTACAACTTTCAGAATGCTACAAAATTCGCCATTCATATTCTGAGGTGTAAAAGTACTCCCCAAGATGTTAAGGAATGTTTTAAACATTATAACAAAAAAACATCGACAACTTGTGAGACTTTGGTGTCGAGGGGCAGTGAACGTGCTTCCACCAGTTCCAACGATTCTACGTCGTAAGATGTTGTAACAGTGAGGTCACCTTTAATGGATAAAGATGAGCAGGTAAATAAATGTTTATCTTAATATGATTAATACTAGAAAAGTATAAATTTGATTTTAATTAATTTAATTAGTCTTAATACACCAGGCTTGTGCCTCCCTAAAATTATGAACAAAGGACACTAATTAAAAACAACTCTTTCAGATGAATATACATAAAGCAGTGACAAGAGCAATGTACGTGACTGGGACGCCCTTTGCTCACTTCGAACACCCGCTATGGAAAGAAGCCTTACATCTGATGAATCCTTCATACGACCTGCCATCATATTCATATTGAAGACTAACACGGCGGGAAAACTAACATATACAGGGTGTTAACGGGGTCATGATCCGGAATGACAAAAAGCGAATAAGATGATCATACTGAACAACCTTTCCCATGGGACCAACCACGAAATCGCAAAAAAAAGAGCCAATTAAGAGTTAACTGTGAGTTAACTGCGATTTAATTGAGAGTTATGTATGGAATAACTTGTTTTTTTTTTGCGATTTCGTGGTTGGTCCCATGGGAAAGGTTGTTCAGTATGATCATCATATTTGCTTTTTGTCATTCCGGATCATGACCCCGTTAACACCCTGTATATCCCACAACTGGAAGCTAGCTCACCAATCAACACCGCAAAAACCCGTAGACCAGAGTACTCCTGACGTGGATACTCCTCTTGCAGATTCTTCCGATACCGATTCTGAAGACGATTTTTCAGACATCCAGGATTTGGAAGACTGCGAATTAAATGCATCTGACTAGGCTTATAAGAATCCTATTTCAAAATTGGTACATTTTGTATTTGTTGATTATTACCTAAGCTGCTTACCTGATGGTCGGTAAACTCTTAATATCCTAAGTTAAGAATAAATCCAAGACTGATTAAGATGATTCGTTATTCAGACATTTTATTAAGGTTTTATTTTTACATATGTTGTTTTTTTTTGTAATTACGTAAACCATGTACCTGATTATCCGTAAGAAGATATTTTTTGTAAGAATATTGTTCATGATGACATGACTGATTTATTTTACTTTATTTGTATTAAACTTTTATTGTGAATCCTTATTAAAGGAATAAAACTATGATACCAATTATTGCTGTTATTAAACTGATTTAAGTACACATTATCTTTTATTTCTGACCATCATAACAGTTTTAATAATAAGAAACCAAATTCTGTTGATACTTTCACGAAAGTAACGTTACCAGAAACTTTGGAAATTTACTTGGTAACTTTGGGAATGTTACCGGTAACATTAGGAATTACCTTTATCAAAGAAGCCTGATGTATTTTTAAGTTGTAAATAGTATCAATGTCAAATATTAAAGTATTTAAAGCGATAAGAATAAATTCACACAAATTATTTTATAACATTTCCGTATGTTACTAATTGGCGGTAATGTTACTGGTAACATTACTGGGAATGTTTCCACTTTTTGGTAAGTTACCGGTAGCGTCCCATCACTAGTTGTTACTCATACATATGACTATACTAGCTTCTGCCCGCGACTCCGCCCGCGTGGAAATCGTTTATATCGCAGCTCCATACAAACTTCAACCCCCCATTTCATCCCCTTAGGGGGTGATTTCCAGGATGAAAACTATCCTATGTCCTTCCCCGGGATTCAAACTATCTCCATACCAAATTTCATCGCAATCGGTTCAGCGGTTTAAGCGTGAAGAGGTAACAGACAGACAGACATACAGACAGACAGACAGACAGACACACTTTCGCATTTATAATATTAGTATGGATTTGGCTGTAAATTGGCACGGTCTTGTCTTTGCTTGTAAAATAATCAAAATAATTTCTATAGTGCTAAAACTACTGATAAAGAAGTCAATAAGTTTCGGTCAAAAAAATCATTTTTGGTACAAGCTTTTATTGCCAACTGTACTTTTCTGTATACCATTATCAACTACTCAAGTACTCATTAAGACGATTTTAACGAACCCAAACTCAACGGGGTTACGTCGGTTAAGTACTGAATTCCCATGGCCACCTTCTGTCTCCATCATCAGATCAGCTCGATGGTACCATAATATTGAATTGTCATCCAAACTATACTTATACCTAAAATTTCAGCTCAATCGGTCACCGGGAAGTGGGTCAAATTTAACTTGCAAGATTTGTCTCATATCATATTAACAGGGCAAGTTAACATAAAGCTTGTAAAAATGGAAATCATAGTCAAGAAGCCAAAATTCTTTTTCAATCAAGATGAACAATTTAAACTACATTTGCCTCGAACGGAATTTTTACCCGCGACCTTTGCAATCTGTGCACTGCTCTTGCCAGCTGAGCTATCATGGGTCCCACTCGTAGCAACGATTTTTTCAATCGTTTAACTCTTTCAATTTAGCAACAGGGAGGCTCAAAGGGGGTTGAAAACAAGACAGGGAACAAATATTCACGCTCATCACACAAATATTGTTATTCGAAGCCAGCACCTTCACAAGGTGGTTTACTACAATATGCTGTTAAATTGAAAATAACCAACCAGCAAAACACCCATTTAATAAGGCCGAACATCTGATTTAAAGATATATGATTCTTGACTATATGATTGTTCATATGATTTTATCGATACATAATTGCTTAAAATTTCCTCGATAGAAAAAAATCTAAAGTTGGGCCTGTATTTTCCTTTTTAACATGCTTTTATTAGGTCGACCTGTATGTAACTATGTAATGGAATCTAAGGTAACTAATCAATGAACTGACAACTTGTATGGAAAAAATGACAATTTTGGAAATAATTTATAATAGCTTATTTTTTATGTGTAACGGAT
The DNA here is from genome assembly GCA_947578815.1 of Epinotia ramella. Classification (NCBI taxonomy): domain Eukaryota; kingdom Metazoa; phylum Arthropoda; class Insecta; order Lepidoptera; family Tortricidae; genus Epinotia; species Epinotia ramella. The sequence goes on from OX388205.1 coordinate 24,098,623, forward strand.
ATATTATCAATTACCTAAATAGTTACCCAGCGACAAAATCCGACAAAATTTTAGACATGAAAAAAATGATAAATTGATAAATTAACTGGCTTCTGAAAAGTCGGAAAAAATATTAATAAATATTTTTGTCTTTATTTTGGTTCATTTACATTTGCTCTATAATATTCAAGATTAATCGCATGCTTCATTTAAATCTACATAATCATTTCCGGGTGAAAACTTTGTCGGATTCTTGAATAAATCATCTTAGAATAACATATGAAAATGAAATCAACAAAAAAAACGCTATTATAAATTAATGTTTTTCAAAACCGTATTTTGCCTGGAGTATTAACCATCTTCCAAGAATCGATCGTAGCGTCATGAAAATTGGCAGCTGTATGTAGTTCTGATGACAATACAATAATATGGTACTGTCGAACTGATCTGATGATGGAGCCGGAAGATATGAACTGGAACTTCATGATGGAACATCGTATCATAGCTGTGTTTGGATTTGTTAGAAAAGTCTTGTAATGAACTTTGACCATGATTAGGTTAAAAGCGTGTTTTTCTACTGTTCTTAAACTATTAATTATTATTTTACTCAGCCTACTTAAACGATACATTATTTTACGACACAATCAAGTTAATACGATAGTATTTAATCTCATCTAAAATCTCACTTTATGAAATTTTAATAAAACCTCACTACTCGTAAGTTAGGCATTTATCGAAATTTGTCCAAAAAAGCCATTCCCGAAGAGTGTTACATCTCTTTTCCTCGTGCGCGGAAGGCATCAGCGTGTCTCTGTCTAGGGGGCGTGTTCGACTCAAATCAAGGCATCCCCTTAATAAGGCCAGACATCACAAAATGATTGGCGAAAGGTAGGGAAAACTGCCAATCATGTCATTAAGAAATGTATGATGTCTGGTAATTGTGGGGTATAACTGTACTTTAGAATTAAATGGGTGTAGTGTACAATCATCCTCTTATTCAAGCGCTCATAGCGTAGCGGCGCCTGCGAGTCGGAAACGATAACGCAGGTTAAGCAAAGATGGCAGCGGTCAGTCTTTGGATGGGTGACCGCCTGATGTTGGAGTGGTTAATATAAATGGGCGCTTCCGTGCTTTGGAAGGCACGCTAAGCAGTTGACCCCGGCTGCTGTCTATGACATTAGTCGTTAAGCCGAGTTAGAGGCCTTCGGGCGGCATAAGAACTTCTAACAGTCGAGTTGCCCACTTACTTGACAAAGGGGGGACAACATGTCACTCGCGTCCGCAGGAGCTACCTACCACAACCCTGCACGTGTCCCCTGGGTGGAACTAAAGAGTGACAAACTTTAAAGACCAAAATGATGTATGCCATATGATTAAAAAAAAAACACATTTGTATCCGAATGGAGCCTGGGGTCCGCTTTGGTACCTGATCCCAAGATTTAGCGTCGGCACTAGTTTTACAAACTATGGAATGTAATGAAGATTTCAATTTATTTTCGCGAGGTATTACAGATGTCAAAGGTTGTATATATGGTACAGCTATGTCTTGCCTTATGCCGTACGAAAAAACTGAACTTATACCTACATGGAAAATGGTCGTTACGTGTTGTGATAACGAACCCTTTTCTATAGAGCACATACCAATTGGGTTGAGATTCCAATAGGTCGGCACTCCTGTACGATGAAGGTGGATTCAGGCAATTGAATAGTTAGTTAACTAATGTAAAATATTCGAGCTCATTTGACACGTAGCATGCATGCATGCATAACAGCGAACGAATAAACCATGGAATGCGAGCTCCTTATACAAATTTCTACCCAACCCCTGCCCGTGTTCGAACTAAACGGCTGCCTGCAATCGCACCCATTTTGTGGAACCACTTTGCGGCGCTACTTAGACATCTAATGTTGTTTCGTTCGCTGGCATGGAAGGATCACATCACACATCTACGTACATCTTTGGTGCGTCTTTACCGGGAATCGTACCCAAGACCGCCGGCTTCATAAGTTAGGCTCACAATCAGTACCAACACTAAGGCCGAAGTGGTTCTCTAAATCCTATAATTAAATTATTTAATATCATTAGAAAAGCAACCAAGTATCTCAGAATAACAGCTGACAATAGGCATGATGCCTCATGTTCAAATTGATAACGTAGTGATGCTAAATGGATAGTAAACCATCAAATTATCGTAATAAAGTATAAATTATAAAATACAATTAAAATCATAAAAAGATATAAACCTTGAGTTTAGAAAAAATATGCATTTTTTTTTATTGTCCAAGAGTAAATTAAAAGCTACCAATAGAATCCTTACGCTTTTCTAGAAACAAAATTGTATGACAACTATGTACTTAAACGCAGTATTTCGCGACCGAAACAACAATTTACGTGTTTTTCCATACTACGATTAGTACAAATATACAAATGTGACGTCACACTTGTATAGACACACAGTATGAAGCGTTTCGCGCTGCCGCCAGCGAGGTCAATCTTGTAGGTATTTACTATTTATGTTCTTTAATTGTAGTTGCTCCCATACAAACATTTGTTCCTCTCCAAAAACTGGTTCGAATAATGACGTCACAAAAAAATGGTCATCATCCCTATTGCAGGGTACAAGCATGTATTACCAACAGTAGCAATAACAACACTTCCCCGCTCTACTAATTAAGCGTTTGCATAAACAAACCACTTTTGACTCGCTCCCTTTGCACTTGTGCTTTCAAGTGTGACTGATTTATTTACATATTATTAGATAGAGTGACTTGGAAACGAGGACATTGTCCTTTTGTTTGATTTTTAAACTTGCTACCTACTTTGTAACGAATAATTGTACAGCATTTGTTATTATAATTAACGCAAACTTATTGCTAATACTATCTGCCCCGCGGCTCCACATGCGTATTACAAAAAATATAGCTTATGTCTTTCCCAAAGCCAAGACCGAACCATTCTATACACGGTGGGCCCGAGTAACCCAAAAAATTTTAACAACGCATTCCTAAGGTCATTAGGAGCAAACAATGTTATATGAAACCAAGTCAAATCCGGCTTAATTTTGAAGATATTACCTATCAATTTTCATGTAAAATATTTATTGTGATTACTAAAGTGAATTTAGCTCTTTTGATTGCGACGTTGCTATAAATAGTTGTTTATACCGACGTTGGCCTGTTCCGCGTCGCTATTGACAGATATCAAAGTGCTACCACTAACAAAAATGATCCTTTTTTGAAAAAAATAATCGTTACCGTTTTATTAAAAGGGTTTTTAAATTTATAATTTCCCTAGAGAAGCGATATACAAGTTTTGTTTTTTTTTCTGAATTTGAGTTGGGTTAATATAACATTTTTTACTTCTAATGACCTCAGGAATGCGCGGTTAAAATGGCCGGGCGTCATATACACCGGGCCCACGGTGTATATGACGAACCTTTGGACTAGTTGGTATTGACCCTGCCTACGAAGCCGTTGGTTTGGGTTCGAATCCCGGAAACCTCGTCCTTGTCATTGTCCTCGAGACTTGGATGTGTTCTAAGATGTATTGAAGTGTGTATTCCCCTCAGTACCCATGCTGTAAGTTTTGTTTCGTTTGGGACTTATCAATTTGCGTATGATTGTATATGTAGGTATTCAGAGCCCTCAGTCCAAGTTGGCGCAGTTCGGGTTGCACAGGGCGGTTCCACAACGTTTCGGGAGCTCAAATACCGCGAGCCATCCGGTTGCCTTTCGAACACTGAAACTAGCGTCATTGCTTTAGGTAACTAGTATGTGACGAAATTAAAGGCCTGTGGTTATATTAATTATTAACAACTAGCTTCTGCCCGCGACTCCGTCCGCGTGGAAATCGTTTATATCGCAGCTCCATACAAACTTCAACCCCCCATTTCATCCCCTTAGGGGGTGATTTCCAGGATGAAAACTATCCTATGTCCTTCCCCGGGATTCAAACTATCTCCATATCAAATTTCATCGCAATCGGTTCAGCGGTTTAAGCGTGAAGAGGTAACAGACAGACAGACAGACAGACACACTTTCGCATTTATAATATTAGTATGGATAGGGGTGTAGACACTAAATAAAATAATCAATAATGTTATATTTTATCGAAAAAGGATTAAAAATGTAGTCAAATCAATGCAAGAGGTTAAATAATCACGAAGTTATAAGTGTCCAAAGTTTTAAGAAGGAATGTTCTGTCCCTTTTTCGCAGAACGCAACTTCATATGAAACGATGACGCTTGTAGTTTGTGACGTCACTAATAGACGGCAACGTGCCGTGCCCCATCGTGTTCGGCGCCGCTGTCGACGCGGCCCGCCGCGCTCGTGGCTCGCTCTGCGGCAGCCTCGCATATTGTGACGTCACACTGTTTGCGTTTTCTCTCTCTAGCAAGTAATATTAAAACGGTTGTGGCTTCGTAATTCTTTGAGATATCTGAATGGGATTTTCGTCACTAGGCATATTTTTTTGCCTTCTTCATTTTGGAGTAGGTACCTAAGTACCTACTTAATAATAATTTTCGAGTCTAAGTACTTCCGTATTATTTATGTAAGTTTTTCAAAACACGTTCAAATACAGATTTCAATTATTTTTGAAATAACATTCAATTGCTTAGCACGTTTCGCCAATTAGAAGGGGCCTTGGTCCGACCTCAGGCGCAATTTAAATAATTTCTCATCGTTATTGTAATTGGAGGGTTGCCACAATGGCATTGCACAACTATTACATTACGATCGTCCTGAAACAGACTGTGTAAGAAACACGTCTGTACGTACGAAATATTATTTAGTATATTTTCGAAGAAGACACTGTAGCCGACCTGTGGGCAAGGCACGCGAATTTCAATCTCGAGGTCGCGGGTTCGAACCCCGGCTGGTACAATCAGCGTCATATGAGAGTAGCCAAATAGTTCGTAACACACCCTTATTCCAGTAATAAAGACGTATACCGAAATATTTGGCTACCTTGGCTGCTACTAACTATACATATGACGCTGACTGTACCACTGGGTTTTATCAAAAAACGTATGTACAAAATATAATTTGAAGGGGCTTTTCGGTGAAAGAAAACATCGTGAGGAAACCGGTCTAAACCAACTAGGTCTAGTTTTCCCCCTCGGAAAGGTCAGATGGTAGTCGCTTTCGATAAACTTGCCTACGCAACGGCGTGCCCAGCATAAAGTTATTATTTAAAGTACCCTTTTGTTGATTATTTAATTTTGCTTAAAAAATCTTAGCTTCGTCAGAGAGCAGGGTGGGACAAAGGCCCCACCTTGCCCCACCGCAGGTACGCTCATGTGTCTACGCTAAAACTTGGAACTAGGTGCCAAAGCCGACCCGGGCTCGTTTAGGGCAACCGGGAAAAGGTTAGGAGGATGCCTGCATACTGAGTTACCAAAATATTTCATAGTGAGATAATAAATAATAAATAAATAAATAAATATTAGGGGACAATCTTACACAAATCGACCTAGTCCCATAGTAAGCTCAATAAGGCTTGTGTTATGGGTACTAGACGACGATATATTTAATAGATAGAAATACTTAAATACATAGAAAACATCCATGACTCAGAAACAAATATTCATGCTCATCACACAAATATTTGCCCTTACCAGGATTCGAACCCAGGACCTTCAGCTTCGTAGGCAGCGTCACTACCCACTAGACTAACCGGTCGTCAAAAAGATAGAAGATAAATTGTAATTAATTCAAACTAACATTCAAAGTTGCAAGCAAGCAAGTTGATTATGGGCTGTAATCCCGAAAGTCGAAGATCGATTCCCAATATTTTCATCTCTATCGCACTTGCGGTGTTCGAGCAATAGAGATGGAATTATACGAACTTGGATCTTCATTTGTTCCTGCTGGTCCCCGGTTCTTCGGTGATACCACAGGCCTTGTTTAGTCCATGGTCTCCGGTTAGCGCCGCACCTCACTTACAGCGTCACATAACTACAACGTCATATGACTTGATGCGGTGTCGACCGGAGACCTAGGTCTTGTTGATGGACAGGCGTACGCTTATGCCTGTACGATTTGATTAAGGGGCTCCCGTCAAAAATCAACGAAATTTAGTAGTTTTCATTTCGACACTCGTCCTCGGTTTATTGAAGCTAGCTTTCCAGGTGCAGATATGAGAAAGTTTGATTCCTGTTTAACATTTTTGATATCGAACAACTTGAAAAATGTTAATACATAATTAATTATCCATTTTTAAAGAAAGGTCTGTAAAAATACAAAACCCGACACCTCATCCACATTTTATACAATTTTACACAACTTTTAATACACCCGAAACTCATACCTACTCATACATACTGAAGTTACCTATAATTTTGATATGCGTTTTTATAATCTTACTATTTAACACAAAAGTTTAATTAACACAAAAGTTATGGCCAGAAAACCAGTTTTTTGGCCTAAAATTGTTCAACTTTGATGCCAAATATCTCTAAAACAATGAACTTTGAAGTAAATATGGGATACTATATTGCTTAAAGCCGTTGTTGTTAATATAATAAGCTACAAAAAATATTAGAAAACTAAGGGATTCAGATCGAAGGTCATTGGCGTATGGGTGCCCCTTAAGCAAACGCCATACGCGGGGCCTGCACCGCCTGACTAGAAACGCGTCCTTACGCTGCGGTCAAATAGCGTTTTGTGTTTGTCGATAAATCGTTGAAATAACATGGCCACGTGCATAATATCCTTTTCTCAAACATGCTCGGAAATGTACGCGTTAATATCACGAAATGAAGACGTGAAGTTTCTTGTTTATGGCTCCCTACATTACTTCTTGGCCTTACGCCAAGAAGTAATGTATGAAAACCCTAAGTAAAACCATTATTGTCCGCTACTCTAACTTTTTAAATTTGCTTACTAATATTAAACTGACAAAGGAAAATTTACATACTGCCAACCACCACTAGACACTGTAAGCATACTTGCTTCATAAAAAAAATCTATGGTACTATACTTTTTGTGCGGTTAAACATGGTGCTCGAACGGCTTGTTCAAATGGCATGTTTAAAAAATAAAAAAGGCGCAAATTACCTATTATTTAATTGATTACCTATTATTTATTTTAATTTTAATATTTCCTCACATCGTTTGAGAAAAGTACTATCCAATCCTCGGCCGGAACAGGGATTGCTGGACTCGTTGTATTCGGCCTCGTCTACGACTCGGCCGTCTACCCCAATCTCGTCCAGCAATCCCTTACTTCACGGCCTCTGCAGTAATCTACTATTATATTTGCTGTTCAAAGAATTCGTCACTTACAAAGTAGTTTGTGCAAGTGAGACGAATGATAAACGGCGCTATGTTCCTAACCAATCATCATATGAATATAAGTATGGCTCACGGAACAAGGTCATACTAATGAACCGAAAGACAAGCTACTTATCAGTTTTATCTGCCCACACCTACTTACCGTATCTGCGATAAACAAGTGGTATTTAGTTACTAATAGCAACTTTACTGACAATTTGTATACCTTATGCCAATGCGAAAAGGATTATCTATTCCGTACTAATATAAATTAGCTTCTGCCCGCGACTTCGTACACAATATCGTTGAGTATATTTTATTCATATAGCCTATGTTATATTACTGGACAGTTTCTTTAAAATCCTAAAGGGGCCCTGGCAGTAAATGTGTTAACCAACGGACGCGAAAGACCTGCATATAGACAAACTTTCGCGTATGCGGTGTTAATCATACTCTGTCTGCCTCTCTGTATGTTGTCTCTTCAAGCCCAAACAATTGAACTAATTTAGGTAAATTTTGTTATTGCTAAAGTCTATCTGGAGACCCGGAGAAGGACAGAAGACTTTTTTACCCGGAAATCATCCCCTATAAAAGTATATGGGGAGTGATTAACCAGTCTTACGAGGACGAAGTCGTAGGCAAAAGCAAGTCATGAGTTAAGTGTGTCGCTCTAATATCTAGGTTGGAGCATTATCATAATCATTATCATCATAATGTTTATACCTGCAGGCAATATGTTCCTAGTTAATCGGCCGACACACTTTACATAATGATCCTTGACTCAATAGGCGTGATAATGTTTTGCTACTGCGAACACATACAGTCTTACTCACAAGAGGCCTGAACACCTCTGTACAGTGTTGCTTTAACGTCATGGTTAAACTGCCAAACGAAGTTGTCAAAAGGGTGAAAGTGACCAGATGTTCAGCTACTTATGAGTTCGACTAACTTACAGAAAAGGATCAAAGAAAATTAAAAAAAAAACAATTTCACTCTGCCTACCTCTTTCGGGAATAGGGGCGTGAGTTTATGCAGGCATCAAGTAATAGTAGATTACTGCAGAGTGCAGAGGCCGTGAAGTAAGGGATTGCTGGACGAGATTAGGGTAGACGGCCGAGTCGTAGACGAGGCCGAATACAACGAGTCCAGCAATCCCTGTTCCGGCCGAGGATTGTATAGTACTTTTTCATCACACTTGCTCGAAAAGGGCTTCATAATGCGCAGACATACAGAGCTGTAATAGTCTGTGTTACGCCCACGGGCGTAATGGTTTTTTTCTTAAATTGTATCTGTCACTCATGCGGCAGTTACAAAGCAAAGAGGTTTTATATCAAATACGATGTCTTAAAACGTATTTATAAATAAACTTAAACTCAAAAAACTACTGAAACATGTTTAACTGAATTATTTACAGATAATATGTAGTTATTTAGTGTCTATGTAAAATGTTATTAAGTGTTTTCAAATCGTGGCTGTATAGAGAAGGGTCTTTGCCATACGCACCTCACGTCAAATTCAACAAAATGGCCGACTGACATGTTGCAGTTTTTATTACGATTTGTATTCATTTCATCTAAAATGTATTTGTTTCCTCGCAAATGTGATGAAAAACATTGTGTATAACACGGGCGTAAAAATATTGCAAACTCGAGTCATCAAAAGCCCTCCGCCTTTGGCGTCGGGCTTCTGATAGACTCTTGTTCGCAATATTCCACTTCCGCCCCTCGTTAAACAATGTACTATTCTCAAACGATGTGAGGAAATATTAAAATTAAAATAAATACTAGGTAATCTATTAAATAATAGGTAATTTGCGCCTTTTTTATTTTTTAAACATACCATTGAACAAGCCGTTCGAGCACCATGTTTAACCGCACATAAAGTATAGTACCATAGATTATTTTTATTTTTTTAATGAAGCAAGAATGCTTACAGTGTCTAGTGGTGGTTGGCAGTATGTAAATTTTCCTTTGTCAGTTTAATATTAGTAAGCAAATTTAAAAAGTTAGAGTAGCGGACAATAATGGTTTTACTTAGGGTTTTCATACATTACTTCTTGGCGTAAGGCCAAGAAGTAATGTAGGGAGCCATAAACAAGAAACTTCACGTCTTCATTTCGTGATATTAACGCGTACATTTCCGAGCATGTTTGAGAAAAGTATATTATGCTGGACCATATATTATACAGAGTGGTAAAAAAGAACTACACTGTCGTTGGTATTTGTGACGCGAGCCAAAGGTCAGCTCGAAACATGTGATCGATTCCATTAATCTAAATGAAGTACAATTGAATGTCAGTTTTACATTGTAGAGGCTCGGTCACCGAAATACGTTTACGTTAACCGTTCTGCTCCGAACAAGTAGGTACAGTATGTATACGTTTACGAACGTATGTCGGTGGAATAAAGTTGAAAAGCGGATAAATATTTTTAGTGCTGACCATACATATAATCGACGTAGAGGCGACCCTCTCAAACCTACGTTATCTCATATAATCGAAACTAGTTCGGAGAGCGGCGTGACGTATCTCCTCAGAAATATGGTGAGAAAGGAGCTCTAAATCTTTATGGCTGGCAATCCCAATTTATCGGCGTCTGCAGTACTAATGTATTTTATACCGGTTTCCATATGACCCTTTTAAGTTTTCTGTACACTAGGCGCCACATAACTTTGCATCTGTGATGTTAGCTACTACACAACGCAGAAGTGTTAGAGGGGTCGAGGAGTGTGGAGGAGGCGACTTAAAGCTAACTCCAGAGACGCAAACTTATGTGGCGCGTAACATTGTGCCTTGTGATGATAACAATCAACGTTGTAAACAACCAAGTTTTAACAATACATTCCCACTCTTTCCAGGACAACTTCCTCCCCCCGTCTCAGCGTAATAACTACGACTGTGAGAAGGAATCCACCGGCCCCCTGAACCGCAAGAAGCTGATAGAACACATCAACAAACAAGCCCTCGAGACCCCGGACCGGCCCGAGGTTAAGCCTTTTGTCGCTGGAGTCGTCAGAGGGAAGAAGGTGAGTCTCGTGTTAAAACGTGAGGACGCCATGGGCCCCTTGAATCGAAAGCTGATAGAGCACATCAACAAACCGGCCCTCGAGACCCCAGACCGACCCGAGGTCAAGCCTTTTGTTGCTGGAGTCGTCAGAGGAGAAGGTGAGTCTCGTGTTAAAACGTGAGGACCCCACGGGCCCCATGAATCGGAAGCTGATAGAGCACATCAACAAACCGGGCCTCGAGACCCCAGACCGGCCCGAGGTCAAGCCTTTTGTCGCTGGAGTCGTCAGAGGAGAAGGTGAGTCTCGTGTTAAAACGTGAGGACCCCACGGGCCCCATGAATCGGAAGCTGATAGAGCACATCAACAAACCGGCCCTCGAGACCCCAGACCGGCCCGAGGTCAAGCCTTTTGTCGCTGGAGTCGTCAGAGGGAAGAAGGTGAGTCTAGTGTTAAAACGACTGTGAAGACCCCACGGGCCCCCTGAACTGGAAAAAAACTGATAGAACACATCAACAAGCTAGCCCTCGACACCCCCAGAGCGGTTCGAGGTCAAGCCTTTTGTCGCTGGAGTCGTCAGAGGGAAGAAGGTGAGTCTAGTGTTAAAACGACTGTGAAGACCCCACGGGCCCCCTGAACTGGAAAAAAACTGATAGAACACATCAACAAGCTAGCCCTCGACACCCCCAGAGCGGTTCGAGGTCAAGCCTTTTGTCGCTGGAGTCGTCAGAGGGAAGAAGGTGAGTCTAGTGTTAAAACGACTGTGAAGACCCCACGGGCCCCCTGAACTGGAAAAAAACTGATAGAACACATCAACAAGCTAGCCCTCGACACCCCCAGAGCGGTTCGAGGTCAAGCCTTTTGTCGCTGGAGTCGTCAGAGGGAAGAAGGTGAGTCTAGTGTTAAAACGACTGTGAAGACCCCACGGGCCCCCTGAACTGGAAAAAAACTGATAGAACAGATCAACAAACTAGCCCTCGACACCCCCAGACCGGCCCGAGGTCAAGCCCTATGTCGCTGGAGTCGTCAGAGAGAAGGTGAGTCGATTGTTAAAACGACTGAGGACTAGTAGTGGAAAGTAGTAGTAGGCGCCTGGTAATCGGGCCCTGGCAGTAAATGTTTTAACCAACGGACGCGAAAGACCTACATAGTTTTGCTGAAGAACTACGTGTATTAACACATTCATTGCCCAGAATCGCTACGCGCTACGCTCGTAGCCGATCCCGTGGTTTTCCTCGAAGCGGAAAGCGACTACGGCGGTCTGACGCATATGTGTCGTCGTGGGCCCTGAATGGGTTAAAATGGAAATAGTAGAAGCAAGTTCACAATGGTTGTGTAGTTTTCGTGTTATCTCTATAAAAGGACAACGTCAACCACAACAAAGATAAGATAAACTTTTTGGCACCTGCTAATTGTGCGTAACTTTTTGAACGCGCGTTTAGACTTATATCAACTGTTTTTGAAATATCCCATCGCTCGTTTGCATAGTTACGCAATTACCTTGATGGTGTAAGTTAGCAATAAGAACGTGTCAAACTGTTATACACTTTTTAGGGTTCCGTACCCAAAGGGTAAAACGGGACCCTATTACTAAGACTCCGCTGTCCGTCCGTCTGTCTGTCTGTCCGTCTATTACCAGGCTGGCTCTCATGAACCCTGATAGTTAGACAGTTGAAATTTTCACATGATGTATTTCTGTTGCCGCTATAACAACGAATACTAAAAACAGAATAAAATACATTTAAAGGGGGCTCCCATACAACAAACGTGATTTTTTTGCCGTTTTTATAAATAATGGTACGGAACCCTTCGTGCGCGAGTTCGACTCGCACTTGGCCGGTTTTTGTTTGTCCATTTGTGTTTGTAGCGATAGGACGATAATAGTGTTAAACATTTAGTATTCCGTGGATTATGATTCGTGTTATCACTTTTAGGAGATTATAAAGCCCATACGTATGCGATTTTTATTATTAGCGAGGCGACATAATAAGATTTATCAAAGTTTCTTATCACACTTTACACACTCCAGACAATAGGCGAATGAAAGCTAAACCCAAATAAGTGCGTTTCGTTTCTAGTGGGACATTGCCTCCCTCTATCACAACGATAATATAAAAAATCTATCGCGATTCTTGTAGAGTCGACGCTCCTGGTGAGTCTAGAAGACTTTTTTAGCATAATAGATTTGGGGCACAGTTGCAGAGAGAGTGTCTGCCTCCCTTAACACTTTCAGTGCCAGGAACCCGCCTAGCGGGCGCCTACGCCGTAGTCCTTTCTTAACACTTTCACTGCCAGGAACCCACCTAGCGGGCGCCTACGCCGTAGTCGCGTTCCGCCACATACTAGGAAAACCATAGCATCGGCTACGAGCGTAGCGCGTAGTGATTCTTGGCAGAGAGTGTGTTAAAATACTGGCAGCGGCCTTGTCTAACATTTCGACTGAAAGGACTCGGCCATGACTCATAGCGACAGCGGTGAATCATAGGTGGGAGCGAGGTACTGCGTTCTCATCTCTTGCTCACACGCATGGCGCACCTGTTACTGCGTTCCGTTCAAAATCGTCACCAAGTCCAAAGAGGTACAGTCGTACCACAAATATAAGTTACAACGATGTACCTGCTCAGAAAGCATTTTTTGAAAACATTTTAACGAATTATAAGGCAGCGCGTTTGCGCGGGTAAAATCTTCAACGCCCATTGGCCAAAATTTTGCACGCGACGCCGGCAGCTCCCCCATTTTGTCTGGCGCCATGAGCGGGAAAGCACGAGTTCACATGTCATTGCATATTGTACCTTACGTATAGTGCAACAAGGTCTTTATTGAAATGGTCATACGCTCGATTTCATTCGGTACTTGTCATCACTCGGCGTGGACGAAGATTGCCGATGTAACTTATATTTGTGGTACTACTGTAATGTTTTCATTTCTTGTGACAACATTTCTGAACTAATAACTTGTGTGTTCCAGTGGATCCCGCCGCCACCGGCCGAGCGGATGCGGGAGGCGGACGAGCAGATCTCCATCGACCTCGGCGATGAATACGAGCAGGCGTTAGGCACCGCGTCGCAGGAGGAGATCATTGATTTGGCTGGTGAGTGTTGAACCGTTGACATTGTACGCATGAAATTGACGAAGTCCTTTGATACACATGTCTACCCTACTGCCAATAAGTAAGTCAGAGAGAGGGGGGTCAGGGATAAGTTCGCCTTTGTACCGATTTAACTTTTTTTGTCTGTATTTTTACCTGTGTCTTGTGTACAATAAAGTATTTACATACATACAGTAAGGGTGTAGAATTGTAGATACTAAATTAAATAATCAATAACGTCGTATTTAAAAATCAACGCATGAGGTTAAACAATCACGAAGTTATAAGTGTCCAATGTTTTAAGAAGGGGTATGTTCTGTCCCTTTTTCGCACAACGCAACTTGATATGAAACGATCGACGCTCGCAGTTAGTGACGTCTTTAGAAGACTGCAACGTGCCGTGGCCCGTCGTGTTCGGCGCCGCTCGCTCTGCGGTAGCCTCGCAGTTTGTGACGTCACTAGCTGCGAGCGTTTTCTCTCTAACAAGCAATATTAAAACGGTTGTAGATTCGCAATTCTTTGAGATATCTGAATGGGATTTTCGTCACGGGGCATATTTTTTTGCCTTCTTTCTTTTGGAGTAATAATAATTATCGAGTCTACCCGTATTGTTTAAAACTCGAGCCGTTCACTGAAATAACTCCTATTTGCCCTGATGAAGGTGGTTCGGTCACACTAGCTTTTGCGCGACGTACAACCGCTGTCAAATGCTGAAAGCGCTCCCGAGATTTCTCTACTAGGCGGAGCTTTACTCTTTGGGGTTTTAGGGTGTGTATCCATCAGAGTTTTAATATATTTGACACCTGCTAGGTTAAAACTTGACAAATATATGAAAGCACAGCTGCGCAAACCTCTGGTAAATATTAAATTCACCATTAAACGCTAGCGCAATGCGTTTGCCGCGTTTAGTTCGCCATACCCGCTCTGGATCCCATCGCGGTATGCGTTTAAATGCATCTCCAACGTTTAAATACACGAACGGATATCCTAGATAAGCCTTAATATGACAAAGTCCACCTTCACTAGGTTTGACCATCTTTTTAGGGTTCCGTACCCAAAGGGTAAAAACGGGACCCTATTACTAAGACTTCGCTGTCCGTCTGTCTGTCTGTCACCAGGCTGTACCTCAAGAACCGCGATTGCTAGACAGTTGAAATTTTCACAGATGATGTATTTCTGTTGCTGCTATAACAACAAATACTAAAAACAAAATAAAATAAATATTTAAGGGGGGCTCCCATACAACAAACATTATTTTTTTTGCAGTTTTTATAGATAATGGTACGGAACCCTCCGTGCGCGAGTCCGACTCGCACTTGGCCGTTTTTTTCCGTTTTTTTTCTGACCTAATCGGCATCACTACAACCATGGACATTTGCCATATTTTGTCGATCATTCGGGCTTCTAGTTTCGGTCCAGAAACCGTTCGTTCTTCAATCTCTAGCACATTACACTGAAGAAATTTTCCCGCGATGTCAAGCGCTTGAAAATAATCTTCAGTGTGATTTGCACTCTAACAGTACAGCAGTACGGTTCAATTTAGCGTGCAAATAAAAAATCAATTCAATCCGCGCTCATCCGGTGGAAAACCACCTTAACGCTTTGATTGCACAGATGACCGTTGGACCCATTGTGGTCTTCACAATGAAGATAATCACTATACGAGTAAGCTGAGCGGCACCCTAATCTTTCCAAACACCAAACAACTATGTAGATAATGTCCTTGTGTATTCAAATAACAGGGTCAACCGCTGATTCCAAATTCATAATGTTGGTATTCTGTGAATGTACCAATGGTATATTATTAAAATTTAGGACACTAAGTATTAGATGTTAAAGGGTAGGGTAGGGGTAAGTATTTTATCCATATAATATAAAATACGAATATATATATTTTTTTTATAAAAAATAAACTGCCGGTAATCCGGCGCGAATTACTCCATTTTGGTTATACTTACCTGCCGGCATTATAAGGGTCAATCAACTATATCATGTTGTTATTCATGTCGTTTGCCAGGAGACATGGTACAACATCTTCTATATACTTCTAATATGCTTAAAAGTTGGCCAAGTAAAGTTTTAGTTACTGACAGAAAAAAAGTAGATTCACCCGTAATAACGCATAAAGTGCCAATTTGCTCGATATATTGACAGAAGGCGTCTCTAAATAGCTATTAATGTTTTAATGAGACGAGATTTTATACTCAAGCCTGAATAACACTGGCGCAGTTTGCGGTAGCGGTCAATAGTAAATTTGATAGCTAATGACAATTGGCCGCCGCGCCATTGTGATGCGGGCTTTAAGGGTCCTTCACGCTGGTTGATTGATAAAGACGAGAGGTGACCATAGGACTCCTTCAACTCACAAGATAAATCCGATAGTTGATGACTGCTAAAAGTACAGTCAGCATCATATAGCTAGTAGCCAAATATTTCTTAACACACCCTTATTCTTAAGCCGCGTACGGATAGCCCGTAGCCTGCTACGCGTAGTCGGTTACGCGTGTGTTTACGCGTACATTGGATACCTGGACGGGCCGCCACGATCCACTGCCGGCGGCTCGTGCGCGAGCCAGTTCGCGCGGCACGCGTTCCCCTAGAGTGTACGCGTAGCTGCAAGTACGGACATGGTGTTCCAGGACACGCGTAACCGACTACGCGTGCCAATGTACGCGCAATCCGTACGCAGCTTAACAGTAATAAAGACCGACGTATTTGGCTAGCTTGTATCATAACTGATTTTTGACAGAAACGTATTATAATACCCATTATTACTTCACCAATGTCAGTCCCAATTAAGAATTGTGCTATCAACAGTGGCAATGCCGTGATCTTGATCTCTGCAACAAAAATGTCTAATATAATTGCAAAAACGCGGACTTTATAACCCTGGCAACCGCCCAGCGGCATACCGAATCTAATGTCGTCTTGTCTTTACACCGAACGCACGTTTTAAAAACATTAGACACCAATTTGCGGTTTCTAATTGTGAACATTGTGCTTATCGTTTTAAGGTAGATTTTCCGTTTAACGTCTGTTGAACTTGTGACCTTATGAACTAGTTTCGCTTTATAGTTGTTTGTTTGTTAGATATTACTCAGTTTTCCCACTTTCGAGAATGTTCTAATATTCTTTTATTGCCTAGTTGGCAGTGCGCGGGGTATTTTTATGGGCTGGGTGACAGATTGCTTATTTTGGTTGACTACTGCAATTTTTTAGCTTTATCGACATACCGGAGCGTTCAATGTCGTTTTTTATATAGGACGAAAAACAGAGTGAATAATCCAGGAGTGTAATAGTAGGCATGTTATATATAGAACGGTGCAATCGCCAAAATACGTACATTTCTTTCGATTTTGAAGACTGGTGTGAAGATCAATCAATTCAATTGTGTCTACTCAACTTTTTCAAAAATGGCGTTTTATGTGGGTTATTTAAAGCTGAAAGAGAGTATCAGGAATAAAAAAAAAACACCCTGATAAACCATTTCTATAGGGTTTCGTTTGTCAATCCGGGCTGCAATAGTATTAGGTAATCAAAGTGCCGATGGGAGTGATTATAAAGTTCGAAATTTTTTAAACATTCAGTCATTCAAAGTTTAAAATTTTTCGAACGGAAACTATTGGGTCTACAGATACAATAATAGTCCCATATTGAAGCAAATTTAGTCTATTTTAAAAACTTGAGAAGGTATCACCGCCAACACAGCTAACTGACCATACGTGCACTTTATGTACATTGTAATAAGGTTCAATATAAGTTAACTGTGTTGGTGTTTTTACTATCAAAAACTAGTCCTTTAGAATTATAGTAAAAACTTTCGCGGTATTTTTGTTTTTTGTCAAAGTTGCGTTCGGCGCTCGAGGACACAAAC
The DNA here is from genome assembly GCA_947578815.1 of Epinotia ramella. Classification (NCBI taxonomy): domain Eukaryota; kingdom Metazoa; phylum Arthropoda; class Insecta; order Lepidoptera; family Tortricidae; genus Epinotia; species Epinotia ramella. The sequence continues at coordinate 24,115,842 of OX388205.1, forward strand.
TGGGATTATTCATTGGGCCAACATCATAAACAAGTCTGCAAAAAAATCAGAACTACCCGATTTGACGCAAGCTCGCGATGTATAAAGTTACTGGACTAAAAACCAGATTTCAATATTTCTTTTTATCAAGAAGAAAGAAAGAAAGAAAGAAAATAAAGAACAAGCAAAAGAAAAGGCTTAAATACGAGGACGTTAAACAGGAGCCCCCACTCAGCATAACGCCCCTGCAAGACACGGCAAGCAGAGGCGCTGATTTTCGGTTTTTTTCAACTCTCTCTTTCTCTCTCGATAAAAACGCTATACAGTATCGATACAGGTGATCTATGACTAATGTCGCGCGTTCGTGAAATGTTGTATCGCTGCAAAAACGCGCCACTAGTAACCGCTCTTAGTGCTACAGAACGTTTGAATTTCAATCCAGGGACTGATTGATTTGAGTTACGGTTTTACCGGTATGAAACCGGTATTCATTTACGGTACCGTAATGGTGTAAAGGTTATGCGCGCCGCGCCTACATAACGGTACCGTAACCGTTTTGAAATATCGGTTACCGTTATCGATTTAAAGGTTACCAAAACATTAGTAATACCGGTTCAAAACCGGTATTATAGAGGTTACCGAAAAAATAAACGACCTTACACTTACACACACAGACAACTTCTTCCAATAGGAACGAACGAATGAATCAGAAAAGTATCAGAACAGAACCGACAAAACTGAAAGACAAAACGGCAGTGCCGGCGGTTAGTAACGGTAACCTTTAAAAAGCGGTTACGGTACCGAAAAAAATTAAGGTTACCATTATATTAGATAGCGAAATATAAAGCTTCCGCTACCGAAACCGCTATTTGAAAACCGTTATGACGTCATACCGGTATGTTTCGGTTATGCAGTCCCTGTTTCAATTTCTTTTATACATGCTCATGTCAATGTTTGCTTGCTTGCAGCCATCCTCGGCTTCCACTCGATGATGAACCAGGACCAGTACCACGCGTCGCTGCTCAACAAGGGCCAGCCCATTGGAATGGGCTGGGATGGAATCACCAAGGCCACTAAGAATAAGGTACGACATAAGGACGATATTCAGTGTGCCTTCTGGTTACACGTAACGAATAGGGATGATACGAATATTCGCATTCGCATATGCGAATGATTCGCATCATTTTAAATATTCGCATCAACATTCGCATTCGCATCAAACGATGCGAATGTTTTGCGAACGCGAATATGTGTCGCGTCGTGGTGTGTCTCGCCCGCGCCGGCCGGCCGCCTGCCGCAGAGACGCCGACTCGCGCATGCGCAAAGCGCGCCAACCCGTATCACGTGATTCATTTTGACCAATAGAATGCACTTTTTCTTGGGTAGGGACTTGAGATTTCTTTTTATGCTTGTGATTGTTAAATAAAATGATTAAAAAGTGATTACGTACGTTGAGTTTTTAGTTTTCTTCCAATATTCGCATTCGCATTCGCGTTCGCACATTCGCATTCTAAATATTCGCATTCGCGAATGTAATAGAACTGACATTCGTGACATCCCTGGTAACGAATACGGTGCTGGGACACTAAAGTCTGTTCACTTAGAGACTTTACAACAACAAAGATCAGAGACCAAAGACCTTGGCACAGTATAATAAAGAGTACTACCGTACAGTATGGCACCCTGCCTCCCGTTGAAAGTGCCGCCCACCCGCTCTCGGTTACCTCACAGTTACCGGCTGGCAAGGACGCGACGACGCGGTGCGTAGAGCGGAGGCCACGTTAAATATTTAAATATCAAACAAATATTTACAGATCCTTTTGCAATGGGCGTGTGTTGTGCTGTCTCCGGTTGTTTAAGCTCTATAAACGACAAAACTGCGACAACGAATTGCGACCTGTAGAGGAGAACATCCGGACATACAAAAACAAATTGCTCGAGTCAAAACATGGACCTTCGCTAACGCTTCGGTCAATAGTAATCTCCGAAAATAAAGTTAAAAACGTTTTTGTTTATAATTAATTACAAGCACACAAAATAATTCGACGCCGCTATTACAAGGTCATCTCATATTGCGTTTCCGATTCGCGAACGCACTAAAATGTCGGCAACCCTAGCAACTCTTATCTCACTCACACAAGCATGGTACGCGTTCACCTACACGAGCTCAGACTGTGTGCGTAGGAACGCATTTGTTTCATACATGTGATCGCCAGTGTCCGACGTGTGACCTTGGCTACGAATTTTAGCGGTAGCGGTGCGACATACGTGAGAGCGAGAGATCAGAGCGCGGCCTGTCGCTCCTACTTATACCTCAGCCACACCTTCCGCGATGTTGCCCTCTCTGGCCACACACTGCTCTACTCATGCGATTAATCGCTACGCTCCGCACTAGGTTACTGGCCTTTATTGTCGCTCTTTTGATTCGCGCCCAAAAAACCGACAAAACAGGAAGCGGTGGGCATGACGAGCTCTTGCTCATGCCGAGTAACGTTGCCGCACTATCCCCCTTATTCATAAAACTTAAAATGTCTCTGCTAAATAAAATGTGCTTTGTCCCTTTCTTACGCACACAAATGTCAAAGTGACAGATAAAGACAAATGAACTTTAACGGCGTTTTATTAGGGTTCCGTAGCCAAATGGCAAAAAACGGAACCCTTATAGATTCGTCATGTCTGTCTGTCTGTCTGTCTGTCTGTCCGTCCGTATGTCATAGGCATTTTTTGCAATAGGCAACTATAAGGTGTATTTGAATAAAATTTTCAGGATAGGTGTATTTTGTTAACCGCTACATAGTTTTGTAACTAAATTACTAAAAAAAATTTTTTTAGGGGTGCACTCCATACATAAAACTGAAGTACAACATTTTTTTTTCATTGCAAGCCCACGTGTGGCACATCAATCGATAGGCCTTTCAAAATAAATATAAGGTTTTTCAGCAATTTTTTTGATTAAGTGAATAGAGTCGGAGATAATCTCCTCGAAAGTCACTAAAATTGTGCCCCCCCCCCCCCCCTCTAATTTTAGAACTGTGTATTATAAAAATATGAAAAAAATCATGCTCATAGGGCTTATTAAATTCTCTCAGCGAAAATTGTTTTGAACAAGATCGGTTCAAAGGTTTTTCAGATATTTCTAAAAAACTGCCTTCCTTAAAGAAAAGGACGTAAGTGCCATAAGATTTCAGTAACGATACGACCTTTTTAATAGGCAAGGAACCCTCGTTGTGCGTGGTCCGACACGCACTTGGCCGCTTTTTTTAAAATGGGCTTGTAGAACGTTTATGAATACGGCCGTATGTCTGTCTCTTTTCCTCGCTATTTCCCCCGTCACTCCACGAGTGTGTGCCAGTAGTATTAGGGTGGGTTGCCGAACCGTCTGTAAACGTTAGCGGTGTTCGTTAAAACCTGAATGTGTGGAAAGTTTGACAAGTTTCTATGGAATGACAGCTATTTAACGTTGATCGGTCTGGAATCGTAAGTCGTAACTCGCCCTTATACCGCATCGCTGCCGCTCCCGCTGTCCCTGAAAGTCGAAATCATGGGCGAGCTGTCATGCTGTTTTATACCTTCGTGTATTATATGACAGATTCTAGTTTATGTGGAGCGCACTCGAAGGGCCCGTCTCACTCTTAAGTGGGGTTTACACGGGTGACTAAAGCCGCACGATTTTTGCGCGCGGTTAAAATCGACCTTCTAAATGGCAATCGGCGTGACTAAAGCCGCGAGCCCCAAAGTTGGGTAGCATCCGACTTTGGCCGCGCGACTAGCCGCACGGCGAATATCGACCCGTGTAAACCCATCTCAGGTCTACAAGCACTAGCGTGTAAACGGGAGAGGGCTTGGCTAGCATGGGCTTGCACAAGCTTATCGTGATTCGGACTAGTGGCGGTTTTTAAACAGATCAAAGGAAGCTTGTGACAGGCGCTTGCGACGTATTCACATTCTGGCGCCAACGTTGTCAAGCCAAACGCAATAGCCGGCACAACTTTGACTTTCACGCCTGCCATCCTTGCCTGTCAGGAGCACACTAATGAAGAATAGAATAGAATAGAATGGCATTTATTCAGGCAACAACACATCATAAGTAATAAAAATAAAACACATTAACAAATACATCGAAAAAGTAGATCGGGATGTGGACCTGAAATGGCCTCCACTCAGCAATGCAGTTGTCACGGCTAGCGTGATCAACGGCGCTGGTTTTCTGTGGAGCAAGCTTTTGTAATGGCTTACCCCGTTATTCATAAAACTTAATCGTCTAATCTGCTAAATAAAATGTGCTTTGTCTCTTTCTTACGAACACAAATGTCAAAGTCACCAATAGAGATAAACGAATTTTAACGGAATTTTAGTTCAAATCAAATCAAATCAAATATTTTATTCAATATAGATTCATTACAGAACACTTATTGAAGGTCAAAGTTCATTTAAAATTTACAATTAAGCACATGTTAACTTACAAACATAAATGCTGTTTTCACATTGTCAAAAAGATAAATATTATTAGAGCTAGGAGAAAATTATACTTATGTCAGGATTATATAAAACAAATTCAAAACCAGAGTATGTCAGTACAAAAAGAGAAAAATAAAATAAAAATAATAATCATTTTAAAATAATTTAAAGGCGTCTTTGTCATTTATAAAATCGTTTATAGTGTAGTAGGCCTTGCGAACTAAATGGCTTTTTATAAACGACTTAAACTTATTGAGTGACAAACCTTGTACATTTTCCGGAATTTTGTTATAAAAACGCACACAATTGCCCATAAAAGACAAATTCACTTTTTGCAGACGATAACGAGGCACGGAAAGTTTATCCTTATTTCTAGTATTAAACGAGTGACAGTCACTATTTAGTTTAAATAAGTGTAAATTACGTTTTACATACATCACAATTTCAAAGATATATTGAGAAGCAAATGTGAGGATGTTGATTTGCTTGAATTTTTCTCTTAATGAAGTGCGAGATCCTAACTGATAAATAGCGCGAATCGCTCTTTTTTGTAATACAATACGTTTTACAGTTAAAATACGTTTATGAATACGGCCGTTAGAGTTTATGGGCACTTGCCCAGCCGCGACAAGCATGTAAATGGAGCATTAACCGCTTTAGCGTAGTTGGTAGTGACCCTGCCTACGAAGCAAGAGGTCCTGGGTTCGAATCCCGGCAAGAGCATTTATTTGTGTGATGAGCACGAATATTTGTTCCTGAGTCATGAATGTGTTCTATGTATTTAAGTATTTATTTATCTACTAGCTTCTGCCCGCGACTCCGTCCGCGTGGAACTCGTTTATATCGCAGCTCCATACAAACTTTTACCCCCCCATTTCACCCCCTTAGGAAATGATTACGGAGATAAAAACTATTCTATGTTACTCTCCATCCCTTCAACTATCTCCACTTAAAAAATCACGTCAATTCGTCGCTGCGTTTTGCCGTGAAAGACGGACAAACAAACAACCAAACACACACATACACTTTCGCATTTATAATATTAGTATGGATATACCTAAGTATGTTTATCGTCGTCTAGAACCCATAGTACAAGCTTTGTTTAGTTTGGGACTAGGACAATTTGTGTAAAATTGTTCCCAAATATTTATTTGAATATAATGTTTTGTTGCAGGTATACCCGATGGACCCCCCGAACGACACGGACCCCGAGACCACCATCAAGAGTGTGAAGGAAAACGACCAGAAGCTCACTGATCTCAATTGGAATAATATTAAGGTAATAAGATACGAATAGCAAACGGATGGAAAAAGTACTGGTCATTGAAGGAAGTTTTTAAATCCAGAGAGCTACCCATGGAAATTAAAAGGAAAACGTTTGACACATGTGCCGTCCCAGTCATTACATATGGTTGTGAAACTTGGGCTCTCACCAAACAACACAGAGGAAAGTTGGAACGCTGACAAAGGGCCATAGAGAGGAGTATTACAGGAATAAGGAAACAGGAAAAAGTTAAAAGTAGCAAAATTAGAGAAATAACCAAAGTTGCGGACATAACTTCTAGAATAGAACAACAAAAGTGGAGATAGACGGGTCACATGATCCGAGATCCTCGCAATAAATGGAGCAAAATAGTCTCTGACTGGTACCCCAGAGATGGCAAGCGAAGCAGAGGGCGCGAGCGAACAAGATGGGAAGACGACCTAAAACTCACAGCTGGCAACCTTTGGAGAAGAGTAGCACAAGACAGAACTCAATGGAAGATGTTAGAGGAGGCCTATGCCAAGAGGCACACTGAACTACGGGACATTATATAACTCCACAAAGTCAAATGTCTAGACATACCGTAGTAATTCAGGATAAAAGGGCTTATTATAATAAGATTACGATAAATGTAGATACACAATTGTTCACCCCTGTTATTATGTATACATATTCCGTGTACATATTTGGCATTTAGCATCGGATTACCGGTGTCGACTAAGCCAAATATGTGTTTTATCCATTCTATCTGTAAATTCTGTCCTATCATAAGTACGTGTGATATTACATAACCTCTGCACAGAACTGACGACTGAGATAATTCTACCCTGCTCTTTTACATTAGCATGCGAGAAATTGTGAAGAGGCATTATGCCGTCGATAGTGACAGTTGTTTCATACACAGTGATTATCACGGTCGTTATTTTACATACCTGACGATACATTTTTCTAATAGAAAAATGCTGTTACTCAGGTATAGACTATATTTCTCGCTCGCGTTCAGGATTCAGGATTCCTAGTGGTTCAGGCATGCGGCTGTCAAGCGGCGGTCGTGGGTTCGAATCCCGGCTCGTTCCAATGAGTTTTCCGGAACTTAGCTTTTCGGTGAAGGAAAATATCGTGAGGAAACTGGTCTAATCCCAATAAGGTCTAGTTTTCCCTCTGGGTTGGAAGGTCAGATGGCAGTCGCTTTCGTAAAACTAGTGCCTTGATCAAATCTTGGGGGTTAGGTGTCAAAGCGGACCCCGGGCTCCTTTCGGGACACAACCGGGAATAACGCTAGGAGGATGATGATGATTCAGGACTCAGAATTGCGTATCGATTGGAATCGTACCGTGCGGTATGCCACCTTAATGACGTTAGAAACCCATTCAAACATGAACTCTCTTCCCCAGAACATAAGCGACGAGAAGTTCGACAGGCTCTTCGAAAGCCTCAAAACCAACACTCACCTCGAGGTCCTGAACCTAGTGAACGTGGGCCTCACGGACCGCGCCGCCGGCCTCCTGGCTACTGCGCTCGAGGCCAACACGAGCCTGCGCGTCGTCAACGTGGAGACCAACTTCATCAGCCCCACCGGGGTCGTGCAGCTGGTGAGGGCGCTGCTCACCAACAACATCGTTGAGGAGTTCAGGGCGTCCAACCAGGTGAGACACTAAAAAAGCCTAAGCCTAAGCTTTAAGGAGACACTGCTGCTTGCTAGATCGTCTAGAACGGTCGCTCTTCTCACTATAGTATATTGTGTCGTCTCTCTCACGACGCCGATTGTAGTAAAAGTCAGGATCTAAAAACCAACCTGGAAGTCCTGAACCTAGTGAACGTCGTGCGGGAGGCCGTTATAATATTCATATTATTATTACTGGACTCCATGTGAATGGAGTTCCATGCAGTGCCTCTATAGTGGGCTGTTGACATTTTCAGCAATGGCTCTAAGGAGGCTGTTGGGACTGTCACGAATGCGGCGCATCAGGGAGGCCACGTACTTGCGTATTTTCGCACAGAGATCGTCCGTACCGTAACTGCCGCGCAAACAGGCGAGGGCAGAGTTAAACGGTCGAACTATAGATGTGTGTATGCGGAGGTCGTGTGGGATGTCGTGTCTGGGGACCGATTTTTGACTTTCGAGCGCTCGAAAATTAAACAAAAGTAAATGCTATTGTAGTGTTAAAATTACAGGCACTTACTTTCTACCAATATAATTTAATACGAGTGGTCAATACCACTCGTTTTAAAATTGTCTATCGCTATTTCAAAATACCATTTAATAATTTTTGTCAGTTTTCGAGTGAAAAAGTCGAGCGCTCGAAAGTCAAAAATAGGTCCCCTGGCGTCGGTTGCGTTCTTTAGGGTTGAATAGTCTACTAACGTTTTTGTAGCCATAGATGGAAGCAATCTTCTGTTATTTGAATTGCGATCGCGTTATTTCCGCATTGTAAACAATGTTCATTACGAATTTGCTACCGCTATCTATATTTTCGGTAATCGAGTCGTCGATCAGAGAGGCGAAAAATGTAACATTAACGCCGTCAATGCGAGATTATTGTCCGCCTTGTTCAATTCCGAATAAGTGGTTCCTGACAAAAACGTATGTGTTAAAAAGAAATAACATTATGCGTGTGGATTGGTTTGTATAACTTCGAATGGCAATAAGCGCCATTGCGGAACCTGACAGGGCCAAGGCAAGCAAATTGGAATAACGAGAATACAAATTTGTACTGATGATGAAGATGTAACTGTGATTCGTTTAGAAATATCTAGAAAGAAAATTCAAGCTCGTAATAAACGGCAGGTGACGGTGAAACAGTCCTAGACGTCGGATAGCTATGTGCAGGTGTGGGATGATATGGTAGTTGGATTTTCAGGCAGGCTGAAGAACCCCACCAGCCATCGTGCCAGGGGCATTGCACCGTCACTACCTGACGTCTAGGACCGTATCACTGTCAACTTTCTTTATAAAAAAAATCCTTTATAATGCGCTTGAATTTTCCCGAGATATTTCTAAACGCAACACAATTGTATCTTCACTAGCGACACGCCCCGGCTTCGTACAACATACATTGTACATATAAACCTTCCTCTTGAATCACTCTATTTAAAAAATCCGCATTTAAATCCGTTGCGTAGTTTTATCTACGTATATATAAGGGCAGACAGCGGGAAGCGACTTTGTTTTATACTATGTAGTGATGATCAGAACAAATGGGCACTCGTTATTCCACTTTGCTTCACCCATACGAATTACGAACCCGTCAGATTCCGCAACGTCTTTTGGTGCCATTTGAAGTTTTATGAAACAATTTCGTATGTTTTCTAACACTTTCGCTTTTGCCTGGAACTCATTCGGAACTGAACGCGACGGAAAATTATCTCGCATTGACGGCGTTAATGTAACATTTTTCTCCTCACTAATCGACGATTCGATTAGCAAAAATATAGACAGCGGTAGCAAACTCGTGATAAACATCTTTACAATACGGACAACAACCCGATCGCAATGCGAATGATCCACAATTGCTTGAATCTTTGCTTTTATATTCAAAAACATTGGCAGAGCATCCACATTGATGTTGAAATTTGGCACGAACACATTAGCCGCTGTAGCATGCCAAAAATTTGATTAAGAACAGCAAATGAATTTGGCAACATCCCGGTATCATAATTGAGAATTCTAGCTAGCACACTTTTGTTACCATCCCATAATTATTTGAATACAACGACCCGACCCCGTTCATAGCATTTGTCTTTGGACACTAAAAATGCAGCTAGTAGGTACCTAAGGGCACTTGGGTTGCAGATGATATCCATAAAAAATAGGCCTGCTGACAACTGACAATTCTGTTGACTTTTTCTAATGGATAAGTTGATCGGTTTGTGTAGAATTCAGTGTTTTTCCACCTTTTTCATGGCGCGACCGCTTATAGTTTGGAAAAATATTTCTCAACCTTTTGCTTATCTTAACTTCTTTATTTTCCAAATTTTATTTTTTTATTTTTATACAACGATGGTGGCAAACAAGCGTACGGCCCGCCTGATGGTAAGCGGACACTGCAGCCTATAGACACATGCAATGCATGACCCTTGATATTTTTGAGGATTCGCCGTCTGACAGCTGAAGGAACAAATTCCCTCGCTCTCGACACAACGCATCCTCGGGAGCAAAATCTCGGGAAATTTCATGTTCTTTAACTTTAAAAATACATTTAGCTGGGACCCCCAAAAGGAGTTTTGATGGTTGATAGTGATTAATTTCTTAATATCTTTAATTACAGCGATCGACAGTGCTGGGCAACAAGATCGAGATGGAAATAACGCAGCTGGTCGAACAGAACCCCACTCTCCTTCGGCTCGGGCTCCACTTGGAATACAGCGACGCGCGCCACCGTGTCGCCTCACATCTGCAGCGGAATATCGACCGAAGTGAGTTCTATACGCGCTACGCCTTTTACTGCCTAGATTTCAGACGATGCGAAGTATTATTTCTTTTTTTTTTATTTGTTTGTATTTTGTAAGAAATATCAGTATGTCCCTCGGCCGGAAAAGTGATTGCCTGTTTCGATTTACTTACTAGACGATCTCGATTGCGCTCGATTTTATTGGCCTTTGTAGTAATGTACCTATACATTCCACGTATTCTGAAAGTAGAGTAGAGGTGGACTCGCTCGGAAAAAAGTGATACATTTCGGCCATAACGCGATAAAGCAATAGTGAAAGATCTTAAGGTCTTACACGAGCGAAAAAATTGCCGAATTTTTGGCAATTTTGACGTCACGGCCACTTCAAGCGGCCTCCTCAAAATGGAGCGATTATTGCTCCAGTATGGCGCCTTTCTGACCCCATAATTGCCGCAACTCGGGAAACTAGGCTATACGTTCATACACGAGAAATTCAGTGGAGCAAATTGTAGTCGGCGATATGGACCAACACGGAATGAATGGAGCAATTCGAGAAATCATTTCCGAAATATTGCCGCAATTTCTATAAATTGCCCCATATTGCTCAATTAATTGCTCCATTAATTTCGGCAACGTGTCACCGGGCAATAATTGCCCGAAAAATCGCCCCTGTAAGAGCGCCTTTAGAGTCCGACCAGCGAGAAAGAGAAAATTAATCGCAGTTATGTCACAAAGGAAATGCAGAAAAAATATAAAACAGCTGGCACACGAAAGGCATAGCGACGTCATACATAGCAGCGAACGATAAAACCATAGAATCCTCCGATAGATCCTCCGGATCTTGCGCGGTCGTCTTGATTGCCCATCCCTGCACGGCGAGGCCTGTCGACTATTCGTCCCTGATAGACGATCCCGGTTCCGCGTAGGCCAGCTGCGCCTCTTCGCCGTACCGCTAGCGCGCACGGTCTCGCGCCGTAACTCTCCTGTATGCCGCGCTCTACACGCCCTCAATAGGCTTAGTGCGGGGCAACTCTCCTGCGATTTATTTGCGGATGGCTGGATGGTTATTGAAAGAGAATGCCTGAAACTGTGTGAGAGTATTACGTAGTACCTACTTAATGAATTTTTATCTTGTAATTAATGTATTTTATTTCACGTATAATGTATTGTTGACATAAGTATTTTGTAAGAAACTTGTAATGACTTAGGATCTTCCTGTAATATTGCACTTTTCTTTATTAAATAAATTGAAATTGAAATTGAAATTGAATAGAAGTCTAAGTAGCGCCACAAAATGGCCCAACAGAATGGGTGCCATTGCCATCAAGGGGGCGGGGTGTCAAAACGAAGCCACTCTGCCGTGTAGTTCGAACATGCGCATACCGGGTTTTAGGTACGTAAGGAGCAGACCTCGGACAGAGTGAGCCATTTTTACGTCATTAATGTCAAGTGTAGATGTTAATATAGATATGCCTCAAGATGAAATATTAAAAAGAATTCATGAATAATAATTAAACAAAAATGACAGTGCATTATGTACAAAACGAGTAAGTATTATTTATTTATTCAAATTTTTCTTTGTTATTGGTTATTGTAATAAAGAACTATAATTTTTTCTAGATTTTCAATTTTCAACGCACTTCTTCTTGAGTTTAATATCCACTTATAGATGGAAAAAGACCTTTCTACTTCCACTGAAGTGAGCGGAGTGAAGTTGTACATTAAAATACCGTCCACATCTGTTCCTTCCGAAATTTGTTATAAAATTAATTAATTTGTTTCCTTCTGCTATACAATTAATTTGTTTTGCTAGTTATGTAAAGATCTAAATAGAATAATTTAATTCGTTATTCAATTACATCACATCTGCCATTGAATGACTACGTAAGTAGGTATGTCCATATTATGCAAACTCTTAAAACAGCTCACCCTGTCCGAGGTCTGGTAAGGAGCTCGCATTCTATGGTTGTTTCATTCGCTGCGTCATACTTACTTATATTTTAACTGACAGCTTATTTGTAAGGTAGAATTAATTTATTATTGGCCTGACTTAACTTCTCAGCGTATGACATGCACTAAAATTGACGAATGAAGTGGGGGAACAAATACTAAAATCAACGTGACATTTCGCATCGTCTGAATCCCGTGGCAAGGTTAATCCATAATTTGTCGTTTCGAAACACCAGGTCCCACTTTGGCGGTGGCAATAAGGCGCTATTTCCATAGCGGCGCACTTATGGGGCTCCATGCGCTTTTCGGCTAGTTTTGACGAGTTTTGAGTTAATATTCCTCCGTGAAAACTATAGATATATTTATGGCACAAACACATCGGTTTTTCAATCCTTTATCTACATTTGCACGAGAGTTTTTTTTAAATAATTAATAATTATTTTTTACGATTTATTCAAACATGGTCCAGAAAAGCTCTGTTTTCGATATTAGTATGTTGTTTATGCACTTTTATATACGAAATCCCTGTTGTTCCCTATTGACGCCTCTAAAAACCCACGAGATTTTTATTTTTAAATCATTTTCTCAAAAGTTACGTCCAAAAAACGGTTTTTTGACCTGAAATTGCCAAAGTTTGGTGCCATATATCCCGAAAACTGTGAGTTTTGATGTAAATATATGATACTATTTCGGTAAACCACTTTGTAGTTAATACGATAAGCCATAAAAAACACGAAAAAACCGACAGTTACAGATAGAAGGTCATTGGGAGCTAGGAGCCCCTTAAAATTCGTCCTTATTGACACTGACAAAGCGGGACCTTTTGCTTGGAAACGGCATTTAGATACAGTAACAATGAAGCAATGAAGCAATGCTAAAGTGAAGAATAGCTGCTATTGGTTTAGAATAAGCATTGCGTGGATACTATGACTTTCACAATTTATGGGAAGTGGCTTTGATACACTTTGGGAGAATTACCCCTGTCATAAAGTGACTGTCACATCTTCTGTGTAATTAATTACCCTTTAGACCTGAATCACACTGACGCGGCCTGCGGTTTCGGTCAATAGGAAATTTGACAGTTAATGTCAAGTTTACTATTGACCTTCATCGCATGTCACGCCAATCTGTGAGAGGCTTGATGGGTCCACGATATGACACATCATGATAGGGTCATGATATTGTTTCGCAAAGTATCTCAGACCCGCGACCATCATAATTTGTGGTTACATTGGAAACAGCGAGGCAAAGTGCCTTAGTGTTATGCTGGTCAAGTTTTAACTTTGACATGCTGGTGAAGTTTTAACTTTGACATGCTGGTCAAGTTTTAACTTTGACATGCTGGTGAAGTTTTAACTTTGACATGCTGGTCAAGTTTTAACTTTGACCATGCTTGTCAAGTTTTAACTTTGACATGCTGGTGAAGTTTTAACTTTGACATGCTGGTCAAGTTTTAACTTTGACATGCTGGTGAAGTTTTAATTTTGACATGCTGGTCAAGTTTTAACTTTGACTATGATATCGAAATTCAACTCTGTTGATAACAGATTGTACTACAATATTGTATATCAAAGAAATCTCTTGAGTAGGCCAGAATTTAAAACATTGAACTCAAGGTCTATACTGAAAAAGAGTTCTATTTTCCATGATTTAGGATCGGAGAGTTATCTTATACTGAGGATCCTACAAAATCGTAGCACATGTATAATTTGATGATCATTATGTCTATTATAGCAGCAGAAGAAGAAATGTCCGCTGAGTTGGTTATAAAGGCGTGTTAGAAGAGTTATTCATATTTTCAAGTATATAGTAGGACCGAAAATGTAAGAGTATATTCTGTCCAAAAAACGCAAGCTGAAAACAACCTTATTATTCAAAGATATAGTCCTTTTTGCCAGCGTTCGTTTTAGAGACATTTGCAGTTTGGGTCGTACTGAACACAGTAAAACATTTCACTTGACTCTTCTAAGACGCTTCAACTATGTGAAATATGAACGTAATAAATATGTTTTTCTTTCCTCATCAAATGTTTTCATGTTCTATCACGATCGAGTGACTACCACCTAGTGATCACAATCATGGCTTCCGAGCTGATCATGAAGCATACATTGTGAATAAACAACACATCTTACAAACAAACCATGCAACTGAAACATATGCTTAGTAAGAGCTTCAAAAATAACGGTTGACAAGGTCAACAAAATAACAATGCTAGTTAAAAAAATGTAAACAGGCAAAATATCTGCATTGCTTCTAAGAAGAGTTTATACATAAAGTATAGTATAAGTAAAGTCTCGAAGGCAGATCAATGTAGCCCATCATCTCAGTAAGGGGATTGGGAATGCCACATAAAAAAGTTAAATCCAACAGATTGCGCGACCAAAATATCATCTTAATACTGGGTGTTATTAAATTCGTGAATCAGAATAGTAAAATGTGATCCATGATTTTGAGCAACTTTTACTACCGGACCAACTGTCTGAAATGAGCAGTGTATGAAATAGTTGGATTTTTTTGCCCCATAGTATACGAGGGCTGTTGAAGAAAGTTGTTAGCTGCTCCGGCTTTACTCATGCGATTACAATATTATTTATACCATTGTGAGGGACATTTCAATGCTAATTATGGCCATGATTTTTTTATAAATTAATGCGATTCGTTTTTTTATTATATATTTTTAACTGAAAGCTGTTTTGTATGGAGTTACGAATTGCTTAGAAAAAACGGCAATTTTAGGCACAATTAAATGAATTTCGTATTGAAATCTTAGAAAATCGAACTTTTTACCCGGGACTAATTATTCTGTTTCTTTTTTTATTTCCAATGTATAAATCAATAAATAATGTTATAAGTGTATATACATTTTTTTTACATATGAGAAATTTTTACTTTTAACGAAAAACTCATTCTTGACATATCATAATAATGTTTACTCAATCAACACGATTTATACGTAAAAAAACCGTCGAGATTCGTAATTAGCAGCACCTAAAAAAACTAATTGTTTTTTAACTAATACTGTTTATAAAATGACAGCACATATGGAGTCTCAATTACTGATTTTCATGACTTCGACGCTTCAAAGTAAAAAATAAATTAAAAAAAAACTTAACGTTTTCTAAAAATGTATTTACAAACACCACTTCAATAAGTACTGAAATATCCCTCACAATAGTATAATAGTTATTTATGCTACAAGTGTGGAAAGTAGGTGATTTCCGACGAGTGTCATTTTTATACATGAGCGAGTGAAGCGAGCGAATGTATAATTCGACACGAGTCGGAAATCATCTTTACGCGCGTGTATCATACAACGTTTTACTATGCCTTGTGTGAGGAAATATATTAAATGTTTTAATGTTGTAAAATAGATCTAGGTTAAAATTGAAGAACCTAGGTAGATTGTCAGGTACCTACTTATTATCTGGAATTGCATTTAACAACTTCTCCACATCTTTTGCAGTCAAGCTTATTCACTTAAAAGTTAAAGCCATTGTATTGTGGTTTTAGAACACAATTAATTTTGAGTAACTCAATATATTAAACAACAAAAAGACGCTGTACCGTCGTAGTTCTAAGAAACATACTGACACTAAACACTATTGAAACGCAATAAATTATTATTATTATTGATTACTCACTTTCACTCGACCTTTTTAACATATTTACATAAAATAACTACACAAAACTCACAATAAACAACAATGGCGGGCTTTTAGATACATGCGCGGTCACCATATGCGCATTGCGCATGTGCAAGCCGCCATACTGTCGTATTGTAAAAGGCATAAGAAAGATATGCGTTCAGCCAAACACATTAAGTGAATATTTAAAATGAATTAATTTATTGACCAAATTGAAAATTCATAAACATTAATAAATCATTTTATACGTTGTTAGTATTTATGTACCTTTTATATGAAAGAAAACGTGTAATTGAAATATTTTTGTAAATCTTTTCTCGAGTAATAAAAACTCTTTGTGTCGGGCTGACGACGGACTTGAAAATTAAAAAAAAAAATCGTAAAGTAAAAAGCACTAGTGCGAAAAAGTGGCGCTTTCCGCACGATTTTAGTGCTTGAAAAACATGAATCGCATGAGTAGAGCCGGAGCAGCTAAGAACTTTCGGAGCAGCCCTCGTAAGTTGCTCAGAATCATAAATAGATTCACATTTTGATTTTGATTTATGTTTTTATTTACCATGTATACAATTGAAATAGTGATTGTAGTTATACAGTCGGAATCGAATACACGTATATATTTTCACGCAAGGGCGGTTAATATATCCGAAAACGCTTGCTTTATGACTTAGTAATGAAGTTGTCTTAGGACGTTCATTAGGTCGTGTCACCGTCTTTGATGGCAAATATATATTTGGTAAAACCTATGGTCGTATATCTTGGGTTTCTGTCAGTGAGACAAAGAAGCTATTACTAGACAGGCATACATTAATAGAGTACTTGTACAGATGGCGGTCGCGAGCGGGCGATCTGGCGACGGCGGTAGTACAGTTTTCACCCCATAGCATTAACCTTCGAGTAGCGATGCGAGCTAGATTACGATGAGTAACGAATTCTGTCTTTTTCACTCTTTGGTCGCAGAAGATTTGAGAGAAAGAGAGGATTAGAAGTGGTACTAAAGATGTACGCTTTTGTTTTTGATACCCGCTTGTCTTTTGCTAGCGGACGTGTTTAGTTGCGTTTTTCGCGTGATGACATCATGATATAGCATTGTTGCTTGTTTATATTCATGTCACGAATGCTTTATCTTTTTTGTGCAGTAAAAGGAACCATCGAAGATCGGGCCTATGTAGATTTCATTAGAATGAAACGGGCAAAAAATAAAGTTTAATATTGTATAAAGAGACGTTACTCAGCGTAATCGCATCTCCAAAATGGACTAAACACCACAACACGCCCCATCCCTAGTGTGAGTAGCGGCGACCATAGCATGCGCTTCGCATCGACCGATATCAAAAAACCGATATTCGTCCAGATTGCCGGTTACTAAAGCGCGCGAGCGCGTCCCTAAGCCTCCGCCTGCCGCGCGGGCCGCCGCCCGGGGTCGGGGTCGACTCCAGCTTCTTCAACATGACCCCCCCGAGCGCGGAAGCGGTGACCCCCACCGACTCCAAGCTCCTCACGGAGACCGTGCAGGCCTCCGTCACGGTCGAAGCGAAACCGCCACCAATCGACACTTCAGAGAGAACTATACCCATCGATCTGGAACCGAACGGGGCGGAGACATTCGTGAGGGCGTCGCGACCAGACTTTAACCCCAATCCCCACTCGTGAGTACACGCGTCACACGCGTTACACACACGCGTGCCCCCGTGTACCTCTACCTACACCCCACACATACACACGTATAGTCACAGTATGTTTCCATTCCAGTACGGAAAGATCTAACGCTGCGGCTGCAGTTCAGATTCTTTAACCAACTGCAAAAAGGGGCGCGTAGTCAATAGAAGTATCAGGTCAGGTCCGTCCGCACATTGTTCGCACGGCGGCCAATAACAGACTTCGCTTACAGTACAGCTTATTTGAGTGACACTTACTCACGGTGCAGTTTTATGCAAACAAAATCGGACTGTGTTCGGGTAGTTATAGGATCGAAATTACTTTGTACAGCTAGTCGTGTGTAGTTTATTCATTGGATGAATTCATTCACTTAATTTTTAATTATGTGGAAGGATTGAGTTGAAAGATGTTCATTAAAAAGTTAACTTAAACTTAGTAATACTGTATGTGGCCTATGCCACTCACTGGAACCAATTATTTTTTTGTTGTACTAAAACAAGGGTTACACAGCATAATTAACAGCTAAATTTACGCCAAACTGCATAACAGTTTGTTGGCGAACTGAACTCATGAAAGTTTCCTTATCTACATTGGACACCGCTTTACATGTTAAATACTTTCGGCCGTATTCATATACGTCCTACAAGCCTGTTCTAAAATGGCGTTAAAATTCGTTTGTCCTTATCTGTCACTTTGACATTTGTGTTCGTAAGAAAGGGACAAAGCACATTTTATTTAGCAAAGGCATTTTAAGTTTTATGAATAAGGGGGTTTAAGTATTTCAGACTGCAGAGCTTACCAAAGATATACACATAAGTACCTATTCGCACTTGAAAAACAAAATTGCCTAAGGTCCATTTTGTATACTGATGAAAGAACTTTTGAAATTGGATAAGTAGTTCCGGATATATATATTTTTCTTTATTGGGGAAAAAACAGAAATAGAAATATACAGATATTTACAAAGGAAAAGAAGTATACGTAGTAAACTTACACCTTCACAAGGCTACAAACAAACACACACACAAACTTTACTCCTTTATTATATTAGTATAAGACTAGCTGTACAAGACGAAGTCCTATTATAAGAGATTCTTATTTTGATAAAGCTGCACCAATTAAAAAAAATACAGAAATATGCCGCTTATGCATAAGAGTCGCATATTTCCTATTTAACATGTTTTACTCTATATACCTTTTCTATAAATAATCTTCAGATATATCTTTCAAATTCTATATTCCCAAATGATCCACTGATTATAATTCGCAACTAATGTCGTGAATTGTTTTTCTATTTTCTAACCGTTAACATTTGATTTTTAGCCGAGAGGGGAGCGTAGAACCGAATAGTAATTTTTAGAAAAACGACCTGAAAAATCGGTAAAATCCCTTCACTTTGCGCGAATGTAAAGCCGAGTGTTTTTTCGGGAAATAACGGTTTTTTACAGCGCAAAGCTTCTGCTAATCTACAGTTCCGCTTCGTAGGCGAGGATGAGGGATTCCATTGAGACAGGATATGTGTCCAACATTGTCCCGTATGCCTGTTAACCACCCGGTTCAAAGTCACTGAGATCGTGGACAAGATTCGAGTTTTAAAGACGGAGTTAACTAACTATAGTTCGGTGTCTTCAGTCCTATCTTCGTCTGAAAGAGACAAACTTATACATAAAATGTTTAATTTGACTAGTTCAGATGAAGATAAAGCCATAGTAGAAAATGAAAAGTAAGACACTTCGCATAATCGCGTCCTTGTGTGAGTTTACTCGAACCCACGCAACGTGTTTTGCCTACATGAGCAGTATAATTTACCTGTGTATTAAATATAGGTCGTCCATTTGTTTTCTACTAAGGTAAGGACTGGCAGCGAACATTTCTAGCATGAGTGTGATCTAACGGAATGCAGAATGCAGTGATACTAAACGCTGCTCTCTATTTACAAGAAGCATGTTTAAATTGTTTAACTGTCCGCATTTCCTTCGAGTTTGTTACGAAACCCTAAATGTGTTGAAATTATATATGATTGAACCTTTCTGGTACTGACTTTCACTGCATCAAAATTGAAATACAGTTTTCGTAAAGAATAGGTCTCAGTCTAATGAGTTTCATATCATTATAAAGCTTTCAGTCTTAGTTTGCCATTGAAATACAAACTTGTCTTTTTCAAAAATGTACTTTTAAGATGTTTTTTTTAAATAATGCATAAAATTTGCTTTATTCCCAAAAATACATGTGTTTGCTTAAATCATGTTTTTTTCCAGTTAAGTTTGCAATATATAATTAATAATGAATAAGGTTTACACTAGTTCAGTGTTTTTATTTTCTTTAAAAAATATATCAGATTTTTCAACACCGTACAAAATGTCTTCAAGGGCATTTTTTTTTGTAGTGAAGGTCAGTAACAGTATGTTTATTGTAAATAAATCCCCTTATGTTTGTCGGTGTGTATGCATTTCAGTACGCCAGCAGCGACGGAGCAAGACCAGCAACTAGAGCCTTGATCGACCCTTTTTGGTGAGTATATGAGGAATATACACATAGTCATAGTCATTTGTCTCTATAGACCAATTAGAATATCTCGCGGTCACTTATTTATTATCACTAAGAACTTGATAATTCAAGGACCATGCTTTAATTGAAACACTTAGAAAGAGATGGGTAGCAAATCTCGCACACGAGACCGTTTGCGCTCGGTCTTGTGTTAGCCGTGCTAATGAGATGAACGATAAAATCGTATAATTATGACGTTGACCTACTTTTCAATTTTGACTATGACGTCTATGACTTTTTGGTAATAAAATATCCTTCCCTGGATGCATTTAAGAAATTGATCTAAATTAGTGACAATTAAAATACACGACAATTAGTAGGAATCATGATAAAAATCTTTACATTTGGCTTAATATCACAAAATATTTTCTTCGAAATCATTTTCTAACCTACACCATTTTCTTTATTCGAGTCAGGCTTTTATATGCTGTTCGCTTAAATGGATACTCTCTACTCATACATTTTGAAACTGGAACACAGTTCTATCTATTCCAAAAAAAACTTTTTGAGGCAAGTCAGACACCGTCATGTAACAACTAAATTGATCATCATTTTTGTTTAAAATATTTCTAGTCAAACTCAATTTATCACAACATAATTTATTTATTATTGGACTTGGTATATACGTTGGAATGTCCTATTTAAATATTGCATCCTTCGTGATGTCCCTGCATCATGCTTTGTCGCTAAATCTTGCATTTGCATGGTTACTGATCCTTTGTAAATATGTTTCCCACAACTTTAACTGTTAGGCTGGCTACACTTTTAGGATAGGATTATTACAATTATCAAAAGTTGTTCTATAGATGTCTTGTTACTTATTGTGGGTTTACTTTACCATTAGGGCGGTACATCCCTACGTCAATAGCTTTAGTAGGTATGTATATTTCAAATGTTTCGTCGTTTTTCTTTCGTTTTACTAGGTAAAGAAGAAGTTGTATTATTCTCCGAAGTGATGAAGGTATTGTTTTATGGCAAATATCGCCAATAAATTGCCAGCCATACACATTTATTACTAGATATCTACAACGACTATCCAGTTTCTAATTTGAACAGTCGTTCAATTTCCCTGATTCACCTATATTCAAATCATTAAGAATTGACGATCATATTTAATTTGTAACAACAAATGGTATATACATAGTATATATATAAAGTTCTAGTGTTAGATCCCACTACAGTATATGGGGCAATTAAGGTCCATAAGAATGTTTTTAATTAAACTGGAACGGTTTTATTTAAATCGTGAACCATTAGACAAGGTAGGTGAAAATTCGAAAAAAAAAACAACTAGCATTTACACAACAACTAAAGTTCAACATTCGATTTTCAAAGCCTGAGCACACCAGATGCGTACACGAGCACGTGTATGCCCCGCAAGCGGTGTGCCATTTCTTATGACGATTTACATCGCAGCGGAACGCGCACGTTTACGCATCTAGTGTGCCCAGGCCTAATCGAATCTTCACTGTCTTTATTAGTTATTTTTGCACCGTCTCGTTTTGTGACGGTGGACCATAAGCCCAAGCCCGGACGGACGGTTCCAGGTGGAAATGTCTTTTCCTGACTGTGTGACCCCCCATCCGCAGGTGGACGCATCCGCCGCGTCTCCCAGTTCACGCGCAGCCGCAGCTACGTCGTCGGCTGGATACCCTGAGCTTGCTACCACTGCCTATCTGCGCTCGCTGGCTTCACGGACTGTTGTGTGTGTGCGAAACAACTATTGTGGATTTAGGAATTGATAGAAACGTCACGCGAATGCTTAGGCACGGTTGATGCCTGAAGTAATCATACATTCTAGAGCAGAGACTAGCCTTATGGAGTACCGAAAAGACTCGCGATAGCTCTGACGGCTCGAGTCTCTAAGACTCGGCATAGCTCTAATTCACAACACTAGTCTTAACAACTTATTGTGTGTAAAGTCCTGTACAGTGCTGCATACTAAACTACTGTGTATACAAACGTTATTATCCCACAAACGTTTCGCACTCTGGTGGCTAAGCCATGACAGAAAATAACAAGCAAGTATCAGTCTTATATTGGACACACTTAAACGAAAAGGACTCACGGGATCCACGAGTTAACTTTATATAAAAGTCGTAAATCGAGTTCTTTTTTATCTGTCTAATTTAGACAAAAATATTTCCTGTATAATAGGAATTCAATCGTGCTAAACGTATTTCAAAAGGTTTTCTTTTGATATTATTTAAGCTTAAGTTTATACTTTAGATTGGCGTTTATTTCAAATAGATTTATTTATTTCAAATAGATTTATTAATTTCAAATAGATATATAGATATATTTATTTCAATGAAGTTGTAAAACGTGTTCGCAATTCAATAAAATATTTCAACCGATGTAGTACAATACCGACGATTAAAATATTTGTTTCGCACAATCACAACGATCCTTCAGATTGAGTAATTGTGCAACTGACGACCGAATGATGTGTGCGGACGTGCGTTACGATTCACTAATACCTAGTTATAACACCAATAGTACTAATGTCCCGTTAAGATTGCTGTCACACTCTGATTCACAAGAATAAAAGTGACAGCAAGCTTTTTGTGGCATTGGCTGCGTTTACGTTTATAAAGACAACATAATAGCATTCGTAATTTTCAAACATTGATAGGAAAAGGCAGGTGCTTTATTTTATTTTAAATCAAATTATCATGATATTCTATTTGAAAATAATACGCAGTTTCTACAATGATGGCTGGTCCATCGTTTAGACCAAATGGCATGTGCGCAAACTCAAATAACCCACAAGGTGTTCTAAAAACCGGTGTGTCATTAATTTCTGTCAAATTATTAGTGTTTGTTCTCTCGTAATATTATTATTGTTAGTAAATTGAATCTGCTTATCAGTAAAATACGCAATTGAGTGGAGTGGTAAATATACCTTTATAACTGTATGAAAATCGTAACACTCGTCGCTGTGTGAGTGAAGTAGCGTACATTCTAATATTAATTATTACTCTAGTGTGCTAATAAATTGTATTAATTTTATCATAAACTGTAATATATCTAGATGTGTCGACATTCCATTCACGCAGGACATTGTTCTCATACATTTTATATTTAAAATGTATTTTAAGTGTTATTAAGTTCTCGCGATTTTGGCATGACAGTTCTGCCATGTCTTTTAGTTTGAATGACGCAAATTCATCGACTGAAAAATAATTTTAATAACGGTATGGAGAAATAAGTACATATTTGTATTAATCTATTTATGTTTGCAATATTAATCTTGAGCAATGTTCTGCGTGTGTGGAGGGTCGTTCAAACGAGCACGCGGCTCGCATTGTTGTAGTGCCTTCGCTGGGGCTTCGTTAAACATAATGAAGGGAGAAAAGTACTTCCCCATCGACTGGGATATCTGATGAAACATCCGCAATGCAGTCGAACTTTGACCGCATGCAAAAGATTGCCAGAACTCGCAATCGATACAAAGTCGTGCGTTTATTGCGCTATCACGAATATATAGCGATATACACGACCTTACTGTCTATAGTCTTTGTCTATCATACATGACATGGCTTAAAGTTGTATAGATAGACTATGCTGATGATCATACAGAGTGGTTTTTTACTTTTCTGGAACAGCTTTTCATTTCGACCATGTCTCTCAGTTTATTCTATGTATCTTTCTTTATGAGCGATGCTTGACAATGATCTATGTCGTGACGTACTCGTACTTCAAACTGCGATTGAGAAGATAGGTAAAGAAATTAACGTTCTATGTGGACAACTTTTCTCTTCTCATTATGTATCAACGAATTTCCTCTGCCGTACTGAGTAGCTTTCATACCAACTGCTTTTTTGAATTTAAAGAAGTTTGCTTATTTAAAATGTAACTCTATGTATATTTGAATAGTGAATCTACTGGGGGAACTAAGTGTCCATAACATTGTGATAAACATCATGTTTTTCCATTTCGAATTACTGTTTCGTCTTTAGTTTGAGGTAGGAACAACTTGAGGTCAGTACAAGGGGACAAGAGCCTTAATCCGTTCAACTTTCAGCTCGTAGCAGGTTTATCTCTGTATGTAGCGAAACATCGCCGTAGCACCTGAACGCGCTTACGTGCTGTAAGGAGTAATTGAATAAGACTTATAATTACGCACTTTTAAACTATCGAGTCTGGGATAGGTTTGTATATCTTAGCGATATCGATCGTAAGGTTTTGTAGAACTACATTCAAAAGTCCATACAATCTTACGATGGACCAAGCTCGATGGTGTCTTAAACATTCTCAGGTTGTAGTTATTCTGGTGCTGATGTGGAATTAATTGAAAAAGCGACCTTAGGTACAACTACTTAAGACATGTCATCCCTTCTACTAACGCTTCCTAATTTTAAATTAGGTCTCTTATCTGAGTTAAAACTTAGAAGTGTTTATAGAAGGCGTTTCCTATGAAAATGTATCTTTGTCGTAACACCAGATTGCTTGTTCCTACCTAAAGTTATGTAAGAGAGATTATTTGTATATGAATTTAGATATTTAAATATTCTTTTATTAAAACGTCATGAAATTATTATTAATATAAATTGTATTTTTATTGTAATTTTAGAGTTATTCGTTAATTCAGTTCAGGAGCATTTTGGTCCAACGAAAACCGTGACTAGTAGAGTCACAGTTCTGTAGTTTTAGAAGTGTAAAAAGTCCAATAAAGCACATAAACATCAGATTATAGTTTTCGTTATATCCTTCTAATATACCTCTCAGTCTCACTCACACTTTAAGGAAAAATAGGATCATCAAAGTCAATTCGACCAAACGAGTTTATTCCCAGAATAGGCCTTGCAATTTTGTTATCTAACCCTCAGACTAAGGCCTTACTCCAGTTTCGGCAAGTTTGCCTGTACGTCTAGCACAACTTGCCGACAAGTCGCTTCCCGCGCGACTGAGCGTCCCCTGTCTCACTTGCACCGTGCAAATTCGAAAGAGGAGGGTAGATCTTTCTCGACTCGCGTCGCGGCGCGGCGTCAGTTGTGCTAGCCCCCCTGATCCGCTTTCGTCATCTAAAACTATTCGATACAATCAAAAACATTATATCTGTAGAAAAGTAATAATAAATAAATATTAAGGGACAATTTTACACAAATCGACCTAGTCCCATTGTAAGCTCAATAAGGCTTGTGTCATGGCCTCCCAACTAGAACAACGTATAATTGATACTAAAAAGAACTCATAGATGGCGACACAGGTACCGAGCGAAACATTTGAACCAGTAATCGTGAAGATAGAATGATTTTTGCACCTTAATAAATTCAACGTACCTTAATTATATCACAAACATACTTTCGCACATACAATAAAGGTATATTTTATAAGTTTAGTAAATGCAATAAAATTGATACTAAATCCATGTAACTCGTACTATACGAGTCAGCTTTCAAGCTTGCTACGTATTATTGGGTACTGTTACTAGATGGCGCCATCACGGGTCGCGAAAGTTCTATGGAACCACAGGCTCTAAGCATTTGGTTATGTATATTTTTGTGGGATGTGTAATATTGTCTCTAAAATACTACTTTTGTATCGAAAAAATCAAAAATACTGTATTTGTTGCCCGGGAAGTCAACGCCATCTGGTGATATCTCAATGTATTACTAAAGGCTGACAGCGTCATAGCCGTGGTAGCTCGGATACGGCATCTACTGGTGTAGCTACGAGACTAAAATTGTATACAGAATTGCCTACATTAGGACGGTACGCTTTTGCTCTATGGGATTGGGTATCTGTACTTGTATTCTTTAATCTGTGCTTGTGTTATGGGTGCTAGACGACGATATATTAAATAGAGAGAAATACTTAAATACGAGAAAACATTCGACAAGGTGGACTGATGACCTGGTAAAGGTTGCGGGAGTCCGCTGGATGCGGTTGGCGCAGGACCGGTTGCTTTGGCACTCTTTGGGGAAGGCCTATATCCAGCAGTGGACGTCTTTCGGCTGATATGATGATGACGATGAAGAAAACATCCAAGACTCAGAAAATACTTGCCCTTACCGGGATTCGAACCCAGGACCTTCAGCTTCGTAGGCAGCGTCACCCACTAGGCTAACCGGTCGTAGTAATGAAAACAATATCGTACAGTCGGCATCATATAGTTAGTAGCAGTTAAAGTAGCCAAATATTTCAGCACCTCTTTATTACTGTAAGAGTATGGATGTGTTACGATATATTTGACTGGTATTAACTATAGGATGTGAAAATGATGTAAAGGGAAGAGAGGCAGATAATTTAAAAGATGGAGGACGTAATTCCGGCAAGAAAAAAAGGCTGGCAAGTGACCAGAGTGGTCACAGACAGGGACGAATGGAGAAGACTGGGGGATTCCTTTGCCAGTAGTACTGTAGCTTTAAGTATTTCAAAGTTTTTTTCTGAAGAGGCTATAAATATTAAATAAAAACTACAGGACGCTGTACTGTATGTATTATTAGTTTACTTTAGGCGTTGGTTCAGTATACAAATATGAACGTTGGTGCCTGTCCTTGTTATTGAGATTATTAGCACTAATCGTAAGGTTATGTTTTGTTCTACCAATGAAACATCTTATTCACTCAAAGCATTTATTTCTATGGATATGACAATACACTTAAGTTAAAATTGATACTTCTCTTACAACTACAGAAACATTATTGTCATTATGGAAGACAAGGGTTGCATTTAGCGTTTTGAAAGCCGAATATATTCGTTACGTCACCGCCACATTACCTCAATTAACGTATAGGGTCGTAGAACAACTATCTCTACAGTTAGAGAATAATGAAATATAAGCTTGACCAGCCAAGCGTGTAGCAAAGTAGCTGAAACATTCACTTATCCGTTCCTTAGGGGTGACAGTAAGATAGTCGACTTGCTTTGGAAAGTTGAACCGACTATATATAACTACGGCTATTAAACACCTAGCAAATTGTCACATCAACTTGTAGCTGGAATGGGACAGCAATGACCTTTCATTCTAATTACGGGCATTTTCAATAATTCGTGTACCCAATTAGCGTGAGTTGTTAAATAAAAATTAACTCAGTGTCAGTTTTGTGACGAAAGTTAAACATACAAATGATGTGAAAATGAACTTGTTTCACATTTATATAACGTGTAAATGCATATCATTTATAAATTAAGAAGAAAAAGTTAATTTTTATTCATAGGTACTGAATGCTTAATTAATTTTTATTTAACAACTCACGCTAATTGGGTACACGAATTATGAAAAATGTCCTTACAGTAAGGGCCTTACCACACTTGCGATTTGTGAGCGAGTGGAAAGCGAAGCGAGCGCGCAGCGAGTTCGCCGCGAGTGCGCAGCGAGTTCGCCGCGTCTAAAGTTGGGAATTTCCCAGCGAGTACGCAGCGAATTCGTTGCGCACTCGCGGCGAAATCGCTGCGCGCTCGCAGCGAACTCTAGCAAAAATCGCAAGTGTGATAAGGCCCTAAGTTGTGATAAATTTCTAGGTTTAGACGGTAACACTGTCGGTAAAATTGAATGTGTAAATGTGAGTGACTGCGTAAATGCTCTCAGCTACTTTGCTTACTTCAGTAATTCCCCGTACCAGTGGCCTATCAGAGTATAGGCGACATCCCACTTTACTGAAACTGGTGATCAAGAACATCTATTTCTACACTGTATGAACAATGAAGTATCTGTTCACGATTCGTTCGCGCCATTCCCGGGGATATAAGTGCATCATCACTACATAGTATAAAACAAAGTCGCTTTCCGCTGTCTGTCCCTATGTATGCTTAGATCTTTAAAACTACGCAACGGATTTTGATGCGGTTTTTTTTAAATAAGTAGGTAGATAGAGTGATTCAAGAGGAAGGTTTATATGTATAATATAGTACCCGTGCAAAGCAAGGGCGGGTCGCTAGTTGAAAATAAAATAAAACAAAACGTGGGTAAAAATTATAATCTGAAACTTTTCTAAAAAAAACTTACAAAGCTTACGAAAAAAAATAATAATAATGAGGCATTACTAATAAAATATAAAAAATATAACTCAATCTTGTGTTAAGTTTTAATAGACTAAACACAAGTTAAAGAAAAAAAATTGTGTAAAATAACACTAGTTATAGTTGAAATGCCTTTTGCTGGTCGATATTTTCTAAAACATTTATTTATTGGATTTTGAATCTTTGAGCTTGGATATATAGTAAAACCACTTTTTTAAACCATTTTTTTTTCTTGTACTTGAACACACCTTTATATCTCAAACTCTCCAATTAAATCCTAAATTATAAGCACATAACCATTACATTATTAGTAGGTAAATATTATTACATTTTATCACTTGGACCTTGGGCGAGACAGAAAGAACATCGGAAACAAACACAACCGGTAATGAGCGAATATTTCCGTCTTATTCTTGCAGAGGTATTTTAGAATGCGCATAGAATAGGACAGCAACATTCGGTTTACTTCCCGCCGTGAGCCGTGAGTTTCATGAGTAAGTACCTAAACTAAGTTATTGTTTGGTTCAAAATGTCGACTAGTGATAGGTAGGTACTAGGCTAGGCTAATTACTACTAAAAAAGTCGTGTGTACAGTCACCAGCATTAATATATCCCACAAGAAAGCGCGCATACTGACATACATATCTGATACTTGACTCTTTATCTCTAGATCAATAAGACGTGTCAAACTTTTAGATACCTACTTACTTACTTTTGACCCTTAAGAAAAGACATATATTTGTCGTATTTTTCCAATTCAATCTAGTTTCCATGATGACATAGTCTGACAGATGCAGACATCGTAGCCTATGTACGCTTACGAAACCAGAGGAGCCATTGCCGGCCTTTTATTGATTTGAGGATATTTAGACAACAGGAATACTCAATCAATACTGTTCGTTTGTATCGCTACTAATCTGATGGCGAATGTACGCTGCAAAAGTGTAAGACACTTTTTACACGGTGATTATTATAATAATATTGGGTTGTCAATATTATCGCCGATTTCAAAATTCTGTAGATTTTCCTTTAACTTGCATCAATACTCGCGTACAACTGCTTCAATCTTGAGTTTATCTCCGTGGACCCGGGATAAAAAACTATCCTATATTTTAATCCAGGCTATAAACTATCTTCGTGCTAAATTTCATGCAAATCGGTTGAGCCGTCGTTTAAGCGTGATTGAGTAACAAACATCTAAACATCCAAACATTCGCATTAATAATATTAGATACTCTAATGTAGTCCCAATCTGTTTTATTCCATTCGCCGCCACTGGCTTCACCTCTAGTTCGTCACCGACCGGTCACCGACGTCATACGAAGTCCAAAATAATTAACTTTAAACTTGCGTGGCGTGGGAGTGCCACCTCGCATTTTTTTCTGTGTCGGCGAATGGGTTAGCTATAATAATACCTTCTACGTGTAAACTCTATGTTTGTTGTATCAACGTGGAATGTGCAGTCTATCGAAATCTATGAAAAGTGCATAAACACGCTAAAGAACAGGGGACCGATTTTTGACTTTCGAGCGCTCGCCCCTTTCACTCGAAAACTGTCAAAAATTATGAAATGCTATTATGAATTGACGATAGAAAATTTAAAAACGAGCGGTATTGACCACTCGTATTCAATTATATCGGTAGAAAGTAAGCGCCTGTGATTATAATAGGTACTACAATAGCATTTACTTTTATTGAAGGCGCCGTAGGTTCAGCGAAGTTAAGCGAACAGAGTTTTTGAAACAATATAATGCGTCTGTTTATAATAATATGGTTTAAAAAAAATACGTATAGTAATCTTGAGGCTTTTTTGCAGCGATTCGAAACATGATTAAGCAAATTTCGCTCGATACAAAAAAATCACGAACACAGGTCTAAAATACACTTAAAACATTCGAAACAAAATATGCACAGGAGCTATAAGTATTAAAATTGCTTCTAAAAATCGGCAATATCATGTTCAAGAGAAATCAGTGAATACATTTTTATTTATTTAAACGGCCAAAAAAATTAAAATTAAAAACAAGATATCCGAGCTTCCGAGCACGCAATCCATCTCGCTCACGCTTATGCTCAGTGAGAGGGAGAGAAGACCATGAACCTACGGCGCCTTCATTTTCGAGCGCTCGAAAGTCAAAAGTCGGCCCCCAGTGCTAGCGAACGTTTCTACGGCAGCCTATACCTTAGGCAAATCGTCACAGTAAGGGATTTTAGACAGTATAATAAAACTTGACGGGCCACATACCGCCCGCAGCAGACGGGCGGACCTGGATGAAGATGGCGGGACGACCTGGATGCATTCCTCAGCAATAGGGGTGAAGACACTAAATAAAATAATCAATAATGTCGTATTTTCTCGAAAAGAGATTAAAAATGCAGTCAAATGGAGAAAAAAACAACGCAAGAGGTTAAATAATCACAGTTATAAGTGTCCAAAGTTTTAAGAAGCGGTATGTTCTCTCCCTTTTCCGCAAAACGCAACTTCATATGAAAAGATTGTCATTTAATATGACGCCCGTAGTTAGTGACGTCACTGCGAGCGTTTTCTTTCTAGCAAGCAATATTAAAACGGTTGTAGCTTCGTAATTCTTTGAGATATCTGAATGGGATTTTCGTCACTAGTCGTATATTTATGCCTTCTTTATTTTGGAGTAATAATAATTTTCTAGTCTACACCCGTATTGGGCGTAGGAAGCACCCAGAAGACGCATGGAGGTCACGGGGAGAGGCCTTTGCCCAGCAGTGGGACGCTCAATGGGGTCATTAAACAAAACGTAGTATTCTGTAGTTATAGTTGCAATTACTATACCGGCTAGGAATGCAATGGCATCCAGCATAGTCAAAGAAATTGCCACTTTAACAATACAATAACAAGTTCCATTATTGACTGTCCAAAATCCCCTGTTGTAATCGGCTCTTAATAATTTCTTACACTATGGTGCACTCAGTATGCTGAGTACCTACAGTTTACTATGAGGTAATAACGACTATTGTTTATAATTTTAATTATTCCAGTATAAATAAAAACGTTAAATGGGCATTTCCTCTTTTCCCTAACATCCGAAAACGAATAAAACAATACCAAAGTATATTAAAAAGTTTTCTTAAAAAAAAAACAATACAAAAGATTTGCAAACATTCTTAATGTTAAGTTGATTAATAAAGTTTAAAATCATTCAACATGTATACTATTTACATCTAAAATTGCAGAGATCTTGCACCACATCGACATCCATTATTATGTTGAACATGAATTATGGCTGTTGGATTCACGTTAAAAAATGTTATTAATGTTATTATTTATTATAGATAGTCCAACACATCTTCAAGGCTGTATGAGTGCTTGCTTGTAACTATGCAGGTTTAACTTGTGTGACGGCAGTCATAGTTATACTACGAATTCTTTTTCTAGACCGGATAAGTATTAGCTTAAGACTCGTCGGGTCAACAAAGCAAATTGCTTAACAATTGTTTAGCCACGAGCCGCAAACGCAGCGAAATGAAAAGGTCATGTTTAATAAATACTTTACTCAAATAGTGACGCTATTGGTAATGTGTTATACAACGTGTTCCCGCCAATTTCCGTTAATTGAAAGAGGGCATAGCTTAGGTCAAATAAAGGTAATTTCTCCAAGACACCAGTATCTTAACTCTTACTGTTAGCAAGATATTCAACGTTTTAATTTAATCAGTTATGCAACTTTAACCAGTGTAAACGGTTTTTTGACGTGCATGTCATGTGATGTCATTAGAACATTATCACATTTGATAATAATTTTTCATTAACTCTTAAGACCCTTGTACAATAACCGTTAATGCTAAATTTAACTATTTTGTATGAAAATCGAAAAAAAAACTTTTTTTTTTTTGAAAAACTAATTATGCTACTTTGTTTCGGTGAATGGACTCTGCAATATGCCGAAGTTCAAGGAAATTCAGAAAAACACCCTGTATACACAATGGTCAACATTGCTAAGGCCAGTGCCATTACAAGTATGCCAGATAATAAGTTTAAGATAATAGGCATGCGGCCCCATGTTCAAATTTATAACGTAGTGATGCTAAATGGATAGTAAACCATCAAATTATTGTAATAAAGTATAAATTATAAAATGTAATTAAAATCATAATAAAAAGATATAAGTTTAGAAAAATCATGCATTTTTTTTATTGTCCAAGAGTAAATTTAAAGCTGCCAATAGAATCCTTACGCTTTTATAGAAACAAAATTGTGTGACAACTAACCTAAACGCAGTATTTCGCGACCGAAACAGCAATTTACCGGATGTTCCATACAACGATACAACTACTTTGTACAAGTGACGTCATACGAGGGTATCAGTATGAAGCGTTTTCCGCTGCCGCCAGCGACGTCAATCTTTGTCTCAAATTTTTGGGTATTTATGTTCTTTAATTGTAGTTGCTCCCATACAAACATTTGTCCCTCTCCAAAAACTGGTTCGAATGGCATCGTAAAAAAATCTTAGTCCGCATCCCTATTGAAAACTAAACATTAGTAGTAGAGACACATATGGTCCCCCTAACACCTAAGTATAAATAATTGTATAAGTAATTGTAAAGTTAATGGATTGACTCCATCTTTGGATGACTGCTATTCTATAAGAAATTTGTAACTTTAGACTTTCGAAAAGTATTCTGTAAGAAGCTATCTCGAATAAAATATTTCGACTTTTGACTTTGAAAAATAAATATTTTTTAATGTCTCCTCTTCCGAACCTCCCTTCCTTAGACATAAAGCTTTTGGTTAACAAAGTGTTCATGTTTACTAAGTCTATTTTACACTATTAATTAGCGGTTACACTGAACAACGAAAGACAATCGCTTTGTTCACCAATAAGCCATGAAAGACAACCACTTTGTTTTTTTACTAGGCACCACACCATGAAGAGGAAATTCGGTGTAGAAAAATAATGGCGCCCGCACAGCGACAGTATCAGCGCATACATACAGCACACAAATGACTTGAACTTTCTATGTGTATCTCAGGGCAGATAATAGAATATTGTGACAAATCCGGATCGGACTACATGCATCCGGAGTCAGGGAATCCGCTAAGAAAGCATCCAGGATCTGGCCACTTGGCAGCAGATGCCATAGTCGTAAGAAAAATCGTAGAGTGAAAAGAGTAAGTAGTTTGATATCAAAACGTTCTATAAGTGCCTTATTTAGAAAGCGCCTAAGGTTTATTCTCTTTAACACTTTCGCAATCATAATTAAAACATCACTCGCTTTTTTCATTGTTAAAAACATGCTTTGGTTGTTTTCTACATACTATTAAGTATAAACTATTGATTTGTATTGTATACCGGCACTCCTGAGAACGGAAACTTACATTTTTCACGGAACAATTTTACTTTGGACTCTACACTTTATATTCTCATGAAAATTCATACAACACTAGATATTTTATTATAAATTGCACGTCTCCAATAACCTAATTAAACAATACGTTAGTAAAAGATTTTTTCATACTCAAAAAAGAAAGCAGCATATGAAATACCTTAGGGTGGTATTACACTTGTCCAAGATCTTCGTCCAATGTGTAGGTATTCGTCTCACATTTTGCTTAGAGTGAGTGAGACGCAATGCACATTGGACAAAGATCTTGGACAAGTGGAAACACCCTTGGCCAACCAGTTATAATACTGACTGCAACTAACTTTACCCTGGTTGCATAAGGATCCGTTAAACTTAGTGCCCATTACTTGTGATGCAAACGGAAGCCTCTTTTCAACTCATTTTTAACCGACTTCAAAAACATGGAGGAAGTTCTCTAATCTACTGTTTTTTATAAATATTATAAATAGACTTCAGTTTGTATTACAAGTCTTTGTAAATTGTTAGGTACTTACTAAAATATTACACAATGACATTTGGTCTAACGGACCTTTATAAAACCGAGCCGAAGAGTGGTTACACCCAGTTACTTTATGCAACGATTCAAACGCGCGTTTCAGGAACGCGCGACTATATCGCGACAGTAGCTATATATCACCCACCATAGTCAACTGCATCGATACTTTATCGCGTATATATCGTTGCAAAAAGTCACGTGTGTAACCGCCTTAAGACTGGCACGAATTTACTCAATTAAGGTGCAGCCAGAAAATACTAATAAACACTGTAGCTTTTATGGGACTAGTGTTGTTCGAATGTACATTTTCCATTAAATTTGAATGGCGAAATGTTGAACATTGGTGTATAGCAAAATCAAATAGATATCAACAATTAAGTAAGTAACGTAGATATTTCAATACTATGGAAATGAGGTGAACTGGCGATTAACACTAGCCCCAAGAGGAAATTATATTATCAGAAAGTAACCTTCTACAAAGAAATCGTACTCTTATTCGCAATTAAGTCACTTTCAAGAGCATAACCAAAAATCAACTGTATCATAAATCGTTTAAAGATGAAAATGTGTAAGCAAGGTTATATACATGCTTTTCGAATGTAAACTTTCGTTCGTAATGTTGAAATAATGCTAATAATTACACGGTTCAACTCACGTATTAAATGTCACTACGGGAGACATGTTTCAAACTCTTCGGGAGTTCTTCGTGCGTCATGCGCCGCACGGCGTTCCGACAGGGCGCGGGCAGTGATTCGCAGCGACACCGCCGCGAAAACACTCATCCTGAAGAAGAACTCCCGAAGAGTTCGAAACATGTCGCCCGTAGTGACATTTAATACGTGAGTTGAACCGTGTAATTATTAGCATTTTTACATGCTTTTCAATTTATCGAGATCAACTTTCTGATATGTAAATGCTATTACACCAGTTGCTCGTTCCACGAAGCTATAAGTAACAATTATTCTAAACTGGCAACACAGAGGTGCCTTACCAATAATGAGTAGCCACCTGTGTTGCATGATTAGACTTTAAAAAAAATAGTACTTAGCTACTTGAACCGGACTAAAGGTTAAACTGTTCCAGATACAGTACAAAACTACATACAAAAATAAAATGGTTAAATTGGACTTTGGAAAAATAAAATACTCTAATAAATCTACGTTTTAACTACAAGCAAACTTGAACTAAATACAATGTACTCGTAAAATATTATCAGTGCCGGTACGGCCAACGCACCAATTTACATTTTAACATAATATTCAAATAATAAGTACTAGGAGTTCATTAAGTGACTGTAATAACGCATTTAAAGAGGGTATTCTGACAGTCAAAATAACGGACATAAAGAGCCATTTACATGGTGCAACAAGTCGTATGCAATTTTACAAGCTTTTATTTAGTTTCACCCGTCACTCAAATCTTGCAAGTTTTGACCCACTTCCCGGTGACTGATTGAGCTGAAATTTTGGGTATAAGTATAGTTTGGATGACAATTGAATATTATGGTACCATCGAGCTGATCTGATGATGGAGACAGAAGGTGGCCATGGGAATTCAGTAGTTCCCCGACGTAACCCCGTTGAGTTTGGGCTCGTTAGAATCGTCTCAATGAGTAGTTGATGATGGTATACAGAAAAATAAAATAAAAGCATGCACCAAAAAAAAAAATTGACAGAAACTTGTTCATTACATTGCCGGGTTGCGGGCTGGCGAAATACAATGTATCAAATTTTGATTGGATTCACAGTATTTCGCTAGCCCAATGTAGTAAAACTCGCATGCGAGTTGTTGCACCGTGTAAATGGCGGTTAATATGCAAAACTATAAAAATATTTAGAGTAGGTAAGTATTATTCAATTATGTTCATCCTCTAGTCGCCCACCATACAAAAGAAATTAGTAATAAAAATTCGAAATAGGATATATATGGTTTGTACTGTTTTAAAATCGAACGACACAAAACAAATGCAACTCTAGCAATTTAGAATGATATAAATTCCATTGAATAGCATGGCTTTTGAAAGTGCTTTGGCCGGCTAGAGGTGATACATCTTTTGAAATAATCTATTTTATTGTTAAATATTAACAATAATTAAACCCCAACAAATAAAATTATTTCAATTCTGATTCCAGATTATTCAAGACACCATAAATCTATTGCCTCATGCCGCCTAATGTGCAACAGAAGGTACTGCACACTTGAAATCGTATCTTTTGTTGTATTCAATTCTAGAACAAACGAAATTCAACTCTATTTTCTAAATAACACGATTAAAATTTATCTAACCAAATTTTTGTATAGTGGGCGACACGAGTATAGATAACAGCGTCTTATCAAATAGAATATAATATGAGTTAAAATGTCGACTGTCAATACCCTCACAAACAACCACGCGAACTATGCCGCCATCGAAGATCTTACAGCATTGATATAAGGTGTGTTATTGCTCGACACAGCTGCCGCGGTTGGTGCTGATGTTTTCTACTTGTCGTCCGGCCGCTGCCAGCTCAGTAGTTCGTCTAGAAGATTCTCTAAGTCCTGGTTTCCACCGAGATGGGCCACCTAAAAAAAAAAAAAAAAATTTGAACTGTTTATTTCTTTAGAAAAAATATGTTACATTTCCAGCGATAAGGCATAATCTTATTATTTTAATATATTAAATTGCCTAATCGAATTTTGAATTTTGTACCTGAATGTACAGAAAGTATTTAGTAAAGAACGCAAAACATTAGCGCTCATTTGACTTTGAGTCTTAAAATACAGTGTATAAAGGCATTTATTGTATGAATTCAACTTCTTTGTCGAAAT
This sequence comes from Epinotia ramella, assembly GCA_947578815.1. Lineage (NCBI taxonomy): Eukaryota > Metazoa > Arthropoda > Insecta > Lepidoptera > Tortricidae > Epinotia > Epinotia ramella. The sequence continues at coordinate 24,152,382 of OX388205.1, forward strand.
TTGCAGGTTTTGACTATGTTATTATTATTACTGCAATGAAAAGACGAGCATTATAAAAATAGTTTGTACCAATTAACACGTTCGCAACCAAGAACCCGCCTGGTAGGCACTCGTAATGTTTGCTCAGATGCCGGCTCAGCCCGCTAGGCGAGCAGTAGTATGAACCTACACGCCTAGCGAGTTCTGTCGGTTTCTGGTGTATTGTTCCATTTTTAGTCCGGTTGCGAAAGTGTTAAGTGTATCGATGAATGCACGTTTTATACTATTTTGTAACCCAATTTTTAGGCATTCATCACTAATAAAATCACTAATTGGGATTTTTATAAATTAAGTATAATTTAAGGACCCTTCCATAAAAATCGAAAAGTTGAAATTTCATTGAGGCCCTCATATCGTTCTAATACGTGAAAAAATATTTATTAAGTATAAGAAAAGATTTTATTTTATTATTGAATAAAAAAAATCGGATAATCTCATTACAGTAGCAAAATGTTAAAAACAAAAAAATCGATCGATCGAGCGACAGATTTTTGTGACGTCCACTTTTTGCTGCAAGCCGATTCGACTTCATTAAAAACTGAACGCTATTCGTAAGAGTATAAAGCCGTTAAACACTTTTTGCAATAGCATATTCTGCAAATGAATGTGTAATTTTGTCCACGCGTCCTCCACCGTTTTGCTATTGAGCAAATTCGAATAGTTCGAATTTGGACGTTATTCCTAAAGAGATTAAGCTTTGTAAAATATTTGGCAACGGCAAAAACAAATTGGTATTTTGTTCGCCGCCGCCGTCCGCTGTTCTTGCAAATTCGAATAGTTCGAATTTGGACGTTATTCCTAAAGAGATTAAGCTCTGAAAAATATTTGGCAACGGCAAAAACAAATTAATATTTTGTTCGCCGCCGCCGTCCGCTGTTCTTGCAAATACGAATAGTTCGAATTTGGACGTTATTCCTAAAGAGATAAAGTTTTGGAAAATATTTGGCAATGGCAAAAACAAATTGGTATTTTGTTCGCCGCCGCCGTCCGCTGTTCTTGGCGCCGAACATTCATTCAACATTCATTTTTAGGATGATACCGTAAGATGTCACGTGACCTGATCGAAAAACTGTTACAATGTTATTGAGTTTTCACTTCTGCCGGCACTCCCGGAGTGCAACCCGGTCTTTTTTTTAGTGTTCGTTTTTGTGTTTTTTTACCTTTTTATTGTATTTTATTTTTTCCGTGTTTTAAATAAATAAATATTAATTATAATAAAACGGAGAATTTTACACAAATCGACCTAGTCTCAAACTAAGCAAGGCTTGTACTATGGGTACTAGACGACGATAAACATACTTATATAAAGATATAAATACTTAAACACATAGAAAACATCCATGACTCAGGAACAAATATTCGCGCTCATCACACAAATAAATGCCCTTACCGGGATTCGAACCCAGGAACTCTTGCTTCGTAGGCAGGGTCACTACCAACTATACTTGAAACCATAATTAGATACCAAAAAAATAATCTCAAAATTGCCATTAAAATAAAATAAAATTTTATTAAGATGTCACGAATTAAATTAAATTTTATTTTTATGGCAATTTTGAGGAATCTTATCATGGTTTCAAGTATAGGCTAAAGCGGTAGTCAGTTTTGCGTCCTAAATTATTATAATAAGAATAAGGATCTTATTCTTTGTACCTCCTCTCTAGCCATAGTGTCGAGTTGCGCGAGCGTGTCTCGCGTGTATCGGAAACTGCCGAGCCTTTCTAGCAGGGCGATGCAGTACCGCTTCACCTCGACGTCTCGGGTGCGTTGCCGGAGGATGTCTAGTCCTTGAGTTAAGGAGTGTAAACAATACACGTAAACATACGTCATATAAATTTCCTGAAGTCGAGCCCAATGAAAAATGAATTTAAGACCATTTTAGACCTGCGCTCCATTTAAAGTCAGTTCTACGCGGCACATGCGCGGCACGCGGACTGATGTACCGCCGACTAACCTGAGTTGCGCTTAAGTTAACTGTAGCGACGTGTGTGTGAGTACGCCGAAAGACGTCCACTGCTAGACATAGGCCTCCCCCAAAGAGTGCCACAATGACCGGTCCTGCACCACCCGCATCCAGCGGACTCCCGCGACCTTTACAAGGTCATCGGTCCAATAGGGGTGTAGACTCGAAAATTATTATTACTCCAAAAGAAAGAAGGCAAAAAAATATGCCTAGTGACGAAAATCCCATTCAGATATCTCAAAGAATAACGAAGCTACAACCGTTTTAATATTGCTTGTTAGAGAGAGAAAACCCAAACAGTGTGTGACGTCACGTTACGTGAGGCTGCCGGGGGGCCGCGTCGACGGCGGCGCCGACCACGATGGGCGCGGCACGTCGCCGTCTATTAGTGACGTCACATTCTTCCAGCGACATCGTTTCACATTATGAAGTTGCGTTTTGCGAAAAAGGGACAGAACATCTTCTTAAAACTTTGGACACTTATAATTTCGTGATTTTTTAATCTTTTGCGTTGATTTTTTCTCCATTTGACTACATTTTAATCCGTTTTCGAGAAAATATGACATTATTGATTATTTTATTTAGTGTCTACACCCCTATTGTTGCAGGTCTACCCACACTGCGCTTTCCGGTACAATCAACAACACAGCTAACCGACCATCCGTGCACTTTATGTGCATTGTAATAAGGTTCAATATAAATACAGGATGGTCAGTTAACTGTGTCGGAGTTTGTACGTGATCGAGAGATTTGGTTTGCTGCCTTAAGAGGGAAGTATACCTTTGGAATGCTACGTACTCGTCCATACAAAAAGAGGAAACATTTTTCCACTTCTAAATATTTTCCAATCTCAATTATTTTTTAGTACGCTATTGACACAATGAAAGCCTTTTTTCCTTTTTTCAAAATTTGCAATGAATTAAAATTTATAGGCCCCTAAAAATAAAAAATAAATAAAAATGGCAAAACCTAAACTTAGATATTAATATGCTGAAGCGATCGAGATCAAAATCAAAATGATTTGTTGAGATTTAGTTAGTGGAAAATGTTTTCTCCCGAAATTGAAATTTCATATAAAAAGTACCTATTGTCAGTCGCGAGCTGCTAGCTATACTTCACTCTTAAGGGCCAATGTAGCTTATTATATTAACAACAACGGCTTTAAGCAATAAAGTGTCCCATATTTACTTCAAAGTTCATTGTTTTCGAGATATTTGGCATCAAAGTTGATCAATTTTAGGCCAAAAAACTGGTTTTCTGGCCATAACTTTTGTGTTATTTAGCTACACGTTTTAGAGACGTCATAGACGAACCCAAATATGTAGATTTTGTATATGTTACATTTTTCACGTCAATATATGTAGATTTCGTATATGTTAGATTTTTCACGTCAATAGAGATACGAAATAAGTGTTTTTAGACAATGTTTAAAAAAGTCATACAAAAATAAGTATTAATTTTTTTCAAAATCCGCTAGACAAAAATGGAGATAAAAAATTGAAGAACCGATAACCGTTTGACTTATAATTCTGTCTTTAGTGCAAAAGTAGGAGATATGATTCAAAACTTGTGAAAAATCGATGGAAACCTCGGGTAGCCCCTTAAGGGGCTCCATGCGCTATTTGGCTAGTTTTGACGCGTTTTGAGTTGATATTCCTCCGTAAAAACTATACATATATTTATGGCACAAACCCTTATCGGTTCTTCAATTTTTTACCTACGATATGCACGAGAGTTTTTTTGAAAATAATGCAGTTATATTTTTATGATTTATTCAAACATGGTTCAAAAAAGCTCTATTTTCTAGCTAGCTCTACATATGACTGTCCCTTATTGACGTCTCTAACAATCCACGAGAGATTTTTATTTTAAACTCATTTTCACAAAAGTTACGTCCAAAAAACTGGTTTTTTGGCCTGAAATTGCCAAAGTTTGGTGCCATATATCCCAAAAACTGTGGGTTTTGGAGTAAATATGAAATACTATATCGGTAAAACTCGTTGTTGTTAATACGATAAGCCATAAAAAACACGAAAAAACCGACAGTTACAGGTCATTGGGAGCTAGGAGCCCCTTAAGCTAGACGACATATAAACTGTGAAGATGTTTGCAAAGGATACGGAGCACTTGGTTGTCGCCGTCCTGGTTTCGGATGCCATGGATGATCGGGAAGCTGAACTTGCCCTCCGTGAGGTCTTCGCAGAAACTTTTGTTCTCAGAGTACTGGAACACACAAGGAGTCGTGGTTACACAATTGTCAACGAAGCTTTGTATTTTAAATAATAAATAAATAATAATAAATAAATAAATATTATGGGACAATCTTACACAAATCGACCTAGTCCCATTAAAGCTCATTAAGGCTTGTGTTATGGGTACTAGACGACGATATATACGAGGGCGACACTGAAAGTCTTTAGATGGCCACTTGTAATAAATATAATAAAAAAATAAGTTCAAAATTTGAAAATGGAACTCTTTCTTAATATTTTTGTGTACGAATTCCACTCGATTGTCATTTGTTTTACGATTTGGCGGCAAATTGAAAATTGTGTGTACTACGTGAGCATGAATTTAACGCGAGAAAATTTTCGAGCAATGATTTTTTACGACTTTCGATGTAATTTAAGTCAACAAGAAAGTTATGATAGACTTCGATTGGCCTTTCACGATGAAGCCCCATCTCGTGCTACTATTTACAACTGGTTTAATGAATTTAAACGTGGCCGCACTAATCTCACTGATGATCTGCGTGAGGGCCGGCCTTCTACGGCGACTACTGAAGATAACATCAGTGTTGTGCGGCGTATGATAGAGACTGACAAAAGAGTAACCTATCAGCAGATTCGTACAAGCTTAGCCATTGGTATGAGTCAAGTCCACAAAATCCTCCATGAACATTTAGCGGTGAGGAAGCTTTGTGCCCGGTGGATACCTCATAATTTGACAGAAGCCCAAAAAGTCCGTCGTGTTGATTGGTGCCGTGAAATGGGTCAAAGATTCAACGGAGGTGACTCAAATGCTGTGTTCGACGTAGTTACGGGTGACGAAAGCTGGATTTACTGTTATGATCCTGAAACTAAAAGACAGTCTGCTGAGTGGGTGTTTCCTTCCGAGGAGTTGCCTACTAAAGTGAAGAGAGGTCGAAGTGTGGGAAAAAAGATGGTGGCCTCGTTCTTCGGAAGGACTGGTCATTACGCAACAATTATTTTAGAGGATCAAAAAACAGTTACTGCGAAGTGGTACACTAACAGTTGTTTACCACTTGCCTTGGAAAAAGTTCGAGAAAAACGGCCTCGCAGTAGGATCCTGCTTCACCACGACAACGCCTCATCGCACACCGCCAAGCAAACGATCGACTATTTGGCGACGGCAAACGTGGAATTACTGGGTCACCCACCTTATAGCCCCGACCTTGCACCTTGTGATTTTTATTTATTCCCAAAAATTAAAGAAAAACTTCGAGGAAAACGTTTTATGGACGCCGACGAAGCAGTGGCTGCGTTTCAAAAGGCCGTCGAAGAGACCCCTAAGGACGAGTGGGCAAAGTGCTTTTCTCAGTGGTTCTATCGAATGCAGCGATGTATTGATGTGAAGGGAGGCTATTTTGAAAAGATATAATAAAAGTAATAAGTTGCTTGATTGCTCAGTTTTTGATTTTCTAAGAACTTTCAGTTTGACCCTCGTATAATGGATATAAATACTTAAATACATAGAAAACTTCCATGACTCAGAAACAAATATTCATGCTCATCACACAAATATTTGCTCTTACCGGGATTCGAACCCAGGACCTTCCACTTCGTAGGCAGCGTCACTACCCACTAGGCTAGGATTTTAACTTTCGTAACCGGACTAAAAATAGAAAAATACACCAGAAACCGACAGAACTCGCTAGGCGTGTAGGTTCATACTACTGCCCGCCTAGCGGACTCAGCCGGCATCTGAGCAAACATTACGCTTTGATTTCGAGGCCGGCTATTTGACACCCAGAACTTGCGCCGCGCGTCGCCGTCTTAAACGTGTTTTTGTGTTATGTTTAAAATGAGTTTTGTATATTGTTATGTATGTTAGTCTGTAAGGTATTTGTAAATATGGGCCTTGTTGCCTGACTGAAATAAATAAATAAATTACGAGTACCTACCAGGCGGGTTCTTGGTTGCGAACGTGTTAACACATTCGCTGCCAACTTACTTAAAAAAGCGGCCAAGTGCGTGTCGGACCACGCACAACCAGGGTTCCGTGCCTATTAAAAAGGTCGTATCGTTACTGAAATCTTATGGCACTTACGTCCATTTCTTTAAGGAAGGCAGTTTTTTAGAAATATCTCAAAAACCTTTGAACCGATCTTGTTCAAAACAATTTTCGCTGAGAGAATTTAATAAGCCCTATGAGCATGATTTTTTTCATATTTTTAAAATACACGGTTCAAAAATTAGAGGGGGGGGGGACACAATTTTAGTGACTTTCGAGGAGATTATCTCCGACTCTATTCACTTAATCAAAAAAATTGCTGAGAAACCTTATATTTATTTTGAAAGGCCTATCGATTTATGTGCCACACGTTGCAATGAAAAAAGAAATGTTGACTTTCAGTTTTATGTAGTGCAACCCTAAAAAAATTTTTTTTTGCAATTTAGTTACAAAACTATGTAGCGGTTAACAAAATACACCTATCCTGAAAATTTTATTCAAATACACCTTATAGTTTTCGAGTAAAATGCCTGTGACATACGGACGGACAGACAGACAGACATGACGAATCTATAAGGGTTCCGTTTTTTGCCATTTGGCTACGGAACCCCAATTGCATTCCTTAAAGTGGCTGTAGACGGGTCATTACGAAAAGGTCTCGGTAGGTATTATTCATTTCTTATTGGATTTAAACCTTTGGTTAACTTAGTAGTCTACTTATAGTGCTAGTAAGTTCCGCGAGTCTATGCGACATACGAAATTAATTGAATCTCTCTACGATGGAATGTATATCAGCAGGGTAATTAGGTAATTTTTCGAACGGGCGTTAGCACATATTAGGGAATGTAATCTCGCGAGATTTCAAACCTAAGCGAGATCTCGCGAGACTGGCGTTTTTCACTGTAAACGCATGCGGATGCTAAGAATTCCATTTAATGATTATGAACATGTGAAACAATAATAAAACTCGCATTTAGTGGTTTATAATATCCGTTATTTTTCATTAAATAGATATATATTTGAGAACTATTTTCTGATTATTACCTATTTATTTCGCTCGTTGCTAATATTCCCGAAATACCACATTTTGCAAAATATCGGATTATCAATATATCACACTTTGAGCTAACCCTATTCCCTTTACACCAGGTTAAAAAATCGTAAGATACTCATGGAACTAAATCGTTTTAAGTATGTCCCTATACTGAAAATTTGGTATATTGGTAATGTGATAAATCAACAATGTGGTATTTTGCAAAATCTGTTTTTTCGGGAATGCGGTATATTAGCAACGAGCGATTTATTTAACCACCAGGTTTTAATATAGGTAAGTAAAAGTAATACAGTTTTGATCCAATAATACTAAGTTTTAATTTGTCAGTCAGATGAAACTTATGCCATGCATATGGAAAGTCCAATCTCGCAAACTCGCGAGATATCGTATAAAAATGACTGTCTCGTAAAATATGAACGAGATCTCGCGAGATCGAGATCGCATTCCCTAGCACACATCAACTGTTATTTTTTAGCCCTCAATAAACTAACTAACGCTGCTTCAAAAAGTAACACAATTAGCCAGCATGCTTTTTTTCTCAGTTACGCGATCCTGAAGGTCCTTTGGCAGACCATTAGCTTAGTACATCCATGGTACGATGCATTCTCAGTTATCTAGAAGCGGCAAACCTAATGAATATTAATTGACATTACCATAACATGTTTTATGTTAAAGATCTGTTGTATAAATAGTAGACCTCGTTTTGCGAAAATGACACAAGACAATTGATTTGCATATCGATTAGTCACGTCCAAAATATGAATAAAGTGAAGGATGTTCATATGATTACCTACTAAGGTGAACGACTGAACGTACCTGTGGCCGTCACTGGCCTAAAACATGACACTTTCAGTCTTATGTCAAAACAATAGAGGTAAATAATAGGTGTCAATTATTAGGCCATAAGGTGTCGTGCGTACGTTACCGACTTAAGCGCCGTAGGTTCAGCGAAGTTAAGCGAACAGTGTTTGAAACAATATAATGCGTCTGTTTATAATAATATGGTTTCAAAAAAATACGAATAGTAATCTTGAGGCTTTCCTGCAGCGAGATCAGTGATTCGAAACATGATTTAGCAATTTTCGCTCGATAGAAAAAAACACTTGAAATATTCGTAACAAATTATGCACAAAAGCTAGAAATATTAAATGTTGCTTCTAAAAATCGGCAATATCATGTTTGAGAGAGCTCGGTGATTACTATTTTATTTATTTAAAAGCCAAGAAATTAAAATTAAAAATCATGATATCCGCGCTTCCGAGCACGCACTTCCATCTCGCTCACCCTTATGCTCAGTGAGAGGGAGAGAAGATCATGAATAAAAAAAAAAAAAAAAAAAAAACCGCAGTATACGTGTTCGGGTTTAGGTGAGTTGTGGCCGAGCTAGCTGGCACTGCCATATCACATTTTCCAACACTAAGCGGCTCTGAGTACTGAATACTATTTAGCACCACCCTTATAACGTAGGTACATAATTGCGCAAGACCTATAATAAGATTATTGGTTCACAAGTACCTAAAATTATAATACGCTGTTTTATTTTATTTTATTCCATCATAGTCTCACGCTCTAGTATTTTATGTTAATAATTTACCATGAAAACAGTTTCGTACCGTGTCTTTTTTAATTTTATTATAATGTCGGGGCTTGATCATTCGTTTCGATTCAGATTATACTTCCGTAAGTTGATAGGAATCGATAAAATTAATGAATTTACAACGAAAATAAAACATAATACGAAAAAATATTGAAACAAAACACATAACTAAACTAGCGCGCGCCACCTGGTGAATTCAGTGCGCCCCAACGGGGGGTTTAGTTTAAAGTCGACAACAAAGTCGATTCCATTTTCCATTCACTATTACTATTCGATAAAAATCGCTAAATATGACAAACGATACGTCATCGCCTCATCACTACCAACGTCTACGTGACAACGTCAATAATAGGAAGTAAGATATCACCCACAACCCGCCAAGTCGAGCAAAACAGCGGCACGGCCGTACCATCCTTTTCTCGAAGCAGTTCAGGCTATTTTCGACCCCCCTATAACTTCGTGGTGGATAAAACCAGAAGCCTGAAATTTCAGTACCCAAGCAGGCATTGTATAAACACGGTATATTTCAAATATTATTCAATTTGAACGAGTAGTTTAAGAATTATAACTAGTCAAAGTTTCTTAATTTTGTCACCCACTCACTGACTGACTGACCGGTCATCAAAACTCTAAGGCACTTCGTGCAGACATAGAATCATCAAATTTAGAATAAAATTAGTGTTTAGTGTCATTGATGAAAAGATTATAGGTTCACTCGGAGTCGCTTAGTATTGTGGGTTTAATGCCGGGAAAAATGTGATATGGCAGTGAGAGCTAGCTCGGCCATAACTCACCTCGACCCGTACACACTTACCTAAACGTTTATGGTAACGTCATCAGGGAAAAACTAAAACTGTTTGCAATTTTGGTCCAGTTTTCTACATACACCAAATTTTGTGACTTGGCATTTCACACAATACTACATAGTTTTAGGTATGCAAAAATCCATAAATGCAGTCAAGTTGTGTGATTGCCAAGTTGCAGAATTTTATTTAGCAAGCAAATAAAGATTAATAAGAATGCCTGAGACTTGGCTCTACGAAATATCTCATAACTTTTTACGATGGAAGAGTTTCAAGATTATGTATTTACTTATTTTAGGGATAACAAACAACTATACAAAACATTACAATTAGTGTTACATTTAAGTATTATTTTATGCACAGTCAACAACGTTATCCACAAGTTACTTGTATAAGGTTGAAGATAAGACATGTTCAGTTTTTTTTTGCTAAATAATTCAAATCAATAAGTAATGTATTACACTAAAAAAAAAAGAACGTAAAAAAAATTGGCCTCGTTTTTACATGGAATGTTTTTAGGGTTCCGTAGTCGACTAGGAACCTTTATAGTTTCGCTTTGTCTGTCCGTCCGTCCGCGAATAATCTCAGTAACCGTTAGCACTAGAAAGCTGAAATTTGGTACTAATATGTATATCAATCACGCCGACAGTGGTAAAATAAAAAGCGTTTTTTTATTTTTATTAGGGTACCTCCCCTATACGTAACGTGGGGAGTGTTTTTTTTTTTCATTTCAACCCTAACGAGTGATATATTGTTGGATAGGTATTTAAAAATGAATAGGGGTTTGCTGAAATCATTTTTTGATAATGTTAATATTTTCGGAGATAATCACTCCAGAATTAAAAAATAATGTGCCGCCCCCCCCACTAACTTTTGAACCATAAGTTTTAAAAATATGAAAACAATCTCAAAAGTAGAACTTTATGAAAACTTTCTAGGAAGATTATTTTGAACTTGATAGGTTGAATAGTTAAAAAAAAAAATACAAAATAATTTCTGGACGAAAAACTACGGAACCCTACACTGAGCGTGGCCCGACACGCTCTTGGCCGGTTTTTTATAGAATACTCATGACTCGACTGTACTACCGTTAAGGCCGGCATTGCTTACCTCCTGTAGACATAGATTGCAGTAGTCGTCCCGTATCTGGAAGTAGAGTCCCAAGATGGCGGACAATTTGCTAAAGTCGGACTTGTTCTCGCTGAACAGCTGCATCAGCCGGATTGCCAGCATGAACAGACCGCCGGTTTCTGCAAACACAGAGATACAAATAGTTTTATGGGTATGACGAAAATAACTACGTGCAAAATTACACATTACGATGAAAAATGCCGTTTTAAATCAAATGTTATTGAACATATTAGTATTTTATTATACGACGTCGGTAATGGACGGTTGCAACCACAAGACTAGCATAAGCGTTGCCGACCATTTAAAAACCTATACACTCCGTTCTTGAAAAACCCCATACTGTAGTCCCTCGGGAAAACCGCGGCAGGGAGCTCCTTTCACAGTCGGAGCGTTCGTGGGAGAACATTCTTCTGGAACGGAGCTAGTAGTTTATTTATCTAGCTCCATATTTTAGTCAGCCAATTTAAAATATATATATATTTATATGACCATACTACAAAGTTATTTGTGTTCGTTTTTAGTGTTCCGTACCAAAATTGGTCCAACGGAACACTTATGCGATCACTCGGAGGTTGTCCGTCTGTCACAGCCAGTTTTTCTATATCTACGAAACGATTCCTTTAGTATCAGTATTATGTAATTCAACCTCCTAGCGATGACGCTAGGAGGATGAATTAATACTGATACTGAATGAATACTGATACCCCGGGCTCCTTTAGGGCACAACCGGGAATGTGTGCAAAAATTAACAAATATAGGGGGTCTCAGCGCCGAATACTGCTTTGTTCCGTTCGGTATCCGTTACCCTTGGTCCGTGGGGCCTCAGCGCCCTCAATCTTTTCAAAAATCTTTAAAAAAAGTTAGCTGACACCGCCGGGGACGGCGGGGACCACAGAGCTGCCAGCTTCCTCGCTCAGTATAGCGATACAGCGGGGAAATGCTGCCAGCATCTTCGGCACCATGCCACGGGGAGACCGTAGTCAACAAGGAACCCTCATGGCCGGTTCACATTATTCCAGTCTAGTGATCCAGCGGGCTAATCCAGTCCAGTGCTGGACTGGAGCATATCGTTTACATTACTCCAGTCCAGTGATCCAGCGGGCTAATCCAGTCCAGTGCTGGACTGGAGCATATCGTTTAATGGCCGGTTCACATTATTCAAGTAGCATTCCAGTCCAGCAATCCAATCCAGTGCTGCTGTCTACACTATTCCAGTGGCGCTGGATTGGGTGAGCTGGAATGCAAAGTTGACGGTCTCTCCAGTCACTGGACTGGAATGCTTACTGGAATGGGTACATTCCAGTGCATTCCAGTGTCGGTTCACATTATTCCAGTAGCATTCCAGCACAGGATTGGATTGCTGGACTGGAATGCTACTGGAATAATGTGAACCGGCCATTATAGTTTCGCCATACTGTCCGTCCGTCTGTCTGTCTGTCTTTCTGTCTGTCTGTCCGTCTTCGGCTTAGCTCAGTAACCCTTACAACTAGAAAACCTCCCCTACCTGTAAATTGGTGTTTTTTTTTTTCTCGTTAAACCTATAGTGTATCGTTGGATAGCTTGTTCAAAAATATTATGGGTTTTCTAAAACTATTTTTCAACTCAGTTATGACTTTGCGAGATATTGGGATTTAAAGCCCTAATTTTTGTTCGAGTCATGTGTCCCCCCCCCCCCCCCCCCCCTGCCGGCTAAATGGCTACTACTGGGGATGTGAAAAAAAACGTGGCAGTAGTACATATCATGAATTTAAAAGGAAAACTATCACAGTTAAGTAGACATAACTAGTTAACTGGCAAGAAATGCACTTAATTTCGGGTGCATATTCATTGTCATTGGAATTTGAACCTTTTACCATGGACGGTATAGAGTTGCTTTTTCACGGCTATTAGTTTGCGATCTGCGGTTCGATTAGTTTTAAAGTTGCGTACCTAATTACCTACAAATCGTTTGAAAAAACTTAATGTACCTACTGGCCTCGTTATTTCAATCTTGAATCTTGAAGAAGTTGTTTCATAATATTTACGATTATTTACGAGGGTAAGCTATAATAGAAACCCCAAAAGCCCCTTTTAAGTCCGCATTCTGTGACAGACGGGCAACTACGGAACCCTACTCTGCGCGTGGCCTGACACGCACTTGGCCGCTTTTTTTTATTCGGTGCTGTATATTTCTATTATATCTATATAAATAAATAAATATAAAGGGTAAATCTTACACAAATCGACCTAGTCCCACAGTAAGCTCAGTAAGGCTTGTGTTATGGGTACTAGACGACGATATTATATAATAGATATAAATACTTAAATACGTGACGTTACGTTCGTGATTTTTTTCTATCGAGCGAAATTTGCTTAATCATGTTTCGAAGCACTGATTTCCCTGCAAAAAAACCTCAAGATTACTATTCGTATTTTTTTTAAACCATATTATTATAAACAGACGCATGTATATTGTTTCAAAAACTCTGTTCGCTTAACTTCGCTGAACCTACGGCGCCTTAAGGGAGTACCGACTAGTTTTATTTTGTACGATAACGAAAGATAAAACTGTCATGTTCAATCTGACACAATTTTTTTACTCTAAACCATGAATCGTCAGACATCACATGGCTCATGAGTTACTTAAGGTTTCTCATCTCTGATAAATGCGTTTAAGATATAATTTGCGATGGGAACGCGAAAGGGTTATTATTAGCCGTGACTACGCGAACCAATCTAATATATCTTATGACGGGGTCGGATTTTTCATCGCATGGTGAGATGAAAGAAAACTGTGGAGTCGATATTAAAGCTAAATTTTTATTCATATTCATACTCATACTCATCAATTTTCTTAGTCCCGTAATACTTTTGTCCCTTGTGCAGGTTGACAGATCGAAAATGTTAATCGAAAATTAATCTTACTGAATGTAATTAAAATTATTTGTGTAGTATGATTTGGGAAGTGTAAGCCTTTTGCTTGGTAAAGGGTTACATTTACCCTGTAACTATATCAAATTAGTTAATCTTTTGTTTGGTTCAGACTACTTTGTTGCGGTAAACGTACTAGCAGCAAAAGGCTTACACTTCCCAAATCATACTACACAAATAATTTTAATTACATTCAGTAAGATTAATTTTCGATTAACATTTTCGATCTGTCAACCTGCACAAGGGACAAAAGTATTACGGGACTAAGAAAATTGATGAGTATGAGTATGAATATGAATAAAAATTTAGCTTTAATATCGACTCCACAGTTTTCTTTCATCTCACCATGCGATGAAAAATCCGACCCCTGCTTATGACTAATAATGTTAAAGTAAGCATCTGGGGATTCTGGGGTGACCGATTCCCGAAAACACAATCATGAAGTCATACTTCCGAAAATGAATCTGTTGTTGAAATAAATGTCGAGACCGAAATTAAAGCAACAGTGACACAAGGTTCCAGAAAAAAATAGTTGAGGGATTGTATTGTATTATGGGGTAAGAAAGGATTATGTATTAATATTAAAAAGGTCGGCAACGGGCATATGGCAACACTAGAGTTGCAAGCATCCATGGTGAAGGCTTACCGTCAGTTGGGCCGAACGCTAGTTTACCACTGACGTGCTATTAAAAGTATAACGCACACTGTGTGGTTCAACAGTGATACATTCTAGTCATAACATAGCTGTCACTTCGATTGGTTAATTACCCAGTTTAAGTGTCAAACCGATATGACAGTCACCATCACGACGATAACCGTCGTCACGATCACTGATAAACGCTAAGCATCCCAGGCTCGAAGTCACGAACCATCGAAAATTGTGCAAGTTACCTACTGAAATCAAACCGCATACACAAACAAATACAATGCATTTAAAACCAAGCCAACCAAAACAAATGAAACCCGCTTTCTTTAAGGCGCTGTAGGTTCATGATCTTCTCTCCCTCTCACTGAGCATAAGCGTTAGCGAGATGGAAGTGCGTGCTCGGAAGCGCGGATATCATGATTTTGAATTTTAATTTCTTGGCTTTTAAATAATAAAAAGAGTAACCACTGAGTTCTCTCAAACATGATATTGCCGATATTTAGAAGCAATTTTAATATTTTTAGTGTATTTTAGACCTATGCTCGTGATTTTTTTCTATCGAGCGAAAATTGCTTAATCATGTTTCGAATCACTGATCTCGCTGCAGAAAAGCCTCAAGATTACTATTCGTATTTTTTTGAAACCATATTATTATAAACAGACGCTTTATATTGTTTCAAACACTTAACTTCGCTGAACCTACAGAAATGTTATCTTCATTTCATTGAACCATTTAGTTCTGTTTATAGGAACCTGGTTTCAGGAGGATAGTGTTTGGTTCATCATATCAGCCGGAAGACGTCCACTGTTAGAAATAGGCCTCCCCAAAAAACGGTCCTGCGCCACCCGCATCCAGCGGACTCCCGCGACATTTACCAGGGTCTACCCACGCTGCGCCTTCCGGTACGTGATCGCCACTCGAGAACTAGTATTTGGTTCATCACCTTTGAATTTCTTCGTTGATATATGAAGGATTCATAACGATTTATTTAATCGTATGGCATACATTATTAGACCTTTTAATAAGTTTGTCACTCTTTAGTATGTACCACCCACGGGACACGTGCAGGGTTGTGGTAGGTAGCTCTTGCGGACGCGAGTAACAGTTGTCCCCCCTTTGTCAAGTGAGTAGGCAACTCGACTGTTAGAAGTACTTAAGCCGCCCGAGACGGCCCGGCGGACTCGGCTTAACGGCTACTGTCAGCCGGGATCAACAGCTTAGCGTGCCTTTCCAAAGCACGGAAGCGCTCATTTCATCATTCATGACGATGCCTTCTACTACTTTCAGTTCCGTTCAGACTTACTTTTGACTGTCATCTCTTTATACTCCTCCTCGGAGGGACACTGAAAGTTGTCTCGCCAGTAGATCTCCATACCCTGCCCTCGGTGTAGTTCTAAAAGTTGTTCTGTATACACTGCCGTAGCCTGAAAAAAGGAACTACTATATTGTGGTTGCTAAGTGTAAATACTAAATATAACTAATTAATAGTCAGATTTTAGCTAAACTATTCTAGATTATAAGGAAAGAAAAGAAACAAACTAATAGGTTAAATTAGGAACGTAAATAATTACGAAAGTTCCTAAACGATGCCCATGCATTAAAGCAGCCTGGATGTCTTTCTGAGTTGTAGTAACAGTGGATACCCTAGCTTCAAGGTCTTCTCTAGCGCTATGTCGCTAGGTCTTCTCTAGCGTGTGATCGTGCTGATCATGCCGTCGATGCAATGCGCCATTATCCTGTGCGGAAGCATCTAGTTAACGTTGACATCGTCACCACTGCTGGACATAGGCATCCCTCAGACTGCCACAATTACCGGCTCTGCGCCACACGCGTCCAGCGGACTACCGCGATCTTTACCAGGTCATCAGTCCAGTTTGAGCTGGTCTACCCGCGCGCCTTCAGGTCCGTGTTCACATGTTACATCGTTTGGGAGAGAGGTAGACATCTGGAGCCGCGTGAGCTGTCCTCGGCAAGGACCCGTCTAGATGTCCCTGTGATAACAATGCTTACCATCGGATGTCCCAACTCCAAGGTCTTCTCCAGCGCTATGATCATGACATAATTAGCCGCGTTGATCGTGCTAGCCACGCCGTAGATGGAGTGCGCCACGGGGATCCCGCGACGGAGGATCGAGTTGTCTTGGATGTCGTCTACCCTGAAATCATCATGAGCATTAAATCTCCATCATCGTGAACCTACGCTCCTCTACTACCCAGTGTAGTTGAGATTATAGCTGACCGACTTTTATATTAAACTGTCATTGGCATTTGAATCTTTTACCTTGGACGATAGAGTTGCTTTTTGAACGGATTTTCACAATGCATAGTACGTACATTGGAAAAACTTGCCTATTCAGTCAAAATAGATAAAATGTTGTTTTATTAGTGTCTACGGGTGAAAATCAAAAAAATTGTAAATAGTTAAGGGCCTTAACTATGTACAAGTTTTTTGATATACACCCATACGCTTTTTTTATTGAAGTGAAAACTTCTTTAGCGGCGCTGAGCACTTTTTGGGATGGGGAATAATTGTTAAACACGCGACAGATTTTTGTGACGTCAAATGCGTAGGAGGTCACGTGTCCGTAAGATGGTGACTGATTCGGGACGAGACGGGGGGGAAACGGGGGTTTGACTAGGGGCACATAGCTCTAATTTGTACTTTATTGTTAACAGTATTAGGTCGTAACATATTCTCCGTAAATGCAAATTCCATTTTGTTTTATCAAACTTTTATATTTTGCTGCTAGCCGATTCGACTTCATTCAAAACTGAACGCTATTCGTAAGAGTATAAAGCCGTTAAACACTTTTTGCAATTGCATATTCTGCAAATAAATTTGTAATTTTGTCCACGCGTCCTTTACCGTTTTGCTATTGAGCAAATTCGAATACTTCGAATTTGGACGTTATTCCTAAAGAGATAAAGCTTTGAAAAATAGTTGGCAATGACAAAAACAAATTGGTATTTTATTTCTTCGTATCCATTAATTTTGCTGAGTTAAGTTGAACTATAGCGTACTACTAATAAGTATGTTATTAGATATATTGGCACGCAGGGGGCGAGAGCGGGGGAGGAAGGGATTTTTTTATGCAAAATTAAAATTATTGAAGTTTTGACTTCTGCCGGCACTTCCGGAGTGCAACCCGGTCTTTTTTTATATACAATGACGGTGGCAAACAAGCGTACGGCCAACCTGATGGTAAGCGGACACCGCAGCCTGTAGACGCATACAACTAAAAAGGAGTAACATGGGCGTTGCCGACCCTTGATATGTTTGAGGATTCGCCGTGTGGACAGCTGAAAGAACAAACCCTCTCTCTCAACACAACGCATCCTCGGGAGCTCTGGCGTCGCGTCACCTCCAGGAACACAACACTACTACAGAGCAAGTAGTAATGTTATTATGGCTGTGGTCTTCTGCAAGGCGGAGGTACTGCTCCACATTCGAGCGGGATGACATTTCGCTGTGCCCTACCTCATCGGACACTCAGTTAAATCATTATTTATTTAATCGTATGTCGTGTATGCATAAACGTGATGCATAAAAATGATAAGTCCACATTCAGGATCACGAGCCACGTGATAGCGTCAGGTGTTATCTTATACAGATCTTCTGGACAACGCGAGTATGAGCCATGTCATATATAGTTTCGGTATATTTATTTACGAAACAAGAATGATTAGGTACATAAAAATATCCGCAACGCAGGCTTCGTCAATTGCGTAGTAAACAAACATACCCCTAATAGGCCCTTAACCCATTCAGGGCCCACGACGACACATATGCGTCAGACCGTCGTAGTCGCTTTCCGCTACATACGAGGAAAACCACGGGATCGGCTACGAGCGTAGCGCGTAGCGATTCTGGGCAATGATGGTGTCTGAGTCAAACTCAGTTAAATTGAGTTAAAGTTGCTGATAACGAATGATGACTTGAATTTATTTATTAAAGTGACATTTAGACATCATCTAGAATATTTGATTAGCTAGTAATACAACAGAAAATAACCAGACGCGTGTCACTGTAAGTATATTTCCGTTTGCAGTCACATATACACATACACATATGTGACTGCATCCGGATACATATACTTACACAGCAATAATAAGTTGTAGATGAGCTTAACTGTTGTCAGTGACAATAAATAGATGGCGCTCGGATTTGGAACACAACTACACGTGACCTACATCGCGCTATCGATTTTTTCTAATGTGATTATATAAATTCAACCTTTAGTATTACCAACTAGTGTTAGGTTTTAGAAATTTTAACTTGACATGACGTCCTAGTGCAATATTAGCCAAGCCAAAAGGAAATTGCATCATATCTTTGATTGAATACTAATATAAAGACAGCCGTAGACAATCGGTATTATCACTAGACTTATTTCTTGACGATTGTCAAGAGATCTTTATCCAATAGTTATAGACGGTTACATTTTGCTATGTACTATTGGGTAAAATTGCATATATTTTACGTTTCATACGACTTCAGCAAGATATATCCTATAGTACATTACTGCAGAGGCCGGGAAAATAAGGATTGCCGGCCTAGTAGATGATTACCTATAGACCGAAGAGCGTAGCGAGGCGAAAAATTCATTCGATGAAACGTTTGTCGGTTAAACAAGGGTAAACCACAGGGATACGAGGCTGGCAAGCCTTTTTCCGACCGAGGTATGAATAGTGCTTTTCTCAAACGCGCAATGAAATGAATAAAAACCCCTAGTTTTGTTTGACCGCCCCGTTGTTAGGTCACGAATTGATGAAACAAAAGAAAGTCGCTAAGAAATTCCATTACGGATCTCTCGTCTAGCCGTTTAGCTGAACGTGATACTCCGAAGCATATTATAAATAACACAACGTCAATATTTCATTGCATGTTTGAAAAAAAATTGTTTACAACCTCGTTTCGAAATTACGCACCGGAATATTTCACTATATCATATGAATAAAGACAAAATACAAAACAAATCGTGAGAATTACCGATAATGAAATTACAAGTAAACAGTTCTCGGTACTGATAAACGTTAATTTCCAGTCCCGTCACGTTCACCATTCGTTTTACGACGGCGTTGTGACATCGTAAATGAGTGTGACAAATAATTTATCATAATATAAATACTAAATAGTATTTATATTATGATAACTTAATTAAACATACACATACATATGACGACCGCTTTAGCCTAGTTGGTAGTGACCCTGCCTACGAAGCAAGAGGTCCTGGGTTCGAATCCCGGTAAGGGCATTAATTTGTGTGATGAGCACGAATATTTGTTCCTGAGTCATGGATGTTTTCTATGTTTTTAAGTATTTATTTATCTATATGAGTATGTTTATCGTCGTCTAGTACCCATAGTACAAGCTTTGCTTAGTTTGGGACTAGGTCGATTTGTGTAAGATTGTCCCCTAATATTTATTTATTTATTTATATACTTAATTAACATAATTATTCTGTGATTATACTATCAATGATATTGTTCGTCGGGCAAGTGTACCCTGCGTTTTGGAGCCCCAGGGTTTGAGTCGGACGGATGGGAACCAGGCCAGACGGTCTTACACTGGTTCCTTGGGAGAAAGGGTGTAGCTTCGCGGTGTCGCATCTTGCCCAAACAACGCGGGTGGCTGGCGGTGCTGCAGAAAATGCAGCAAGGCACAAGCACACCAAATATTCCAAACTTGGAACCGGTCTATGACTTCGTCCCCCTTGCTGTCGAAACGGCGGGTCCTTGGTTATAGAAGCGAAACGTTTTATACAGGCTTTAGGGAAACGTTTGCGAGATAGGGGTGGTGACCCAAGATCTGGTGCGTACCTGGTGCAACGTATTTCTTTGACGATCCAACGTGGCAATGCGGCCAGTATTTTTGGGACGTTTGTGCCAGGTACGTATCTCGCAGGATAGGGTTGGATCTAGGTTGTGTTCATGTATATATGTATTATACATAGTTTTAGTTGACGATGCGTGTTGCGGATTGTGTGTTGTAACTATATTTTACTGACGAAACCTCAGGTGGATGCTTTATCTGTGGAATGACGAAACCCACGCTGTGGATCTTGATGGTATGTAGTGGTTCAGTTTTATTATTTTTCGTGGTTTTTTTTCCTAAACAAAATTATTTATATTATTATGTATGTCTTCCCCGCTCACGGGACAATGATGTCCCGGACCTTTGGGAGGCGTGCGTGGAGCTAGGTACCTACAAAGTACCAACTGAGCCAACACGTAGAGGCAATGTAATGAAATGCAAGGAGTATACCGAGCGGATGCTGTGCCTGCCCGTGTCAAGGGACGCACGCAGAGACAGCACCCGCTGGGGTGTACGAGTATAGGGCCTATTGATGGTTGATAGAATCTAAATGCCTAGAGAATAATCGTTTTTCCAAAAAATCCGTGTCAAACTAATTTCTCAAATGATTCTAATTTATACAGGTTTATTCTCGGAAAGGGTAAGTTTCGGAAAACTCATCGGGATTCGAACCAGCGACTTCAAGACGTGTCGGATTCTCGCAACACTCGTCGGATTCTAGCACTACGTTTTACAATACGTGTCAAATGCCATTAAAAAGTGTCATACCCAAACTACCGCAAATGGTCCGGAGTAGCATTTTACCGAAAAACGTTCACCGAATGCATCGTTTCGCCGAATTTTCATTTCATCGGAATAAGTAGTTTTAGCTACTAAGAAACGGTTATCTTTTTAGGAACAGGTTATAAGGTAATTCTCTATAACCCATAAGGATAGGTTTGTTTTATAACAATCCTGAAAAGTTAAACTGTTTCTGATAAAATAAAAATCCTGCGAAACATATTATCGATGAAACGTTTACTTTGTCGGTAGAACAACGGTAAACCCAAATGGTCAAATTGATTAGTCCAACGTTAACTTTCCAATTGACTTCATCAGCTGAACTAGCCGGTGACACCACCAATAAAATAACAATTACACTGGATTAGACGGCGAGCTACGGTAGCCTAGTGGTTCAGGCATGCGGCTGCTAAGCGGCGGTCGTGGGTTGGAGTCCCGGCTCGTACCAATGAGTTTTTCGTAACTTATGTACGGAATATTTACCGTTAGCTTTTCGGTGAAGGAAAACATCGTGAGGAAACCGGTCTAATCCCAATAAGGTCTAGTTTTCCCTCTGGGTTGAAAGGTCAGATGGCAGTCGCTTTGGTAAAACTAGTGCCCATGCCAAATCTTGGGTTTAGGTGTCAATGCGGACCCCGGGCTCCTTTAGGGACACAACCGGGAATAACGCTAGGAGGGTGATGACACTGGATTAGTTTATTACTTCAAAATAAAGAAGGCAAAAAATATGCCCAATTATTTATACTAAACGGGACTTAATCGCGTATAATTAACTTATAAGAAAGAAAGAAAGAAAGAAAGAAAGAAAGAAAAGAAAGAAAATGTTTATTGTCACACAAATATAGATATAAAGGTAAGACAATTAACAAGATTATTTGTGTGACAAAAGGAACGAACTCAGCATGTGCTGTGACAGTGGAAGGCTGTACAGCGCTGGTTTTCAGTTCGTCCCCTTATCACTCATACCACAAAAAACATAAACCACAAAAAAACAAAAATACAACACAATACAATAAAAAAAACAGTCAAAAGAACACTTATCATGTGTAGGGAAACACACTTGTAATTCACTACTGAGTTTAGAAAGTACCTTCTTTTCTGGAATCTTTCTCACGGAAGTTAAATAATAACAATAACAGGACACCAGATTTAAATAGTTATATTTTACCCTTCAGCTTGTAATTGTTCCGATATCAAAAATAGGCTCAATTTGCACTTGAACGTTGGGAGGGACAAGTTAGTTCGTAGAGGCGGTGGTATGTTGTTCCAGATCTTAGATGCCGAGTATTTGCAACATCCATGGTCACGGGACAACTGGGACCCACCAACACATCCGAAACGTCAGGAAACCTCAGTGAGGTAAATAAATAAGTTAATTATACGCGTTTAAGTCCCGTTTAGTATAAATAATGTGTGAGAATCGTGAAAGTTTAAATCAATATAATATAAATTACGCCTAATGACGAAAATCCCATTCAAATATCTCAAAAAAATATGAAGCTACAACCGTTTTAATGTTACTTGTAAAACGCTAGCAGATCGTGATCCGTAGCCGATCCTCGAGCGTGGCAATCGTTTTATATGAAGGTGCGATTTGCGGAAAAGGCACAGACATAAAACTTCTTAAAACTTTGGACATTTATAAATTTGTGATTATTTAACCTTTTTCAAGAAAATACAGGATTATTGACCATTTTATAAACCCCTATTTAAACATACAATTCCGTGAACTTCAAACAGTTGTGCCTACGTAAATGCTCAGCACGTCATCATGCGACGGCCGCGGTATACTCTCGATTTTTCTCGCACTATACCTCTTGTTCTAAGTGTTCTAATAAGAGAGAGACGGATAGTGCGAGAAAAATCGAGAGAGCTCGCGGGCTGTCTCATGATAGTCGCGTGCTGGAATCTTTATGAGGACTGTAGCCTCAAAAAGTTTGTCTTCACCAACCTCTAATCTTCGCTGGATATGGTGCATCTTCATCCGCAGACGGACCAATGTCGGAATTTGAGTAAGATATCGTATCACGTCAATACGAATTATTATTTCGGCATATCGCAGGCAATGCTGCCATAGAAGCCGTGAGTGCACTCCGCCGCTATACTGCAGTATAGCGGCGCTTTTATATCGACCGGGGCCGGAAATCACGGAGTCACCCCCGTGGTACAAGTAGTAAAACAAATCTGTCAAACGTTCGATGTGACGCCCTCACACAGACATGTTGATACAGTAAACTTAAGTGCAAGTCGGGGTTGCGGCGGTACAACAGTCCGTGG
Source organism: Epinotia ramella (assembly GCA_947578815.1). Lineage (NCBI taxonomy): Eukaryota > Metazoa > Arthropoda > Insecta > Lepidoptera > Tortricidae > Epinotia > Epinotia ramella. The sequence goes on from OX388205.1 coordinate 24,175,591, forward strand.
TTTCTAAAGGAGCGCAGTGCAGAAAGTTTAAGCGGCGCTTGTTAAGATACCACTTCAGCTAATATATTTACCGTGGTTTGTTCTATATTTATTTTTTCGACAAGTCAAAAGGCAGATACGAATACGAAATCATACATTAATCTCCAGAGCAGTCATCCACTTAAGCTTTGACGTTTCAATGTGATCAGGTCAGGTCTTCTGAGGGTCCTGCGGTATACCGAGTTGACGGTAATCTTGGATGATATGTTAAATGCTCTTTCCACGGCACCACATTCACAGGCATATCGAAACTCGAAGTTCGTCTACATGTATCCCTGTCACTCGAGTTTGTGAGTGCGATAAAGAAAGAAAGAATTTCGAAGTTCGTGGTTATAACTCAGGCACAACCTATAGGCCGCATGGTACGAAGATTACTGCGCGTGCCGCGGCCGCTACAGGAGACCATCGCGTGTGCTGACTTCTGGCCGAAGGGTGTCGTGTTTCAACAGTTCCGGGGCAATCTGCCGAATCCTACACCGGAGATGACGATGCAACGGGGCCACGCCGTTTCGTCGCCTAAATAGTATTATTTGTTGTTTTTAGTTTCGTGACCCATTGGTTTTACTGTAATGTCACGTAAATGTATTTGTCAATAAATAAATAAATTACTCGCGTCCGCAAGAAGCTCCTGTGATGCCTCGCACGTGTTCTCCACGCGGTGCTAAAGAGTAAGCAACCTTGGCAGCTACACTGCCTTGAAAGTCTCGTAGCCAATTACCAGATACAGCAAATTGCAAATTAGAAATGCTGCTGCATCCATAAAAATTCCATGCGTCATCGACCAAGGCCTTACTATTCTGGAGCGGTTGCGTCAACTGTTCATCAAATGAAAACCAAAAGAGTCTAAATACATAGACATTCAGCTGACAACCAGCTGTTGGTGTTGTAAGACTGTGTTCCCATTGCAGCACGGGTATTCCGAGTGAGTCATGGTTTAATGGAGCGAATCGATTAAACTGATGATAATAAATACTGTACAATGAAGGTCCTTTATTAAACGAAGGGGAACTATTCGTTTAAATTAGAAGCATCTATAGTGTATTCATTTAGGTATGTAACTATTAAGTTAAACATACTAAAACTGAAAACAAGATAGTTTATAGCCTGGATTAAAATATAGGATAGTTTTTATCCCGGGTCCACGCAGACAAAGTCGCGGGCGGAAGCTAGTCTTTAGATAAAGTAAATATAGTGTACGCCTTCGTGGGGCAGTATATGGAAAATATAAACCATTTATATAAAAGCTCTATAAACCTATGACTATGCAAGAAAATATTTTTTTGAATTTTGTATAAAACGGTGCCGTTCTATCCTATGCAAATACGTATATTCACGCTTCCGCAAATTAAATGCTGAGCTTGAAATCTTACATCAGGGTAGCAACCTTTCTTCGTTTGACAACCCTAGCGAAACCAAAGGAGTTCCTGACAATGACAATATATGTTTTTTTTTACATTCTATGCGTAAGTAACTATTAGGTATATTATTATTATTATGCCTACTTTGAGTATCTATAAAAACCAATTGATGTACAATAATATGTTCTATGCCTAGGCATAACCAAGTCTAGACTTGGTACATAGTAAAATAGAGTGTGCAACAAAAGGTACAAATAACTTGAATTGAACTTAATCCTTTTGCAAAGGGAATAAGGTAGCGTTTTTTTTGTTCTATTGAATATTAAATGTTTAAGATTTTTGTACCAAAAGAACAAAATGCCAAAATGTGAACAGGTAAATAAAATAATAAATAATGAATGATATGCTAGTTATTGGACTTTCCTTAAGGTTATATAATATAAAAAGGTAGTAAAAACAATTTGTTTAAATTGTGAAAGTTATGAATATGTAAAAACTCACAGTAAGCTAGAGTTGTGTAGCATCTGCACAATTTCCCCAACAGCCTTGAGCTTCTCATCTGAGATGTTGAGCCAGTTGTTGAACGCACATGTCAGCTTCGTCCGGATCTGCTTCCCCGGTACTTGTAGGATGTACGAGTACGGCATCAGGATTTTCTGTAACATTATTTAAAAAAGACAGGACTGCTTTAGAACATGGTTTGTGTAAGAATAGAGATAAAATGCCAGGATAATTTTTTATCATACTCATTATCTTAGTTGGAAGTCATAGTGTTTTGCTATTGTTAAGGGTAATTACAAAAAATGCTGCTTAGATTCTTCCGTTGTAGGAACCTAATTAATGCTTTTACTGTTTCTAGGGTTCCGTACCCAAAGGGTAAAAACGGGACCCTATTACTAAGACTTCGCTGTCCGTCTGTCACCAGGCTGTATCTGAAGAACCGCGATAGCTAGACAGTTGAAATTTTCACAGATTATGTATTTCTGTTGCCGCTATAACAACAAATACTAAAAACAAAATAAAATAAATATTTAAGGGGGCTCCCATAAAACAAACTTTTTGTTTTTACTGTTTTTATTGATAATGGTACGGAACCCTTCGTGCGCGAGTCCGACTCGCACTTGGCCGGTTTTTTTAATTATGTACTTAGAGGAATAGAGATAACATTTTCTGCTCAAATTAATTTGTAAACTTCAAAAATAAAAATTACATTGTAATTAAAATAAAGAAATGATACTTAAAGAAAAAACAGCATGACACTATAAATTTACAATTAGTATCAGGTAAATAAATATGTCAATATTAGGCTGTAAATAAATAAAATGTACCTATTCAGTTTTTACAAAATATTAAATGCTGATGTGTGTTACATCCTTATGAGAGTGAACTATACATTATTATTCAAAGGGCCACAACAATCAGCTAGAAGACCCATTTATCTCGATAATATTGTAATGCTTATTCAAATGCAGATTTGTTCCCTTATCATCACATCGACAGTCTCGTGCGAGTGTCGCTCACAGCGCCGGAACGCTCAATGCGACACATTGCGGCAAAATCGACACTGTTTTCAGTATTCAATGATAATAATAACATCCCAACGACAAGCCTGCACATCAATAAACTGCTAATAATACTATACACAGTCAATAATTCCAAAATTTATAGTAAAACAAAGGCGGCAAATTGAAAATTAACCAACTAAATTACAAGCTAAAAATATGTTATGTACCTCATCATGGCCTTTGTCGCCGCTCTTAGTGAATGCTTGAGACATTTCTGCTATCTTTGTTAATAATTAAAGTATTTTAATAACACGAATGATTTAATAAATCGATTTTTTACCGGACTGTGGTGTAGCCCACTCCGCCCAGTCAAGCCAAAGTGAAGTGATTAGTGAAGTCATGCTATGGAAACTTAGAACTTATTGCAAATCTTTGAAAACGGTGCTGCCACCTACTCGGTAACCCCTCAGGTAGCTGTAGCTTTAGCGAACCTGCGAACTAAAATATCAGTGTTGTTACATTCAAATATTTTATTTGATGTAGGGAGATGGATACGTTCTACGTAAATGAATATGAGGAGAATAGCATTTCCTATAATGGTAACACAACATTGTGTCTACGTGACGTGACATAAGTCTATTGAGTCTATTCCGTTGTGCGTGACAGAACCGAAAACGGCTCTAAAAACTGTAACGGATTAATTATAAGTATTATAACGGTGGATGGTTTTTTAAACTGCTTGAAATTAATTATAGTAGATACCTACCCCTGCGAGTAAACCCTCACGCTTCGTGACGGATTAATTATAATGGTGGATGGTTTTATACCAGTCCACACTTTGTAAGTGTGTAAGTACTTCTGCTTCAAATTCCTTGTAGTAGGTACCCTTGCGAGTAAACTCGCCGCGCATACTCGTAGCTGAGGTGCATGCTGGTGACCGGCGCGGCGCGTAGCGCGGCCCGTTTCACCATTATTCGAAACCCCTCACCTGTCATGCCTGACAAAACTAGACCGCTTCCAAACAACAGCTCAGTAGATACAATAAATGTAAATGCAAGTCGGGGTACTAGTCAGCGGACTCGGCTGTAGGGGAGATAGGGGAGCATTGGGCACTTTTTTACTTAGGTAAGCTTTAATAAAAATGCAATTTTTTAACAAAATCAACTTTTTACTCCTTATATTAGTAGCACATATATTTGGCTTCAATTATAACGAAGAACACTTATACAATTATAATCAGTCTCAAAATTGCAAGAGATTTTCTGAATACTGTCAAAAGTGCCCAAACCTCCCAATGGTCGGGAGGTTTGGACACCTCAATGGGAGGTTTGGGCACTGTATTAAATAGGCCACTTAATGGTAAATTACTTGAATATTAAATAATATAATCATATAAACTTGCAATAAAATCAACAAACAATCAACTTTTTTAAACTATAAGTACTCAAAACAAAAAAATACTAAAGATTTAGTACTCAATACTCAGTATTCTTACTTCAGTAATAAAAATTATCTAAGATTCGGTATAACCCAGATGGGCTTATCAAAAGTATACTTAGAGCTGCCACGCTTGACCCATATCTTTGGGTTTGGCAATTTGGTTTTGATGTCTTTCAATGGGACACTTGATATATCTTCAATCTCTGGATACATAAATGTATTACGTATCTTACTCATACGCATAAATTTAATAGTTGCCATCGAGTGACGAACTTCTTCAAATTGAATATTTACACGCAATTTAAACCCGTCGAAATAATTTTCTTTTAACAGAACTTACTTTTTACAGCGATTGCCGAAACAAAAAATAGTGGCGGGAGCATTGGGCATGCCCAAACCTCCCTTTAAAATTAGTGCTCAATGCTCCCCACCCCTTCATTTCACAAATAAATTCAAATATGTTTTTTGTAGTCTAATGTTTTACCTTAATTTATACGTTAATATTAGCTTTCGTAAACACATAACTAGATGACAATACAGAAACTTACGGCTTTACGCAGATCACGTTGTTATTTCCTTCGAAATCACATCAAAATATTTACTTTTGCACGCACGAAACGGTCGACACCATGTGACACTGACAAATAATCAAAATGGCAGATGACATTAGCCTGAGCGGTGTTGGCAGTTAGTAAGCTAAACTACCACAGTATACAAACTTAAGTAACTTTCATACGACCCGACTTACAAGGTGGTGCCCGAACCTCCCGACTGCCCAATGCTCCCCTATCTCCCCTACACATCTGCCGCGCATCAGGTGCCTGGATCTGATGGCTGAGAGCAAGTGCGACTGAGACGGAGATACACGAACGATGTTCGTTTTCGTTTCGCGGTAAGCCCTCTGGGCTGTTATTCGGAACGCGCTAATGCGCCTCATCTCACCCCACATGCCTAACGAAACGAGACCTCTACCAACGCTTAGTTACTACAAATCGCGGAATCAACATATATTTGTGGGTGAACGGTGAGGTGAAGACACGTTACAGAATAGCGGGACTGGTTTCAAATGGAGCGCAGCTGCGCAGGTGTAAAAAGGTATCAAGACTAGTTGAGACACGGCATAAATAATAGTCGTGCCGTAGCAGCGCTAACATACCAGCCGTGGACGGTTGGCCATATACTTGTAGCGGCGCGACGAAATCAGTGTGAACCGCCCCTGGTTAAGATACTGCGTTAGCTAATAAGTATATTTTCTCAAACATGCAATGAAATATTGACGTTACGTTCCTTATCCGTCAGTTCCGGCAAACAAATAGGGTATTGTTTTGATTGGCAAAACATGTTAGATGCTTAAAAACATCGAAAACACGGCGCAGCGGACCCGGCTTAACAATCAGTCCACATGTGCATGCAATTTCTCAGTACAACTCGTTTGACAGTTGGATCAGCAGCGCAACATGCCTCCAGACGATAGCAATTAGTCAGCTTCTGATAAATTGGGGCTGACACAACTATACATACCTCAGCGAGAAATGGGGTTGCCGTTACCGGTAGCGTACGTAAAGACGGCCGAGCGTAGCGAGGCCGGATAGTTATGGGGCTTAGGTACATCCCAGCCTTTGTAGTAATGTACTATTACTGTGTTATAGGCCAGACAGTTTGGACCAGTACCCTAAGTATGTGACTAACTTGAACATTCAATCATGTCTCAGAACTCTAAGAAATCTTGTTGTGTGCCCGGATGTGTAACAACTTCAGAAGATGGTAATTTTACAAATTTCTAATTTAGCCGTTGTTTGTATTTGTGTGCTACTTGGCTCCTGGCCGAGTAGCATGATACGTTTTTTTGTTATGTTTTACGTGACGTTTCAGTACATTTAGGCCGTAAAACGTAACGATAAAACCTATCTGGTCTGGCATCAACAAAAGAAGCCAGAAGGGGAATTGTACAAACGATAACACTGTTAACTGACCATCCTGTGTTTATATAGAACCTTATTACAATGTACTTAAATGTGCACCGCATGGTCAGTCAGCTGTGTTGTCGATAGTACCAGACGAAACGAAATATCAACTATTTATGACTGTTCCATGTTAAATCGTAGGTATGTAGGTACTTAGGAGCTGCCTACATCATTTTAAAGTCCGAGTTTAAGTATACCATTTTAAACCATATCTCTCTCAAAGGCACTAGGTTTACGAAATCGTCTGCCATCTGGACTTCCGACCCTAAAGGAAAACTAACTAGTATTTGTTTGGGTTAGACCGGTTTCCTCACAATGTTTTTCTTGATGTAAAAGCTGCCTACTTACTGTTAAAATCATCATCATCCTCTTAGCGTTTTCCCGCTTGTGCCCTAAGAAGCCCGGGGTCCGCTTATGGTACAAAATATCAAGATTTTGCGTAGCCAAACTAGACTGTATTGGGATTAGACCGGTTCCTCACGATGTTTTCCTTCACCGACATAGCCACTGTTGAATATCAAATGATCGTACTTAATTTTTTGGATAAAACCCCATGATGGTTCGAACCCACGACCTCTAAACGTCGACCTCGAATATCGCGCGCCTTACCTACCGCCTGGCTACAGAGTGGCTCTCATGCACTCTCTGTTTACTGAAACCGTGATTTTTCCCTTAAGTACCTACTGTACTGTCACCAATCTAATGCCCATTGTAATTGCGAAAATAACTCTGTCTGTCTTATAACCTTTTCTAGGTTATATCGCTGGACCGATTGAGATGAAATTTGGTATGGAGATAGTTTTAATTCTGATGGGAAAGGACGTAGTAGTAGGATACTTTATATTCCAGAAGTTAAATGGGTATCGGGGCACGTTTTCACGCTTAAACCGGATTGAGATGAAATTTATAAGTTAATAGTTAGTATAAGATTTAAGAATTTTTATCCCGGAAATCATCCCCTAAGGGTAGTAGTAGATAGGATAATGGTGTGAAATTTTGTATGGAACTACGATATGATATTAAGCGAGTTCCACGCGGACGGTGTCGAGATGAAAAGCTAAGTAATAAGCTACAAATTATGCTCCTGGTTAGTTCATGTTTTGCAAAATCACCTTGCCGCTGATCTTAACCATCTAATCCGATATCTTATTAAGAGTACCTAGGTAAGTATTGGGTATATTATAAATGTGCTTTTTTTGTTTAATTTATAGGTGTACCTCTACATCGATTTCCAGACCCAGAAAAAAATGCAGACAAACTCAAATCGTGGATTTCCAACGTTGGTGGAGAATTATCAACTTTGGATACGGTTTACATTTTTAACAATAGACGTGTTTGTAGAAAACATTTTGAGGATTGCCACAAATATCCCAAAAACAGACTGTGCAAACTAGCTGTACCTGTTATGAACATACCCGGTAAATTGTTTATGCAAGTAAGCATTATCACTCATTACGGGTTCATCATCATCATATCAGCCGAAACACCACTGCTGGACGGTATTCCTTCGTTTGCCCGAATTTCATTTGCCATCATAGGTATTCACAGGCCATAATTTTGTTTACCATAATTTCACGTGCCATAACTGTTATTCACCATAATATTCATAAGACAGGATTGTTATTTTCCAATCATATCATATGCCATAAAATAATTTGCCAGAAACTTTATAATCCATAATATTCATATGCAATAAAATCATTTGCCATACATTGGCTTTTGAAGCCATACTATATGTCAAATAACAAATTACTGTGTGAAATGGGTGATATTATGAAAAATAGCGGCCAAAACCCGAATCAGCGCACCCCACTTCCACGTGGTCTTATCTGTCCTACCCCCTAGAGTGTATAATAAAAGCCCGCGGAGACAGAAGCTCGCGAAGGAGGGCCTGAGTTGAACGGCGACCTCCCGAGCGGAGCGTAGGCCGAGTGCGCACGTGAAACGAAGGGCCGACGACGACGATGTACCTAGCATTGGTAGCAGCTAGTGTTCCAATCGGTTGAAGTATAGGAAAGGGGGGCCGATTTTTGGAGTTTATTTTCCCATCGTAAAAATAAGCATGTTTTATTCTTTAAACTTTTTCTCTCAGATCGATATTTACCGAGATATTTGGGTACAAAGGAAAGTCCGACTCGGATGGTGGATAGGTTAGTCTTCGTGGTTATGTTTTTTTAATAAAAGAGCGGAATAAATCTTCTCTTGAGAAAAGTTTTTCAAGTTATAGATGCTTATTTTGACGTGTTCTGTACGTAACAATCATTCAAAATAGGTGTTATATAATGACATATAAGCGTCACAACCGAACATTCGTAACATTTGAACGGCTCGCAGAAATGTAGTTTCTTATGGCAAATGAATATTCTGTCAAGTAAAATTAATGCATATAAAATTATGGCACATAAAGTTTATGGCATATGAATGATTCGGGCATACAACATTATGGAAAGTAATAATATGTGAAATGAATATCATGGAAAATGAAACGTAATAATATGTCTAATGAGGCGCATAGTGAGCGACCACTGACCACGTTCCAGTGCCATATGCCATCGTCTATGATTTTGGTTTGTGGGTGGGGGGCAACGCTTTCGGTGCAACTAAAATTAAAGGTCGCGCATCATAGCAAAGTCCATATTTTTTAGGTTGCAGACGTTTGCCACTCTCTTGGTCGTAAAATTAATGCGCGTGCTTGCATTCGATCCTGTGCACCTTTTCACATAAATGTGCGTCCCTTCTTGTGGATGAGTGCGCCATGCCAGCTAGAACTTGGCTTTCTGGGCACGCACTGCTGTGTTGTGACGCGAAGGCTTTAAGGCAGCTGGCGATATCACTATCATAAGAGATATTTTTATAAAGTAGGTCATCATTCTCCTAGCGTTGTTCCCGGTTATGCCCCTAAAGGAGCTCGGGGTCCGCTTTGACACCTAATCCCGAGATTTGGCATAGGCGCTAGTTTTACGAAAGCGACTGCCATCTGAACTTCCAACCCAGAGGGAAAACTAGACCTTATTGGGATTAGATCGGTTTCCTTACGATGTTTTCCTTCACCGAAAAGCTAACGGTAAATATTCCGTACATAGGTAAGTTCCGAAAAACTCATTGGTACTAGCCGGGATTCGAACCCACGACCGCCGCTTGACAGCCGCATGCCTGAACCACTAGGCTACCGTAGCTATTTATTTTTATAAAGTAGGTAAATCAACTTAATTAAGTACTGAATTAAATATTATATATTATTTATATTTTCAGGTTTGAGACAATTTGATGCAGTGACTCGATATGTTCAAGCAGATACTCCTTCAATGTCAGCTGAGCACACTATAGGTATTGAACCCAAGCACGTTTTTTGCGATAGGTTCAGTCACGTCTACAAACATGAATGGGTACGTTTACGAACGTATTTCAGTGGAATAAAGCTGAAAAATGTATAGAAAGATAGGTACATATTTTTCGAGCTGACCGTATAGGTACTTTAAATTTAATTCATTAATTGCATAAATTACTTTTATCAAACTTTTATCAGAAATGCAAGTAAGTAGGTAAAGAATTGAAATTATTATCTACTAGGTACCAAGAGTCTGTCTGTTTTTATGCACATACCTTTAAATAAATGAAGTATCTTAAGAGTGGCTGAAAATCAATCTTCTTAGTTAACGGAATCGAAAGATACGACCGTTTATTTTGCGGTTAATATGGTTACACACTTTTTAACTCTTAATATAGGTACTTTTATAATATTATATGTAACTAATACCTGCTACTTTATATGGGTCGATGAAGACCTAACATATATTCTTTAAAGTACGTGGAGGTGTACTAAGAAAGGATTTTTCGAAATGTAACCCTGAATGGGGTGAAATTGGTGTCGAACCGTTATATGGAAATCGTTCATTTGGAAAGTGAATAGATAGACTTGAATCTTTGTAGGAATGTTTCTTCATCAGCATCATACAAGCCGAAAGAAGTCCACTGCAGGACATAGTCATAGGAAGGTTTCTTACTAAAAATCAATACAAATTATTTAGCGTTGTTGTTATTAAAATTCATCCCCTAAGGGGGTTAACAAAGAGTTGAAAGTTTGTATGGGAATCATGTCGTTTTAAAAGTTAGCCATTTAAAACTTCGGTCACAAGCTCTTAATGTACCTACAGTCAAAAACATTGATAACGGTTTTTTTTCTAATTCATCCCTTGAAGGGGTTAATATAGGGGTTGTAACTTCACATAAGTAATTTGTGATTTTTAATGATAAACTGTGGCTAGAAACATGAAAGCAGGACAGCAGGTTTCTTTTATAATATGTATGTAGATCTGTACAGTTTTTTTTTTTTTTACTTGTTTTATAAATTTAGGAAATAAGCCTATAGAAATGTCCGGGCCACAAATTTGACTTGAAATTCCTGGAGATATTTTGGTATTATCATGAACATATACTAGCTTTTTTTTATTCCAGAGGACAGATTCTCATTTATCATGATAGTAAATTTAATAAAAAAATAATACATACATACATACATTCACGCTGTTATTCCCAAAATGGGTAGGCACTAGGCAGAGCACATGAAACTTATGTTCCAGCGCCACTTTTAGCATAAATGTGGGTATAAAAGATTGACAAAATGTAATATTGCAATGATAGGTTGGTAGCCCATCGCCCTCAACACACTTCAACCCTGCTCCCTTAGTTGATTTTTACGACACCCACGGGAAGAAAGAGGGTGGAGAAATTCTAACCCCACACCACACGGGCATAAAAATAATAGGAAAAAAAAAATTACGATACTTAACGGGTTTTGACGAAGGGTTATTCATAGGGGAAGGAAGTAGTAAGTAGGCCGTTGCCGGCGTAACAATTAAAAATTGCAAAATTACACTTACTACGCGGGCGAAGCCGCGGGCAAAAGCTAGTTCACCTATAAATATTTCCGGCGTGCGAATTTAGCTCCTATCCCACGACGGCTGGAGATCTCCGACGATGGTGATGCCGCAAAAAGATCTTGAAGACGTTTCATTGCCGGCGCGGCGTCTTCAGTTATAAAACTTTTCGGAACGACTAATGTTTCTTGATGCCAATCTTATGTCCTTCCTGTGTGCACGTCAATCTTCTCTTTATACTTGCCTACAATCCCTAAGGGCCTGTATTCACTTTGATTAGTGCGAGTTCATACGTTTGCTGCGAGTGCGAGTAGCTTTTGTATGGACTCGCACTAATCACTAATGAAAGTGAATACAGACCCTAAGTGTAAGGCCTGAGGCTAAGACTTCGCGGATGTGGGGATCTTTGGTACCTATGTAAAAAGCAGCGTTCTATATTTTGGCAGGTTATTCATCTGTTCCGGCGCTGCAGGAAGAGGAGCCACTTCACCTTTGCGTAAGAAAGCGCATGCACCCGTGCTCACCTCGCTACGCTCGGCCGTCTATATCTACTTGGCCTGCAACCCTTCGTTTCCCGGCCTCTATAGTAATGTACTATTACTTTTGTTGACATTGTTAACATCAATTGGTAGTGCGACACTGGCGAACAAGTGCATATCCTGCACGGTTATCTCGCGGCGAGATAGACTCCCCCTAATTAGAACACTTGGAAAGAAATGGGTAGGCTATCTCGCCGCGAGAAAGCTCGTGTGTCGTCTTGAGATAACTGTGCCATCCTTAAGAAACCTTATAGTTATAATGTTGCCAATGATGATAAACATCGTAAATAATGTGAGACAATTCATGTAAATTGAAGATTTATCAATATTTTGATCATTAATGTGTGATGCAATTCATTATTTGCCTTGCAAACTATATTAAATGTACTGATAACAAAACCAAATAATTGTATCATAAACTTGCAAGAGCCCATGTTCACACCAATCCGTAACTGTCAGTGTCGGATCCAGCGGCGCTACCACGAACTTCGGGTATTTCCATCTCTATCGCACTCCCTTAATCGAGTGACAGGGATGCATGTATTACGAACTTCGACTTTCGAAATTCGTGGTAGCGCCGCAGTTTGAGTAACGATATCGGGGGGCAAGTAAATAAATGTATGAAAAACATGCTTACTGTTAACCTACACCGCCCAGTCAGATATCGAAGCATGCTCCATAAAAACTTCGCGTCGTTGTCGGATCCGACACTGACAGTTACGGATTGGTGTGAAAAAGCGCTACAGATGACGAGATTAGGAGAAGCTACACTAGCCTAATTGGCAGGACAGTCTATCAAGGTTACAGAAAATCTAGTATGAAGTGATCTTGATTTCGCTGTCCGTTGGTAGTCCGCTAATTTCGTACATGTAGCGGCTCTTAATAGGAGTATATACTACAATACGCCGCCTGCCGCGTGATACGACCCGTGTGGATAAGTGCCGGAAGCACGGTGGCCGGCCAAACCAAGCCCACTCCTTGCTTGCTTGGCCGTCCACCGATTTCGCTCGTTTGGCGTTCTCCTATTGATAAGTTGACGCCGCTATAAGAGAGAGAGATAGGTATTAGATTATTATATATAATCTATTGTAAAGCGTGCGTGAGCTCCACAAGGAGATTAGCAAGCCGTTGAGGGACGTAACGGGTGAGGGTGACCCTCGCGCAGGCAGCTTTCTCGCTCATTCCGCGCGGGAATGCTGCCTGTGTGATGGGCACCCTGCCTAAAGGGCAAAGTTTTGATACATTTTTCTAATTGTATATTCCTAATTTCCATTTAAGTAGGTAGCTTTACATATATGTGATGTGGATGTACTTTTTATATAAAAACATACGCTATTGTACCTATGTTGTAGTTATACAGTATATACCTACATGTCTTATAGTAAATTGAAAGTTTTCACAATTTAATGTTGTAAAATTTTAATTTTCGAGTGTTCTTCGGCGATCGCTCGAGAGAAGAATTTAGAAAGAGATACCAAATATGCAATCCATTCACTTTAAGACGGTAGTAGTAACACTAGAAAAACTGATAGGTGTATATTTAAAACTGTTGGCCAGGAGATTCTAAGCAAGTATGTGATAATAATGTGCACTATTGCTATAAGAGCAAATATTACAATTGATGACAGCCTACAGTAATTAAATCACAGGCTAATAAAACCTTAAGCACTAAGAATATAGACCAGGGTAGGACCTTGTAGAAGCTTTTCGCATATTGTGCGAAAACTGCGTACCTATTCTATGAAAATATGATGTACCTAGGTTGCGCAACATTAATGACACTGGTCAGAATCACACTGGCGCGGCCTGCGGTGGCGGTCAATAGTAATCTTGACATTAAGTGTGTAAAGCTAGTAAATTCTGGACAAGTCTAGTAGGTACACAACATTGTCAGGAAAATCTTCATAGAGAAAAACTCATTGACATGTTTGATGTTCCCTAAATTTCCTAGCAGGGGAGGGGCTTGATTGTGAAGCAAGGGAGAATTTGTAATCTGCTTTGATTTATATAAGATGGCATGACTTATTCCAATTCTAAATTTGTTACCTTGTCCATAATTTATTAAGTAGGTATACAGGAAAGAGCACCTATAGTGTCCCCAGACACACTACGGGAGGCAGTTAGCAACACCAAGGCACTCGCTAACTTTTTAGAGGAGCTGGAGGAGGCAGACAAGGTTACAATCGACAAGCGCTAACGCTAACGCTACTAATAAAATAAATGGGAATGACAGATATTAACGAAAAGTGTTTCGTCGAAATCTGTCATTCCCATACATTTTATTCGTTAGCGTTAGCGTTAGCGCTTGTCGATTGTAACCTTGTCTACGGCCCCTGGGGTGGTTAAAGTACACCCCGTCTTTTTCACGCAAAACATATATATAAATGAGCAATATTTGTATACCTATATATTTGTAATCACGTTCTCGTAAACGGGAACGGGAAAATATGAGGCTTTACATGGCCGAAAAATCGATCAACGGGGTCTCATGTGTGTGAAAAATCGTTTTCACCGTATTTTCACCAGAACTGAGCTCGGCCGCCCAACGACTCATCACAAAGTACCTGCATAGTCTTCACTCTTCACACATAATGCGAGTTTCTTACGAATGAGTTTTCTCTTGATAAATTAAATTAATGAATAGAAAATGTAAAACTAAGTTACCTATAATACCTAGAACATGTGACTTGTCTTGTAACATGTGCAATGAATAACATTTATCCCATCCTATCCCTATAGGTACTATTAAACGAGCAATATTGTATTCACGTCCTCGGAAAGGGCTCTAACGATTTACAGGGGCAAGAAATCGATCCAGCTGGGCCTCCCGTCTGGGAAAAATCCTTTTATCCATTTTCTCTCTATTTTCACCCGAGTAGAGCTCGGTCGGCCAGGGACTTATAATTATAACAATTAATAATGTTAAGACTGAATTGAATAATTATAAAAAGTACCTATAATGAATTATGATAGGTACTGGTGAAAATATTTAATTTAATATATAATACTAAATGACTAGAGGGAAAAATTGTACATATGCTTCATATTAATAATATGCTCCTTTCTGTGCATGAAGTTAATAATGTGTTATTAATAACTTAAATAAATCTGTGTATCCCTCACTTTTATGTTTCATTTCACAACAGTTATTACAAACATTGAATATACTGATTAATAAAATACGACCGAATTGAGAAGTTCCTTCTTTTTTTTTATCGTTTGAAAAGTTTTATAGGCCACAGCACAGATGGCGCTTGTACGGAAGCATAAAATGCCTTCTCAATTTGGCTGAGTTGCCTGTCTATCTCAGTATGTATATTGTAGTCTTTGAGTGAAGTGACAGAGACCAGAGCCAGACAGACCGTGAGCAGCTGTAATGTGACAGTTGACAGGTCAACTCGAGGTACGATCGAAAACCTGTAATTTATTTCAGTCTTAGGTCTCCCATTAGTCCTTGACATTCACGACGGTATTCTCTTTACTTCGCTTGTTTACGCTAATAATATATTATATTAGCTCATCATCAATATTTTAAAATGTAAATCATAAACATAATACTTCAGTAGAGACGATGCCCATAGAAATTAGGGGAAACGAAGCCCTTACTTAATTACGCTCACATAGTGATCTATCATTATGGCGTATTTTCCTAAGGAGTTGGCAGCATTGGCTGTAAGACTGTCAAAACAGAGTACTTTTCTATATAAATAATCTGTCAAGGACAAATATTGAACTGAAATTGACGTGCCTGTTGATTGATTTTATTTTCCAACTTTTCCTGTGTTTTTACCGAAAATTATACGTACATCAAGATTGGGAATTTAATTGAACATAATATTCTTTATAACCAAACTAAATAATATAAAGTCAGTCAGTTAAAGTATGGCTACGAATAAATACACAGTCATTGATTTGTGATTATGTCTGCGCGTAATTATTTATCGGCTCGTGAAAAGAATATCAACAAATATATTGATTCCTTACCGCACATAAATTCACAGAAGTATAATTATCGCTCCGAACTGCCCGCTTTATCGGCCAGTAAGAACAATAATGTGAATCGTAATTTAAACTATTCGTTTGAAGTGCCTTACCGTTTGGGTAGTGCAGAGAGACCCACCACTCCATTTTCAGACTTCTTTTCGGATAGTGAAACAGGTAAAATAACACTACATATTTGGCCTAGCTAAATCTATTTCCTATAATTATTAATGTTGTTAGATTGGTTTTACAACATGTTTGTATGTGTATGGTTCACTCTCAGTCCAAACTTTTATACTATGACTGAATAATAAAGTATTTTTTTTTTAATTTTGGAGCATTAAAATAATACTACATAATTATCAAACCAGCTCACAAAGTTCCACGAGAATCACTTCAGAAATGCGTCCTGTAGAGGAAAACTGCTGGACAGCTGAACAGCCGGACAGCGGTACAGCATAACATCCAGACATACACATGAATTTTGGCACAAGCTAAAATGGAGAAATTTGTTTGCTTTGCTCACTTGTTCAATTAAACATTTTGTTAAGTAATACAATCAATACCGTACTGTTAAAAAATTTAAAAAAGTTATCTTTAGTTTAAGTTGCTTTTCAGGTACTCCAGATTTCCACAGTGAGGAAAGTGACAGCAGTGTAGGATCAGAATTACAGAGAAGCACAGCTGAAGCAACAAAGACTTTGGCAGAAGAGTGGAAGAGAATAGAGAGGACTCTCTACGATGAAGAGGGAGAGAAAAGCACCCGGCCGCAGATCATAGAAGAGTGCAAGCAGTGGAGACAGTTACATCCGCAGCTTAGGTATGTGCATAAATAAATATTTGGAGATGATATTACATAAATCCACCTATTCTCAAACTAAACAAAGCTACTATATTAGGCGAAATACTTATAAATACTTGGAAAACATCCAAAGACTTGGGAATGAATATTCATTCTCAATCACACAAATAAATGCCCTTACACAGTATTTCAACCAACTGAGCTAAAGTGGTTATCAATCATCATTATCATCAGGCCCTGAAAGTTATTATAATCATGTAAGTACTTATGTCCTTATAACAGTATGCTCTAAATATGGCCCAATTAATAAAATTTTAGTTTTTTTCTATGTCATGTTGTAGCATACAAGCTTACGGCCCAAATATGCAAATGATGTGTACAATATTAATTCGTATATTCCCATATATGTTACTTCTGACGGCTTAGTGCTCACTGCTCTAATTAATAATGAAACTTTGTCTTCAAGTTACTTATACATGCTATCTCATTTCAGCAGCATCCATATTAAACAGAATATATGGTACATAAGGTGTTATAAATAAATAAATAAATAATTAATAAATAAATATTAGGGGACAATCTTACACAAATCTACCTAGTCCCATAGTAAGCTCAATAAGGCTTGTGTTATGGGTACTAGACGACAATATATTGAATACATATTAATACTTAAATAAGTACATAGAATACATCCATGACTCAGAAACAAATATTCATGCATGTTATAACTACCTATAACTTATAATATACGAGGGCTGCCTTTTAAGTTGTGTCGTTTGGAAAAACTAAAGACAATTTAAGTGTTAAATGGTATTTATTGTTTTTCAAAGTAATCACCGTGATATGTAATACACTTTTTTATTCGATCGAACCAGTTTTCGAAACACTTATTCCAGTCCGAAGTCGGGGTCTCCAAAATGGCCGTTTTGTATGCCTCAACCGCTTCTTCAGGCGTCTGGTACCGTTGACCACGAAGTCGTTGCTTGATTTTTGGAAAAGTAAAAAAATCGTTAGGGCTTAAGTCTGGACTGTACGGCGGGTGTTCCAGAATTTCGACGTTTTGCTCTTTTAAAAACGCAATAGTTTGCCGGGCGGTGTGCGAGCTCGCATTATCGTGGTGCAGTTCTTATACGACGTCTTGGGTTATTTTTTCGAAACTCGCCGATGACTTCTGGTAAACAGACAGTGGTATACCAGTCAGCATTAACCGTTTTACGATCCTCGAGCACGATGGTGGCAACGTGGCCACTTTTCGCCACAAACGTGGCGATCATTTTTTTCGATGTGCTCCGTGAGCGTATTACTTTGGTCGGTTTTGGCTCACCTTGGAACACCCAAACAGTCCACTGCTGTTTAGAATCGGGATCGTAGGCATATATCCAAGATTCGTCACCACTGATAATGTCGTAAACATGTTTCGAGTTTCCTCGGTTGAATTGCCGCAGAGTTTTGCGACACCATCGAACGCGGGCCGTTTTTTGGTCTTCACTGAGTAAATGTGGTATCCAGCGTGAGATCAACTTTTTTACGCCTAAGTGATCATGCAAAATACTGTGAACACTGGTCCCTGAAATACTTAAGGAAGCTTCTATCTCACGGTATGTCGCATGGCGATCTTCGATGATCAGTTGCCGTACAGCATCAATGTTCTCCTGGGTTACGGCTGTTTTTGGTCGACCTTCACGATGTCTATCACCAAGACTAGAGCAACCACGTTGAAATTCTAAATACCAGCGTTCCACAGTCCGAAGGCATGGTGCTTTATCATTGAAAACCGTAGTCAACTCTTCGAAGCACTGAAGTCGCGTTAAGCCCCTTTTGAAGTTGTAAAAAATTATCGCACGTAAATTTTCCTTCGAAATTTCCATTTTCACAACTGACTTGTCAACTTTGAACGAACGCTGTACTAAAACGGTTGGGCCGATTTCGAGTCATTCTTTTGTTTTCGAATTCTAAATTCAAATATTTTAACGTGACACTAGTTCTTTTTTATGCAATCACGGGAGGTTTGCAAACGACAGAACTTAAAAGGCAGCCCTCGTATACATTTTTTTTATTAATGTTATATTCTAATATAAATCAAAACTAAAGAACGGATGGCAGATGGACTGTTAGGCATTTTCCATTATCCATTACCATACCATAGAAGCATATTAAGTATAGATCCCATTATAGCACCATTCTACGTGGGAAATAGTACATTACGTACCTAGGGCGGTGAATTCGTGAATGCCCCAAATCGCAGGTGTTTTCGGTTCGGGCCATAAATATGCGATCTGGGGCTTTACGAATTACCGCCCGTGGTGCGTACACAATTTTACGTCTGCTCCTGGGTGTGAAGGGAGATTTGCCGCTGCGCCCGTGGGCGGTAAATCTCACTTACCGCCCGGAGTGACGTAAACAATTTAACGTCACACCTGGCCATAATGCGAATTATACCGCACGCTGCACGTACGGTAAAACTCGCATTGTGGCCAGATGAAGACGTAAAATTGTGTACTCACCACGGGCAGTAAAAAAGATAGCCCTCTATCGCATATTTACAATACCTGCGATTTCGGGCTTTCTTTCTTTTACAGCCCTTGGTAAGTAATATACTATTAACACATTGGTTGCCGTTGACGCGTTATCGCGGTTAAAATTCTCCTTGCTCCATGACTTTACCCAATCACTCCACAAAACCTATGTTGTCCTTCCAAATGTTGTAGAATTATCTTCCCAATGATGTTCACAATCATATCTAATGGTATGGAAAGTAGCAATGAATGTATTATTTATTTTATTTTCCAGGGTTGTCGGCAAAGCTATACAATTGCCAGAAAAGCAGCCCTCTTTCAGGGGAATCGAACACGATGAGATTATAGCCATGCACTACAGCGATTACGAAGAGTTCAGTGAGAGTGAGGAGCGCCTATCACAAAGCAGTACCGACGTCACCCCGCAGAACTCCCCAAGAATGTCCGTAGAAAACCTGACCGAGCCCAAGATGCATCGAGCAAAGGTAACCTTTTTCCCTATGTTTGGAGAGGAACATGAACTCCCCGACACGTTCTGTTCTCTTTTACACATCACACCGATACAAATACGCAGTCCTCTACATAGGAAGAGACAGAATCCTTTTATAAAATCAGAAATTGCGTCGTCGCGGTGGATGAGGAGTTCGCGGCCCGATTCTTCTGTTAACCATGATCGGAACAGTGCAAAGTCATTCGTGTCTTTGGACCCGTCGAGTTATGGGACAGCTATGAGCGCTTCGGAGCGCAAAAACGGCCTAAATGGAAGGGTTATTACAGCGAAAAGTCGAGATTTGGCGAAGTTGGAGCCACTACATACACCAGAGTTGTATCACGATAATCACAGGTTACCTAGTGCGTTTGGCCAACATAACACGAGAAAAGTCTCATTACCGCCGTTATTGCTGGAGGAGGAGAAACGCAAGGTTAGTGCAGGTAAAAAACATAACATAAAAACGAGAAAATCGTCAAAACATGTGTATCACTTGGACAGGGTAAGCAACCGATAAATCCATGATCTGGACTTAAGCACACTACAAACGACGAAATTTGTAACACCCACTTTCTATAGTTAGAATGAAAAATATGTATTGCCGTCACATTCCTACTTTAGCATGTTGTTGTAACAAATTGCTAGGTGTGTAATGGCCTTTAGAGACGAGTTGTGACGCAATCGGTAAATTTTAATTATTATATTTGAGTGGAGTTTTTTAATGAGACTTTAGAAATGAATTGAACTTGTTTGTGTTATTCGCGATAAAAATGGCAAGGTGGGCATTGCCACTGGTCAAGTTTTTTGCCAAGTTGTCTTTAATTTTTTTATCTATTGTGTCATGTGTAAAATGTATGTATAATTTTCGTTGAGAATTGGTCTTATGGAACATTTTAGTTTATTAATGACAGTGTCCAGTGGCATCAATTCTAAAGATCTCATTTGTATTCAAAAGTTAACTAACTAACTTCAATGGCTCAGCGACCCAAAGCGAGTCTTAGCCTCCGAGCCCTCCGACACTAGTGGTCGGCACTGGACCCGATCTAGTGACATTTCTCGCCATTCAAAACTTGGTAGGTACATAATAACCATTCAATTAGTAAAATTTATAATTAGAAAATGAAATGCGCGGTAGATATATCTCACAGTTTGAGTAGAATGGCACATGCGTGGTTTACACGAAAATTGACGATTGTTTCACTTGTGCCGCTGCTGTATCTAATGAGGTATAGATCGGTTCCCCCACAGATATAGATATACATAGATCACGCAAATGCATGTACTTCGCGTGTCAGAATTCGGACTCCGAGTTGGCACTCCGACTTTAATTCCGCGCGCGTCTGTTGTGGTAGCCGGTTGTCCGTGAATATTAAGAAAATACCTTATTGCAGAATCGATTTTCCGCTGACAACGGGGAATTCAGATCACTAATTCTCCCGTGTGACGTCAAAGTAGGTAGAAAAAAGTGACACGGTCGGTTTTCATACAGATTGAGGTGTTTAAGTTATCTGTGGGTTCCCCCAAACTCGTTAATTCCGCGTAGCAGAATTTCCATTCGTGTTTTCTCCCATTTTTATATTTCTTAGTCGATTTAATTCATAATACGCAAGTGTTGACAAAAGGATTGTTTTCTAGTCGCATTTCCCCCAATTGATAATTTTTCTAGACTATAGAGTACATATTCCCGCGTGTTGATAGACAATTAAGCATACCTACTTACTTATTTTTTCTGTGGCGCAACGACCCAAAGTCGATCTTGGCTTTTTGCCTTTCTTTCCGTTTGCCTGTCCAATGCCCTTTCTGTCCAATCGACGGCCCGACGACAATATGCATATGTTAAAAAAAATGGCGACATAAGCGAATGGAAATTCGGCTACGCGGAATTAGCGTGTTTGGGGAACCGATCTCACCACTCGCTGTACAGAGTACAGTATTATTAATTTAGTTATTCAATGTTTCTAGTTAGTCAATTTGCTGCTGTTAAGAGGCGACTGTGCCTACAAACTGTTGATAGAATGTTATTATTTGAGTGTGCTAAGGGAGTGCCTTGGTTCTTAATGTTTTGTTAACTCCTTGTGGGGGTCATATCAGAAGGAAATATATATTTTTTAAATTAAAAGGATATAATTTCATGTTCCCTTTCAAGTTAGTTTCCCAAGGATTGCAGTGTTGCCTGTTGGTAGTCTCATTTGTACACACACGAATCCTCAATTTATGAGGGGGTCGGCATTGACGACTCTACAATGTGTTTGCTCTGGAGTCTCAATCGGATCTATACTAAAGGTACATGTACGTACGCTACGGTTTCTGCTTGCCATCTGGGGGGCTAGCACAACTGACGCCGCGCCGCGACGTGAGTCGAGAAAGATCTACCCTCCTCTTTCGAATTTGCACGGTGCGAGTGAGACAGGGGACGCTCAGTTGCGCGAGAAGCCGCTTGTCAGCAAGTTGTGCTAGACGTACAGGGAGGTCATATTGGTTTCCCATCTTTTATTTTGCCCTGTTTGGCCTGCATAGAGGCCAGTAACAGATATGGTTATGGATAACCACCCTGCACGGCTATCACGCGACGGCGCGCGAGCTCTCTCGATTTTTCTCGCACTATCCGTCTCTCTCTTATTAGAACACTTAGAACAATATAGGTAATAGTGCGAGAAAAATCGAGAGTATGTCGCGGCCGTCCCATGATAGACGTGCTGGGGGCCTTATGGGCCATCAGATGGAATATTGGTTTCCCGTCATCGTTGTGAGCGGAAGTAAAGAGGCGGGAGGCAAACAGGTTTTCGCTGGAATTATTACCTTGGTTATTTACATAATTATCTTGGGCTACCTATCTATATCTGTACAATCAGAGGTATTAATATACGTACATAAATATCTGTACAGGACTTTATTGTCTATATCATAAAGGCGTGTACAGACATTTGTGCCTTAAAAAAAATCGGCCTATTGCGTGTCGGGTCACGCACAGTGTAGGGTTCCGTAGTGCCTATCTTTCTTAGTTACATCGACACGCGCGCGCCAACTAAATGGTTGCGTCGGCCGAATTTGGAGGTACGAAAGTTGACCTTTCTAAGTACATTTTAAGTTGGTCGACTATTACTCGGGAACTAGTTATGCCTACTTGGCCGTGATAGTTTAACTTTTAAATTCATTATATGTACTACCACTGCCACGATTTTTTTCACATTCCCAGTAGCAGCCATTTAACCGGTAGGGGGGACGGGACACATGGCTTTAAAGCACAATATCTCGCAAACGAATCACTAATTTGAAAAATCGTTTCAAGATAACATTTTGGAACAAGCTATCCAACGACACCCTTTAGGTGTAGGTAGGTGTAATATATATTTTTAAAATTAAAAGGATTTAGGTACCCCAAAAAAAAACCTTTTTCAAGATTTTATTCTTCTGTTTTGTCGGCGTGATTGATTTATATACCCATGCCGAATTACAGTTTTCTAGTAGTAATGGTTACTGAGCTAAGCCGAAGATGGACGGACGGACAGACGTACGGACGGACGGCCAGACGGACATGGCGAAACTATAAGGGGATCTAAAAAGAGGATAGGTTTGTGAGATTGTAGGTTTGTGTACCTACCTATATAGGTAACCACTTGTCTGGCTTTGAAAATACTTTCGCCCTGTGCAGAAAATAGACTTTCTGAGTGGACATAGGATATATTCTTGTTATTACGCGGCTTCGTTTGTATTGTTTGTAAAATGCGTACGAAACCACAGGGGCCCTGTGTATACGTATAGAAAGGGTGAATAAAAACAAGATATCAAATACAAATACAGAATTTATTTTGATATTTACATTATTTGCATTTTATTAACAATCAACATCAACAATATTAAATAATTTGTCCTTGTGGTGTGATACATTTCGAACATTCTAGCAACATGACACTCGCCCCAGTGTTGCCGGGGGAAGTGTGATGTTGCCAGGTAATAACGGTGGTATTCTGTAAACGATCGACTAGAAGCGGTGAAACATGGGGTATGTTATGCTGAGAACAATTTGAGCAACTGCTGAGAAAGCTGTGAGCTTCTAGTGTTAGGTTGCCATAATTATCATGCTCGAAGCTGTGTAAAATTATGATATTATTGCTGTACATTTTTTTCATTCAATAGCAATGTCACACTAAATCTTTTGAGTAAGTGAGACGGCGATATGACGCATGCTTTTGGTGACCGAATAAATGCACAGATGTGAATATAGTTAAGGTGAGAACCGATTTGCCTATAAAGCCTTTCACAAACTGGCGCGGGGGCGGTGGTTAGTAAACTTGACAGTTAATGTCAGTGTGCCGCGCCAGTGTGATTCAGGCCTGAATGTAGCCTGATCATCAATACCATCACTATGAACGTGACAAAAAAGTTATTTTTCTGATTAGATCTCATTTCCACGGGTGCTTCGTGACACGCGGTTTAGTTGTTAACTAAAACAAAAGGTTACATTCTCTAAAACATATTTGGAACATAGTACCTATTCAGACAATGCAACCAATGGAATCTCATATATTGGTAAATCCGAAACACGCTTATACACACCCGTGGAGCCCTTAAGGACATTACACACCTAGCAATTTGTCACAACCACTTGCTTTAGTTTGAATGAAAGTTGAAATTGCTGTCTCATTCCAACTATAGCAAGTTGAGGTGAAACATTGCTAGATGTGCACTGGCCTTTATGTGTGTCGAGATTGATATTGTGGCAACCCGCAGCGAAAAATGGCGCAAATTCGCGCCAACCTATGTCTCTATTTGGCACTGTGAACATCGAAGGCCGACTACTCACTTTAACCGAATTCGTCCATATATGTTACGAGATACTGTATATTCGTACCTACAACAGTTATATAAGTGAGTTGCCGGCCGAACATTTTTAATTTTCCATTCAGATACTTTTTAAGTTATGGAGTAATTTTAATACGGTTAATTTTGCACCATTTCATAGTCCTGAGGTGCAAATTTAACCATGTAGTTTCAAATCAGTGCCAAACGAAGGCAAGAAGGAAATTGCAGACCAAACTTGCGACAGAGCGATCCGTTGTGTTGCTATTTTTATTAAATTTACACAGTATAAATTTAAATTGTTACAATAATTTACCTCACAGCCATCATTATAATATTGATACTACTTTAATAAAGAGGACTATCTGTAACAACACGGTAAGATGGCATCAGCTTACAAAAGGGTCTAGCGAACATCGTAGGTATTAGAGAGTGTAAGATTTATATACGTATATAATACATGAAAAATTCACCATTCCGTTTCTAAAAACGTTAACAACCTCAAGCTATTAGCAATAGTCAACAATGTTGTTAATTCTAGGATTTTAATGCACACAGAACATGGATTACAAGTAGCGAGTAGGCATTTATGTTTCGTTCGAGCTATTCCTAATGGGCTAGGGGGCTATTCAGGAGCGGGCGTGGCTTAGTTGGTAAGACTATCCTGAATCTTAATATCAGCGGCTTATTCCAATTCATGAGAAAATGTTGAAGTTAGCGTAACCGGTCATCAGCACAACGGTCACAAACGAGTGGGGACATTGTGTTGGCGCCATCTGGGGCCCATTTCACAAGGGCTTGAAACGCGTAATATACCTAAGGGTCACTTTTATTGGGAAGAGGCTTTCCCCTGTATTACAAGTTACAAGCCTTATTGAAATTAGCTCATGTTATGTGTATAATAGTGTTATTGCAAATAGAATTAGCCGTTGATAGCGTATCATGCTCTAAGAATATACCTTAAAAGTGATATGTGATATGCGCTCTCCTTTCTAACCCCACTAAGATTTTCGGTGTCATAATTAGTAATACGAATATACGAAATGATAGGAAGCGCGTACTAACAGATATTCAATGAAATACGGACGTTTGTATATTTAATTTAACGTCAGTGATTGTTTGTGCGTCTGCAACATATAACGAACGAACAGTGCAGAACTTGCGAAATAAGATTATATTTAAATTATTGTATAACTGCGTAATCATAGCTAATTCTAATTCCACTGAATCGCGGTTGTATGCTACAGAGAATAGCGTTATAATAAAGTAGGAAAATGTTTTCGTTAAAATTGTTATTTATCATGATCAATGCTCCAGAACTTTTACCTAGTGAAAATGTTATTTGCGCGATTATGCTTTAATTCTATACTATATTATAACTATCTACTCTCTGTCATTTATTATTACAGTAACTGTTTAAAGTAACCGATACGCATAAAGGCAATCTCAGAATCTCACTGAGTTTGAAAGGCATCATTGTTGAGTAGGTACTGACGATGCCCATACAACCATTTTTGGTAACATTTGGTAACAGTGTGCACAATTTGTGTCGACACAGGTAACATTTTTGGTTACAATTTGGTCGCGTATGTATCATATTAAACATGTATCATATTCTTATGGCACAGCTCTCATTGGTTGTTTCAACCATTCTCAGATGAGTGTTTTAGCGTCATTATCAGAGTTATTCGGAGAGTAAAAACGTTAAAATAAGATCCAGTGTACCTGAAAAACCCAGTGGGATTCTGATACCAAATATAACCGAGTATCAAATTCCGACCTTTTTGCGTGAAACAAAAAGGAATTGGTATAGTAGGCACTGTAATTTATGTAGTGTCCGTAACTGTAGGACCCGGCATGCTCTTAAACTAGGCATTCAATACTCTAGAGTCTAGACAAACCAGCTCGCTTCTATTTACCACTCATACTATACCCCTCATGTTAAATCTAAGATATTATTTCCATGCGAGTTCCTGTGACTGGCTTTTGGTATGGTTTTAGTCTTAGGGTACGATATTTCAATTTAGTTTGCTGTTCTATGACAATTTACTGACGACATAGTTAAATTTGAGATGAGCTAAGAATGAGACATACATTATATCTTACCTCTTACGCTACCTAGACGTAAGTGCAGTGTGTATTAGAAGAGGTTAATTTAATTTGTTCGCCCTTTGTTTCGGTAGCCCAATCAGTATCAGTGGCGAATAGAAGCGGTATCCGTAACATCAGGCGCATATACTACGTAATAAATCAATCGGTGTGTGTATATCTTTAGATTCAATGTGACAAGAGATCGATTATTCGAATATATACGCCTATAATGACAATGCTCGATCGCGCGACTTACTTATAACTATCGGAACAGGCAAAGCCCGTGGATTATACATTTCTAAAGGGCGGTGCCGCTACCTATCCCGTGTACATACATAATATATAAATTTATTGCTTTTAACACCGCTAAAGTTGCCATTGTTTATTCGCATTTCGCATTAACACCCAGCGGTTATGGCATTAAAATGTATTTTATTAAATATACCAAACTGCATAAGCAGGCTTTGTCACATTTGCGTTCTGCTTCCTGCGATATCCGAAAAGGGAGTGCAGTAAGATACGTGTCTTTCACCTTCAACGCATTTTGCATACGGGCCGATCAGCCCCACTAACAGCGAAGTGTATCTATCACCGATATGAATCATTTGTCTTTCTAGCATGTTAGAAACTGCGACATGGTAGAATGCTTTTTATCGGTGATAGATGGGAATCTGTCAAGAAACCTGCATTCCGTTCTTGGCCTTAGGGGGAAGAACGCATTGACAAAGTTTCGTATAGTGTTTGATGCATCGCGGACAGGTAGCGGCGACGCCGGCTATCTTAGACATCACCTAGCAAACGGGAGCCGCACATGCACACGGTACTACACAACGCGCAGACGCACGGACACGGCTATATTCTCTCTCGTTAAGGCGATTATACAAATTTAAACACTATGTTAAATTGCACACTGACCCACCTCTATAAACTTTTAATTGCGATAAATATTCGTAATGCTGTATAAAAATATTAAAGGAAAAATCGTCATGTTAATATTATTCTTATTTAACATTCATATTAATCCAAAATAATAGCGTGTATTTTACATTTTTACATTGAGACGTCCGAACACTATTCCTAAATGACATAGACATAAAGCCTAATTTACAACAATCTACACACGATAGTATTGAATATAAACTTTTTAATGTAGTCATAGCCTTCTATTTTAATGCAAAGGAGATGTACTTTGAAAAATTCTTACGTAACATACAAAATTACATTTGACTATATACAACATTCTAGCTAAATCGTTTTAAAAATGTTTTGAATGTAGCACGCGGTACTCTACTCATTACCCTAGTTTGGCGTCTAGGAGGGCTCCTGCATGCATGGACTCTAACGACCAGGTTACCAAGCTCTGAATACATCTAATCCATATCAACTAATGCCGTCCGAGTGCCCCGAGCCAAGACACTGCTCCTAAAGGATCCTCAACACGGAAGAATTTCATATAATTTTAATAATTTAACGTGCACAACCTTTTCAAAACTTTATCTAATATTTTCATTCTGTTGATGCGTGCTGTGGCGCTATTTCCTTATCCGATGCGTGTTTTATAGTTATCCGACAATGTCACTTCTGTGGAATCTCAAATAATCTCACTCGATCGAACCAGAGGCAATTCTCTGGTTCTGGTTCTGGGATTAGTTAATCAATGTTCACTGGTGATTTGCTGCCCACACTGTTGAGGTTGGTTCAAGGGTGACTCGCGATCTTACAATGTTATCGGAAGTCTGAGTTTCCCCACAAATGGACTACTAGGGTAAAACTTCCACTCAATTCAATTAAATGGAACACATTGTTGATATTTATTAGTCCAGTTTGAACTTGACGTACCAATTTATTAATCATTTAGGACTTAGGGTTGACGTTGTGTGCCCCAAGGATCTTTTTTGTACTTTATTGATGTGTATTTTTCCATGGGATTATGTAGCGGAATTACAAAATATATGGCAGTATGTTTGCATTCAATTCCTTTACAAACTAAGATCAGTTGACCGAGTTAGTCAGGACCGTTCACACTTGGATTCTCACGTCACATCACACCCACTATCTAATAGCAATAAGGCCGGCTTTGCCTATTCTATTTGAAGGATGAAATGATGTCTATACTGATACTGCCACGAACTTTCCTGGCTAGGTGGCTATCCACGAAGGTTCTGCCCGGGTTTCTGGTGCTCCTGCTTACTATCCGAGGTGTAAGCCGATAGTTTCCCAAAGTGCAAATACATGGAACGTGTGAAGCCAACAAGCAGGCAAGTTTGTGGCACTACGCTACGCTATGACGTGACGGTGGGCAACTATACACAGGATGTTTGATGAAAATTAATACAATATTTCAACTAACTTTACTCACTATCAGGTAATTGAGGTATTTTTAATTATTATTGTAATATACAGTGCTATTTGCGTTCTAGCGACGCCGTGGCGGACTTAGGGTTCACATTATCTATCTACATATAAGGTTCATCAAACATCTTGTCAGTTTGTTTCGGCATCTTGACCTTATTGATACACCTGTAGAAATGACGATAATATTGGCGAGGCGAATGTAACTACACGTAATATCTAGAAAGTTCTAAAAACGTACTCTAATCAACTGCACCGGTGTTCGGATCGATTGTAAATGCTCGTGTAGTCGATTAAAGTTGAGCCTTATCTAATACAATAAAGGGCATTAAACTATGAAGAGTCCACAATCGTCAAAGCACCCGGAGTTAACTCTAAATACATCGCAGGCTTTAGAAGCCAGTAACAACGACGATTCGAAAATAATATCACACATTTACAGCAAAATTACACTTTGCACTGACGTCCCCGCGTCGTAAACGACTCGTCACGCACGACGACGCGCCGTCGAGTCTCTGAACTCTGAGTGTGCAGCGCCGCCATCCACGTCCAACGATCCCCCGCCCAACAGGAAAACAAAATAAAACCAAAACAAAACAATAAATCAATATAAATTTATTAAAAAAATAAACATAACGCGGTGCTAGATGAGTTCGAATATAAGAGACCGGGCGACGAGACACAGGCGAATAGAAAAGGAATACAACGACGTAAACGGAATGCAAAGACAAGCTCAATGTGCACCAGTCTTTACTTTCGTCGATGAGTACAACGTTGTATTTGTCACACGTCTGTGTCAAGCCACCAAAATCAAAAATAACTAAAACTTACTTGGAAGTTTGATAAAATAAAATGTAAGCTAAGCAATGGAACTGTATGCCTACTACTACCATAGGTGCATATCAAGTTGTGTCTTAAAACTAAGTACATAAGTATAAATGATGGATTCAATGTGAATCCATAAACAAATTATAAACTAAAACAATAACTTTAACATAATGAAAAAAACTTAAAACACATTTGTGTGATGATGTATGAAGTGTTTTGCTTAAGAGTATTCGATCAGTCGATTATAATATAAATGCTTAAGTTATACCTTAGCCCCAAAAAGCGTCCCGAATGAGTCAAAAGATGCGAGTAAAACTACGGAGAAAGAAATAAACCTACACTAATAGAAGAGAGTAAATAAAGCATGCATTACCTAGACTAAATTCGTTCTGAAATTACACGGTAGTGCAATTAAAAGTTTTAAAGGTTCATATAATATTGAGCATTATATCGCTACAAATAATGGTTATATTTACTTACACAATTATAGACACTTACTTTAATTCAATTGTCAAAATCGTAGATAAAAATCGAATGTCGGCCATCACTTTTCAAAATGGACTGTGTAGTGTATCAAATGAAAAGTATTGAGTGTTACATTGAACCAAATATCCATTCAAATATGTTGTGTTCATGTTAAGTAATTTGGACGTCACCATTGGTGGCACGATATCAATAGATACAATGTTTTGTGTTGTCACTTAAAGAAGGTTTTGCTTACTCATTCTCAGTTGTTCGATAACGATTTCCTGATAGTCAAAATATTGGTGCACTTTGCGTTCATCTTACATCAGCTGTTGGGTATTATTTTCTGATCGCAATATCAAATATGGAAGTTTTGATTTGTCAGATACCACGACGGAAGTTCAGTGGTATTATTTTAACCGTCAGGAAACCCCGAATTTTACAGATGACGTAAATAGATCAATGTGCACAGATATAGAGTGATCGACTGAAGGCAGTGCTACGAAGACAACTTTCTGTGCATAAGACAAATAGGAACCTGAAGATGGCTTTCCCTATGAATCTTAAAAGAGTGCATTTGAGTATAGTGCTGTGCTGTGTTTGTGGAAGAGTAACGTAACCTGTACCTAACTAGCCAATTCCAAATGATAATAAAAACGTAAAACATAACTTGAAGAAGTGAAACGGGTCGGGTATACGAGTTATAATAATTTGAAAAAGGTTTCACCACAAAAACTTTGAATTCTGGCTTCGAATATTAAAGGATCGTGAAGATAAAACCAAAGAGTTTGCGCAACCTAGATAAAATAGTATAACTCAAAAGAAACCAAAGTTAATTGTTTGGGGGGTTGTGGAGTGGCGACGGGCCCTACCGCCTAGCAGCCTGAAGGCTTAGATGTAGGAGTAGGGTCCGTCGGTAAGGGCGCTGCACAGCAGCAGTCAGGAGGCGTCGTCCTTGCCGCCGCTGCCCGTGGCCGACCCGGCGCGCCGCGACGAGCGGTATTCCACGCCGGGGTCGAACTGCATTAGGACGAAAACCTGCAGAAACATTAGCTCTTAGAAGAATTAAAACATAACAAGATTAAAGCGCCAAATAGGATCCCTCTCCCTAGTCATTGTAAGGGTGGAGGAACTATCAATCTTCAATCTTCGCTTGATAATTTTGAAATTGTGGATTGTACATAAGTCTCTACAATAGATAACCGGTCCATTCACATCAGATGTTAAATACTGCTTGCTTACGATATTACAAAGCTAGCAGACATTTTACGAAAAAAAATCCGTATATATACCGAAAATAAATGATTTGTGCATGATCACGTTTGACACGTGGAGTTCCAGACTCAAAAAAATGTACAATTGTACATGATACCTAATAGGATCACAAACTAGAACTCAAAGAAACCTGGGCCTACCTGATCAGTCGGCAGCAAGCTGAAATCGTCTGGCGGATTGGTGATGACGTATCGCTTGCTGCTCGCGTCACACGACGACGAAGTGTCTCGGAACCGGTAGAGGCCGATGCAGAGCATGCCGTAGGCGCGCAGCGCCGCAACGAAGAGGTCCCCGTACTTGCCGGCCTCTCCGAACTGGGCCAGAGGCCCGTCGTACAGGGATATCTGACCCACTCTACACCGGTCCCTGAAAATATGGTTACAATGGTTATTCTGCGGAACTCACGTCATGCGTAGGTAGTCAGAGAATGAAATCAAATGAAACATATGTCTCAAGGCACCGCCATCCAGTGTATAATAAATTGATCCACTGGATCAATTGTATCAACAAAGTGCTTTTTTAAGAAAGTGCTCTCAAAACTCAGGTCAGAGAGAATTGGAGAACACCGCCGTGCCATCCCCAGACTAGCCTTGTCAGTTTTTGCCAAGAGCTTACCGCAGTCACGGGGGTGACTTTACAAATAGTTTCCTATGCAAAATGTCAGCTATTGATTGATATGTTGAAACCCTTGACAAAAAACTATGTTCATTTCGTCAGCTTAAAAAAATAGGACAATAAATACCGGTTCGCTAAACTCTCAGGCGTGGAGTATCCCCCTCGGAGACCAGCTCCTTCTGCGAGGATTAGCTCCAGCTCAGGCGTGGCGCCGCCCGTGATCAGTGACCGGATCAGGGTTAAGGCATTCTGGTTGAAATACGTCTGGAACAAGGAACAGCTATTACAGCTCCCGGTTGGAAACAATAGACGATAAAGCACTGTTTGGGTACAAAAATCTACGAGTATTTTCATAGTCGAAACAGGTAAATTCACCCGTAACTATCAATATCGAAATATGTTTTCTTCTTTAGAGAACATGTTTCTTTGTTTTTAGAAAAAAACTAAGGTGCCGTTGGGGTTGCTGTCTAGAACCACGCTCATTGGTGACGTCCTGTTAATTCACTTTGGCAAATCAGAAAATCAGAAAGATCAACAATATCTGAGCAACCTTATACCCTTAACAATAAAGTCGTGGTCACACTGTAGCAGGGTGTCTGATGCCAAGACCAACACTAGAACTTAGATCAGGTGTATCTCGTCTAATCCAATAGTGTAAAGGGAAGGTCAAACGACATGGGTGTATCGAGTACTTACAGTGGACATAAGGGAGTCCAGCACACTGACGGCGAAGGCGGTACCGCAGGCAAACGGCTGCGTCAAATACAGCTCCGTGTCAGGATCGTCGTCATCGTCCTGATCCAAGAACTGCACGTTGCTGTCGTTCACCAGCTCTGTTAACAAAAATATCAATGTCACGCCACTCTTTTTTTACCCGATGACAAGAAGAAAATGACGAAGGGTCACCACAGAGATGCGTGGAAAATGAGTAGTCCATCTGCAAGCATGTGAGATCACACGGAAGATAAATAAGATTACTCCTCCTCCTAGATTACATTTTAGAAAAAATCAATTCGTCATTCTTGTACAATACGATACGATTCACTTTTGCTGACAACTAGAGACTCAAGTGCGAAATAAAAGTTTATTAAGACGTTTAGTGCCTTCAACGCACCTGTCTTCACTTTCATACGAATTTGCTCGTGAGAAGTGTGTGTGAAGCTAATGTGTCAACACCGATAAGTTGTAACTCACCAGTAATCATAGGCACATTGGCACCATACACCGACCCCCTTCGCTGCAGCAGCACCGGCGCGGGCGGCGCGCCCGCCGGCAGCTGCGCAGCCGCGTTGCCGTTCGTCGCGCCCCCACTCAACACCCCTATCGTGTCATCGAAGGTCATCGCCTTGATGTTCAACGAAGCCAAGATAGCTTCCTTGTCGGCCAGCGTCGGGTCGTCATTGGACGGGACCTTCGCGGACAGGATGCAACACATGTCGCAAAGGTTCACGTTCACTGCACGCAAGTCGGCTCGGCTTAGCGGTGAACCCTGTCAAACATAGGTACTGTCAGTTCATATAAATTTGACGTGTTTGCATGGCAACACTGTCGCTTCCAATCCCATTCTAATTGCGGTTTGGTAGATCGTAGCTGGTCGCCATCTTGGCGAGAGTCACTTTTTATTTGTTTTTATAAATGGTTTAATTCGTTATTTCGTACTTAATTTATACGCTTACTGACTCTGGCAAAGGCCTCGAGGCTGCCATTTCTGCAGGATGTAGAAAATTGTTTACATTGGAAGTTATATGTGTCATTTGGACATTGTGGACAGGACCAACGGAGCGCCAACCGCGCCACATGTGAATCGAGTTCCACACAACATATTAAATAGTATTTACTAATGTATTTATACAAGACTCGAGGCGTTCTGCCCAATCTTCTCATGGAATTCTTCGTATCAAGCGTGCCAGTACTCCGTTGATGTCTCTCACAGAAATATTAAGATTGGGATAGGTAATTGAAGAAGTACTCACATTCAAAACAGAAATCTTTGGCAGATTCTGCAACATCTTCCATTCCCTTCTGATGTAATCCACGCTCCCCACGATCACCACGTGCTTCAACTCGTGGTAGTGGAAGTTGGAGGCCCGGAGCGGCATCACGAGGTTCCGCAGCCCGATCAGCGGGGAGTCGGGGTCCGCGAACAGGCAGACTACCACGTGGCCGTTTAAGACGGTCATCGCCGCTTGGTTTCTGTCCTGTATTTTAAACAAAATATTAAATAAGTGAAGAGGTCGCTGAAATATGCTATCTCACCCGGTACTTCGAAATGTAAACCCATTTGAGGCTAAGTGACACTGCGTGTAGTTTCGCTCGTAGAAGCATGACTCATATGTGAGCCATTATTTGTGAGTCATTGAATGGGACCGAAAAGATGATGGACAGCATGTGTGGCTTTACAGAGAGTGGTCTGTCAATTATGCTACTGAAAGAACTCTGGGAACGCCTGGGAGTTACGATTTCACAGACAGATACACAGATTCGCTCGTTTCAGCAACTTATAAGAACCCTCGTTTTCATCAGGGGTTAAAATAAAAATCTGACAAAGACAGTATTTACGAAGATCACGTACTAATATACAATCCTCCAGATTCTTGGCGGGGCTCCAATGGAACATTCCAGTGGAGTCGTATTTCATTTCAGTCTTCTCGAAGTCGAAATCCTTCGACTGGTCGTCCGCCAGGCCCGCTGGCAGACTCACACCGTTACTGTTCTGGTTGCCACCGCTACTCCTACTCGTAGGCCTGCGGATTTAAAAAATATATCAAATAGTATCGAACGGAATAAAAAAAAAAGGTTCTTGTTGTGCTAACGCGTTTTGGTGGGATGTGCAGAGGTGTTTTTATGTTTTATTTATAATGTGTTTAATTATATTACATGTAAAAAAAAAATGAAAATGTAATTATTTGAGTAAGAACGCAGCTAAACCTAAGTAAAAGCCTGCAGTGTCGCAGTATTTGTTTATAAGTATGAAATTATATTTAGAAAACTTGTAACTGTTTTAAATAATCGGGGGCACATTACTAATTTTAGTCATTATTACTTGTAATTTACAAAAGGTAAAATTACAACAACAACAACAACAAATAAGGTGGTACAATACTCTTTATTGCACCACGACAGGAGAGAAACATCTTACAAAAGAATTGCTAAATAAATAATGGTAACAACAGGCGGTCTTATCGCTTTAAAGCGATCTCTTCCAGACAACCTTTGTATAGCAGGAATCATTTAAACTAGAATTTTAAACAGGTAGTGCAGGAATTCATCAAG
The DNA here is from genome assembly GCA_947578815.1 of Epinotia ramella. Lineage (NCBI taxonomy): Eukaryota > Metazoa > Arthropoda > Insecta > Lepidoptera > Tortricidae > Epinotia > Epinotia ramella. The sequence goes on from OX388205.1 coordinate 24,210,801, forward strand.
AAGAGCATATTTAACACATCAATCTCCATCAATTACCTAGCCAAATAAAAGATAAAGCTGATGTCGAGTCATATGAGGAAGCCGAGAAGCTGGCAATGGCCAGAGAAAAGTGGCGGTTACTCCACCGACAAGAGCAAGGCTCTTAAGTATCATGATGATGATGATGAAAATTACCTAGTTAATTCGATACCTATTTAATTAATGGTAGTACTGACGTACACGAACTAAGTCCAGTGTTTTTTTATTATAATGTAATTCGAAATTCTCTTTATATAAGTAATTTTATATCCTTAAAAGCTCAAAAATTAAAATCACTAAAGAGGTTACATAAAATAAATATAAAAGTGATTCTTGTGCGTCAGGATATTCAAACTCTATGTAAAGTAAGCAATTCTAACAAAACACTAAATACGAATAATAATTTTGTGAGTAAACATATTAATACACATTCTACCGACGTACTCGTGCCGTGCTCTTTACAAGTGCCGAAATATACAGAAACATTACTATAAGATAAAAGACCATCTACACTGGAAGAATTCTCGTAAAGAAGAATTCGTTCACGACCGACAGCCATCCGCAGAACTGCATGGAGAAGAATGGGCCTGCTGGAAAATAAGCTCGTGCAAACTATTTTTGCGTAGCTACTGATCAGATTCCGGAATTATGGTGACATATTTGAGCATTCATAGTGACTTCTTTTACATTGATTTCGTAATATCGATATTCACGTAATAAAATCTTAACACTTTTACAAATATGTTTCCATGTGTTAATGATTCTTCAGATAGCCAGGTGCCAGCGGACCCCAAGGTCCTGTAGGATTCAACCGTGAAAAATGTTAGGAAGATGATGAATTATTCCTCAATTATTTGTCATCAGATATTGATCAACTTATTGTGCTACCTATGTAATTGCAAGCAAGGTATAGGTATTGATATACGTATATCCCAATCGAAACCTATACCTACATTAAAATACAATAAATGAGAAGTAACTATGACAGTTCAAAAATGCCATAAGATTCCGGTCCATGGTACTGATTCACTGACTGTATTAAAATAAATTAAGGCCAGATTTTTACCAAACTGGAATAAGAAGCCTTAGGTTACTTGTCAAGATTGTATGAACTGGTTTCAGATGGAAATTGATTTACGTTTGGTCGAATCTACATGGAGCCGTGAACGAGCACCTCAGGTTGGGTTTACACCAGCGAGCTGACGTTTTCACACAACTGGCACACTTTAGCTTGACCGATTTGTATGAAAATGTCTTTTAGCTTAATTCTGGTGCAAATTCAGTCCATTACGAGTGACTTCTTCTACACTCAAGGGCAAAAAAACTGGTACACCTTAAACGGAAATTTAATATACGTAAAGTGTACTGCTTTTTTTCTCTTGAGTTGTGATGCGCCAAAATGGAGTGCAGCGAATTTAATCATAAATAGTTTGTTAATTGCTGTGGTTCCATATAATAAAATTGATACATTACTTTGTAGGTACTTTAATAGAGTATACAAATATACCTAAACATATATAAGATGCACCAGGCATCAAGTTAAAACTTTGACACGACCGAACTTTATGTCCATGCATTGCAATCGTTTCTCGACTCGTTTTAAAACCTGTATTGATAAATAAGAATACTACCTACATAAAAAAACGATAAGCAAGCATCTACTTAAGTCAAGTCGTAAACAACGGTATCATACAAAGTCAAACTACTGAAAAATTCTAGCTGTTATATAAGTTGAGTTACATGAGCTTTTTCACTTCGTAGGCTAGGTGGTACGCTTGGTAATTCGTGTCCTGATCCGGTGGGTTCCTGTAACACCCAAACAGCTCCGTAGCTTCATGGCTTGACAATCAGTGCGGAAGGGCAGATAAGGTGAAAATCAGTTGGCATTTTGTATACATGGTACCCAAGAAACGAGCATTTTCTCACTGATCACGTACAACCAGCGAAAAACTATTTTTTATACACTTGCGGGGCCATCTTTCCTATTGGCCACTCCAGGCAAGTGGCCAGGGTCAGATGGGACTTCTACAGGGCATCCCGGCTACTGCCGGTTTATGCTAGATACACTATTAGCTGAAGCCCCATGAACCTAAAGTCTCGAGGAGCCCCAATATGTTAAAGATCATCCGTACCCTTGTTACCTCGCTTCTTGTTACACCTATGTTGAGTTTATTCATCATTCATCGCATCTCTCAGTTAAGTAAACGTATCAGGTATCAGTGACCTCTCTGGCCAGGCCAATCACTCGATGATGAGTTTAGCACTCGGCCAAAAGCATTGCTTTGCCATTTTACTCATCTCGTGTAGTTAATTTGCTCTCGCCAAGGTGTAGCGAAGGACACATACCCTTTTACAACTCTTTTTTATAAGGTAGTTCGCAACCTTCTTTTGTCTCGACGGAAAGTCGAGGTAAGAGAACAGAGGCTCTAGTATAAGTTTTACCCAAACAAAACGTTACGACCGCGTTCGCGTTTAGCTGTCAAATCTCATACAAAATGAGGGTAAAACGCCAACGCGATCGTAAAGTTTTGTTTCGGTAAAACTTATACTAGGTAGAGCCTCAGAAGATGGTGAAAAACAATTGCTCGCTAATCATTTTAAGTTATCATAGAGAAGTTGCTCGTTTTGGTATTTGAGAGTTTTAGTTAATTTAAATTCTTTAGGTTAACACTAGCGGTCCTGCCAACCAGGCACCGACTTACTATTTTATCCGGAAAATAGAGGCTTAATGTATGACAAGAAACGGAACTGATTTTCACTGTATTTATATATATAGACATTTATATTATCGTGTACACAGTGCACACAGTGCCAAACATAAATCTCGTGGCAACGAAAGGGGTCGAAGGCATTGCTACTCCTGGGATCTAATCAAGCTATTGAGTATAAAATTAAGAAAAAAAAAACGATGAGCTCAAGGAATTTTATATAGGCAATTATTCGTAAATTTTATGTGTATTTTTATAATTGGGTAATTTTATGCAGCAAATGTATTACATGTAAGGCATATGTATATGCGCAACATCATTTAAAGGGAATCATTAGGCCGTGGACTCGGCCTCAGTGGGCAGCGGGGCGATGAGCGGCATTTCATATATCAATGTATCAGCAGCCCCTCGTCGTCCCGCTGCCCGCTGGCGTCCAGACCGCGGCCTTAAGGTTTATAAAGCAATTGAAATGGGGCAGCCCTAGGTTCATTCACACATGGCCACAACCAATCGAAAGCGCGTTGAATACACACACATTCAAAGCACAATCAATCTCAGTTCAGGGCTGCCACAGACTGCATAGTGTTGAGGTAAAGAACTGTTTTGTAACTTACGTGTCAGGTGGAGCTCTGTTTACGTTTGGCTTGACCTTGTTGACTTGCCGCGTTGTCGTGGTGTTCATCAGCTGGTTGGCTATTGGAGACAGGAGGGCAGCCGGCGCCGCGCTTCTGTGATTTCTGTTTATTACTGAAAAATACACGAAGGTCAAATACCAGTTGATTAATAAAATAAAGAACTGCTTCGTAAGAATGATACTTACAGCTAATGTCTTCACCTCGTTCTCGCGCGATTTCACCTGGAAAATTATAATAGAATGAATAAAAAAACAATAAGACGTTTGAAAAATAAATGTGCAGTGGGTTTAAAATGCTCTTAAAGCTGAATTGCATTGAAACATTGAATATTTGATATTTAAGTACGTTAATTTTATTAAAATTCACAGGGGCTCAGGATAGTTAAATAACTTATTCAATGTCTACAACAAAAGCATATCAATAAAGCATTCAAGGGCACAAAATGTATTAAACGGACGGATGCAATGGGTCGCAATGCCTGGCGGGAGTACAAACCAATGAAACATCCGCTTTAGAGTTAACCAAGAAGCGCAGGTCGATGGGATTGCAATCTTTAAATCTGTTAACGTGATGCAAAAACAAAACCAAAACGTTTTTCGTGTGGAAAAAAAATCACAACTAAAAATGTGGTTTAACGGTCCTTTAGAAGGTACGCATCTCCTCGTCTACTGATTCAGCTGGGATCATGCTTGATGAAAGCCTCCTCCGCGAATTTCGATAAACTCCTTTGTGCTCGCTATGAAAATGCGTGATAAAGCAACTAAGTGCGGGGCACCTCTCGGTTACCAGTGGAAGCACATTGCTCGATCGATGGAGAAGTGGGCCGATGAGAAAAACAAAATTAAAAATAAAACGCTCAGTCTTTCAGCCTGAGATGTACCTCGATGATGCACCTTCTTGGGCAACTCTGGCGGCGTGAAGGTGGGGGGAGGATGGTGGTCATCTGCAAAACATCAGCACAAATTCGCATTCCGATACACCAATCAGTCAACGACATTACCTACTGGCACGTCGTAATTATCGACAGCGAGTGATAAACTCATCGTATTGATTCCGTCTAGGTAACCCATTCAGTTTCACTTTATAAGCGTTTGTGCAAAATTTAAGCTGACGACTTGAATATGTACAACATCGAGTCCAAAGATGAAACCGAATCGTTACACAATAGTATTAAACAATTTGTTAATGATATATTATAGTATTATACAGTAACACGATACAACACGTAACTAGGACATCCACATGCAGCATGCAACAAAACTAACAAACACACAATAAATAAAAACTATTAGACAAGCTCTACATTATATATACCATAAAACGCATTAAGATTTGATGAATATAATATAATCCTAGTTATAAATGAGTTTAAAGCTAATGTAAGAGGAAATGATAAAATGGCTAAGGGACGTAAATTATCAGGAGATGGCACCGAGCGTACTAACGTTGTAATTACTTGCTAAAGCAGTTTACGGTTTCCAACGTCTCAACGATAAAGGCAAAGATAATTACTCTGGAGATGATATACCATGTTGGCAGACCTGCCAGGGCGTCCCCCGCTCCCGGAGCTAACGAGGCAGGGCCATCTAACTAAATTAAACATTCCCTATGCAGGGCCTTTACATTAATATTTAACTTTGAAAGCAGAATTACACTTTACAACATCAATATCTGAGGGGCTATTTCGATGCAATAATCAGGGTTTCAATACTCCTAGGAAATTTAGATATTGATAATTATAATAACAACAACACCAAATAAATAAATGACATCACAAATGTCTTTTCATGTTTTAGTTCCGCTAATAGAGAGGCAAACATCTAACTGCTGAATAATGCACATAGAGTAACGAAGACAATACAGTAATACAGGACACGAGATTGCTATATAGAACCGCCGTCGCGACGGGCCCGCGCGTCACCATAGAACATCACATTGACATGTACACTGAATGTTAAACACATGGGTACGTACTTGCCCGGCCAACCATCTGGACGGCCCGTACGCCCTTCCTGAACGTTGCCACTGAACCGAGAAACAAGACGTTTAAGCGATCATTTATTAATAGTTACTTATTATTCATCCTCCTGAGCATTACACAATGAATGCAAATCATAGGCACTTATGCAGACAGAAATGCAAAGCTGAAAAGACTTCTTTTTGTAGAGTTTAAGAATGAAAAGGAATTAGATGAGAGTCGCCTCTGTTGCAGTTTGATTACCAACGTCTGAACTGTCTGCCTTGTTTTTAACATGGTTACTAACGGCAATGATGGGAAAATGTGTTATAAATATAGGGGCAGACGTTAGGCTTTGCTAGTAATCAAAATGGAGTCAATATATATAATAATTATAGCACCTTAGCCTATGGCCTACAACTCGACCGTCACTGTGAGCTGTGTTTAGATGGGAAACTTCGCCCGGACCAAGCCCTAGTACTGTAAGCGAGTTCATAGTTAATATATTGTGACTATAGCCTTGCTGCACTAGTCTAGAGCGCTGCGTGTGTCTTTTAATCGTGAGATTAGCGATACTGTTCTCCGAGGTACATTATGTCGGTCATGAGCAATGGTTAGTTGATGCAAACAAACTAAACGTGTTGTGAGGTACGGTAATAGGTGGCTTTGTTTCAGCTCCGTACCGTCGAAACCCCGATATGAATTAAGATTTTGTTTCACCATCCCAGTCTGCATCATCATCATTCCAACATCTGTAAAAATGCAACAAACTGACACATACGAAGGTACGCTCCGGTCTCTTCTGTTGTGGGGTCACTCGGTTAAGCATTTGGAAGGAGCGAGTTCACTTTGTCCTGCACCTTGACTTATCAGGGTACAGTCAGTGCGAATTCGATTCTACCAAAATGTCTGATGATGTAATGAAATAGCGACGTCGTTAGGTTTCCCTTGACCTTGCGTTAGTCACTGTCATTAGCACAGACAAGCCGGAACTGCTCTGGAAAGTCTTTCGGTTTTATTTAGCTCAATCTCAATGAGACGATTTATTTTAGCACTTCATGATTCTCTTCACACTCTGACTTTTCTGAGACATGCTTTCGTGGATTTACATTTAAATACACAATTAACTAAGTGTTTTGAGACAAATGACGGTGCAAGTTTGCCGCGTGTGATATAAACTCTACATATAATAATGTTCCTATTTACATGCAGTATACTCTTTGCTCTGGGCTTTGAAGTGCATCATATCAATTCGATCTAACTTCAGATTTTTCATCGAATTATGAAGTTTTCCTTTGAGAAAACTTTACTTTAATTTTGATTTCTAGTTTGTTCAGTCCCTGATTCCGAATTCTGCTTAATAGTTATGACATTGGTCGGTTCTATTGTATGATGCACTAAATCCTCTTTTATTGATACATATCAGTACATAGCGAGAATCTCAAAAGGCATAGAAAAATGGTGAAGTGTCAGAGTGCTTGATCCTATCGTGGCATTATCCATTCACGAGCGGCGGACAAACACAATGATCGCTAAATATAGGGTGGTGAACGAGCACGGGTCAAGAGATGCTTTGCAGCCGATCCAGTCTGTGAGATACAGGACGCAACACCACTAAAGCAACTCAAAAATTATATAGACACGAAAAATAATCGGAAAACGTCAATTTGTGAGGTTAGGTGTGGTGCAAGTTACCTAGGTCGGCTCCAACCTTCCGCTGGTGGGCGGTCACTAAAAGTTTAGCCGAACAAGATTCCATTAATCTCACAGAAACAAAGTTAAACAGTGTGAGGTCGATAGCAAGTCTGCTGTGTCAACGTGTCGTCGCGGTACAGTGTTAGACAATGTGACAATCATAGGAAGAGTCAAGAGAGGTGTTTTTTCGTGATCAATATCTACAAGACACAGTCCGTGAACATTTATTGCTTCCCAGAAAGAATGTCACAGAATTATTTGTTAGCTTTCAATTTTATTAGTTTTTGTCATTGCGCATTATGTCTGAACCTACACTCTTCACAGTAGACTAAGCTATTTATACTCGTTACAAGAAATTTCAATATGTTTAAATGTAAAGAAAATGATCTTACAGTTTTTGCATTTGCATTTCTTGATAAGCGTCTCATCTTTGATGTCCTCGTGGCAAGCCTTACAATAAAACCAAGCCCTGAAAAATAAACAAGTAATATATCAAACTTCACCAGGTACTCACTCAAATTGAACTGAACTCAATCGAGATGGAGGATGTTAAGGTAACTCAAAATTGAAATTCATATACTTATTCTATTCGGCAGATACGCCTCGAAGGCCATTTTACGTGTCTGACTCCACTAGCACACAGCTCTTCATAAAATGGGATATATGAAGAAATTAAATGCTGCAAGGTACAGAAATAAAGTACTCAGTGTACAATTTACGAATGTCTTGATTTGTAGGTAGAAATGGCAAGAGGCGGATCTCTCATATGGATTATTAACCAAAAGGACCAAAGCTTTATCCAAGATATGGTGGAAACTTACCTTTTAACCTCATCAGCGGATTGAGCAATGAAGAATCCCTGCGTGTTGGCGTGGATCTTGGCGCTGCGCGGGTTGATGGAGATCTTGCTGTCCGCTCCTTCCTCCCCCTTGATCTCGATGGCGAGGAGCAGCAACTTCAGCTTCGTGAAGCACAACCTACCGACAGGACCGTGGAGTCACTGCTTAATGTTACAGGCTCGTGTTCAGATAGACCACTTTCACAAATTCATTAACTTTTACAAACAGTTTTAGGAAAGTAGGGTTACTTTTATACGTGCATCCTTAGAATGCCACGGGGATAGATCATAACATAATATTGCGTGAATATATCTACCTTAAGAGACTTGACAGAATGAAAATCCATAAAAATAACCTCCTTTATACTTATAAGTAACTTAGCTGTCGGAGAGTTTATGACTATGTGAAAGTGGTAAAATTTCTGAACCAAATGCGTTTCGATTAATATATGTGTCCTTTGGGTTCTAATGAGTTGATAGATTTAAATTTTCAGGCAACAGAATACATATATGATCCATGCATCGATGCAAAGGATTTTCCTGTTTTAATATACTCATGCACTAAAAATGTGTCGAAGCATATAAAAAATTACCATATAATGAAAATCTGGTTCATTCCGTTTCGAAATATCTCAAATGTTTACACCATTTTGTGTGGATTTAGACTAGTTTAATATGCGTCGACATGCATATAAAGTATCAGAAAAATACAGTAAAATAAGAAGTAAATAGTGTGTAGTGTAGTGTGCAGTGTGTTTTGACAAGCAAGTGCACGACATCGAAACATTTATAAAGCGAGTACAGGACATGCATTGAGTATACTATGACTATGAGTCAGCAAGCGTGGTTTTGGATATATTTAGACCCAGAACGCATTCAGTTTATTACAAGGGGTAATAAGTACAAATATTATCACCTAACGTTGTTCTTATCCTTCCAGAATATAAAACTTGTCGAAACCAGAATTATTTTTTGATCAGTACAGTACCTAATAAGGTAAACTTATTTCTTGAACTTTATGTAAATGAATGTAGTTTGAGAGTGAACAACCGGTTAAATCATTAGGCACTAAGTAAATAACCGCATTAAGTCCGGCCGATAAAAATCCACGCCAAGTTGATTAAAATAGAACATTATGAGTCATATCAGCAGGGCTCGGATTTTACATCGCACGGTAAGACGAAAGAAAACTATGGAGTCGATATTAACATTACAACTTCACTCATATTCATACTCACTCATTTTCCTAGTCCCGTAATTATTATATATTTATCATGCTGTCAAAATGACAACTTAGTTGCATACCTAGTTATCCAGACCATATTGTTGCGATAGACTTAACGTGGGTACTGGCCGCTTTATTTAATTGCCTCATGTTTCAATCATTGACGGCTTTATACGTGTCATTTATTTAAGTTTGCAATTAGTGCATACATTAATTAACTTAATTATTACGTGAACATTTTATTATATAGCTTATAATGTAATAAACATGATGTGGCGGTTAAGATTTGTATTTACAATATAATAAACTTATGGTATTAATTAAATGAATGAGTATGAGTATGAATATGAGTAAAGTTTTAATGTTGATATCGACTCCATAGTTTTCTTTCGTCTTATCGTGCGATGAAAAATCCGAGCCCTGGTCATATGAAATCCTAACGTGAACATTCGACCAACTGTGCGGTCGTCTGCACTGAAGTTGACATATAATTTATGTTTTCACTGACGTCGTTGGAAATAATTGCCTGCTGTATAGTGCTTAAAATAATAGAGATTTTGGCGCTTATGTATTTGCCTCTATTGTTTCTGAAAATGAAGGTCTTGAAAGGAAACCCAGGTGCGCTTCAAATGTGGGAATAGGAGAATATTTTTCCAAGTCGGTACAATCCAATGAGATCATTAAAGAATGCGTATTGGTTTTGGCCTGTTTCTAGGTTTGCTCTGTCTGAATTATGTATGTCAATAAGTATAAAATTACTATGTTCTACCATCACAAAATTACCTACTGTACTGGCGGGTGTAAAAATGGAGTAGTCTGTGTTTCATCTACTTCAAAAAACCCAATGCAAACCATAAATTTGGAAATGAGACAAACAGAACGCAAGGTTACATTGAAAATGATGAATATACAAAACTCTATATAAAAATAATAGAATATGCATCATTTTTTTATAAGTATACTATACATACCAATATACTTCTAATGTTATTTACCCATTCAACATGCACAATACAGACTGAAAGGAAATCACATCGTTTAGTTCTAGTTTCGGATACAACCTACAAGGATTACCAACAGGACAGTGCACATTCATTAGCAAGGTTACGTGGCCAGACATCGTCTACGGTGCAGTGCGGTTGGGGTCGAGGGGGCCTTACTCGCTCGCCTGAGGGAAGCTCATTCCTGTGAATGAGGTGGACAGTGTCTCCGTGTACATCTCGCAGCCCGTGCCCTGCAGGTAATCATTCTGCCAAGCTTGTGTGTCGGGGGACTGCAATCAATCAATAGGAGACGCTCAAACTCGTGCTATGTTAGTAACAAGGAAGCCCGAGCAACTCCGCTCTATGCTCCCATCTATATTAGACCTATATTAGTTCACTCTTTCGACCGCTCAGACTGGAGTTACCACCTATATTAGACCTTAGTGCTCAGGCATTTCTGTGATACATGGGTAAAAACATCGATATTCATAAGTTTGGAAGCCAGCAAACCAAAGTTAAACGACACTAAAATGATTGAAAAAGCTATGCGTTTGTAGTTAGTGACGTCCTCGGGTAAAGACCTGGGGATGGAATGTGGAGCTCAACACAATGTACAGTATTAGGATAGTTGAGTGTGTGACTGTCCGTGTCACTTTGCCCTCGTTTGCCCACTTACTCTGCGGCCAGTTTGAATGGCATCCCCACAAACGTCGTGCTTAGCATCTGGGTGTACATCTCCATGCCGGTACCTCGCATGTAGTAATAAGTCCATTTAGACATGTCTGGGCACTGTGGAAATGCCGCAAAATACTGATTAAAAAGTACGCCTGACGACCGCTGTTTCATGTATAGATGACTTTCCTTCTGAGGAAAAATTGCTTAAAATAAAACCCTCTGTAATCGCAAGTAGTTAAACTTGACTTACTCTACATATTGGCAGGTCTACGCTATTTTTAAAGTTGGTCAGCTTGCTCCAGCGAAATTGTTATCGTCATTGAAAATTCGTTATATGCTGTTTCCTTTATACTCGCACTAAGCATGTCCGATCAGCATTAATTTTATAACGACCTCAGCAACGGTTGTATAAATAGTGTCAAAACGCTGAGCAAAGGCGTTGCTGACAGCTTTAGCTTTCACTCTAAAAGAGAATATCGGTTTACCGAATGCCAAACAAATTATATTCATTCAACGAGTCATGTGACACGTTTATCGTCGTTACCATATACCAGATCTAGTGAAGCTTATACCGCGGTGTCATCATTTTCAAGTGTATTTTTGGAATCGTTAAGATGAACTATGACACTCGTGTGTCCATCACCATTCCCACCCACTATTCTGTATGAAACAGATGGGTAATATTTTGCCATTTGTGACACTGGTTCAAAAAACTAAATACAGACAAATAAATTAAAATGATCCAATTTTAAAAAGTACCCTGAAATTGGAACCCTCATATTTATTATCTGCAAATTAAAAGGTGTTTTCGAGTATGTTATAGGAGGCTGACCGTCTTGAAGCTCCGCATGGCGAAGAGGTTAGCCATCATAGTGGAGAAGCCGGGCGCGAGGCAGCTCTGCGCGATGAAGCCTAGCTTCAGCTCCGCCAGGCAGATCACGTCGTCGCCCTGCTTCCAGTCCCACGAAGGAATGTTGAGAAGATAAGCCTGCAATTTAAATATAACGTGCTTGAAGTGAAAAACGCTGTAAAGTTTCAGTTTCAGTAAGTTATTTCCTCGATGCTCAACTCGAGTAGCGTCACTTTTGCTGTAGACTTGGTTGAAGGGAATTACAGAAAGAAGAGCGACAATATATTACTTTTTATTAGCTATAGTGAGGTTTAAACTCATTTACGTTCCTAATCGCAATTCCGGAAAAATATGTAACGTGTGTGTTCCCATTGCCAAAACCTGAGAAAATATCTGGAGTATCCGAAACCACTTTCATTGCCAAGCAACCTAAAGAAAATAAGGACTTAGAGAAAACATACTGTATCTGAGCAAAATAAATATACCTTATTATGATACTGCATCAGTTGAATGATGACCCGAATGTCGTCGGAGTAGTTCTTGATGGAGATAACTCTCATGATGTTGGCAGCGTCTTCCGCATCCGGATCCTGGCAATATTTGTTAGCGAGCACCAGGCAAGCATCCGCTTCGTGAACCTAAACAGCAGAATTTTTAAAACACGGTTTTCTGGATAGTTGCGATAAGATATTCCATGAATGAATTGACCATTAATTTACTAGTACTTTCTTCAGTAACATAACTTAAAGGTATAGTTGAATATGCTTTAATTAGATAGTTAAATTGAAAATAATTAGTGAACTGTTTCAATTATTGTGAAAGGTTTCAGTAAAAGTCTGTGTGGTTATTTAAATAATCTTAATTATAACGAACAGTGAATATTTATAAGCATGAAAGAGCATGCAAAACGAAAACAGGCAGAAATGAACATTGCGAGATTATGTTATCGTGACTTTACTTAGGATAGAACCGCAATGTTCACTTCGTTGAGGAAAAAGCAGGTGGGTGTTAGTAAGGTCTACGTCTAAACAAACACCATGCAGTATTACAAACAAGCCGTGCCTCGACATCTAGACTTACCGTAAACATTCGACAGTATCGATTATCGACAACTTTACTCGCAACTACAAGATAAATTTAATTTTGAAACGGAAATCCTTTCTTCAGCAGCCATTAATGCCAATTGTTTATCGATGTTTGGAAGTTATCGGTGTAAACCGACAAAGATAAAAGACGCGAGAGTTCCAGATCGCGCTGTCAGTCCGTCAGTGCTGCACTGATTCGGGGAGTGGAGCGCTGAAGGAAGCGCGGCGCGACGCGAGGGCGAGACTAAAGTTGTTGAGTTACTGAAGTCGGCGATATCGATTGTTTAGGTTATGAATATACACGGTCCAGCATCGCATACAACACCCATTATCGGTACAGACAGTGAGACACATGGAGCCGCGGGGCGCCGGGAAGGCGCGCGCCGGGGGACAGGAGTCTTAAGAGCAAGACCAGTAGACCTGTCTCGCTGTTAACACTCCTTGCGATCATGCGAGAGCCGGGTCTCGGCACGCACACCAGCTAGCGATAGGCACGCACAAATAGCGCTCATGGCATTAGAAGGGATCTGTGGGTACACCGCTCCAACAGAACAACGTCTCCAATGAGGTTAGTGAACGAGCATCGCTCTACGTCTATAGAAAAGACAGTCTGTACATTTTCAAACCGACACCACGCCCAAAGAACAGATCGCGCAGTTCTACTTACTTTTACCCTCTGAAGGTCGATTGGATTCATAATGGTGCCTTGAAAGAATTCCACAGTGGTAAAGTGTCTCTTGAACAGGCCTTCGAGCTCCAGGTCGGGCGGTTTCCTGTCATCAACGCTTAGTTAACACTACGGACCAGGGACAGTCCGCCGCCTGTCGTGGGCCGACCTTACCATGCATTCTATGTAGTACAAAATACGCAGTCGTGCGGGGAACGGGCGTGCCTGCGCTCGCGGCGAGGCGCGACCGTTCCACCGTGAGAAGCCATGATTGCATCAAAAGAATCTCAAGATAAATTTACCAAAGTGATAAAATCCTACTGTGACTATGAAACAGCACCTTTGATACAGAAGAAAAAGATCTGTCTTATGCACATAAACAAATAAAATACTGGTTCACGTAGTACGCTCTGAATGGTATCGTGGCCGTGCGGTAACTAATGCCTGCTAGTCGTGTTCTAACCTTGACTCGCTCAAGGTCGACTGCATTCATCATTGTACCCTGAAAAAACTCGACGGTGGTGTAGTGACGCTTCAGCAGACCTTCCAGCTCAAGGTCGGGCTCTTTTCTGAAAGCGTCGTCGCGGATACACCAGGTCAGGTTCGTTGCATGAATGCCAGCGCTTTTGCAGATCTACTTAATACTATGCTATTTTCCATATTATATTTCTTATGCAGTACTTAGTTGAAATTACAGCTGTGTCTCATCCTCAAAATATTAATAGGCAGTAGATTATTTTTCAAAAATGTGTCAAAAACTGCTTTTGGTATGGTCTTAAAATTTTTGCTCGTGTTAGCTTTGATTAAAAATGTACGAGTAACCTTGAAAACCTTCTATAATGTGGAAAACAGTTTTTAAAATTTTTAGACACAACAGTATATTGTTGCTCCCATCTCTTTTAGCTTTACCAGTATGTTCATATTGCTGTCGTTGTGTCATCCAAAACATTTGTTTGATTTGAAGTGACGCAGCGCTATAGTAACTATGTGGTTTTGGTACGATAGAGGTATGTTTTTATACAAATCGAAACGTAACTGAGGTGTAAAATAAGTCTAACTCCTAATTAAAGGTCCAGGTGCGTGATCATAGATACCTACTAACGTGTTGAACAGTCCGAGAGACTAGAATAGGCTATAGCCCCATAGTTGCAATAGCTCTGCGTCATTACACAGATATCTAAATGATAACTTTCTTATTATTACAAATATATTCTACTTCTAAAGAGGAAAACGTGTACTGACCTGTGTAAAAAAACAACCTCAACATCTACGTCTTCTCTGTCTTCATGTAGGAAGTCTTTTAAAAAATGGCTCACTGATTCGTATGTTATGTGCCCGCAAACAACAATATGCCTGAAAACGTACACACGTATTATAACATCGTTCCTTGGAAGGTCTGAGCGTTTGCTGCTACAACAGAATTGCGAGTGAAAGAAACGAAATAAGCTCAAGCGAGTTTATAGAAAATTTTAATCGCTTTAATTTGTCTCAGATATATCAAAATGCAATTCCAATTAAGTGATATTTTGCAGAGAAATCGAAAGAAGCTGTGCTGTTCTTGATCAAATCTTTTGCATGAGCGCATAAGCGCTTTAAAACAGCAAAATTTCAAAAAGCCTTAATAATTAAGAAAAGAGTATAGAACGATAGAAGTACAGCAATTTGAGGTTTCATTTAACACCTGGGACCACATTGCATTATTACTGAAAAATATATAGAAAGAGTAGAAAGGTCGCAACAGGGTTAAAGAAAACAAGTGATAGAAGCACGAACTACTACGAAGCAAGCAACGTCTTCATTTCGCTGGCACTGGCATTAGCATACAAATAGCTACCGTACTTTAGAGAACTCGAAAAGTTTCAAAGAATCTGCAATTTAGAGCTCCAAAACAAAGACGTTGCGTCTTGTACTCTAAATGATCACAATGAAATTGTTCATCAGTTTGTGGTCGATCTGAACTAGATATTACAGTCTCAATGGTTTCCATTTTTACCAACTGACAAACAACCGCTACTTGTACATCCACAACAAAATAGAACAATGATTTACTAGAAAGCTCAGTATCGTTCAGGATCTGTGACACTATCTAATAAACTAATAAATGATAGAAAAATAATGACCACTTTAACAACGGGGACACTTGGAAATGTGTTGGGATTTCTTGCCATGACAAAGTGTGAGATTGGACGACTATCAATACAGAAGGGATTGCGGCATAGTCAAATTAAGTGTGTTTGAACAAGACTGATAAATTATGATTATCATACTCTAGTGATAAAAAGCTTTTGTCTCAGTACAGTCCTGTGTAAAGACTTGAATGCTCATAAGGTCTAGTTACTCGGAAACTCAGATCTGTTTAGGACATGGTATCAATTCTTTATAAGTTCGTCTCAGAAAATGCAAGAGTGAATATAAGAAACAAAATACATTCGGGATATGAAAACAATTCACAGTGCCAAAATGGTAGCAGTATATGAATTAGATTGCATTTCAAAAAACAAAACAATTAGAAGTGTTGGTTAAGATCACACCAAAAGTAAAAAAAAACCCATTACAGAAACTTAGATAGAAAAGAATTTGCTCACAAATCACATGCAAACTATTATTCATCTAAGGTGTGGCAAAGGAACTGATTAATTTTTAATCAATTATATAACAATGTTCTACCTTGTATTGATTGCAAACAACGCAAACAATCTTCAAATTAATAAATCCAAAACTTTGGAACAAATGGTTTGTGTGTTGCTGCTAAGATGATGTCTCATGTCAATGGTAAGTCGACAACTAAACTAATTTTGCGTTAAAAATGTCCTCAATGCACACAGCCTTGCCACGCTCTATGAATTTACGTAAATACATTAAACTAAAGTAACCGAGGGACTCGATTTAAAAAGTACATTACAAATTGCAAAACAGTAAAGAGGGTCAACATTAAGAATAAGATACAGTACAGTTACAGATGTCGTGCAGGCAGGGAGTACAGAAGGAGGCGAGCGGATGGCACTCACTAAGTACGGTTACGGTACGGTACAAGGGGCATCAACAGCGCCCCCCGGGGCGGAGCCCGCCGCTCGGCGAGCAGCGCGCAGCGCGAGCGGCGGGCTCGGCGGCCGCGGCGCCCACAGAGGAGCTGTCGACGCTGACACACGAGCGACTCCAACAACACACTACAGTACCACTCAACATTTAACTCTTCCTAACTAAGCTTTACCATTAACATTCCTTAAATACGTACGATAACTAACAGAACATAATCATGAAACCTATAATGACGAGCGATAACACTAGCCACTATCTGCTTTTCACTATTCAACTGAACTCAAATTCAAAGGTATTTTACATGAATATCGATTCATAAAACAAAGACAACTCGCGGGACTCGCGTCCCGAGATAAAGTGAGAACACAGAAGCGTGCTAAGAGAGGAAAAGGAAGATATAGATGTCACAACACGGAACACATTCAACGGAACGGAGTGAAGACAGCAGCTCACCTGCGTCCCCGCTCATTCTTGTGGGTGCCGCCATACTTGGGTCTAGTGCCGATTAAGTCAATTATCTCTGGGATACAACTGGCAAATATCGCCTAAACGCCGACAGACAAAACAAGACATTCACATTCAAGTCGAGGAGTGATTCGAGGCGGCAGCGGAAGGGAGCCGCCAGCCGCCGCGCGCCAGCAGGTCTGCGCGCGGCGGGGCGGCGGGCGGCTCGCCTCCGACAGCTCCTCGGGGGCGCGGGCTGCACCGGCGCGGGCCGGGCGGGTCGGACGGGCTGGCGGACCGGGGCGGACCGGGCGCGGCGCGGGCACGGGCACTGGCTGTGTGTGATCGTCGGGACTCGTGGCGAGGTGCCGGAGCTAGCGCTACAGCGTGGCGACAGGCATCGTGTGCAAGCGAACAAACCAAACACTACTTCATCGACAGCATTACAATACTTTACATCGGCTCTCTCCAGATCTAGTCTCGTTAGAAGGATTAAAAAGCTTAATGATATCTCGAGTAAAATTTACGAAAAAAGGCATGTAGTAATGCGTCGGTCGACCGCGCGCCTGTCTCCCGATGGCGGGGAGAGGGGCGCGGCCGCCGGGAGCTAACTCTTCGAGCATGCGCCACGGCACCGAGAGACCGATTCTAGTGAAGGATTAATAAATTTCATTAGCAAACTCCGCATTCATTCAACCAAGTCAGATCGAAACCGTGAGAGGTAAGAAGGCAGGAAGCCGTGTGGAGCGGGGGCGTGTGAGCAGGGTACCTGCGGCGGACGTCCTTGGTGTACCGGCCGCCGTATTTGTTCCGCTGCGCCGCCAGCTCCGTGATCTCGGGGATCCAGCTGGCGAACACAGCCTACGATACACAGCAAACACCCTGAGGTGAGTGACCTCGCCACCCCCGCGCGCCCGCCGCCCGCCCCGCCCGACCCGCGGCCGCGTACCCTCGCGCTCGCACAAGGCTGTGTGGCTTGAGTGTCGTCTGTCTGCGTGGTGGCTGTGGCTGAGGGTGTGGATGTGCGGGACTTGGGTGCCGTGCCGAGCTACGCTAGCGGCGGGAGCTACGTGACCGGCGCAAGCCGTGACGGGACTCGTGACCGGGTACATGCAAAGCCTAAGGATACATACGCTAACTAATCGATGAACGGAACTTAAAAAGAAATCGGTATAGCCGGTTCCTAAACTAAGACGATGGGCATTCGATATAGACGCTTGGTAGACGCGGGCACAGGCAGGCCGTCGCGCGCGGCGGCGCGGGCGGCGGCTTGCTGGGACACTACGGGTGCCAGCGCTCGGGCGCCAGACGCGGGCGCCTGGCGCGCGGGCGCCGGCTTCGGTAGTGAACGAGCGAGGCGCTACCCGCCACCGCGCGGGGGACCAGCAAGTGCTCACGAGTAGATGACACAATACATCTGACGGCACTGAGCAAGCTTTTGTATAGGTGATGATTTCACATCGTCTCCGAGAGCTCGGGCGAGCCAGGCCGCGAGGCCGATGCGGGTCGCGCATTGCGCGTACGGAATGAATCGCCCTCACTTTCGTCGGTCAATTGATATGTCAAACTGATACCTTTTTCCATGTTCACGCTTCAGCTCGCCACTGTACTTGGACCTACTTCCTACCAGCTCTATAATTTCAGGAATGCTACTAGCGAACATTGCCTGCAACAGACCATGGTGTCGATCGAGTACAAAGTTTAGGTGCTGCGAACACCATCGCGTGGTGCACGACAATGTCCACCTCGAGTCTCAGTATAACTATGGTGACGTAATCGTAAAGTGTAGCCGGTAGCGGAGCGAAATAAAAAATAAAAGGAACTAGTGTGTGTCTACCGGTGAGGTGAGCAACTGAACACAGCCAGGCACAGGTGCGGCATGCAGAGATCGCGAGGTGGGAGGGGTGGGACGCGGCGCGGGAGAGCCGGCTGGCGGCGGGCCGGCAGGCCGGGACGCCTCCACTCCGGACGACTACGATACTCGTCTCGTACCACTGTCCCCATATACACATCTCCAATATTTAAGCACAGGAAGAGAGATCCTCCGGCAGCATACGTGGTATATCACATAACAAAGCAAAAGAAAAACAAAATACACCCATGCAGTTGAAAATCATCGCTCGAAGCTCATTTCATGATGCGGTAATCGAGTGATCTTAGTCGAAGCGGCAGAAGTTAGAAGATTGCACACTGACGCTGCGAGGCGATGCGGCCGCGCGGGCCGCGGGCCTCCCACAGTACAGAACCATGCTCGCTAGAGTGCACTACTCAGGCTGACAACCATTCACGAGCTGTGCGTTCATCCGCAACTTGTCAAACAAGTCCCATGTCCACTATCATATTACATATTATAGGTACAGCTCGTCTTATCGATATTTCCTTTTGCTTTGTTATTCATTTAGCTAGTTATGCAAGGATTCGCAAGCGTGGCAAAATTGAACGGAGCCGTAAACTAGAATGTAGGCAAAATAATGAAGGTCGACCGTGACTTCAATGCCATTAGAACTACTTTTAACTAAGACTTGCCTCTCCTTGCAATGATAAACTTTAAAATATTTCGTATATATATTGATTTTAATTAGATTCAATTTAATTATTATATAAGAGATAATTGAAAGTGAAACTTACCAAGCCGACGAGAAGAAAAAAAACCAAAAAGGTTCTGCCAAGAACTGTGTGGCAGAACACATCACCGTAACCTACTGTAGACATGGTGACTATTAGAAAGTATACGCAAGTCCAGTAAGATAGTTGCTGTGAATTGGTAAAGTCCAACGGATCACCGGAGTTTTCCAGCTGAAAGGGGCAAAAGTTCTAATTACGGTTTTTGCTCATACGTTTCACCGACTTATGTATGACGACGACTTGTGATCAGCACAAAGTAACACCGCGCTCTGAGGAGCATTCGGCAAGCATCTCCGAAGCGTTTTCATTCAGGAGATCCTGTTACCTATCAATTATCTCAGGCCGTGGCATTTTTCATTTATCTTTTATCTATTACTACACAGCATCATAATAGGCTTGCTATTACAGCCATGCTATGAGAACCGATAACTTGGTTTGATGTGGTGATTTTGGTGCAGCAGCAGCAAGATGGGTCGTGAGAGTATTATTCATAAAAAAACTCAATGACAAAATAATTATTTAATATTTTTTCGTCTGAAATAGATGTATTTAATATCTATACAACTTATCTTCAACATTCCTTGGACAATTTGATAGACGTTTACTGATGTGTTTACTTCCTACATTAAGAGATTATGTTACTGGCACGGATGTCCTCATAAGATAAATGTGGCTTTTAGATGATATTGATTGTATTTTTTTATCACAATAAGGTAACGGGCCATAAGTTCGTGCTAGTACGTCATTTCGTTAGTTTTGTTTCTGAGGCTTATAATAAGCAACTGAAATTTTTTTTTTTTAATTTATACATTTGTAAAAAAACTTTATCATTAAACCTTTCCAAAAAATCAAATTAAAAAATTTTAACGACTAAACTAATAGCAACACAACGCTCGAAACTGTCAGTCGGCCGAAAACAGCTGTACGGTGTGCGCGAACTGCTTGTTGACGTAAGGTGCTCGCTCCGACTTCTTAAGGGAATTGAAAGAGAAAGGGAAGTCCATTTGAAAAAAAACTTTTAACAGTGCTTTGTCTAGTTCCTTAACAATGGATTTAATAAGAAATAAGTGTATATTTTGGTATAGGTGTCCCTTAAAATTGCAATAAATGGACTCACGAACTAACGGTCATTATATTTTTCGTCTGGCTCCTATTTCGTGTTACTACCGAATCAAGGACTTTCTTTATACATCCTTGTATCTTTGGTATTTAAATAATACTTAAGAAATTGTAAATGTTAATTTAAAAAACAGATATTGTATTTAATGACGTTTTCATTGACCTAAATTCGGTATATGTTTTATTCACTTGAATTCTCGTAAAACGAGGTTGAACGTGACCTAAATTTACAATTTGAAGGTGAATTCGCATATTTACTTGCAGCATAATTTTGTTTATTGCTCGATTCCTGTAATGTATTTTTATGTTTATTTATTACATATAGGATACTTAATGGTTATTGAACATAATTTAAAGGTGATGTACATTATTGATTGCGGGAATATCCAAGAAATAGTAACACGAAACAAGGGACTACTACTTTTAATACTTTTCCCCAAGTTCGTGACAGAGAAATCTATAGTGGTAGGCAAACACACAGATCAAATGTGTACCCTCGTCTGTTATTTGATATTCTTCTTGAAGAGGTAACATGTGCATCGATATAATGGAATAGTGTTGCCTGGGTAAATTCCGGGAACCTTTTATTTTTGCGGGATAATTTTTATTAAATGAAAGTTTACTTTCTACCCTATTAAACAGTATAGAATTGCTCTTTCAAAAGGGTGTCGTGTGTCCCATACAACATTGTCTAGATTTTAATCTTAGGTTACCTAATCAATCGTAGATAATCAATACATACTTATATATAACTAGGTAGATACGTTTAAGGAATATTGACGAAAATGATTGAAGATATTTATTATTTTTAACATTAGATATCCCGGGACTTGCTATCCCCGGGACTTTCTTTATTTTTAAGGGTTTTTTTTTTAAGAAGTGAAAGGTATCTTTATACCCTATTAAACAGAATATCGTTTACAGATACCTACATGTCACGTCCAAAAGGTTTTGCCTAGATATTTATCTTACGTTAAACAGTTTTGGTTAATATACTCGTAGATAGGTAACCTATGTGAGACACATTTTTGAAAAGGTGACCCTGTACTAATGGATAAGTTATTTAACCTTACATTTCATAAAAAACATCCTGGAGAAAGAAAAAATGTCCCGGGATTTTAAATACCGATTTTTATCCAGACCCCCTATTGGATTTTTCCAATAATCATGTTAATTACCTTTTCAATAATCTTGTTCAATATCAAATAACAAATGAGGGTTCACAAACAAAATGTTTCTCTTACTACCTGGCACTCGAAAACTTTATGCCGAAACAGGGGCCAAGAACTCACAAACTTAGGAGCAGAGCCAAATTTTATCACGAAATGGGGTTCAAATACGAGGTCTACAAATAAATTATAAAAAAATAGTTATTGAAACTAATACTATATAATTCTTGCATTAAATAATAGGCAAGATATCAATGTTCATCACACAAAAAAATTCAATGCGATATCATGTTCTGTATTGTCTTAAAAAAAATACTAATTCGTAAGAGGCTTAACATGCCGAAACAGTGGACGTTTACCTTATCAGTTCAAGCTGTTGTTGGATCATTGTTGCATTAAAATGGAAACAACGAATAGCAAAAGGTGACACAACCATTAACTTTCAAATTAGAAAGGTTGACATCCTAGGATTTCTAATCTCCGGATTTTTGAATTGGGAATTCAGGAGTCCTCGATTGACATGTGCAAATACGCAAATGGCAATGAGCGTGGAGTTTTTAGTGGGTAGAAATAACACATAATACCTATACCTATTTGGGAAGGCTTTTCCACAAACAACAAAACAAAAAAAATTGTAAAGTATTGATAGTACGCTGGTGACCGAATTTCGGTGTCACTGCAATCAATGTTATTAGATCGTAACATAGCTAGGGCTTCCCATTTAGTCTGTTAGTTAGCGGTTTCGAAGAAAGTTCTTAAAAAATCTGATCGAGATATTTGTTGGATTCAAGAATCGTAATTCTGAGCTGTAACGACGAAGTTTCGATATCTCCGTCTCTATCGCACTTACCAAATTCGAGCGACAGAAATGGGGATGTACGAACTTAGACATTCGAACTTCGTGGATACATTACGCTGGACCAAAATTCGACTCGTCTTGAAGACAGTACGAGACAACCTGTACGACGTTGTTGATATCATAATATGCGTCAACTTAAACTTATTTCTAGCATTTTGGATAGCGAAAGACATTTTTGGCATGTCTCAAACTGTCTCTAAAACAAATGAATTGCTGATTCGCATCTACAGTTTCTACAACGAATCTAACACAGAACTCACCAAATGAATAATGCCGGCTGCTGTCAACCACACTGATATAAATATAGAAACCAATTGCGCCAACCGAATTGAGCTCGATGTCTTTAATATATTGAGGTACTGCAAAATATCAGGCACGGTCATTAAGCGTAGAGCTCTTAGAAACCTTAGCCCTGGAAACAGAAAAGATACAAGCTAATTAAAATCCGAAGTCGTCGAAGGTCAATAGATGCTGACTGTTATTATAAATATAAAATTCTTACGGTACTTCATATAAATCCTAAAGGGATATTAAACTACAGAGCATGATGAAAAAAGTGGACTTCGGTTTAAAGTAATAGAAAAGGATGCCATTTTTTAAATTGCTAAGATGGAATAGATCATATAAAAAATCGGCCAAGTGCGTGTCGGGCCACGCACAGTGTAGGGTTCCGTAGTTGCCTGTCTGTCTTAGTTACATCGACGTGCGGTGCGGTTGCGTTAGTCGAATTTGTACGAAAATTGGTCTTTCCAAGTACACATTAAGTTGGGCGACTATTACTCGGTAACTACTTATGCCTTCTTGTCCGTGATAGTTTTCCTTTTAAATTCATTATACATATGTGGGGGGGGACACATGACTCGCACAAAAATTAGGGCTTTAAAGCCCAATATCTCGCAAACTAATCACTGATTTGAAAAATATATCCAACTATACCCCACACGGGTTTAACGAGAAAAATGGGGTTTTAAGAGATTACATTCCCGCTTTAGGTGTAGGGGAGGTACCCAAAAAATATTTTTTTTCAACTTTTTATTATACTGTTTTGTCGGCGTGATTGATTTATATACCCATGCCTAATTACAGTTTTCTAGTAGTAATGGTTACTGAGCTAAGCCGAGGACGGACAGACGGATATGGCGAAACTATAAGGGTTCCTTGTTGTCTACGGAACCCTAAAAAGGTGCCTTCTGGCTGTTAGATAAACAGGTTACTGGCTGTAATAATCTCCCGTCCATTCACTGTGTGACTCAAGATTAAATACCTACAGTAGGTATAAAAAAATATTGCACTCACCTATCCACGTTCTATCCAGGTATATTGATACAAAGGATGGTGGTATCGTGAAATAATCTACAAATGAATACATCTCGAGCATGAACCACAGTTTGTCACTAGCTGCTATAAACTGAAACAAAATTAAATTGCTTTAGGGTGAATACCCACTAGCGAAGATGTGTTCTCGTACATTGGACAGGTAGGTGTCACATACCTATATGAAAACACAGATCGTACATATCTTTTAGTGTTTTATTATTTATTCGAAACAAACGGTCTTAAATTATGTACAAAGAGAGAGTTTTGTAAACTAGTAATGTACTTATAGTAATTATTCCGTTCACCTCTTGTTTCCGCATTCGTTTTAGGTGCTAGAGTAGTACTCAATCGATGCCTCGATCAATAGCGAGTTATTAGTCGTGGTGCACTTTAATATAGCCTTACTATTAGTTTCTTAATAGCCATTGTCTGACAATTTCCAACAATAATATAAATGTACAGAAAACTGAAACAATTATGCTGCAAAGACAGAATTTCACAGACTTTGGAATCTCAAAAGCATAAACAGTTAGAAAACTAGATAACATCATGAGACTGTGAATTCAGAATCAGATCGAATTGCAGCAAAATATAACTTGGATCTTACCCACCTATTTACATTTTACGACTGAAAACTGTCACTCCTTCGTATTCGCACCAAAGCTCTCAATATCATTAAATGAATTAGAATTACTTACTCGTATAAAAAAGTAGACCATAAAAAATATGTTAAAGGCAAGGTCGATCTGCTGAGTAATATTGTCACTCCAATTCTGGCATCGCTCCACCTCTTCACTGAAAAGCGTAAGGAGAAACGTTAATGGACAGTGGAGCACGGATTCACATTGAAAACACATAGTGTGACGTCATACGGAGAAGCCAACGCTAGGTACGGTGGGCACGGACCAAACCACGACGGAGTATAGGACACCCAATTCCGAAATGATTTCCGAAAGCATCGTTCTTTCCGAATCTCGTAATGTCAAGTCCAATTTTTCGCTGAAGGATCGATGTCAGATGCCTAAGGACCGACGATTGTGTCCATATCTAAATTGGACTGCATACTATGGGATATACTTCATTGCTTGGTTCTTGATTTGCAGGTAACATTTACTAGATAACACAGGACAAGGACACTAACCTAACCGTTAGGTTTGTGTCCTGTTAAAGTAATCTTCAGCAAAACATGGCTTGACGAATTAAATCCGTGACAACGAATCTTTCTGAGAAACATTTTCGGAATTATGTAGTGTGACCGTTAAGATAGATAATGATAATGAATGCTCCTGAAGAGCGTTGGAATGGCAATGATTTTTGAAAAGTGATCGTTGATTAGAGTTGAGTTTTTTTGTAAAATAATGTTGTAGTATGTCTTGTATAACCACTTGACAGGAAGGTAAGAACAATAGGAAAAGGGGAGGAGATACATTTTAATTAGAAAAGAAAATAGCACGAACAAAGAGCATTTTTGTGAGCCAAACATTAATACATAAATCGAAACCCATTGATTGGCACTCAATATCAGCATTTAGTATTAACAAAATCGTCATTTAGGCTATTGCTGTATAAAACAAAGAAGGCCAATGAAGGGGTGGTAACAATAATACTATTTACAATAGGTTTAATATCTCAGGCAGTGGGTGTAACTTTAAGTTTGTCAGCCTTTCTATGCCAAGTGTTTATATTGGTAAATATTAAACGTTCGTTTGCCATGTGCATTCAGGATCTGTATTCAAACCGCGCAAAGGAATAATAATGATAACGCTGACGTCTTGCAACATCTACAGTTAAGTATTTCACTTTGCACGTTCAAATAAAGACCGAGGGGTCCAATTCTCAGTGCCATTGAGATCCATCATAACACGAAATTCTAAACAGTTACATGCGATATTCAATACACGGATAGGAGCCCAATTCTCGGGATCGATCAACATTATGTCTATCTGAGATTCCAAGTAACACGAAAAGTATGATAATTTTGTTTGTCCTTAAAGTTTCTTCATGTTGTTTCTGTCCAGCCAATTGATTGATGCCTTAGGGCGGGGTTGCATCAACTATAATTTAAAGACCGGTAATCCTTTAATATTAATACGCGCCAGAGAAAACATAAAAATTTCCCCGTAGGTACAGTCAGATTAAAATAAATGAAATACATGAATATTATTCTGCAAGTAGGCCGTAATGGCACTTTTACAACTCAAAATTCTACCACATTTTAAAGGGTGTTAGGATTACCGATGGTTTGAAACAACCAGCCCTTTGGCGTTTTAAGTCCACCTGTATTTAGATGTATTGTGCAATAAAAATGATAAACAAATCTCAAGATAGAAATACATATCGGCCAAACCGAGAATTCAGCCAGAGGACCTCGATGGTACCGAGAATGGCAGCGGAAGTGTTGTGAGTCCCTACCCTGTGTGAATCCGATAGTCATTTGGTCCGCACTCGCGCCGGGAACAAAAGCTAACATATAACTATCAGCACATTCTGGATCACATTTAAGTTTCAACTCACATATTCCTTAATTCAGCATTATCAAGATTTAACGAATTAATAATGCAGCTAAGTAAATAATTCAATTATAACTATGGTAGGAAAGTTAGTTACCTTGATGCGTCAATGAAGTAGATGATGAGCGATGCTATACTCAGAATGAACACCAACACTACCTGGAAAAGTCAAAACGGGAAGTCAGTAATACATATATCTCCAATTCTCATGCAAAACGTATGCGGATTACTCAAAGGAGTAAGAACAACATTGGCCACGACATGCTGCCGACTTGCAAAATCGAACAAAACAATGTCTGTTGTAGGGCCAGGCTAGCTACTCACCAGACCTCGGACAGGGTGAGCTGTTTTAAGAGTTTGCATAATATGGACATACCTACGTAGTCATTCAATGGCAGATATGATTTATTTATTTATTTATTTATTCAAACACAAACACAGTATTACAGTTTACACTAAGGCACTGTGAGTATCAAAAAAATAACAGACAAATAAAAATAAAAATGTAAACATAAAATAACACACATAACATAACAAACAAAATTAACATTGGTAAAAACGTAAACAATTTATTTAAAAACAGAAGATTGTCGAACATCCATCGCCTCACAGAACTTCAAACACTCCGCACAAACAACCGCCCAGCTACACGCAAAAACATCGCAGTCAGGTGCTGATGCGAGGAGAGCATTGAGGCTCTGCAAAGCTCGAACAAGCGGAGAGTTCCGGTACGACACGGTGCGCGCCGCCGGCACAGCCAGCAGGAGGGACTGGCGCGGGCGAAGGTTAGCCTTCTTCTGTATTGAAGGGACATGGAGGCGTACCAGTTGCGCCACCAGGTCCATACAATCCGAGTCTCCTCTTAAGATCTTGCACGCCCCCATCAAAAGCCCAACGTTACGCCTTACCTCTAGAGAATTGAATCCCAGGACACCTAGTAAAAACTGAGATGGGTACAGAAATGGATAGTACCCATGATAGTATGGATAGTACCCATATAGTAGAAATGGATAGTGATGTAATTGAATAACGAATTAAATTATTCTATTTAGATCTTTACATAACTAGCAAAACAAATTAATTGTATAGCAAGCCTCTTTAAATGATAAGCATATTATTACATATATCCATATGAAAGTAATATAACTGATATGATATCATACCTCT
Source organism: Epinotia ramella (assembly GCA_947578815.1). NCBI lineage: Eukaryota > Metazoa > Arthropoda > Insecta > Lepidoptera > Tortricidae > Epinotia > Epinotia ramella. The sequence goes on from OX388205.1 coordinate 24,238,386, forward strand.
TTAGATAGACAATAACTCTATTTAACGATGCCATATTTAACATTGAAATATCATGACAAAGTCATTAATGTCATTCTAATGTTCTGTTGTGTTATTTTAATTTGTGAGCAATTTGAGTTTGCTAATAAAAAATAAATAATTAAGAAGAGAGATTATTCCGAATTTGAAGTATAAAATAAATTTGAATAAATAAATAATACTTACTCGTTTTGTACATAATGCACTGTCATTTTTGTTTAATTATTATTCATGAATTCTTTTTAATATTTCATCTTGAGGCATATCTATATTAACATCTACACTTGACATTAATGACGTAAAAATGGCTCACTCTGTCCGAGGTCTGCTACTCACATTATAAGCATACGAAATCTTCTATACCTATCAGCACGGTATCATGAGACGGCGCGCGAGCTCTCTCGATTTTTCTCGCACTATCCGACTCTCTCTTATTAGATATCACTTAGAACAAGAGGTAATAGTGCGAGAAAAGTCGAGAGTATGTCGCGGCCGTCTCATGATAGATAGATAGATTCTTGGGAGTCTTTTTCAAATTTTGCAGTGAGAAGTGTCGATTCGGTTCTCAATTTTGCAGTAAACAAGATTCATTAGGTACATGAATGATTACAATTCACATCACCAAATCTTTTACGAGGGGCTGACATGATTGAAAATCAAAGATTCATTTTAATAAGTTGATAAAACACCTTCCGAGTTTTCTTAATTTTTTTGGTGAAAACAGCATTACATTATATTTTTTTACCGCAAATTATACTTTTATTTTGCCCTAAAAATAATACGAGTATGATAGAAAATAATAACTTTATGTTAACCCTTAAAAAAATTATCATAACTATAGGACCTACGATGCCGTAAATGTATATTTTTTTAAAAGACGTATAAATCGCGCTGCACAGATGCCGCGCGCCGAAATTTATTTTTTAAAAATTATTAAGAGGTGAAGAAATGATTATTTAATTACGTTATCAGTTTTTGAATAAATACAAATAGTTACGTCGTAATCTTGAATGAAAAAGGAAGCATTTTGCAAAATACGCTCCCGCTTCTGCTTATGTGGGCGTAAGGACTCTTAAAATAAATTTTAGGTAAGGCGGTGGGAATAGGCTTGTATGGGCGCTCCGCCACTGATACCTAGCTACATAGGTACGAGTATAGGTCTATATACATAGAGTGTTCTAGATGCATTGAATCACAGTGGTTCAATAGGTCAGGAATATTAGATACTCAATTAGCACACATGAGAGGAACATGAATCAACAATTACTACCTAATCCGTGTGTACACGGTGTACCCACACACTGATTAGTGTGATTACCCAGTTTATTAAATATGTAAGATAACAGTGTCATCAGAGAAGGATAACTAATATAAAAATGTATCTACTTTTCAGTGCTCTAGGAGTGGCCGGGAGGGGAGAAAAACTTTTCAATACATGCATTTTTATAATCAGAGAGCTACTTACACTCAATTTTATCAGGCTCTCAATGGACTCAATGGTTTCTTTTAAACAATTGAAAGGCAAACAAGCAAATTTAATTAAGTTGATAACCATGATATAGGAAAAAAATCTCCTTGCTTTAATGTCTCACTGTGTCTATTTGCCCTAACCGCTGGCTGCCCATACAAAGCATACATAAGCATACATTGAGAGTTTTTGTAAGATAAATTAGGTACCTAAATGATAGCAATTTTTTTCTTTCCTTATCGAGGTAAGTACTACCTATGTCATAGCTTTTGAGATTCTTTGTTGAACCGTAAACCACGTCTTAAAGATAATGAATAGGTTTGAATGAATATTAATGCCTCGCGCTGGCCCTCACGGCGTAGAGGAGCGTCCCCCGGCTGGTGGATGGGGGAACGGTCGGTAGTACAGCCTAGCTACACTAACCGGCTAAGTCTTGTAGACTCGCTAACCAACGACGGGTGTGGTCCTCCGGCATTTTGGGGGTTGTGCGGCGGGTTAACAGCCCTCCCACGGAAAAAAAACTATTGTTACGAGACCAACACGAAAGAATAACCGGACTGATCCCAATACCAACGACCCCAGGCAAGGCTTAATGGAACTCCGACTAGCTTCGTGGAATGTGCGTTCTCTTTTCCGGCCGGGAGCCCTGTACCAAGTAAGCAACGAATTGCACAGGTATGGAAGGGGAGTAACGGCCCTCCAAGAAATCAGATGGTTAGGGAAGGGAGAATGCAATGTAGACAATAAATCAGTATTATTTTATAGTGGTAGTGACACTGGTATGCACAGTCGGGGCACGGGATTTATGGTGTCGAGGAGTATATTGGGAAGTGTGATAAGATTCGATGCTGTTTCGGAAAGAGTATGCGTGCTCCGTATTAGAGGGAAATTCAGCAACATCTCGATTGTTAATGCGTATGCCCCGACAGAGGCTGCAGAGGTTGCTCTTAAAGATGATTTCTATGACCTTCTGGAATCAGTATATGATCAGCTGCCGTCCTACGATACAAAGATGCTAGTAGGAGATTTTAACGCACAAGTAGGCCGGGAAGATGTCTTTCTGCCAACGATAGGAAAGCATAGTAAACATGAGAGGTCAAACGACAATGGTGTCCGACTCATTAGTCTTGCATCATCTAAAGCCATGGTTATTAAAAGCACGATGTACCCGCACAAGGATATCTATAAGGGGACTTGGAGATCTCCTGACGGTAGAACCGTTAACCAGATAGATCACGTATTAATAGACGATCGTCATAGGAGCACTATATTGGATGTGCGAGCTTTTCGAGGAGCCGACTGCGACAGTGACCACTACTTACTAGGTGTCAAAGTTAAAGTTAAAATAAAGGTCGACAGAATAAAACACAACAAAAGTGAAGACCCTATTAATATAGATAGTCTTAAAGATAAACAGATTAGAAGTACTTTCCGACTTGAACTGAGGAATAGTTTTGATGGGTTAGTATTAGAAGATGGCATTGATGGAGAATGGGAACGTATAAGGGATACGGTAAAGAGCACGGCAGTGAGGGTTTTAGGCCGGAAAAAGAGGAAAAGGAAAAGGAAGTGGTGGAACCAAGACTGTGACAATATTGTAAGGGAAAGGACAAGGTACAAAATTCTATCTGAGCAGGACGAGTTGTGGAAAGGTAAATATGAAGAAGTGCGAGTAGAAGCTAGGAAAGTCATTAGGAGAGCGAAACGGATGCATTTAGAAAATATAGTCCGGGAAATGGAGACTCTGGTCAGAGCAAACGAGTCAAGGAAGTTTTATAAGGAGGTAAGATCCTGCAAGAAAGGTTATCAACCCACAACTCAAGTGCTAGAAGACGAAGAGGGCAACCTGGTCACAGATAGCGAAGAAATAAAAACCTGCTGGCGTAGCTACTTCCAAACACTGCTGAACTGCCCTCCAATTATCGAGCTTATACCACCGACCACAGAGAGTAATGAGGTTGAGATAGTGGAACCCCTGAGCTTTGATGAGGTCAGACAGGCAATAATGAGACTCAAGAATAACAAAGCGCCAGGGGCCGACGGTCTGCCCTCAGAATTGTGGAAGCACGGAGGAGGAACAGTGCAGACCAAGCTATATGAGTTATTGCGTAGAGTTTGGGAAGAGGGGACCCTACCGCTTGAGTGGACCACGGGAGTCATCTGTCCCGTTCACAAGAAAGGATGCAAGAAGAAGTGTACGAACTACCGGGGTATAGCACTGCTTCCAACTGCATACAAAGTGCTGTCGTATGTACTCCTCAAAAGACTGGAACCGTACGCGGAAAAAATCCTCAGCGATTATCAGTGTGGGTTCCGTCGGAATCGCAGTACGGTTGACCAAATCTTCCTCCTCAAGCAGATCATGGAGAAGAGATGGGAATATGCGCAATGTGTTCACGTGGTGTTCGTGGACTTCGCTAAGGCATACGACAGCATAGATAGGGACTCTCTATACGTCATACTGAGGAACTTCAACATCCCTAACAAGTTAGTCACCATGGTTGAAGCTGCAACGAGGGACAGTAATATGAAAGTACGGGTGCAGGGCGATCTGACGGATGCGTTTCCAGTTGTTACGGGGTTAAAACAGGGCGATGCCTTATCGCCAATGCTTTTCAATTTGGTGCTAGAGCATGTCATTAGAAAAGTTCTAGCCTTGGAAGCCGGACTGGAGCTAAATGGAAAGCATATGGTAGTGGGGTATGCAGATGACCTGGCTCTATTGGGTAGAAGTAGAACAGAGGTCCAGGTGGCGACTAAGACCCTTGAGACTGAAGCCTTGAGAGTAGGCCTACGTATAAACCACGACAAGACTGAGTATCTCCACATGCGACGGTATAACACTGGTCGAGGCAAACCTGCAGATCTACAGGTTGGAGATACTGTATACAAAGGGGTGGCCAAATTTAAATACCTAGGTTTTACTGTCAATGACAACAATACCCGTGACGAGGAAATCGACATTCGCATTCAAAATGCCTTGCGGTGCGGTGCAGCTTTACATAAAGTCCTGGTGTCCAGGCTTCTCAGTAGAAAAACTAAGATCCGAATCTACAAGACCGTAGTACGACCTATCTTAACGTACGGATGTGAAGCCTGGACACTCACTTTAAGGGAAGAGAATAAGCTTTTGGTGGCTGAGAGAAAGATTCTCCGAAAAATCCTTGGCCCAACGCAGAGACCCGATGGCAGCTGGAGGATCCGCAAAAACGCCGAAATTGAGGAAATGGTAGCTGAACCAAATATCATTGGCGTGACGAAGGCGCAAAGGCTTCGGTGGCTCGGTCATCTTGAGCGGATGGGAGGCGAACGGGCGGTGAAAAGAGCTTACGAGGGAAAACCGACAGGACGCCGCCCGGTCGGTCGGCCTAGGTATCGATGGGCGGATGTGGTGAATGCGGATCTGCGCGAGCTCCAGGCTGGCGACTGGCGGGAAACTGCACAGGACCGGGATCAGTGGCGTGCTGTCGTGTTGGAGGCCAAGACCCACTTTGGGTCGCTGCGCCAGAGGAGTAAGTAAGTAAGTGAATATTAATGATTTTGAGATCCTATTTAATTCGTATCCTTATGTTAAGAGTTATTCATATTATGTCTCTGCCATAAACATATTTACAAGTATCTAGTGATATTTTCATAGCATGACCATAATTAGTCCGATTCCTTATACAATACATGAAGAAAACGTGGTGATTCTACTAATAGTTTTAGACTGAAATGGTTTCATCAGTAACTTGCTACATGAACAGATGATAATAAATACAAAACTTACTTCTGAAAAAGTATTTCGCGCTAAGACGAAGCTGGTTTATGTTGGGATAAAAATATCCACGGTTTTAAAACCTTCTACAGCTGGATCTATATTTTACGCAATATCAGCAAGCCATAATCACTATAAACTGAGATATTCGTCAATGGATCTAGGACATCTAGGTAGATATTTATTTCGCTAGGCGAATCTTGCGGGCCGCACTCAATTTCTTCCGTGGAACATTACAAATACAAATTATGTATTGTATGAAAGTGAGTTATTATTATTGAGTGTGAGGTGGCAATAGTTCTTTGGCGTTCAATATTAGGATTCTATCAGCATGTCATTGTTATTGAAAGTTACAGAAATAAAATTAAAATTACACATAAATGTCAAAAAAGAATAATGTGAATTAAACAATAAAAAAGGAAATGGCAGTGTCATGCTATGTCACAATGCAGCAATGGGAAAAGAAAATAAAATACACAAATGAAACACTTAAAAAAACAGAAAAAGTAATAAAATGTATTGTATTGTAATTATTCCCCCCACTAGGCAGAATACATGCATTTGTTTTAAATAATGCGTTTTTCTTTATGGATGTCCTGTACCATTGGGGACACGTCCACAGAACGTGGAATATCTAGAGGACGATCTCGATGCGTAATGAAATTACCGACGTGACTGAACAACCAATGGCCTAGTCATGCAATCTGCAAATATTAACACCGCCTTATGGGACGGCGAAGTCATTAAGTTCCTTTCAAATGACTAGGTTATTTAATATTCTATTCCATTCTTAATATGCCAGCGCCGTCATGCTAATCGACTCGAGAGAGAAACTTGTAGATAAGACATACGTTCGTGGTCTGGTTTAAGTGTACGACCTAAGTTCACGCTCGAGTTGGTGTACAGCGGGGCGGGGCATGCGGCGTTCATGAGCTTATCATAAACGCTGGCCGCCCCGCCGCACGCTCCGCTTCTTGCGGGCACACGCCTTAGACTAAATGTATGAGATCATCAACCTTCAAAATTCAGTATAAATAAATAAATAATAATAAATAAATAATAATAAATTAGCGGCGCCATATCTTTACCGATTTCATGTGACATTAAAACTGACAGTATTTGTGTTAATTATGCAGAATGTATTTCTTTGAAATTTCAAGGAATTCTGAATACAGAACATCCAATCTCCGAATTAGCTCAAGTGACAATTGAAGAATATATAATGACGATCGTGAAATATATTTTTTTACCTATACTTGGTGACTTCAGGCCAAGCTATCGCACAAAAATGCTCGTTATTTATTATTATTATGCTTGCAAATGCTCGAGTTGGCGGGGCACTACCTATTTGTGTGTTAGTATGGAAGGGATCAACAACTTTACCGTACAAAGCAAAGATTTGTACAAATTCATTCACTAAATTTAGATAACAGGAACTGGACAAATGCCAGTACTCCACATTCAAGTTATTTACTACTCCATTTTGAAATTGGCATTGTCTTCGTGTGAATTGGTTAAAACTATACATTTTTGGCAACAACATAAAGGAATCACATTCTTTACATATAAAGGTGCTTCTAAGTTCCACTGAACTCCCAAGACATTCTTCAAAGTGAACCGAAAACAGTTACTATAAAGCTCAATATCGACGAGCTGTATGTATCAAAACGCGAATTTAAAGCATAAGAAGACGAAGTTAGGAATTGCTTGTTAGCTAAGTAGTTTCCGACTTGGCACGCTCCGATCCAACTCTGCTAATGAGACAGCCTAGACATTCTGACGCTTAAATTGTCGCGGAAATGTATAACTTTCTCTAAATAAATAAGCGCTAAGATGCAATTAGTTCGGTCGTTTATTTCCTCTTGGTGTATATGGGGACTCATAGGCACTTTAGCATTACTAGGGCTGAGAGTATCCCCAGGGAAGGCGACAAACACATTTTTGCCCTATGACGAGCCAAATGGGGCTCCAGTGCGTTAAGGGGATGCATTGGAAATTATCGCGTGCTTTGAAACGCCGTTCTGACTAGATTAAGAAACAATAAGGTCTGATTTTCAGATATATGATTTTTGACTATATATGACTTTTTATCTGATTTAATCGATACATGATTGCATAAATTTTCCTCGATAGAAAAAATTGCAAAGTTGGGTCTTTATTTTGTTTTTTTTTACTCAGCCTACTCAAACAATACATTATTTTACGACAGAATCAAGTTAATACTTGTTGTCTTTGGTTTATGTTTGACAAGTTACTTCAAGAATAGATGTCTGTCAATGCTGTATGCTTGTTATATTACGTATACCTAATTAAATTAATTACTGCAACATAAGCTGCCTTACTGCTTTTCAAGTGGTTATGGGCCCAGAGCTGGCTCATTTGTTGTAGGTAAACCAGGTAGTGACGCTGAACGAAAACGACGGATTTGCGACCGGGAAGTTCAACAGCAAAAAACAAAAAATGGCGACGTCACTTTCGGCTACAACGGTGAATAAATTAAATGGTGGAAACTGGTCAACGTGGAAATTTGAAACAAGAATAATCTTAAATGGCCAGGGATTATTTGAAATTGTGTCGGGCGGAAAATTAAAACCGGAAAAACCAGCTCAGGAAATCTCATGGGTCCGGGACGATGCGAAGGCACAAACCATCATTGTCACCCGTATGGAGCCAGGTCCACAAACCCACATTCTATCTTGTGAGACCGCGTATGATATGTGGACAAAACTAAAGTCGGTTTATGACAAAGAATCGACTGTCAGCATTCATCTCTTACAACAACGTTTTTTTACAATGCAATTCAACGAGGGCACTGTATCCGACTTCCTGTCGAAACTGGAAGAAATCAGGGTCAAGCTAAATCAAGCAGGAGAAGGAATTTCGGATAAAATGACAATCACCAAAATCCTCATGTCACTTCCAGAGCAGTACAGATATTTCCGGTCTGCCTGGGAATCTGCCCCGAGTGAGAAGCAAACGTTAGATGAACTGACATCACGACTCCTACTTGAAGAGGAGCGAAATAAAAGTAGCACGGAACAAGATGTGGCGATAGCACTCGTCACTCATGGAAGTACTACTAGCAAGTGCCTAACATGTGGCAAAGCAGGACATGTAACAAAAGACTGCTATAAAAATAAAACCTGTGAGTTTTGCAAGAAACCGGGACATATATCCAAGTACTGTTTCTTCAGGAAAAATAATAAAACTAAGAAGCAGGTTAGTCCTATTGCTTTAGTCGCAGGTCAACTAGATCAAATAGAAGACTGCTTTTATATGGATAGTGGAAGCTCCCAACATATGTCAAGAAGAAGGGATATAATGAGTGACTATCAAGAGCTTCAGGATCACCCAGTTCAGATGGGAGACGGGGCAACTATTAACGCTATTGGGGCAATGTAAGACTGGAAGCATTTGACGGACAAAAGTGGCAAGAAGTGGAGCTGAAACAGGTTCTCTATGTACCAGATCTCAAGGTAAATCTGTTTTCTGCCGCCAGTTGCCTAGATAAAGGTCTGCAAATGGTATCCGATAACCATCTTTGCAAGTTTATCAAAAACAATGAAATTGTCACTCTAGCCCGCCGTGAAGGTCGTTTATTTAAAATGATGTTTAAAATGTCACAACAATCTTACGCGCTGTCAAACAAGTCTGACAAAGTTGACGTATGTAATAACAATAAGTGCGATTTAATGTTATATCATCAGAAATTTGCTCACCAAAACTTTGTTTACGTAAAGAGAATACTCCAAGAAAATGACATTAAAACCACATGCACGAAACAGCATTTTTGCTCGGCTTGTATTGAAGGCAAACATTCGAAAACTCCGGCTTACTCAAGCAGCAATAAGACAAGTTTTCGAGGAGAAATTGTGCACGCTGATCTATGTGGACCCTTGGAGGAAGAATCTGTTAGAGGTTCGCGATATTTTCTCCTACTGAAAGATGATTTTTCACGGTTTCGCACTGTGTACTTCATCAGTCACAAGAGCGAAGTTATAACTAATATAAAAATATACCTCGCACAGAATGAAAATGAGGGGAAACCGGTGAAAACTCTCCGCACTGACTGTGGAGGTGAGTTCATTAACAAAGCTATGAAGGACCTATTTGAATTTAAAGGAATTAAACATCAAACCTCAATACCATACACGCCTGTTCAAAATGGTAAAATTGAACGTGAAATGCGCACTGTGATGGAGGCTGCACGTACAATGATGAAAGCAAGCCAAGTCAGTAAGAAACTGTGGGCAGAAGCAGTAAATACGGCCGTGTATGTTATCAATAGGGCAGGGACGAGTCCTGAAGAAGGTAAAACCCCCTACGAGCTGTTCTATGATAAGAAATTTGATGTTACCCAACTAAAGTACACCTTTGGCACAGAAATGTGGACCCATATCCCGAAACAAAAGAGAAAGAAACTCGATAGCAAGAGTAAGAAGGGAATGTTTGTGGGATATGGTGAGAACACAAAAGGGTACAAGATATACTATCCAGTAAGTAAAACCTTTTCAATTGAAAGAGAGGTGATAGCGTCACCAACTACGTTGGAGACTACTTTGGCAGAAAATGTACAAGATGTCCCAGTTATATTTGAAGCAGCAATACAGTACAGCAATCAAAATATGCGGATATTTTCTATTATGTTTTATGGTAATGTAACGTTATGAAACTCTATTTCTATAGATGTTATTATGACTGAGTAGAAACTATATTTGATGAATAATGTTTAAATTTTATAACATTACACATTTTGTTAATTTAGTTAAACTCAAGTAGAGTTAGTTAAGATGAGTTAATAGATTCTTAGTTAAAGTAATGTTAAAATAATGGATCTATTCTTGAGGGTGGGTGTTGTCTTTGGTTTATGTTTGACAAGTTACTTCAAGAATAGATGTCTGTCAATGCTGTATGCTTGTTATATTACGTATACCTAATTAAATTAATTACTGCAACATAAGCTGCCTTACTGCTTTTCAAGTATACTATAGTATTTTATCTCATCTGAAATCTCAGCACTTAATGTAACATAAATAAAACTTCACTAAGTTAGGTATTTATCGAAATTAGTCCAAAATAGCCATTCCCGAAGAGTGTTGCATCTCTTTTTCTCGTGTGCGGAATGCATAAGCGTGTTTCTGTCAAGGGGGCGTGGTCGACTCGAATAAAGGCATCCTCTTAAGCATGAGATCCTGGATGAGAGCGCAGATCCATCACCATAACCCAGTCATCCCCCGATGATTCGGTACCTGGTTCGCAGGTTTTCTCCACGAAAAAAGTAAAATATAAAAGAGTTAAAAAGAGCATCCAACCCTCCAGCTAGATATAGATTTTGTTTTGCAAGATTGTGCGATACCAGAAAGACCAGTGTCTAATTCGGATGAACCCAATTATTAACAGTTTTGGAGTTAAATACCAAATAACAGAGGTCTGCTGCTCGGCCAACCAAGCCCCTTTTTCACTAGGACATCTCCCGAGCTTAAAATAGGCAAATGGCGCGGTTATTAGATTACAGGGTGCACGTAGACTAATCCAGTTAGGGGCATCCAATTACCGCGGAGGCTGTCGTGGCTCCGCAAGGTCGCGCGTCAGGATTTATGAACAGTGGAGCTATTTTAATCGACGTATTGGATTGGAATCATTTTTTGTATTTGCCGCGCACAAGCTGCGCGCAAATTCAAACGTAGATATTAAATTCGTTTTATAGTTATATATTATGTGACGTTTTTGTACATTTTGGCTGTAAAAAGTGACGATAAAATCTGTCGTGCTATCTGGGGCTGGTGTGTGTGTCTTTGTCGTATCAATGCGAAATGTTAGAGTTACACTCTGAGCTATTCTCAGCTATGTTTCCATACAGCACGTAGCTTCGTAGCGTCACCATAGCATAGCGTGTCGTAGCTTTCGCTTCGTAGATACGAGTATACATGAAAACATAGCTCTATTTGCCTCTGTGTGCGCTCATAAATACCAAACTGATTTGAATTCAATATGTTTAGTCGCCAGATTATTCTGCAGTACAGTGCGCAAACCAACACGTACTTAGGTTACATTATTGACTCGTAACCCATTGAAATAAAGTTCAAATTACGGGCAAATGCCTTGGTGCTTGCGCTCAAAGGAGTTGCAACGCTCTTACGTCACTTAGAAGCTAGATGGATGAGGAATTTTCATTTGCAGAACGTTATGTGACACGTTTGTGCAGTTTATTTTACGAAACGATATTAGAATGGCGGTTGGTGGATACAAGACATATGTATTAAATTGTGGGGTGGCTTTCCCAGAGTTTTTAGGTTAGAATAGAATCTTATGATAAACTGCAAGATTCTCGGGGTTTCTCGTTTCATACGAGTGTCAGTCAGCCTTAAAATTTATTAATCGTCTCAAACGGAGTCCGGATTTAACTTAACAAGAATAAGGTTTACTTCAAGATTATTCCGTTTTATATTAAGGTCTAATATCAGACTGTCTTTATACCTTTATATTCAGGCTAAGTAAGTATTATATTATATATTTGACTCAAGTACATATCATAACTAAGTAAATAGGAAGTACCTACTCGTATACACATTACACCTACGTTTCACTTCATCTGGTTTCAAGAAAGAAGTTTTCTTGCTTCAAAGGGATATAAACGCTTGTTAGGGTTCCGTACCAAAAAGGTAAAAAACCCCTTATGGTGCGACTTTGTCCGTCTGTTCGTCTGTCTCTCGCAACGTTAACTATCACAAGAACTACTTGTGCTATCAATTTGAAATTTGGAATAGTTGTAGATGAGCCTAACGAACGTGTATGGAAAAGGAAATAATTAAACATACTCGTATATTTAAATTTTGTATGAAAAATGGAGGATATGAGGGGAGGGGGGCAAAATTTCAGTCTAGTACCCCACGTAACCCAATGGTTACGTGGGGTATCAAATGTAAGAGCACATTCTAAAACCGTATTTTTACAGCGAATACATTTTGGTTTGTGAAGGAAAATGCTGAAAAAAATACCATTCCATTCATGTAAGACCGAAATATTTGATAATATTACATAAGATTAACATTATTATAAATATTACTTACAGGAGAAATAAAACGGTATCTCTATGTAGGTTATTTTTTTAAGTTTGTAATAGGACTCAAAATATTTATTTATTTTAAGTCCTATTATATTAATCTGACAGCACCTTCTTTCAAATGAAATAAAAAATATGGAAAAACCAACTGAGTTCTTTCGTCCTGCAAGTTAGTATCGAAATGCACCATCAATGGCGCTGTAGGTACTTATGATGGCCACTTCTGCTATGCGTTGTTAAGATTTTTTCAAAATTAATGGGCGGGTAAAGACGTGGTTATGTTCTGTGAAAGTTTGTAAGTACCCTCGGTGCGGAGTCTCTCACTTCACCGGTTTTTTTATCTTGGTAACACCATAAAATATTTACAAGTAGTAGCTGCCGAATGCCTAAATATTACAGCAAAAGTGCCGGCCATATATCGATTCAACGCAGGTGTATTTGGTAGCATTTTGTGTAACTGTCTCTCAGGCGCCACGGTCATTCGCATGATTTGGGGCATGTCGTTATTTTAATTTGGTCTATTCTAGTTCATCTGTCTCCGAAAAAATCAAGATACTTACAATTCTACTGAAAAAGGGAGAGTTCAGTGGTGGTAAAATGACGATAGACTTAAACATACTGTATTCACTGCATGAAAAGAGGTACAGGAGTTTCGTGGCCCTGAAACCACGGGCTCAAGGGTACCGCTTGATGTGTTCAATCTTCTTCTTCTAATTAGCTTCCAAATAGCTTGATGCCAGCCAGTATTGCAAAGAGAGATTGTACCATTTTCATCTTTCATTCATAATTTCAGCCACAGGTAGGAGTCCAGGCTGAGAAATCGCTCCTACGAGTGCCCGCCCGCCCACGAGCTGGATCGATCTAGTAAAGGCTGCGGGTGACAGTTGAGTGAGGGTAGCAAGGGACCATTCAGTAATAGTACTGAAGCAATCATTGGGAGAGACCTATCCTACCAATGGATTCCTTTTGGACTGCTAAAACGTGTGAATAAAAAAGAACGCACGTTGAAGAACTAAGACGCAGGCGCCCCAAACAAAACACAATTAAAGAAGTACCTTTTGGCACTTTAAGTTGGTATTTCCTTACCGGCAGTACCGCTTTAATTACTGCGGGTAGCATAGTTTTATGTAAAAACTAAGCACATTCTTACGACCTAGTTCGCTAATGACGAGGGAAGTACTCTGTGCAGAAATGTTCTAAGACTGATTAATCTCCATACACACTTAGTAAGTTTTGGTTCTAAGGTATACGGAGAACAATGTATGCCAAACAAGTCTAAGAAATAAAGCCTTTACTTAACCCGCCGACGAAACACTGGATAGATATAAATGTAACTTAGGCCATTACCAATAGAAATACATTTTGGTACAAAACTATACAGAACCCGGACGGTAATATTAAATTATTTTTATAGAATTTATAGATGAGAGAAACAGAGTTGCTAAAAAAACACAGTCAGCGAAAAGTAAGTACTATCTCAATGCCTTCAAAGTCTGCAAGTGGAAACCTTTAAAAATGTGGACCCTAATTAACGAACTTTGTAATAAAAAAACACAAACCTAATTTGTACCTACAAAACTAACTATTGAGACGAAAATAATTACAGAAGAACAAGCTATATGTGAATGTTTCAATAATTATTTTGTTACAGTGGGCTCAGTTTTGGCTGGATTTCGTTAAAAATCTAGCTTCTTAATAATAATAAAAATATGATTAACGTATTAACTAATATGATTTAAAAAAAGCCTTCGATACTGTAAGCCACTCATTACTTTTATCAAAAAGACAAAGAATATTTTTTTAAAGGCAAGGCTTCAGAATGATTGAAATCCTACTTAACAAGCAGATTACAAGTAACGAAAATTGGTAGTATAAAAGCAACCCTAAATTAATCACGTGTGGGATTCCCACAAGGATCAATAGTAGGCCTTTGCTATTTCTTATTTATATTAACAGCATTCATGAAGTTGCTCTAAAAGCTCATAATATACTCGTAACGCTATACTTATTTTATTTTTACCAAAACATAAACACCATCATAAAACAAGCTCAAAGGGACTTAAACTTACTCCAGGAGTGGCTTGTAACAAATTTATTAACAATAAATGAGTCTAAAACTAAGTAAGTATATGATTTTGGCCGCAAAAAACAAAACCATTACCACTCATTTACCCTTAACGATAAACAGTGTCACCCTACAGTCTACCGCTCAAGAAAAGTACCTTGGCCTTCTTCTCGATAAACGGTTGTCCTGGAAAAATACGTTCGAAAATGAATTCACTGACTGGCGCCTTACGCAGTATAGTTCGTTGTCTCCCACGAAATGTTCGTTACACCATCTACACTTCCCACACATAGATTATTTAATAAAAGTATGGGGCTGTGCGGCAAAGTCTAACTTACGTGCCCTACATGTATCCGAAAATAAAATGATTAAAACGCTATTTAAGTATAAGTCTATGAAGGAGCTAATGCACGGTGATCTCCCCCATTGGCCTTCAAACGGAAGCTCGTTGACATGTGTTTACTGCCTATCCTAACTTACGGTGCCCAAACGTGGTCGCTGACATAGTTACAAAATACCAAACTGAAGGTTTGCCAGAGGGCCATGGAGCGCAGCATACTTGGAGTGAAAAGGATAAATCGGATCTGAAACAGAAAACAGTGCTCTGCGCTCGAAAACGGGTATTGTCGACGTTGGAGTTAATACTGCTAGACTCAAATGGGACTGGGTTGTCACGTTTGCCGTATGCACCCACAGAGGTGGGCTAAAATAGCTAAAGAGTGGGTGCCACACGATGGGCAACGGCGCCGTGGTCGGCCGAAGAGGAGATGGCGGGATGAACTGGACGTCTTTCAAAGTGAATGGCCAGAATTGGCAATGAGTCGGGATAGATGGAAGTCTAGGGGGGAGGCTTTTGCTCAGCAGTGGAAACAGGCTAATAAATTTAAAAAAAAATAAGTATAAGTACACGACTCCATCTGACCAAGAAACTAAAATATTAAATATAACACAGAGGTATATGTATAGCACGTGTATCTTGGTAAGGAAATTCATAAATAAGAGCATACACAGTAATATTACCTTTATAATAATAACTTACTACTTCGACCGCCAAGAACTAACTACGGCAAAAAAAGTATAGTTTATGAAGGCACACAGTTCTATAATAAACTGCCAAATGACGTAAAAGACGCAAAATCATTAATAGTATTTAAAAAGCCCCTCAAACATTATATCTTTAAAACTTCTCTGTGTAACATGTCAAAATACGTAGATAAATACATAGAAACACATAATACAGATACAAAATTTAGATATGCATAACCAACCTAACAGTAAAAAATTGTCTGTAAGTAATTATTAATAAAATAAAATAAAAGTATCTAACTACCAAAATTTTCCTACAATTATATTTATACTTAATCACTTCGATTACCCAGACACTGTTAACCGGCCCTTCCAAACAATGCCTAGCAACCGTGCCAAGATTTGTTGTTAAGCAAATCTACCCACTTTAAATTAAATATTGGCTAAGCATAGAAATAAGTTATAATTATATTGTAACTATTTCTCAGTAAGTGATTCGTAATCTTTTGAGAAATAAATATCTTCAACCAATACTTGTCAATAACAAGGTCAATGGTCGAGAATAGATTGAAGTTTGTGACGTCAGAGCAGTCTGATTGATTGTCAGAAGATGGACTGGAAAAGTTTTCTAGACAGAAATCAACCGTTTTATCAACCGGAACGAGAAAATAGGTGATTAGCTAATAACTTGTACCAACATTAGGAGAATTACACCCTTGTCTCTATTTGTAGTAAACAAACTTATGAATGGAGTATTAGATAAAAACTGCTATGGAAATTGGTTTATCTATTGTGAAGTTATGGTGGCACAGGCAGACACGGATACCGTCTTATTAAAACTTGAATATAACACCGAGTAAAGGGCTTCCGTGCATTGCGTGCATTGATTCGAAATTGGCTGGTTTGAATATAGTAATGGATTAAACACACAACAAAAACCTTGGCCCCTAGATAAGATCCTTTTAAGTATTCTAAGATTCATTTGTTTTATAAATGATACTACACTCAACAGAGATTTAAAGAAGGTAAGTACTTTAAATATATAAATTCCATACAAACTAACATTCGTGTAATTTATCGCCATTAATAAGAACACACAGTACAAAAGTCATCACATATAATTATTTGTAATCATGTCCTAAGTCAAACTTCAAGAATCGATATTTCAGCGGGCATCTATCATAAAACGATGTAATCCTCACAAAGCCTGGCAATTCATCCCCGTCGCATTTCCTTATTCCGAGAGAGCCCATGAAATATTAAAGAGTAGCCATATTTTTAAAAGGTGTACGAAAACGAGTATAAATAAGAAATGGGGAGTGTTCCGTGTAAGGAACGGGGCTGAACGAGGCTCGGCATGCAACCAAATTTGACGGCGGAATGGGAAGTTGTGACTTGAATAGTTTGTTGTTTTGTTTTATTACACTAGGTATAAGCCGTACCGGCAGGCGAAGTGTGGTTAGACCCCTCACAAGGTGGACTGAATCTCATGATCTCAAACTGATTGTCATGATGACCTGGTAAAGGTAGCGGGAGTCCGCTGGATGCGGCTGGCGCAGGATCGGTCAATGTGGCACTCTTTGGGAGATGCATATGCACTCCAGCAGTGCACGTCTTTCGGCTGATATGGTGATGACGATGAGGTATTCGCCAACCGCGAGGTCCGCAAAAAAACGCCGGTGCAGCCGAGGGAAAAAAGACTGGGGACTTGGATAAGTCGTGATAGAGAATATAAAAGTGAATATATCCATAATTCTTTACAACTTTTACTATGCGATCAACCCATGACCATGTAAACTGTGTCCGTCGGTCGATTGAAGACCTTTCCTGTGGAACAGCTATATTTTTATAGTTAATAATTTAAAGATATAGCTTATGCCTATTCAGAATGTCTGTTCTATGAAAATACGTTTTTGGAATCAGATAAATGGTTTCGGAGAATACCCCTTAAAGCTACAATCTCATAGAATTTGCCTCTTACGATATTAGTATACGTAGATGATCTAAGAAACTCTCTACATCTTTTATTTTTCACAGCAAACGTAACATAACACATCGGCCTAGTGGGCTTGCAGCACTCTCCAAAACACATTTATCCATTCAGTTGGTTGGACTTTTTCCGATTCGACCCAGTTCCGAGTTCCAATCAGTCGATGCAGCTCCGCCATGTGTGAACCGTTTGATGTTTCACTTCAAATAAAAATAAATAAAAGTGAGCGACTGACACTTGTCCAGTTCCGCAGTTCACAGGGATAGCTAAACGTAATAAGGTGAGTTAAGGGAATGCATGATATTTATATATTTTCACCTACTCCAGCACGGCTATCACAAGACGGCGCGTGAGCTCTCTCGATTTTTCTCGCACTATCCGTCTCTCTCTTATTAGAACACTTAGAACAAGAGGTATAGTGCGAGAAAAATCTAGAGTATGTTGCTGCCGTCTCATGAAAGACGTGCTGGTAATTAATTTGACAGAACGATTTTAAGTGAAGTTGAATCGTGACAGTGATTGTACAACGTATCACATCAAATCTTGTTAGTTTACTTAAATCTTATCTACTTATTAAAAACGAAGCCAAACAGCAACTAATTTGAGGGAAATAACAATAATATATAGCGTCTGCAATAGCCTTACAAGTTTATTTTGGATCCTAGCCGTGTTGCGGATTTTTAATGGAACTAATTTATTTTACTGGCAAGGAGTATATACAGTGTGTGTCTACGACCCGGGCTTTTATAAAGACTGATGATAATATGCTTCGTTAACAATTGTTTGCACGTATTAGTAAATCATAATTATGTAAATTAACTGCGCAATTAATTTTCCAAAATACAAACCTTCAATGGACTAGGTGTACTCGTATGACGCCGTACTAAACAAATTATGACGAGCTGTCACTTACACTTACTTGTCAATTTACTTTGCTGTACATTGCTGGCAATTAAACGTTTGTTAGAAAGTTAACGAAGTCTGAGATCTAGTATATTAATTAAATTAATGTCATGGTTACATTATAAATATACGTTATATTAACCTCCTTTAAGAAAAGCCAGGGTTGCAGACACACACTGTATACTCTTTGACAAGTTGACAACAGACATTAGAAGTCATCCAATGTCACCGATGTAAACAAACAGCAAGAAAGACGAAATACTTTGCGATTGTAAAATAAAATACAGTAAATACCTATGCCGAAAGCAATCCATAGCGATGTCAGAAAGCTTATTTTGAATATAATTGAATATTTACAGCAAACAAGGATGCCGGAATGTCTAGTATTTCTATCCCGTTGAGGGCTCATGTCACTCCGTTTTTGAACAAAAGTAATATGTTGAAGATGCTACATAACGCAAGCTTCATCTGGCATGTCTTCCCTTCGGTGTAGTTAACTACCAGGCCCCAAAATATCTCTTTGAGAAATTGTTATTTCGCAAGCCATGTGGAGCACGGCAGTGTGGGTTACAACTGTTAACACATCGACATGCTTCAGCTGCTTTTCGTGGAAGTTTTAGATATGCCGCAACCAAATGTTGGAATAATCTGCCCCCACCGGTCAGGAACCTTAAAAGTAGACATAGTTTTAAGGTTAATGTTAAGAAACATTTGTTTGAGCATCAGAAAGGACAAGGAAATTTGAAACACGATAGCTGTTGCTAGCTAAAAATGTACCCGCTGTTTATATCCCTGAGGCATCATGCTGCGTGTTGGTCATGTGTAGCTTCATTTGTAGACACCTCTTTCTTCTTTCTTTTTTTTCTTTACGTTTTTTTTAAGCCGGCCATGGGGCGTTTTTTGTGGTTTTATGCTATTTATGTTTTTGCTGGTGTAATTTTGTGGTTTTTAATATGTTATTCAAATTTTCTTTTATTTCTTGTGATTTTATATGTATGTGTGCGTTTCGTCACTGTGCCGTGGTATCACCCAATTGGTCACAACGGAAGACCAGCGCTGGCTGCCATTATTACGCTGAGTTGTGACCATTTCGTGGCAAATTGCATAAGTTTAATGTCATTGTCTGTAAATTGTCTTGTATTTTGTCATGAATAAATGTATCTTTCTTTCTTTCTATAAACAATGTCTTGAAATTGGTTGTTGACATGACCGGTACTGACATTTTATAGTGCGGTCATTGATTGTCTTATATTGATTGAACTGGTTAGTTTGGTTGGATAAATCCATCCATCTGGTTAGTTAAAACTAGTAATTTATTTTCTTATTAAAATATTGTAATAAAAATGGAAAACGAATATAGAAAAAGGTCCTTTAGTCGAACCCCAGATCGAACGTTTTATAATTGAGGTCGGCGATCTTAAAAGCGACACTTCAGAGTCGGAGTCTTCGGAGTCACAATCGGATAAACTTAAATATCGCAAAATACGTACTTGGAACCAGATATGAATGAATAGGTATTTATTATACAGCATAGTATGTATACATGCAACAAAGAACACAATGCCAATACACACTGTCCCGACTATGCATGACGTACGAGCAGATATGTACATTATTCCCATATTTTATGCGGTTTATAGCGACACAATCTCAGGGTCAAATAGGGGCTTGTCGGGCTATAAAAGGGTTAAGTAATAGTAATTCGATAGTTAACCTATCACGACATCGGATTACAATACCTGTTCAAAAGAGCAACCGTTAATATATCACGACATTGGACAACGATATTCAAAAGAAAAGCTATCCTTAATCAAATACAATGTCGGGATGAAAATCGCGACGGGGATCGCTATTGCTATGACTCCTGTCACGTCGCATAGTCACTACATAGATGAGAATCTAATCGTGTCTGGAATGGTATTAAGTTATAGATATCGATAAAACTGATCTTGTTCGACATGAATTTTACCTAAACTTTTCATCGAGACTTTCACAGTAAAAAAAGATCATTCGGTTACTAACAAAAATGTAAATGCGGTGGCCGAAAGAGAGGAGTGTTGAAGTCGTAAAGAGACAAAACCACAGATATAGGAAATAAGGAGATCGGAAATTCCGCGCGATTTGTGCTGAATATGGCTGTCGCAAGTTCTTGAATTCGTGGTTTTATTTGAAATACTTAAATAGTATTTATAGTATTTACCTGTGAAAAGTCTTGTTGATGTGGAAATTAATCAAATCACTGCGATGTTTGCAAGTAATTATTGCACAACTCGGCATTTTGGAAAAAACGGAACTTTCTCGGTGGACAACGGACGGTTTACTATCGGTGGAGTATGCCCAATGCGCTAACATGTGCGACACAGCCGCCGGCGGCTTGTACGCTCTATATTATTATATGCTCTGAGGGCAAAACCGATATCTAAGAATATTTTCAGTTGATGTCAGACGCTAGAAAGGTCGCGGCCGGTTTTACTTGTCACTAGATATATCGACGCTTATCTAAAACAAGTCAGTATCGCGAAATAATCCGTTTTGCTACTAAGTATAAGACTAGACGCAGAACACGTTAAAGTTTATCGTGACTAAGACTCCCGTGTTCTAATTCAAAAAATTGCCACCGTGGCAGCATTGTGCCGTTATGCCATTGGTGGGGTGTCGACGTCATTTTATCTGGAAGACCGTCCGTAGGCCAGATGAGCCATAGCGATCGACGCCGTCACCACGTTTTTTTTGTTGACTACCGGCACATCCCCAAATAATTCGTTAAAAGACATCAATTTGTTTGTACAACAGCGGCATTACGCGAAATAGCTCAGTGGAACACTAGCGATTTTTTTTGCAATATAGGATTATTCATGGATGGGACACTTTCCGTTAAACAGTAAGTACCGATGTTTTGACTTAACCACAAATAAACGAGTATTCACGAAAATAATGAAAGTTGGCTTGTTCATGTAAGCAAAATAAGCCCCTATACTACATAAGATTTACTTCATTATTGGTATACTATACGAATTTGGACTATGTTCATCATAAATATGCATTTAGTTTCTTGATTCAAAACGAGAAAAGCCACTATAAATAGATAAGCAGCACGATGATAAACTTATTAAAATGTTATATGTATTGCAAAAAAGGTATTTGCTCGGTATTTATATCAATTAAAATAATAATATACAACACAAGCCTTATTGAGCTTAACTATGGGCCTAGTTCGATTTGTGTAAGATTAACCTCTAATATTTATTTATTTTGTAATATCAAAAAAGATAAGTATAAGATACATACCTACTACATGCTCCATGTACATGGGGACTTCAATTACTCGTGTGCGTCTCTTTTTAGTGTTCCGTACCAAAATTTGTCCAACGGAACACTTATGCGATCACTCGGAGGCTGTCCGTCTGTTACAGCCAGAATTTTGTATAAAAAGTGGTATAATAACAATAATAATTATATTTTTATTATGAACACTATTTAAGGGTTTGTCCTGCCTCACTTTCGTGGATGAATTAGTGTCAAAGATTCAGTAACTCTTTCAGTTGACTATATTATACTTTGGTTATAGAAATGAACACGCGAACTGGAAAAAATATCCGAAATCTGCTTTGGTTTTGCTGCGGGTAGCCTCATTTCTGATGCGATCGCGCAGAGAAACTCCCAGCATAGCCCTCTCCATTGCCCTTTGGGTGACCCCGAGAGCTTTCAGCTGGAACTCCAAAACCGTTTCCATTGCCAAGGTTAAGTGGAACCTGTCCGTGCCTGGGTCTATGTTCTTCGAGGCCCAGCGGGCCAACAGAACTAAAAGGCTCTCTAGCTCCACTCAGAAGCTCATGAAGGAATGAAAAGGAGTCAAATGATTCTGCAGTCTTCAAACGATGCGACTTTATACCGGCAGCTAAATAAACAGATCTCCAAGTCCCTTACCCGCGATCTGCGCCAATTCACTACGAACCGTATTGAAGAGGCCATCGAGAGAAATAAGGGCTCTAATGTGTTCGCACGAGATCTCGATCGAGCCTATTGGGCAGAGCCAGCTCGCAAGGTAAAAAACTGAGGACTGGAGAGTCGTTTTTTCCAAATCTGAGCTTTTGAGTGAGTGCGTTTTTACACGTCATACATATCGTATACACGTCAACTCGCAGACCCGAAGTTAGTCTGGCGAAAGACCCTAGCTAGACCAACCCGAGACTTTACCGACGACATCCCGGACATCAGCCTGTAAGAGATTAGAATGGTTCTGAAACAGCTTAAGAACAGCAAGGCACCCGGTGAAGACGGAATTACAGCCAAACTCATGACGGCGGGTAGAAAACCGATCCTTACGACCCTTGAGAAGTTGTTCGACACCGTCCTACTGGAAGGGAGAACGCCAAAGGCGTGGAACAGAGGTAAGGGGTGCTGTTGTTCAAAAAGGGGAACAAAACCCTGCTGAAGAATTACCGACCCATCTCACTTCTGAGCCATGTTTACAAGCTGTTTTCAAGAGTCATTACGAATCGCCTCGCATGTAGGCTTAATGACTTCCAGCCTCCCGAAAAAGCCGGTTTACGAAGAGGTTTTAGTACCGTAGACCACATTCATACGCTCCGCCAGGTTATACAGAAGACTGGAAAGTAAAACTTGCCTCTCTGCTTAGCGTTCGTGGAGAAAGCTTTCGATTCGATCGAAACCTGGTCTGTACTACAGTCTCTCCAGCGGTGAAAAGTAGACTGCCGCTATATCCTAGTACTGAAGTGTTTGTACGAGAACGTCACATTGTCAGTCCCACTCCAGGATCGGAGCTTGAAACGTATTCCGCTACAGCGGCGTGTTAGGCACGTGACTGTTATTACCCCAAAACTGTACACCGTTGCAATGGAGGATGTTTTCAAGACTCTAGACTGGAGAAGGCTAGGCATCAACATCAACGGCGAGTACATCAATCACCTTTGGTTTGCTGATGATATAGTAGTCTTGGCTGAGACCATGGAGGACTTGAGTACTATGCTCGATGATCTCAGTAAAGCCTCCGAGCGAGTTGGTCTAAGGATGAACATGGATAAGACAAAGATCATGTCAATCGGACACTTTCAAGACTTCTTCAGACTTTCAAGTTAGATAGGTCCTCCAACTTTGAGTAAGAGTCCGACTTGGCTGGGCAGCATTCGGGAACCTACGGCACATCTTTTCGTCCAATACTTCGCAATGTCTCAAGACGAGAGTCTTTGACCAGTGTGTGTTGCCACTACCTCACTGTGTGATGACGTATGACACGGAAACGTAGACGGTTACCTCATAAGAAGGATCAAAGTCACCCAAAGAGCAATGGAGAGGGCTATGCTGGGAGTTTCTCTGCACAATCGCATCAGAAATGAGGCTACCGCAGCAAAACCAAGGTAACTTATATAGCCCTCCAAATCGCTAAACTTAAGTGGCAATGGGCTGGGCACATTGCACGTAGAACCGATTGCTGGCCCGGAACCGGCCGTTGGGGCGGAAAGGTTCTCGAGATGTGACCACGTACCGGATGGCGCATCATAGCTAGGCCCCCCACGAGGTTCAAAGATTTTTATTTTGCTCGGAATGCAGTTACATAGTTCTTAAAAATACAACATAATCGTCCAGTGCATTCAGCCTGCGTGCAGGCGTGCAAAATTTTTTTAATGGAGCCTTTAAGTCCATAATAGTACATTGTTTAACGAGGGGCGGAAGTGGAATATTGCGATCAAGAGTCTATCAGAAGCCCGACGCCGAAGGCGGAGGGCTTTTGATGACTCGCGTTTGCAATATTCTTACGCCCGTGTTATACACAATGTTTTTCATCACATTTGCGAGGAAACAAATACATTTTAGATGAAATTAATACAAATCGTAATAAAAACTTCAACATGTCAGTCGTCCATTTTGTTGAATTTGACGTGAGGCGCGTATGGCAAAGACCCTTCGGTATACAGCCACGATTTGAAAACACTTAAAACATTTTACATAGACACTAAATAACTACATATTAAATCTGTAAATAATTCAGTTAAACATGTTTAAGTAGTTTTTTAAGTTTAAATTTATTTATAAATACGTTTTCAGATATCGTATTTGATATAAAACCTCTTTGCTCTGTAACTGCCGCATGAGTGACAGATACAATTTAAGAAAAAAACCATTACGCCCGTGGGCGTAACACAGGCTATTACAGCTCTGTATGTCTGCGCATTATGAAGCCCTTTTCGAGCAAGTGTGATGAAATAATATATTATCTTTGAATCTTTGAATCTTTAAAAAAGAGTTACTGATTTACATCCATACCAAGTGTTGTAAACTAAACTATACCGTTATTGTCTATGTAGTTTAAGTATTATTGTGATGTATGTCGTTTAAGGCCATTATTGTCCATATTAAAAAATAATATTTGAGAAACAAAGCAAAATAAGTCAGTATTCTTTTAATATTTTATATATACGTTTGTCTTAAAGACAAATAATACACTATTATTCATAAGAAAAAAATATTGTTTCGAATTATTTTCTATTGAGACGTTAGTACACATAAAAACTTATCCAAAGTATATAAATATCGTGTCACAACTCTAAACTGCAGTACATTCTTGAGTTTTTTTTGTGTAGTTTTTTGTTGTTTTCTTTTTATTTTCTTGGGTTTAAATAACTGGATGACAGAGGAAACTGTGACTAAAAGAAGATTTTAAATTGGTTATCTTAATAAAAAAATATAACAATATCTTTTTTGTGTTTTTTTTAAACCTCTGCCCTGAAAAAACACAGTTTTTGAGATACAGAGTTGTTTTAGATAAGCATCGATATGTCGTGTAGCTCTATATCTTAAAATGGGAATAGGTCGATCGATCTGTCTGCCCGTATTAGACTTATAAAATGTCGTGTCGTCAGGATGTCATAAGGATATCCCTACTTTCATGACATAACAAAAGCGATACCGATCTATCTGTCTGGGCCCGTATTCGACTTATAAAATGTGGTGTCGTCAGGATGTCATGCGGATATCCCTACTTTCATGACTCAAAAATCAGAGACATGAAACAAAAACGATATATTAGAGATATCCCCTTTTGACAATTAAGACGAATAAAATTTCAGCCCTGTGGGATAATTCCCTCCCTGCTGCCCCTACTGGTATATTGAGGAGAAAGCGTTCTCAAATCGTGATCATACGCCTAAAAATGTGATTCGTCATTTTCACTTTTGACAGAGTGGTCGTGGTCGTCGTTCCAGGTGTTGGTAGCAAGCTTCACAACACGCCGCCATTCCTCTCTGACAGTCGGCTTCCTTATTCTTGCGTGTAGTGATGCATCTACTGCAGCTTTAACCTAGTCTGTCCATCTCATCGGTGATCTGCTTCGGTCTGGTATCCTCGACCTTTCCCTGCGGGCGTCGGTTGCCATTTATATCACTCATCTTTGCCGCAGACGGATGTCTTATCGACCACCCCGTGTCGTATAAAATGGCAAACATGCTACATCCACTGGACCACAAGCCACTCGATAACTACGTTTCCTCGACGACATATGCGAGACTGCACTATGGATGATACATGTTGCTTGATGCCGAGTTCCTGGAGTACCTATGTCTAAAGTTTAATAAGTATGTAGGTACTTTTTGTGGTCTCGGTATATAGCTTATAATTTCTGCCTGCCATTCGCTACTAAATCATAACGCAGCAGTAAACATTATTTAATACCATTACGTTTGTTATTTATGCACTGTTGTTTTTATGCCATGAATACAAACATTCTTGCGGTTATATTAATAAACTTAACGCTGTGCTAATAAATGATGAATATAAAAGCAAACAAAGTTTGCTGGCAGATTCATATAGATATTCAATATTTTTGAGGACTTGTGAAAAGTCTCTGTGAGTATAGGTATATATTATTTAATGTCTATTAGGTACGGTCTCCACTGTCTGTTTGCGATATTCATATTTTTTTGGTAAAAGTATAACATTTTACAACTCAATTTGTTACATTTCTGGTTAGTATACGCTACATGCACAGACCACGTAAGCGGTGTGTGGTTACATAGCTTCTAATCTAATTGTATCATAGGTAATTATTTTTTTCTTAAAATAAATTATCTATGCTATAGCATGCTTGGTCAAGTAGTAAAGTTTTTATCGTATCAATAAATATTGCATCGCTTGCCGAGTTAACTACTTCAGTTGGGAGAGTGTTATATATCTTCGCACTAATGACACCGAGTGACTTTCGTGTTTTCGCGAGTCGACGAGACGGGACGAGCAGGAGATGTTGCCCGCGTGTATTTCTTCCGTGATTTTGTCCGCGGGTAGTGTATTGGTCCAGATTAGCTCTTACGTATTTGCAGGCCTCCAATATGAAGACGCACGGTAGTGTTAGTATTTTATGTTCTTTGAACAAGTCCTTAGCCGGGTGGTCATATGGTTTACTCGACATAATACGCAAAGCTCGCTTTTGTATTTTGAAGGGCCTATCACGCCCGGAAAGAGGGAAACAACCAAAACAAACAGCTGATGGTTACCGGCAAGGTGGATGGCAAACTACCAAAAGGTAGGAGTCCAACTAGATGGGCCGATCAAATACGCTCGATACTGGACACAAATTTGCATGAAGCACTCCATCTGTTCCGGACATAGTGCGGAAAAAACGAATTCCAAATCGGGGACTCCACGACCCTCAGCAATGAGGAGCACGACGCAAGGAGCAGGAGGTAGGGCCTATCTTTATCACGAGTAAGGGTTTTATTAACTGCGTTAATAAGCTCAGTTTTTATTACGTACCTTTCTTCATTAATATGTGAGATTTTAAGTCCTTCATTCAGAGAAGTCAACGAGTTTCCGGAATTAACTTTCATCGAAATGAAAATTCCGTGAAACGGACTACTTTGCTATTAATGCTTTCCGGTTGGGTGGATATTTGCGCTATTTGTGTTACGGTTCCATGAAATGCTATTGCAAACAATAAAGATAGCATACTCTGTACAAATATTTATTTTATTTATTCATTAAAAAAAAGAGGGCAAGTCTCGAAACTCTTCCACCGTAAAAAGTTGAGATATTTTGTAGAGCCAAGTCTCAGGCATTTTTATTAATCTTTATTTGCTTGCTAAATAAAATTCTGCAACTTGGCAATGTTGTTATCCATACATACAAACTATGAATGCAGCCCCATTCTTGCTTTTTAATTTTTTGTCCCATTCACTGCAAATGTAACTTTGTAATCCTATAAGTATATTTGTATCGGATTACAAAGTAATGTATGCATTTGGTGTATCTAGAAAACTGGACTGAAATTCTTTTTTTTTTTTAGTTTTTCCTTGATTTATACACTAAACATAATTCTTCTATGTCTGCTAGACGTGCCTTAGAATTTCGATGATCGGTGAGTCAGTCAGTGAGTGACAAAATTAAGAAACTTTGACTAGTTATAATTCTTAAACTACTGGTAATTTGAAATATATCGTGTTTATACAATGCGTGCTTGGTTACTGAAAATTCAGGCTTCTATTCTAGTTTTATCCACAACGAATATATAGGGGGGTAGAAAATGGCCTGAACTGCTTCGAGAAAAGGATGGTACGGCCGTGCCGCTATTTTGGTCGACTTGGCGGGCGCACTGCCGTGCCCCCAGATTTGTTGAAATGTATACTAAGTTATTATTTATATGGATACCTAGGTATATAGTTTTGCTCCAATGCCAGCTCCAGCAGGCTTCTACAATAAGGGCTGCATTTTAAGTTCTGTCGTTTGCAACCCTCCCGTGATTGCATAAAAAAGAACTAGTGTCACGTTAAAATATTTGAATTTAGAATTCGAAAACAAAAGAATGACTCGAAATCGGCCCAACCGTTTTAGTACAGCGTTCGTTCAAAGTTGACAAGTCAGTTGTGAAAATGGAAATTTCGAAGGAAAATTTACGTGCGATAATTTTTTACAACTTCAAAAGGGGCTTACCGCGACTTCAGTGCTTCGAAGAGTTGACTACGGTTTTCAATGATAAAGCACCATGCCTTCGGACTGTGGAACGCTGGTATTTAGAATTTCAACGTGGTTGCTCTAGTCTTGGTGATAGACATCGTGAAGGTCGACCAAAAACAGCCGTAACCCAGGAGAACATTGATGCTGTACGGCAACTGATCATCGAAGATCGCCATGCGACATACCGTGAGATAGAAGCTTCCTTAAGTATTTCAGGGACCAGTGTTCACAGTATTTTGCATGATCACTTAGGCGTAAAAAAGTTGATCTCACGCTGGATACCACATTTACTCAGTGAAGACCAAAAAACGGCTCGCGTTCGATGGTGTCGCAAAACCCTGCGGCAATTCAACCGAGGAAACTCGAAACATGTTTACGACATTATCAGTGGTGACGAATCTTGGATATATGCCTACGATCCCGATTCTAAACAGCAGTCGACTGTTTGGGTGTTCCAAGATGAGCCAAAACCGACCAAAGTAATACGCTCACGGAGCACTTCGAAAAAAATGGTCGCCACGTTTGTGGCGAAAAGTGGCCACGTTGCCACCATCGTGCTCGAGGATCGTAAAACGGTTAATGCTGACTGGTATACCACTGTCTGTTTACCAGAAGTCATCGGCGAGTTTCGAAAAAATAACCCAAGACGTCGTATAAGACTGTACCACGATAATGCGAGCTCGCACACCGCCCGGCAAACTATTGCGTTTTTAAAAGAGCAAAACGTCGAAATTCTGGAACACCCGCCGTACAGTCCAGACTTAAGCCCTAACGATTTTTTTACTTTTCCAAAAATCAAGCAACGACTTCGTGGTCAACGGTACCAGACGCCTGAAGAAGCGGTTGAGTCATACAAAACGGCCATTTTGGAGACCCCGACTTCAGACTGGAATAAGTGTTTCGAAAACTGGTTCGATCAAATGAAAAAGTGTATTACATATCACGGTGATTACTTTGAAAAACAATAAATACCATTTAACACTTAAATTGTCTTTAGATTTTCCAAACGACACAACTTAAAAGGCAGCCCTCGTACTACGTCTCATCTAGTTTTATTTTACAAATAGTCATAGCAGCAATAGTTTTAATTTTGCAAGATCATCACTTCTTATAAGGTCTACCAGGGTTAATGCGTCAATGGGGTAAATGCGTCTTATTACAGCCCTCGATATTCCAAGTATGGTTACCAAACTATCAATTTAGACGATTGCAATAGTTCTAAAATGTTCAGTTTCGGAGATATCACCAAGAGACGCATTTACCCCATCGACGCATTTGCGCCGGATGACCCTATTCCACAAATTTACAAGTTTCTTTGCCATAACCCTAGTTGTGTCAGAGAGAAAATGTGCAATTTGAAGAAAACAATGGTCACGGAAAAAATATCAGGAAAGTTGACGCAGACGAAAATTTTAGACCTTTATTTATGGACAGATGACGCGTGTTCTCAGGCGGGTATGAAAACACTCACGTTTGGGTGATTTCTGACACGAGTTCTGCGTCGCTGTCGCTGTCCTTAAAACTCGGCCGTACTTTTGGACCTAATAAGGCGTTATGTGAAACGATTTTAATCTAGCCCGTTTCCACTCCTTGGGAACTAAATCAATAGGCGACGCCACGACGAGTGGCTTCTGAGAGCATTAGCTCCCAGCTTTGAGCAAAAAGCGGCACAAGATGGCCACTTTCGCACTAGAGGGGAATACTTATCTGCCGCGTCTCGCTGACTCGACTTTTCACGTTACGTAATACGTTTGTATGTCTCCATTTTATTAGACTGCAGCGGTGGAAAACCGATTTTGTCTCTTAAGGGCTTTTCTTTTACCTAGGGCATGTAAGTGTGCATTCATCTTTACTTAAAATGTTTGTTGTAGTGTCGACTGTGATATGAGGGTAGAAATAGAAAGGTAGTGTAGTCACGATCTACTCGAGTGAAGAGGTGTTCGTTAATATCTGAACATGGCATTGTCAAACTGAAGGGTACATATTGGGGGTAATATTATATTTGATAACGACTGTATAAAGTTGAGACAATTTCAGAGAATTTGCTTATATACTATCAAGGGTAATTGCAGATCAAAGTTTATGGTACATATGACAGGACAGCGCGAACTACACATGCAATAAATTGCATCCAAGTTTAGTTAAAGGTAACATTGCGGGAATTGGTAGATCAAACTCAGTAGGTATAAGTACCTTGTCAATGTAATGAAACTTGCGTGTGTAAATTGAGCTAAAGCCAATATGACAGTTGATACCTAAGTTCCAACGATCCGTTCGAAGAATTAAGTAATCCCAGCTGGTATATCTATCTATCTACACCCATTTATAATATCCGAATTCTAAGCTAGTGTTGGCTTATTCTTTATTCACACCAACAAAAACCCCCACAAAGTCTTGCCGAGAAATGCGATCACTTTAATCCCGAACAGAAAATTTAGAAAATGAATCAGTCACGTTTTTACAATATTGCAGTAAGTAACGAAATAACTGTAGATAAACGTCATTAACTCTTTTCGTGCTACTCGTAGTGTCGTTTGCGAAGCTTCTATTTTTGAATTGATATATCTAATTGGATTTTAATTTCTTAGTACTTAAAACAGATAGCAGTTCTCTTAGGATTAGTTTAAAACACATTCACTGTCATGAATCGGTACGCACGTAGCTGTTCCCGTGGTTTTCCTCGTATGTAGCAGGAAGCGACTACGGCGTAGGCGCTCGCTAGCGGGTTCCTGGCAGTGAAAGTGTTAATATTTTTAACAACTCAAAATTGTGCTAGTAGATTGCCGACTCAGACTCAGCCCGACTTTCAGAGCGCTCTATTTCGCAGTTTCGTGTCACTTATAGCAATTGTGGGTACAAAACGGAAGAAAGGAGATGTTTCAGTGAAAGGTTGCTAGCTTATTATCCACAACACACTTCAACCCGATCCCGTTATCAAGTTTTACAGCCATGGGAAGAATTGGGGCGGTGCTATCCTAACCCGACACGATACGGGGAAACACTAAGGTTTCGCTTTTTCAGTATAGCACTATATGTCTCGATGTGTGCAACCCCCAAAAATAGAGACATCGAGACGGCAACCGTGAAGAACATCAACAAAACTTACGAAACAGAAAACCAAGCCGTCAATATCAAGAAAACACTAAAATAATCGAACGTCGACGTTATAGTACTTTTTGGATAGTTTGAGTTCGGTGATACCTTTCATTTAGCTTTAATTAATTAATTAATTTATTTCATTTAAGAGCCTTAAGTGTCCCACTGCTGGGCATAGGCCTCCCTCTTCTTTTCCACACATCCCTAATTATAACCTTAAATTTAAAAACAGGTTATAAAATGTACTGCACGGCTATCGCAAGACGGCGCCCGAGCTCTCGATTTTCTAGCACGATACCTCTCTTTCTAAGTTTTCTAATAAGAGAGAGACGGATAGTGCGAGAAAATCCGCGGTCTTTTGATAGTATGTCGCAGTAGGTATCCAAGCCATTTGAACAACATTAAAACCTACCTAATTTCCCACCAGTCAAAACCTCTGGCCTTTTCATATTACAAGTTCCCAAACACACCCAATTTAGTGCAATACCCATGTGCCTATAGTCGTGAATATTTCAGGTGCCTCAAAATAGGCATAATGCCTTCGCCATGGTAATGGCGTGATATCGCGGAGGGGTGGCCCTGAATAGATTAGTGTATAAAGCACGTCCGTGCAGTGGATTCAGGGTCAATTCCGCTCGTAAAATTACTAAGGCGCGGAAGTGGCTGTTGGCTGTTTAACAGAGAATTTATGTTATTTTAGATGCAGCTGTAGGTATAGGTTAGGTAGACAACTCCCGTGGTTTCTAATACGTTCACAAGATTACGCGACTACGGGTCTAACGCTAACGGGTTTACGTCTTAACTGAGTCATCAGACCACGGCCGGTGCAGCGCGTCTCATCATCATATCAGCCGAAAGACGTCCACTGCTGGACATAGGCCTCCCCCAAAGAGTACCAAAGTGACAGGTCCTGCGCCACCCGCATCCAGTGGACTCCCGTGACCTTTACCAGATCATCAGTCCA
Organism: Epinotia ramella; assembly: GCA_947578815.1. Taxonomy (NCBI): domain Eukaryota; kingdom Metazoa; phylum Arthropoda; class Insecta; order Lepidoptera; family Tortricidae; genus Epinotia; species Epinotia ramella. The sequence goes on from OX388205.1 coordinate 24,270,699, forward strand.
CCTTGTGGGGGGCCAACCCACGCCGCGCCTTCCGGTACATGGTCGCCACTCGAGAACCTTTCCGCCCCATAGGCCATCGGTCCTACGTGCTATGTGCCCCGCTCACTGTTACTTAAGTTTAGCGATTCGTAGGGCTATATCGGTTACCTTGGTTTTGCTGCGGATAGTCCCATTTCTGATGCGATCAAGCAGAGAAACTCCCAACATGGCCCTCTCCAGCCAGCCCGTCTCGTAACGTCGGAAATAAAGGTATTTAACTAAATAAAAATCGCGTTAGACCCGTATAAAGTGATTGTGTAATAATGTGTAGGTATTGATGTATATTGAGGTGTGTACGCAGGAAACGTGGATATTGAAGTTGTGAAACAACTGTTAAAAAATTAGCAGGGCACCCGTAGTTGGCAAATAAAACCAACCCAGAATAGCTTCGTTTTAATATCCCTACCCCACTTTAACGTATAGCTTTGTGCCGCTCTTGGAGTCCGCTAGGAACTTTAAAAAAGCTTCAAGGCACGGCACACATTAATATTGATTTAAACTCAGTTTTGATAAGCTCTATGTACTATCAATCTTTATTTTAATGAGTCTATGCTTTAAAGTCAATTTGGCAGCTACTATTTAGGATAAATATAAGAGAGTAGCGCATATTATCTCAATGATATAGGGACGTAAAAGTACAAGTAAAATATTTATAGGTATTTATATGATCGATAACTTAGAAATGGGATGCAAAGTCGCGATTGTTTTATGCGATCTATCTAAAGCGTTCGACTTGGTTGACCATAAACTTATAATACAAAAATTGCATCAGCAACAGAACATTCTAGACCTATTTAGGTCATTCTTGAAAAACAGAGTATAGGTGTGTGAAATCTCTGCAAATAGTAAGAAAGGGCAATATAACTCGCAAACTCTGGATGCTATTTCCGTCCCACAAGGGTCTGTTATTGGAAACTAGCTTTTTATCATATTAGTTAATGATTTAGCATCAAGTACGCGTTATGGAAAATTAATTGCTTACGCAGATGACAGTGCTTTTGTTATCTCTGGGTCTGACTATATGGAACTGCAGTCTAGAATAAATCAACTTCTTCTTGATCTCAAAACTTGGTTCACCGCCAATGGTATGCTACTTAATCTAGAGAAGACCAATATTATGCAAATAGGTCTGAGAAGCTTACCAACAATACCACAGTTAAATAACGCTCAGGTTCCTTTTGTAAAAAATGCAAAATATTTAGGTTTCACGCTAGATTCTCGACTTACCTGGGAAAACCATATAGACAATCTTTGTTAAAAATTAGGAAAAGTTTGCTATGCGATTTCCAGACTGACCAAAATGCTTGACGACAATTCAGTAAGAATATCGTACTTTGCCTACTTCCAGTCTCTTGTTATTTATGGTATTGATATGTGGGGACAGGCAGGAGATAGACAAAGGATTTTCATCTTGCAAAAAAAGGTAATAAGAATAATGTCTAGAGTGCCATGGGAAACGCCAGCCCGTGATCTTTTCAGGACAATGAAAATATTAACAGTCCCATCCCTGTACATATTGGAAATATCTAAAATTGTCCGTAAAAGCTTAAATCAATTTAAAGCACATGGCCCTGATCAACGTCATGCAGGAAACCTTCTGGTGAACAGACACAAACTTAAAAAATCTGAGCAGTGTTACTGGTACATGGGTCCTAAAATTTATAATCACCTACCAACTACCAAGTAATGTAAAAGAGGCTAAAATGTGTGAGAGTGCATTTGTTAATCAACTGAAGAACTTCCTAACAGAAAAAGCTTATTATAGCCTTGACGAATTCTTAACTAACAATAAGCAATAATTCTATTCTGTGATTATAATACCTAGTAGCTTAATGTAAATTAATTTGTTTTCAGAAATTGACATTGCATTTGAATTGTAATTGTATTTTATTTGCCTTCTGAATTGACCACCTGTAAAATAGTGTAAATTATTGTATTTGAATCTAACGTATTTTGATCAGTTTGATTTAAAGTGTTTATAACATGCTAATTGACCTGTAACTTATGTTATCAATAAATAATTGTATTGTATGCCAAACCCGCATTTAAAAACTAACATAACACTGATCCTAACTGAAATTATAAAATGTAATTTGACCATTACATCCACTAAACGAGATAAAAATTACCACTAAATAAATATATTTTATGAATGTGAGTTAAACCGATGATTGAGGTTGGCACCGTTTGAGTAGGTATATTTTAATACGCATGACCAATAAAACTTATAAAAGTTTCCACTCTAGAGATTTTTCTCTATGATGCTAGTTCCCACATAGTCTATAGAAATATTTATCAGTGATAAAAGATAAGGTAAATTTGTTTAAAAAGGCAAATTTTTCATTATATAACTGACAAAGTTAGTGTCTATTAAATTAATGTAGTTAAAACAGAGAGCAACTGATATCTCATGACGGTGGGACGATCAAAGAGTTGTACACGGATCAGATCCCGAGCAAAAGCTAGTTATTGTAATATGCCTCATTGCTGGACTGTCTTATAGCCGGCATACTTTCGGCATAATAAACCACGAACACAATACAATATTACGAGCGTGTAAATTACATCCGTCGATCCATGAAAATAGGATTATCCCGACGCGAAAATAACGAGCATTCCAACGAAGTTACCGTCTCACTGCTGTTTTCTTCAGATTGGCCAATTTCGACATGTCTTTTGACAGCTTGTGACATCGCTAATTTTGTGACATTACATCCGGTCGCTGCAACATGACAATGTGCAAATAGAAAATTAAATTTGGCGTCACCATTAGTCATCAAAATTGGTTGCTTTGCTATGTCAAGAGATATTAAAACAAGTTGAATAGCGCCCCTGATGTCACGTTGTTCCGTATGATAAATGACGCCAAAGGCCGTTGACACTTCGGACGCCGTTAACTTTTTACTGCCTTCGGGCGGAAACCGTGTAAATTGTAAACAGATGCACTCAAGGCCGGGATTGACGGCTTGTTTGGTGTTGGTTGCCGTAACTCATGCTTTCCTTTTCTCTCCTACTCTTTTCAGCACTTCCTCATTTGTAAGTAGGAGAGAAAAGGAAACTAATAAAAACGATAGAGAATAGGAGGGGGAAAATGATTGGTCACCTTATACGACATGATGCTCTTATTAATAACATCATAGAAGGCAAGGTAGAAGGCAAGCGAGGAAGGGGAAGACCAAGGATAAGTTACATGAATCAAATAAAAGAAAAAGTAGCAGCCACGTCGTAAAAGAGGTCAAGGAGGCGGCTCTAGACAGAGTCAGGTGGAGGGAGCTACACCGACAAGTCTAACTCTTAAATCTGTGATGAACTCATGCTTTGAGCCATTGCTTTTGCGAGATCTTAGTACCTACTTACTACAAATGTTCACAAGTTCTAAGGGAAAGGGTGTTCATTTCACTAATAGTTTTGCTTCCACGCACATGTTTACCGTCTCCAATTTCACAGTGTACTAAAAGTTATAAGTAGGTTCTCCTTTTTGCCGACTATGTATTTAGCAGTCTATGTTTGAACTTACGTGTGCCCACCGTAGCGTTTAATATAGAACCGGTTTTGATAAATGAGTTGTCAATTGGTTCGAAATTATGCTCCTGGCGACATAGGTATGTTTCCAGTTACTTTTCTGCAGTCGGGTTACAGTTTTTCGCACTGTTTAGGTTTCTTAAATTCTTTGAGTACGTAAGTGCAGTGTTTAACAGTCGTTCTAACATTGCATATATACCTAGTCGCAGAGGCACACAGGTTGTGAGCAGGACAATTTCGTAATTTTTAGAGTGTAATAATATACTTTTCAACACAATTGCTCGTAACGGACCTTTTATTGTGTCGCTTTTAGGCTCATAATCATGGATATTAAACACGCGTGTGTTATAACATTACGATACTTGTGCGTTATGGTTATATCCCGATTAAGTCACGTTGACACCTTGCAGCAAGATGTATGCATTCCGCACGGTGCATTCTTAAATTATACGGGTTGTACCCAATGTGCAGCTTTTTTTTAATTCTCGGCAAATGGATTCTTAATCGACTAAACAAATTAAATCCTTTTTGTTAATTAATTGACTATTTCTTTTTGTATATGATATAAAAACGTCGTTTTCTATCAGCCATATTTGGATTTAGTACAAGCGTTAGTCTGCAAAGGTACCCCAATCTAGCCGCATCCCACTAAAGTAGGGTTACATGCACAATCTTATGCTAGGGGATGTCTGCTCTATAGGTACTTTAGGAATAGTTCAATAGGAAAACACTGAACAGTAGTGGAAGGCAGAAAACAGCATAATTCAGGCCCAGTAGGTATTGAACGAAACTAATAGGCTACTTCCCCAAAACTGGTTCATTTCGAATCCCCCAGATCGGAATACGCAAAAACCTTTTTAAAAGCTTTATCGTCCCGGTAATACTCGTAATCACGACAGGGATAAAGGGAGTACGATGGTCAATAACAGGGTGGTAAAAAGTAACGGTCATGTTAATGTTGCCAGCGTAACAGAATGGTCGTATGTGCAGTGACGTGAATGTTCTTTTGTTATTTAGTGAGTTAGAACGGTCTTTTGGTGCCGCATAATGCGTGTAATCTGCACGAGAGTAAACATGTAGGTACATTAGCATTAGCACACCAGGCCCCGTAGCATGGATGGCGTTATCACGCGATAAGTGTCAGGATAGGCGCGTCGTCTCGTTCTATCGAACGGTGTCAGCCAGGGACGGAAGCTCTATCCTGTCACTTATCGCGTGATAACGCCATCCATGCTACGGGGCCAGAGATGCACCCAAAGGGCAATAGAGAGGGCTATGCTGGGAGTTTGAGAGCGCAGAAATGAGGCTATCCGCAGCAGAACTAAGGTAACCGATATAGCCCTCCGAATTGCTAAACTTAGGTAAGTGGCAGTGGACATTGCAAGTAAAACACTAACTGGTCGCTATTCGACCATAGAAAATCTTCACGTCACTTGTTCCTATTTCCCTACAGCTTTCATACTAACGGAGTGTTTTTGACGTTTCTTATAAAAAATGCTGATTTCACGATCAATCAACATCCCCATTTGTCACCCAACTGACAGAGCAGTAGTTCAAATGAAAGGTATGTATTGGTATATCCATACCAACTATAGCTGCATCTCTGTCGGTGGTTGTGACCAATTGCATTCGTTTCAGTGTTTGAAGTATAGGTTTACGGGAAATGCTGCTGGAAAACGCTCGAATATGGGTCAGGCTTTTGTATACGTGTGAAGTTACTGTAGCTTGTATTGAAAGCAGAAAACCAAATATGTTTGTCTAAGCTAAATAGTTAACAGACTTTGAATTGAAGTCATTCACTGCCAAGCTACGCTTGTAACACTACGCCGTAGTCCGTAGCAGCTTCATCTCCGCATGTTGCGAAAAGCACCCGTACGCATGTGTCGTATTCGCTCGGAATGGGTTAAGGCGCCGTAGGTTCAGCGAAGTTAAGCGAACAGAGTTTTTGAAACAATATAATGCGTCTGTTTATAATAATATGGTTTCAAAAAAATACGAATAGTAATCTTGAGGCTTTTCTGCAGGGAAATCAGTGCTTCGAAACATGATTAAGCAAATTTCGCTCGATAGAAAAAAATCACGAACATAGGTCTAAAACACACAAAAATACACTTAAAATATTCGTAACAAATTATGCACAAAAGGTATAAATAATAAAATTGCTTCTAACAATCGGCAATATCATGTTTGAGATTGAGCAAATTTCGCTCGATAGAAAAAAATCACGAACATAGGTCTAAAACACACAAAAATACACTTAAAATATTCGTAACAAATTATGCACAAAAGGTATAAATAATAAAATTGCTTCTAACAATCGGCAATATCATGTTTGAAGGAAATCAGTGTTTACATTTGTATTTATTTAAACGGCCAAAAAATTAAAACTAAAGAACATGATATCCGCGTTTCCGAGCACGCACTTCCATCTCGCTCACGCTTATGCTCAGTGAGAGGGAGAGAAGACCATGAACCTACGGCGCCTTAAGCTATAGTTATGATACATTTTACAAAAGTGTGAGATATCTACGGTAGACATGATTTAGTTATTTAAATTGTAACATATGTAATGTATCTGTTAACTATTTAATTTAAGTTAATAATACTGGATCCAAGAGTAGCCATTAACGGCACACACTCGTGTCGAGCAAGGCAAGGTGTAACATGATTCATCCTTATTAGAAATTACCCGAATCCTAAAAGAATGTCCCACCTCTTAAAGTTTTACGACCCAAAATTGCACACGAAACTAGGTGCCAAAATAGTTTATAGCACGAGTAAAGTCCAGCGTTCATTTCAAACTCAAATTCAAACATTGATAAACAATAAGACACGCACGAATGATAAAGAAATCAATGAAAATAACAGGTTAGGCTTTATCACGAAATGAACCCAGCTCAGCATGTTGCTAGCTTTACAACCAGCGCATGGTCCATTCGGTGAAGTCACGGTAGGTAACAGCAGTACCTAAAGATGCACGAAAGAAATGCAACTATAATATCATCATCATCCTCCAAGGGTTATTCCTGATTGTGCCCCTAAAGGAAGCCGGGGTCCGCTTTGACACCTTATCCCAAGATTTGGGATTAGGTGTCAAAGCGGCATCATTTAAGGCATCTTCATTTGCCACTCCCAGTGCTGCTGGGCGCATGAAGTCCACAGCAATGAGCAACGTATGGACAGAACTTGTCCGCGATCATTACCAGAACGCTGTTGGAGCTGACGCGCACGCGTCGCACCAGACCCCGTATCATGGTCGGCCTAATCACACGATAAGTGACAGGATAGAGCGTCCTTCACTGGCTGACACTGTTCGACAGAACGAGACGACGCTGCTATCTTGTATCTTATCGCGTGATAAGGCCGACCATGATACGGGGTCAGGGATGCAGCTCGCAGTGTCATGGTAGCCTTGAAACAAGTCACGTGCATGTCTGCAAACATCCCAGCACGGCTATCACAAGACGGCGCGCGAGCTCTCTCGATTTTTCTCGCACTATCCGTCTCTTTCTTATTAGAACACTTAGAACAAGAGGTATAGTGCGAGAAAAATCGAGAGTATGTCGCGGCCGTCTCATGATAGACGTGCTGATGCACTGCAGTATCGCGGCAACCCCAACAGTGCCCTAAACGCATTATTGTATAGTAATGTAAAAATCCTCCACAAGCTGCAGGTGTAGAAGTGGTGCTCTGAAAAAAGTTATTTTACTCTCTGTTGAGCAGCGAGCGAATCTCATGTAAGGAAACTATAAGATAATAATTATCTAAACATAAAAGATAATAAAAAGGACCAATTTTAGTCAGAAACTGCCACAAAACTCCCGTTTAACCGGTAAATAATTAAATTAGAGTGCGGCGTAGAGGAGTTTTTCGGGGGCATTAATTATACCGCGTGCGTCCCGATGTCGCCCGGGTAAATATAGCGCGGCGAATATAGAGCACTCACATGTCCACGGCTAGTGGGCATAGAGCGAGTGCGTAGACACGTCACTCGCTGAAGAGGACCACACATGACGGGTCACGGTTTTGGCATATTTGAAGTGAAATGTTTTTTTTCTAGAGACATGGCCGCCAGGAATTTAAAATTAGCATTATGCTAAAACTTTGCACCATCATTTGATGAAAATATTTTTTCAAATCCATACTAATATTATAAATGCGAAAGTGTATGTGTGTGTTTGTTTGTATGCTTGTCCCTCTTTCACGGCAAAACGGAGCGACGAATTGACGTGATTTTTTAAGTGGAGAGAGAGAGTTGAAGGGATGGAGAGTAACATAGGATAGTTTTTATCCCCGTAATCATCCCCTAAGGGTAAGGGCTGAAAGTGTGTATGGAGCTGCGATATAAACGAGTTCCACGCGGACGGAGTCGCGGGCAGAAGCTAGTAAAATCAGTGTACTTGTGGATGACACTTAACGAAGACTGACCAGGTTGTATTTCTGCAGCAACTATCATGTTCCATGAAATGGCCACACACGGCAAGTTATTTACTACGGTTATATATAGTTTGAAATAATGAATTACCGTACGTCAGTTATTGAACGAGCGAGCGAAGCGAACGATGATCTCCGTTTCGGCTTGGGCCAAAATTCTTTCGTACTTATAGCTGTTCTCCTCTCCAAGGACCATTTCTCAACCGATTTTTTGTTGATTCATTTTTTTTTTAAATACGGACTCGCGACTTCTACATTTCACAGTGCCACTAGTTTTTATTAGTTATTAGCGTAATAATATTTCCAAATTGAAAGACGTTTCACATCTCAATTTAAAAAATTCACCACATGCCTCATTAAAAGCTTCAGCTATCCGTCGAGTGACCATGATATATTTTCTGTGCGTTACTTTTTCATCGGTTATTTGCAATTTGCTAAAGTGGCTATTTGAAATATTGGCTCCGGAACTATATATAATACGACATTGAGAGAGGTTTAGCGATAATCACCCGATAGAACGAATATTATTCGGAACTTCAAGCCATTCTGATAGTCGCTTTCGCAAATAGTTCATACGGTAATACTTGGGCTTGCGCAACCCGACTTAGAATACAAATTAATGTGAAATATATTGCTTTGCATCTTAACTTACTTACAGTAAAACATCCAAACATACAAATCACCTAGTTATGGTCCAAATAAAGTCTAATATTGCACGATTCTGTGTGACTATTATCGTGGACTAGCTTCCGCCCGCGACTTCGTCTGCGTAGACTCGGGATAAAAAATATTCTTTATTTTAATCCAGGCTATAAACTAGCTTCGTGCAAAATTTCATCCAAATCGGTTGAGCCGTTTAAGCGTGATTGAGTAACAAATATCCAAACATCTAAACATACAAACATCTAAACTTTCGCATTCATAATATTAGTAGGATAAACTCTGCGAGAAGCAATATAACTTCAAAAAAGGCAAATATAACTAAGAATATACTTAACTAGAAAATATCCTTAGTACCGGAAGAAATTAAGGAAACTACTTTTCTTCCGGACTGTAGTAGGGCGGTGGTACGGTACCTACTAAATAACGCCATTTGTGACGTAGCCGCTTCTTACCAGACCATTATTCCCAAGCATTTGTTACTCGCTCTCTACTTTATTATCGTTTATCTCTCACCATCGCCCACCCCGTGAAGACTATGACCCAATTAATCTCGCGGAAAATGAGCAGACGTCCTTGCGGAGAGGTTGTCATGAAACGCGGGCAAACTTCGTTACCTCTTGACTGGGGGGCATCCGGAGGCCCCTATTTTGCTTATGTTTCACTGAATGCATTGTCTCGCCGAATTTTCAGTTCATCGATTTGTTTTCTGAGAAACCGTTCTGTTTTTAGGTCTAGCTGAAAGGTAAGTCTGTAGAACCCATTAGGTTAGGTTAGGTTTGTTTTATAACAACCCTGAAAAGTTAGTCTTAGATAAAAAAACGATGAATTGAAAATTCAGCGATACATTCATTAGATGACACGTTTGTCGGTAAAGCAATGGTAAATCCTATAGGCTATAAATACGGGAAGTCTGACTAAAGCACACTAGAAACTAAGCAAATAATCATAAAATTTGGAACAAAAGGTATCGCGGTTTAAAAAAAAAACCTTTTGTTCATGCAAAATATTTATTATTTTATGCTAATACCTGCAAGAAACCGGATTATATGCAATAACGAATAAAAATATGCAAATCCCCTATTGGTATAGTCAGCGTCATATACTTAGTAGCAGCCAGAGGTAGCCAAATATTTCGTAACACACCCTTAAGGCCCATTTACATTATACAACTTTCTTGCACATTCCATACAATAAAATTGAAGCAATCAAAAATTGCTCAGTCTAAACCTAACGTGATATTCTTGCATATTGAAAGCAATTTGAACTCAATTCTGGAATAGGTGTAAACTGAGGCTTGAGGAAATTGAATGCAAGAACCGCCTCTCCACCAAAATATGGATTCCGTGTGTGAACTTATATTGACGTTGCACTATGGCCCAAAAGTCCGATCTAGCTGGACAAATTTATATTATACTCTTAATGAGTTTCAAGGGACTTATTTATTTATAATTTGTCTAAATGAAGCAAATTTATTATTATATGGCCTTTCTTCTCTATTATTAATGAGAAAATTGAATAACCAGTGTATCTTGACCTTTGTGTAAGAAGAACTACTACGGCAGTAGAGCTCAGTTATAATTGGCTATTAATTTTAAACGAAAAGAAGCATTATTACAATTGTCAAATAAAAAAGTAAGGATTAGTCTTCACCATTCAGCCAATTAATACTTTGTCTCAAAACGGTCTATCGTCCTTCCGCAAGCCAGCCACTTTTTGTCCAGGTGTTGAGAAATTCGGGAAATGTTAATTTTGATATTTCGTATAGCATCTTCCGTGACTGCATTCGAGTGAAATTTGATCGAAATTAACGCAAACAAACGATTTTTTCTTTCGGTTTTTGGGTATTTAACCCAAGTATGATAAGAATCTCTCCTCGGTATACTAATTATGTTTTCTGAAAGAAAAACTTAGGTTTAGGTTAACTATAAATATGACGCGGTTCCGCATCCGTCCGCAGTCTCAAATTTACATAAACCAATACTATATGAATGAGAGTAGCACACAAAAAAAATACAGGTGTGGGACATTGAATTACAGATAGTTTCTGGTCTAAAAAAGTTGAAATATGCACAAAAATGCCTTATAAATTGTGTTCGTTAGCATTTTTATCAGCAAAAGCGAATTGGTTTACAATTGTTATATTTACAAAACATAGTACTTACCATCAACTTCACGATCCATGATTAAAAACTTAGAAACTTATCTTAAAACTAGCTAGAAATACTTGCAATTGAATACGGAAAGTGACTCACTTTAATAAGCACGACAACGCTCATAATGACACTTCAATGATTATATTAAATTAATGGAGGGTACTTACACAAAATTATCAACGGAATCGTGACCTCGGGAGTATATGCTATCGTTTTAACTAGTACTTTTGTAGAAGTGCGGTGATCGTTTTTGTCCAGCTAGATCGGACTTTTGGGCCATAGTGCGTTGGGGCAAAAGGAAGAAGTTCAGACGGAGGAATTTTTAACAATTTTTGGGCTTCTATCAAATATTTCTATATATAATAGTCACAACTTTACCTTCTGTGACCAACATCGGTACTGCCGGATCCAGTACCCATAGCTTTTTTAACCTTTTTTTTTCGGCTTGATACTGCGTTTTTGATTTTGTTACGGTCCTTGGGACCAAATCCTTCCACCCCAAATTCTACGGAAAATGCTTGTAGTGCAGATTCCCGGTCATCTCAATTTTTATAATTAATATGTTCAGTATGCCACTGACATTCACGGATTCTGTATATTTCGAGAAATTTGATCACACCGGAAGACCCAAATTTCGACACCGAACGTTCAATATTGAATGCACATCTACGACTGCAAATGCGTAAAATACTTGCAGCAATACGTAATATATTGTACAACAAAAAGGTTTAGACTTGAACAGAATTCTTTCCATGCAATAATTGCATAAATGTAAACTAAAGAGGGTAGCAATTCTTTCCTGTCAATAGTTGTATTCAATAATTGTATTCAACTTTGTGAATATTGCCCGTGTGTAAACTTTTTCGTGCAATTCTTGAAACTTGAATTGAAACACAATAATTGCATACAATTATTGCCGATTCTTGTACAAGAAACTTGCATAATCTAAATGGGCCTTTATTCTTACAGAAATAAAGACGAGTACCGAAATATTTGGCTACCTTGGCTGCTACTAACTATATGACGCTGACTGTACATATGTCTGCTTAAAAGTGTCAAATCAACTCTGGATTTCTTACTATGTAATTTTAATTCTAGTCTGGTGTCAAGAGAGTAAACGTTTCGGTAATAAACAAAGATCGTTATCAACGTGCTGTATATTGGTGGCAAAGGGTATGGTTGGCAGAAAAAACAAAATACATTTGAATATTCACTTTTGTTCTTAACCATAAAATAAATACTTACCTTCTTAGGATTACACCTTTAGATATAACTCTCTACGGTACAAAACCTTTTCGGCCCTTACATATTTTTAAAACAATGTACATCAAATGACATAAAATGTCATAAAAATACAACTATAGTTGAAAATCTAATTACATTACGCGAAGTGTTTATTTTACCTAATCTAAATAATCCAATGCACATCGTATCTAGAGTGGATGGATTTTTTCCAATCGTCGTGAACGACTGACAGCCAAATCTGTTGAACAAATTTTAGTAATTTATTCACTATAATTTGGATAAGTTGTTATAAATATGTATATAAATCTCATAATTTGTGAAATATATAATGTTTAAAATACTTGCGTAATTTGTTTTATGTCAACCATACTTTGCCACCAATACAGCACGTTGATAACGATCTTTAGTAATAAATGTCATTATCATCATCAGTCTAGTTACGTCCAACTGCTGGGCACAGGCCCCTTTCATCAATGAGAGGGAACGTAATAAATGTAACAATACATATTATGCAGGTTGGTTTTCTTTACGATGACATACTTTTAAAATTTGGCTTCAATCAAAGCCGATTACATGTCGCAGAAACCTTAAAAGTTCTGAATAAGTAGGTAGTCAACAACGCGAAAAGTTTTCAAATTAGTTTTAGGTAAACGTTCCAATGTTTGACACGTCATCCTACTATGCTTGGATGTTTGTTTAACAAACTTTGTTATTCAATCACGCATAAACAGCTCAAGCGATTTGGATGAAATTTGGCACGAAGATAGTTTATAGCCTAGATTAAAATATAGGATAGTTTTTATCCCGAATCCACGCAGATGAAGTCGCGGGCGGAAGCTAGTTTTTTATAAAAGACACCCTGTCACAATTATTTAAAAGGTGAATAACTGTATATGTAGGTACCCAAAAAAGTGTTAAACACCAAAATTTATGCCATTCAGCCCTAATATCATCAAAATCATGACGCTCATTTGAATTTATACAGAACACACATGATTCAATAACGGATATATAAAAGAAAGGGGTCCCTGACAGAAAAGACAGTGACAAATATGTATATCAGGTACCTAATATAAATACTTTGCACCATTTAAAACATACAAGTATTTGTCAGGTGTTTATTTTGTCCATTCTGTTCCTTTAATCTTTGCTAAGTAGTGTAAGAATTCCTCTGTGACATGTCGGAAAACCCGGCTTCTACCTATAGATGAACGGTTCAGTAGTCGTCCGGTATTTGGCACAAGAGCGCTATTGAGACGTGGTCGTTAATGTAGATAGTAGAGGTAAGTCTGGTAGAGAAAATCAACATCTTTAACAACATTACTTTTTAAACCCCGACGCAAAGAGAGGAGTGTTACAAGTTTTTTTTTTTTTTTTTTTATACAACCACGGTGGCAAACAAGCGTACGGCCCGCCTGATGGTAAGCGGACACCGCAGCCTATAGACGCATGCAACTCCCAAGGAGTAACATGGGCGTTGCTGACCCTTTATATGTTTAAGGATTCGCTGTGTTGAGAGCTGAAGGAACAAATTCCCACGCTCTCAACACAACGCATCCTCGAGAGCTCTGGCGACCTTGCTCACCTCCAGAAACACAACACTACTACAGGGCAAGTAGTAGTGTTATTATGGCTGTGGTCTTCTGCAAGGCGGAGGTACTTCCGCTGCTCCAAATTCGAGCGGGATGACATTTCGCTGTGCCCTACCTCACCTAATATCTTTTTATAAACTCCGACTTTCATTTGTTCTCTGAAAACAACGTCGTAGCAATTCATGCACATGCTGAGTAGTAGCCTCCTTTTAGCCCGACGGCAAAGCTGAAAGGAAGAGATATGATAGCAGTCTATGTTTGTCTATGTGTTCCACCGTAGCGTTTAAGATACTGGACAGATTTTGATGAATTTGTGACATAGGCTACATTTGGTAGGAAATAACTACAACTTAGAAAAGTTGAAAAACCCCCGACATTTTCATTTCAAAGTCCAATATCTCAAAAACCACTGAACAGATTTTCATGAAAGAAAGCTAAGAACACTCAAGATAAAATTATCTATGACTCAAAAACAACCGCATTCAAATGGGTCCATCCGTTTGGGAGCTACGATACCACAGACAGATACACAGATACACAGACACGTTAAACTTATAACACCCCTCTCTTTGCGTCGGGGGTTAAAAAACAGTTCTTACAAGCTTATAGTTAGTTTCACCTGTCCCGGTGTCTGTAATGAAATCTTGCAAGTTAAATTTTACCCACTTCGCGGTGACCGAATTGAGCTGAAATTTTCGGTATAATTATAGTTTTTTCCAATATTATGGTACCATCGAGCTGATCTGATGATGGAGACAGAAGGTGGCAATTTATTTATTTAATCGTATGGCGTGTATACATAAATGTTTCATGCAATAAAAATTATAATGGTGGCAATGGGAATTCAGTAGGTACTTAACCGAACGGCGTTACGCCGTTGAGTTTGGGCTCGTTAGAATAGTCTTAATGAGTAGTTGATGACGGTATACAGAAGAGTACAGTCGGCAATAAAAGCTCGTACCAAAAATGTAATTTATGAATAAACTTACTTTTCTGTTAGTTTTCTGTAGTCGGGATAGTCTTTGCACTTTAAATGCTTGTTGAAATAATCCTTAACCCCTAGTAGTAAAATAAGATATATGTATGGTCTTTGCAATGGGGTTTGAAATCACTTGACACAATTTATGATTTAAGATGCAGCATTTTTAGCTTAATTTACTCATTTACCTAATCAAATGCTTCCGCCATTATTCTGAAACCCTCAATTGTTCAAGATTTGCTGCAATTATGAACAATGAACGGAGTCTAGATTCTATATTGACCTAAATTTTTGCGATTCTCATACTTTATTTTGAATAACGGGACTTAACTCTGTCGTGTGTGACATGTCACACATCCGAAACGTCAGAAAGCCTCAAAGAGGCAAATTAATAAGTTAATTAAACGGGATTAAGTCCCGTTTAGTCAAGATAATGCCTACACTCTAGACTAGATTCCAGGCCTGACAAGAGCCAGGTGTTAACAGGCGATAATTAGGATAACCGAGCAGGAAAATGGCTAGTAACAGTAGTAATTGGTACTCGGTCACCTTTACAAGTTTACACCACGCGCTAGTAAAAGTTTATTGCTCGGCTACCAATTAGGTCGCCCCGGTGGTCTAAGTATAGCTAATCGCGACTTATTTAAGTAGTTAACTGCTTTTGCACTCTAATACAGTTGAGAGCAATGAAAACTGCTGTAGTTTATAATTTGCAGGAATTACTATGCAAACCGCACCTGATTAGGTATTGGGCATATGTGTTCAGAGTACGCCTCGGATCATAGAACGGAGTTTAGCAAAGTATAATTAACTATAGTTAATTATACTTTGCTAAACTATATTATAGTTAAACTACTAGCTATAGCTGCCCAGCCCGGCTTCGCACGGATTACCCGTTTTCCCGTGGAAATGAAGCATTTTCCCGCGGTAAAAAGTAGCCTATGTTCATCAGGGATAATGTCGTCGTCTAATGGTAAAAGATTTCTTCAAATTGGTTCAGTAGTTTCGGAGTCTATTTAATACAAACAAACAAACAATCATATCTTTCCTCTATATAATATTAGTGTAGATGTAGATGTAGATTATATAGTGTAGATATCAAGCCAGTATAAATTAACGACTTTAATGTTGCCCTAGAAACAGTAAACCTTATGTAGGTATAGTTTGTTTTAGTTAAAAAGACTTGCACTTAACTTAACGTGGGATTTTACAACTTCTTTGGTTGCTAAATATGAAAGGAAAAGATAACAGACACGTCATAAATGTGTGGCATATATGTGTGCTGGAGTAGCTAATGTTTGTTCTATTGTTTATGCGTCATCGTTTTACCACCCTACTTGAAGATAACAATTACAATAGACGTCGGTAATGGTTGGTTATAAGTACTTTTCGTCATCTAAACTAAAACAAACTATACTAATCAGTACAAAAATGTTCCAAGAGAGCGTGGAGAGATGGTTGCAATATTTATTTCTTTGAACGGGAGCCATAATCAGAAAAATAATGACCCGAAGATATGCCTTACACAAACCTATCCGAAACTTATTAAAATAACTTCCTTCCGCGAAAGCGTATGCGGCAAACTAAAAGCACCGAGTTCAATTCCCGGTCTGTTTCGAGTGCGTGTATTTTTTTCTTTGTGCTTTGATCTCTGTGTCAATAATGTACTGTGCAATTGTGGTATACTAATTAAAAAAATATCTTCCTTCCCCTCTAAAAAGCTGACTATAACAAATTCCGATCATATCTAATACATGAAACTCGCTTTTCATTCTTAAGGGGCTCCCATACGCCAATGACCTTCGATCTGAATCCCTTAGATTTCTAATGTTTTTTGTAGCTTATTATATTAACAACAACGGCGTTAAGCAATATAGTATCCCATATTTACTTCAAACTTCATTGTTTTCGAGATATTTGGCATCAAAGTTGAACAATTTTTTTACTTTTGTGTTAATTGGCTTAAAATGAAAACCCTGGACTAGTTTTTAGAGACGTCACAGACGAACCCAAATATGTAGATTTCGTATGTTAGATCTTTCACGTCAATAGAGATACGAAATAAGTGTTGTTTTAGACAATGTTTAAAAAAATCATACAAAATTAAGTATTCATTTGTTTCAAAATCCGGTGGACCAAAATGGAGATAAAAGATTGAAGAACCGAAAGCCTATCTGTAGTGCAAAAGTAGAAGATACGATTCAAACCTTGTCAAAAATCAATGAAAACCTCGGGTAGCCCCTTATAATACCAGTATACCTACTAATGGACGAACTTGCAAATAATATCCACGAGATAAGGTTTAATAGTGTTAAACAATGTAAGTACGTGTCCCAAAGTTAAGACACACCCACTGCGCATAACTTGATCCCGGAAATAATCCCCCTATCTGAGGTTTGGCGGGTAATCCTTTGATGTTAGATGAGGCTGACGTCATATGAAACGCGTCATGATTTAAGGAGATTAGCGAGTTGTGCTACTTTCCTCTAAATTGCGTGTGGAAAGGGAGATGCCAAAATTAGGCCGTGAACTATGCAAGCTGTTTAAACCATGGTGGCACGCATATCTACAGAATCTGTAGATATGCGTGCCAAGTACAGATGTAACCTGACACTGTTGCCTATAGACGCTTGTAACTCACAAGATGGCCGCGAGCTATGTCGCTGCGAGACAGACTATGCGTCTATTTCTAATTAGAACGCTTAGAAAGAGACAAATAGTCTATGTCGCCGCGACACAGTTTGCGGGTCGTCCTGTGTTAGCCGTAGATACAACTTGTCAACCGTGTGGGCTCGGACAAGAATAGGTGTACGCCGATAGTAAAAGGTGAAATAAGGTCAAAGGGCCCTGGTTGCAAGTATTCCATGTGGCGGGGGCCTAAAGACCCAAAGGAAAAAAAGGTCGTTTCGCCCTAGAACGTTCTAGATGTAGCGAGGCACGAGCGACCCCGGTGCGTGCAGTATGAGATGGTGGCCGCCGCTGTCAAGTTTTTCCTCATCATCATTATCATCATCATATCAGCCGAAAGACGGCTGGACAAAGGCCTCCCCCAAAGAGTGCCATAATGTCCGGTCCTGCGCTACCCGCATCCAGCGGACTCCCGCGACCTTTACCAGGTCATCAGTCCACCTTGTGGGGGAGGGGGGCGGCTACCCACGCTGCGCCTTCCGGTACGTGGACGCCACTTGAGAACCTTTCCGCCCCAACGGCCATCGGTTCTACGTGCAATGTGCCCCACTGCCACTTAAGTTTAGCGATTCGGAGGGCTATATCGGTGGAGTTTTTAGTGTATAGAAATACCACATAACCCAGTCACTCCCCAATGACTGCGTGCGTACCGTGCGTGCGTAACTAGGTAGTTCTCAGAAAAATCCACGAAAAAAAGGCAAGTATGACTTGTTTAAACAGATTTTAATAAAGCTATTTATTCGGCACTTAGAGTGATGTTATGATGTAGCGTGAGCGTGAGTCATCGTAGTCTGTATAAATTGTTATGCGAACTATCCTCAGCCACTAACTTTTTTGTGCGAAAACGTTAAAGCATTATTAGCTACTTAGAAGCCTTGTCCTGAAATAGGCGACGGGTGAGTGACACCGGATCAATATTGGTAAAAAATGTGGGTGTGGACGCCCATCGCTGCCAATTCGACGCTATTGGCGATGACACTCGTTACATTACAACCAGCCAGTATCTAGGTTTGTGCGTAATGTCTGTGGGATCGTAACTTTATCGCGGTATTCCTAATTTAAGTTGTGGTGAATTTGAAAACTTCCATTCTGCACATTCACGAATAACGTCTGGTAGACGTTTCGTTGCACTTTCACAGAAATTATATTCGAACAAATAATCTACTCACTTAGTCAAATCAAAGTAATGACGCGTAGAGTCTCCGAGAGGCAACCAGATGGCTCGCGGTGTTTGAGCTCCCAAAGCGTTGTGAAACCGCCCTGTGCTACCCAAACTGAGACAACTTGGACTGGGGCGGAAATTGGAGGCGCGGGGTGAAAAACATATAAAACATCGCCAGGTATTCAATTGAAACTGCATTTCATTATATAAACGGCGTACACACTTTCAGGCAACCGCCGTTTCGATCGGCTGCCTCGCGACGAAAAAAAATTTTTTCATTTTTTTTTTCTATTTCCACCTCAGTCCAAGTTGACTCAGTTCGGGTTGCACAGGGCGGTTCCACAACACTTCGGGAGCTCAAATACCGCGAGCCATCCGGTTGCCTCTTGGAAACTGCAACTACGCGTCATTGCTCTGAATAACTTGCTTGTGGCAACCAGAGTTGGCAATTTCGCATACCCCTAAAATGCTTAATGGCAACTGCACAGATTATAGTTTCGCTTTGTCTGTCCGTCCGTGCGCGGATAATCTCAGTAACCGTTAGCACTAGAAAGCTGAAATTTGGTACTAATATACTATATCAATCACGCCGACGAAGTGGTAAAATAAAAAGAGTTTTATTTTATTTTATTAGGGTCCCTCCCCTATACTTAACGTGGGGAGTGTTTTTTTTTTCATTTCAACCCTAACGTGTTATATATTGTTGGATAGGTTAGGTTAGGTTAGGTTAGGTTAGTTATTATAGTTATTTATAAATGAATATGGGTTAGCTAGAATAATTTTTTGATAATGTTAATATTTTCGGAGATAATCGCACCAGAAGTAAAAAAAAATGTGTCCCCCCCTCCTCTAACTTTTGAACCATAACATAAGTTTTAAAAATATGAAAAAAATCTCAAAAGTAGAACTTCATAAAAAAAATCTAGGAAAATTATTTTGAACTTGATAAGTTGAATAGTTTTTGAAAAAAATTACAAAAACTACGGAACCCTACACTGAGCGTGGCCCGACACGCTCTTGGCCGGGTTTTTTATAATCCGAAATAGTGAGCGGTAAAACCTTATCTTTCAAATCTATTAACTTTTGTTGATAAAGATGCTCCAGTTGACTAAATAAAGATTAATAAAGCTAAATTTACCGAAAAGCTATGCAGAGCGACATAAACTACTAATTGATTGGCTACTAGTATCAGAAAAGACGTATTTCTAATTTTGAATTTCAGTAAACACACAACATGACCAAAATACATCTCATAAGTAGCGGAAACTATGATTAATTCTACGCCTTAGTGACATGACAACCTACGCTTCTAAACAGCACGGCTAGGCCAAGACCGCAAACGAGATAGACTATCCATCTCTTCCTAATTAGACTACTTAAAAAGAGACGGGCTTATCTCTTCTCAAGTTGTTCGCTAGCTGTGTCGTCACGTTAGTAATGCCCGTGCACTTTTTACCGACATTAATGTTATTCGGAAGCGGTGGCTATAAATAAGAGTTATGTAACTTTTGTAGCTATATTTATGTATAAAAGCGCGTTGCTTCGTTCAAGAGATTTTGTATAAAAGTAATGTTTAGTGCAAACTTTTTAGTTAGGGGTAATTTGTTATAGGTCATTGAGATTATTCAAAGATGGAGGAAATCTATTTGCATGACTATATTACTGAAACTAAATTGGCTTTGGTCAAATCTGTGTGGACTAATATTGGAATACATTCTATTATTATTATTATTATTTGGACGATAATTAATTTTGTATTAAGCAGTTACGCTGCTAACGAAATTATACATTTTTTAAATTTTTGATTCGAACCGGCGACCACAGGCATTCATGGCCCGTCGCTTTTTTCCTTTATTTAAAAATGTATTATTTGGACGAATTTATATTTAGTTGTATTGTTAATTACTCTTTATGTTTTGTGTCATTATTCGAGCGTCTCAACCGCCTGACTTTCGTGAACACATTCTAAGTTTACCAGACAAACAAATATCCAAAAATGGCACGCCCAATTATTCAAAAATGTGTCCACGGAAGTCAGGCGGTTGAAACACTCGATTAATGTCCTATTTGAATCAGAATCCCTAATTTTGTGGTAGGTCATTCATATTTGTATAAGCACATTGATGTAAGGATTGTCTATTTGCTGGTCAACTCTGATTTCTCCAGAATATCTCCGTTAGTATAGATACTCCATGTTCTCCAAATACTCCACGATGGGCGACTGTGATGGGCCATTCGGACAGTGTAAATTTCACGGAATGCCTTTTGGCGTAGCGTTGTGGCCTGGAATGTCTGTCGAATGGGCTATCACGATAACACCGCACCGTATAGTATCTAGAGTAGATTGGTTTGGAAACATGACTCGGTAAGCTTTGAGTTGGCTATTTAACGACTATAATTTAAACGAAAACAGCTATTCCGATTTTTGCCGTGACCGGGATTTGAATCCAGGACAGCTTTTTCATATCGGACAACAGAAATAATTACAGCAACTTTGGACCCTTTGGCGTCGAGACCCTCGGTCCATGGGGTCCCAGAGTGCATAAGTTATTTGCGGAAATCGCAAAAGGTCTGTTTATTGTAACTGTTGACCAAAGAGCTGGCAGCTTTCTTGCGCAACGCATCAGCATTGCACTTTAGCGAGGAAATGCCGCCAGCATCTTCGGTACAATGCCTTAAGGGCCTTTTTTTAGATTTAATTTAGTTTTAATTTAATTAATGTAAATTACCATCTTGTATAGTTATATTGTGCATACATTTTTTTTTTCACTACAGGCTTAATTCGGGCTCAAACAGGAACTAGATTTTTAATTTATATTCAGGAGGTATTATCACAATTTACTAAGACATTAAAAGCTTAAACCAAATAGACAAACAACAATTTGAATATCTAACATCCTACGCATATATGGGAGCTGTTGCTAGATGCAGTGACTCAGTCATTTAGGTAGAATATTGGAGTTCAAAGCATATATTCGCGCATGTAGAATGCTCTTTAAAATATAAGTAGCGTTCGCGGGAAAATGAACGCTAGTGCATGAGGCGTTTATGTCATTCAATCATCTGATTGTATTGGATCAACGATAACAAGGTCGTATACGCTTCTTTGTCAAAGTCGTTTTCATATCGGTCAGCTGCAAATATGATTTATGTGAAGAACCTTAAGCCAATTGCTTAAGAACTATAATGGAATAACTCAAATTACCACATTTTGAAGACTATATAATGTCAATAATCTGGCCAGTAGAGAGCCATTCAGTCGTAAAAGAGTTAAGTGCTAGAGTGATTGCATGTAGCATGCGTATTTAACTAAACTAGTAATTTTCCAATCAACGCTTTTGAGACTGTATTCGATATGTGCTAAAATTATACATACATACATTCACGCCTTTATCCCTAAAAGGGGTAGACAGAGCACATGAAACTTGTGTTCCAGTGCCACTTTTAGCATAAATGTGGGTATTAAAGGTCGACAAAATGTGATATCGCAGTGACAGGTTGCTAGCCCATCGCCCACAACACACTTCAACCCTGTACCCTTAGTCGAGTCTTACGACACCCACAGGAAGAAAATGGGTGGTGCTATTCTTACCCGACACCACACGGGAAAGAAAGGGTGTGGTAAAGTTATGACTTTACTGTTTTTTTATTACTGTCTACAAAGATAACAAATTAAGCAGCTAAGTATATGTACTTAGCTGCTTAATTTGTTATCTTTGTAGACAGTAATGTTGGCTACATAGGTACCTATATTGAAATACACAGAGAAAACATGCAAGGCTCAAATAAATATTCGTGATTATCTCACACAATATTTGCCCTCACCGGGATTTGAATCCAGGAACACCAGTTTCGTAGGCTCTTGGGCAGGATCTCTTGGCTGGCCGCGTCGTGCAATGATGTAATATAAAAAAAGAGTAACACGTTGTCTAAACGAAATTCCGTGTTTAATTTGCCGTAGGTTCATGGTCTTCTCTCCCTCTCACTGAGCATAAGCGTGAGCGAGATGGAAGCGCAGATTTCATGTTTTTTAATTTTAATTTTTTGGCTGTTTAAATAAATAAAAAAGTAATCACTAAGTTCTCTCAAACATGATATTGCCGATTTTTAAAAGCGATTTTAATATTTTTAGCTTTTGTGCATAATTTGTTACGAATATTTTAAGTATCTAAAGACATGTTCATGATTTTTTTCTATCAAGCGAAAATTGCTTAATCATATTTCGAATCACTGATCTCCAAGCTTCAAGGTTACTATTCGTATTTTTTTGAAACCATATTATTAGAAACAGACGCGTTAAATTGTTTCAAAAACTCCGTTCGCTTAACTTCGCTGAACCTACGGCGCCTTAAAAATGGCCTCCAAATTTGACAGCTGAGACGCGGTTATACGTTTCCATTGACGACGCGAAACTGAGGCAAGCTGGTGCAATTGCCTCAGTTGTAGTGTACCACCTTTGGAGCTCTTATAACTTATCTACCTCTATTTAATATTACATCATTGGCGTCGTGTGTGTGTCTGTGACGGCCGTTGACAAATGAAAATGCGCTAACTTATATTGCATGTTTAAGAGTTTTTTTTTAATTCATAAAGGTCAACAAATCATAAAACATAAATCGTGACGTCACTTGGTTCTATTTCCCTACTAACAGAGTTTTTGAGGATTCATAAGTAGTTGCTAATTTGAGTATCAGTCAACATCCTTAGTGTTAAAAATTCGACTGTCATTAAAGTAAAAAATAAACTCCCAAGTAAGTATTCCATTATGGGTTTACTGATCGTGTCGATCGAATTTGGTCATGAACATGAGTCACAGCAGATGACGGTCGCAAAAATTAAAGAAACCCTCGCAAGGTCACCTTTCATTAGAACACTATTATGAACGGATAATCGTTTTCACGTAACATTATAATGCTATTGTTAAAATCGAAACTTTATTTCTATGAAGTCAAGGTCGATGTTTCATTGCAGAATTGAGATGGTTAGGAGTTTGCGATAGTAGGTAATCCTTCCACACGTCTTTTTTGTGAAACATCACGATTTTAGTTGATATGTTGTTTTTAGTATAAGTATGAACGAAATCTTCCAGAACTTCTACCTAAAATTATAATATTGGTCTGGCTACCACGGTTAGTGGTCAGACTATCATCATCAAATCATCATCATCATATCAGCCGAAAGCCGTCCACTGATGGACATAGGCCTCCCCCAAAGAGTGCCAAAGTGACCGGTCCTGCGCCACCCGCATCCAGACGACGCGACGGTCAGACTATACATATCCATACTAATATTATAAATGGGAAAGTGTAGGTGTGTGTTTCTTTGTCCGTCTTTCACGGCAATACGGAGCGACAAATTGACGTGATTTTTTAAGTGGAGATAGTTGAAAGGATGGAGAGTGACATAGGCTACTTTTTATCTCTTTCTAACCCCCCACTTCCCTAAAATGGGCGATGAAAGTTTGTATGGAGCTACGATATAAACGAGTTCCACGCGGACGGAGTCGCGTGCAGAAGCTAGTATTATATATACCCTACTAATATTATAAATGCGAAAGTTTGGATGTTTGAATGTTTGGATGTTTGGATATTAAATATCCAAACATCCAAAGATCAGTAACAAATTTTGTTACTGATTGAGTAACCAAACATGTAAACGCTTAAACGGAACCGATTATGATGAATTTTCGCACGAAGATAGTTTATAGCCTAGATTAAAATATAGGATAGTTTTTATCACGGGTCCACGCAGACAAACTCGCGGGCGGAAGCTAGTTGTATATAATTTTAGGTAGAAGTTTCACCGCATGCCGCTCTATCACATCGATCATCATCACATCATCGTCATCATCGTTCTGTCAGATTATATGCCGTAAAAAATACACTCGTCTGCCGTATCATACTCGTAATCTGGAATCATATACACGTCCTTTTCCTTAGGTTTAGCGGGAGCACGAGACGGGACTACTTTCTCAGCTACCTAAGTGTAAAGCCTGAGTGGACGCCCCGCTCAGAGCGGGGCGTGCAGCGTCCATATAAAACAAATGCAATTTATATGGACGCTGCACGCCCCGCTTCGAGCGCGGCGTCCACTCAGGCCTTGCACTAACTGTCCTGTCCAGTGATATGTTTGAGTGCATACATTATAACATTCATATTTAAATGCATTCTTCTTTTTATCAATGTGTGTAGAAAACGACTAGAAACTATTTCAATAGTTTATAAATAACTTAGACACATTTACGTGCTAAGTAAAAATAGGTCTTTGATAAAATCAGTCATTTAAAAACGGTGTCATGACAAGATTTCAGGATGAAAATAAATGTTTTGAAAACATCATAGCATCCCGATTTTATATAGGTACCTAGGTAATTAGTTTTAATATTTGTAGTTTTGGTAGGTCATGTCATTATGAACAAAGACGTAGTGGTTATTTATTCATTTAAACTTTATTGCACAGTAACAAGATACAAGTACAAAAGGCGAACTTAATGCCATAAGGCATTCTCTACCAGTCAACCTTAGGCCAAACAAAAAATAAGCATAGCTGGTGCGCGGTATGACAGCAACACAGAAATAATGTAAGAGGAAAAATTACTAGTAAGTATGTTATACGGATAATTCCAATAAATATAATAAAATACACATCCCTACTATGATTGAATATCACATAAATATCATATAAAACAAATATAATAAATACAATATAATATAATTATAATACCTGCTACTAAAAACTACCAAGTCTTAAGTTATATATTGTTCTCTTTGTTTAGTTTGAGTACGTTGCGCAGAAATGCCACGAACAAAGACTCCCAGTCAGACAGTCTCTTTTTGGAGAGTGTATAGCAGTCCAAGCAAATACTGCGCCAAATGTGCAGTTAATCACTTTTTGGGTGTAGGTATCTGTAGCATGGAAGGAACGCAAAATTTTCCTTCTTTCCACAAACCAGCTTCTTGATAGAAGACTCTTTGGAGATTCACTCACGTAGAAACCCTTTCTAAAGGCTGTTCTACACAATGGGCAAATCACGGCCCATCATACACCGCAATAGGATATTTAAAATTTATACAAAATATTTATTTCGGACGTGTACCTACGTCCATATTTTTGGTTAGTAAAAATTAAAAAACACATAAGTAATCTTAGTTCAGTGGACACAATTAAAATTATAACTAAATATTAACTTAGGACTCAAAAATGCGCATTCTAGATTGCCCGACAGATAGATTTGACAACAGTGATAATAAATTGTTTTTTCATTAGCAACAGATAAACATTACGAAAATACTCGCGGAAAGTATATCGATCTATCATTTATGTTTGCTATTTTGAGTTTTTTTTATTCATTAAAACTAACAATAAGGACGATAGTGACGCCCACAAACAAGTGATTCCTACAAATTCCATTTCCATAATACGATGCTGTTTTGGGTGCTGTCAAATACCGTATTATGCGCTAATGGGCGTACTTTCATCTCATTCCTGCGTATAACTGCGTCCTGCCCTAGTCCTGAGGGTAGCCGACAGGCGGCGAAAGAGGCTGATAAGAGTTCGGTCGGCTCGGCCACGACTTCAAAAGGCGGAAGCGAGTGATTGGAGACCGGCCTCTCACTCCCACTTATGGCGCGCGTTGCCGCCGCCACTCGGAGTAAGTAGTTGCCGAGCCATAATGTGATGGGCAAGAACTGGCTAGTAAAATCACGTGCTGATGAGAACTCTCTCAACAGTGGGTCAAAAAGGTCGACGAAAACCCTGAATCATTCTTGGAAATGACAAATACTGACCAATATAGCAATTCCAGCATTACGTGGTGTTTGGCGAGCGGGTTTCGATTGAAAACAAAACAGAAATTTATAAATAATACGAGTAATAATATTCGTGAGAGGACAGGACAGCTGAGGTGGCGCAGAGCCAACTTCGGGCTAGTGTCACCAACCTTCACTACGATAGGTGAATCTACTATTCGCATCCGTACTTTGGAGAACTCGCGTTTCAGAAGTCTACGGTTCGTTCGATCCACGGGAACACACTCCTTGCATGTTATAACTAGTAAAATTCATTTATGCTCACGCTCACAGCATAGTATGGTCGCCAATGTGAAACATTTTTGAAGATTCGACGTGATTTTTTCCTTCATCTAGATGAAGGAAAAAATCCGGGCATCAAATACCTGCGATTTGAGACATTCTTTGTATCGCCTGCAGCCGTAGGTACTTACCCATAACAGTTAACACAAGAGGCTGAACACATTTGTACACCTACGTGGTACCTACTGCGTCACTAAAATGAGATTTTTAGAGAATTAGAGAATAAAAACTTTGCCAAACGGATGAAAGTGAGAAGGCATCAAGGTTCGGCTACTTATGAGTTCGACTGTACTGTTAAAACCAGTCCACACAAGACGGGGGGGCCTAGACAAGGTTACAATCGACAAGCGCTAACGCCAATAGAAACTAATAAAATGTATGGGAATGACAGATGTTAATGAAGTGTTTCGTCGGCATCTGTCATTCCCCTACATTTTATAGTTTCTTTTGTCGTTAGCGCTTGTCGATTGTAATCTTGTCTACGGCCCGAAGTAACAAACAAAAAAAACCGGCGCATAAAAGTAATAAAAGCAGTACCCGTTTTGGTAAATACAAGGGTAGAAACAAGTGCAAAACGAGTGGTTCTTGGCAAGGCGCAGCCCAAGGGCACGAAGGGCTATCTTTAGGCCAAAGGTCACTGAGCAGACAGGTGACATTTCCCAGACGCCGGGAAATCGTAGAACGGACGCAATCCATCGTGAAAATGAATTCGCGTCGGAAAAATGACAAGTTGGCTATAAAGCTGCTTTTCACCATAGTTTTAGGTGTAGTATCTGATTGGCTATTTTCCTAGTGTTTTACATTTAAAATGGACAACCAGTTTCAAATCAACAGTATTCGATACAAGAGTGACAAATGGACAGGACATTAATTTAGCCGGCATTTAAATGCTATCGTTCAGGGTGTTGAGCCATGCAGCTGCGTCGGGAGTAAGGTGCTTTCTTCCGTTCGTCCTGGCCTGGATATGTTGGCATTCAAACCAGTTTTTACCCCACTGTCTCAGATGGAGGGTTATGTTCTTCCAGCGTATATGTAGGTAGGTATGTGAACGAGAAAAATCTATTTCACGGGCTACAGTTCAATCCCTCATAATCGTCTCTTAGGTTTATTTATTTTTCCATTTCACAACAACATTTCCAAAAAAGCAGTTGAGTTTTATGGAAAATATTTTGATTTCACTTGTTCATGATGGCATTCGATCCAGTTTTTAGAGATACAATGTATGTCGTTTGCTGGTGCGGGCTAGGTGCCGTATCACGAAGCTGTCAGCTGTCAGTGTCAACTGTCAGTCAGATTAGTACAGTATCCTTACTGCGCGCCTACAGTTAAATGAGTGGTTCGAATCCTGATGAGCGCGGGATGCGCGGAAGCGAGTCGGTCTGAATGCGGTACTAAATGCATACCGCAACGCATCCGCGGAATATAAACTGCGCAATTACAATACTGACAGTGTACTGACGAGTAAATCAATCTGCTAGTTAAGGTCCTGGTAAAGTAGAAAATG
The DNA here is from genome assembly GCA_947578815.1 of Epinotia ramella. Classification (NCBI taxonomy): domain Eukaryota; kingdom Metazoa; phylum Arthropoda; class Insecta; order Lepidoptera; family Tortricidae; genus Epinotia; species Epinotia ramella. Next base: position 24,298,770 of record OX388205.1, read on the forward strand.
CCGTAAAAGTTGAAAGAATAGGTAGGTACCTAACCTACTCTACTCAATATACATATTATAAAAAAACAAATCAACCAAATTCAAAATAGCAATAAAAAATCGAAGGTTGTGTATTTTCACTCAAGTGACAGAGATGCAGTTACACGAACTTTGAGTTCCGATTTTCGTGGTACTTAGCACCGCTGACTTCCTAGCTAAACCCTGATCGCTGGTCACCATTCCTTAAGAGTGTTAAATCGTTAAGCTCATTATAACATACTCGTATGTAATGAAATTGCCCTAGAACAACAAACATTTTCACACTGACTGAACTACCAAGCCGTTCTCCCACGATGACCCGCTCCTGGACTGGAATTCACAACGCTAACACCTCACCTCAAGAAGACCAGTATTTGTCTGACCTTTATTACCCTCAGTTGATATGTATTTAAGGGTCAGGTTAAACTGGGGGCGAACGGCAAGTGGAGACAGGTTGAATCGCGCTCCTGAATGGATCGATCGGGCCCGCCCGCTGACCTATTTAGGGGATCGTGGGCTCGTGAGCGCCTTTCGTCTTGTTTCAGGCTTCAGATGAGACGTAACTGTGGCGTGTCGGCTTTAGAAATGGACCTATAGGCTATAACTACTCACTTGCTTGTAGCAACCGCAGTTACCAACTTCGCGCACCCCTTGTGGGAACTATGGTTGCTAAGCGAAGTATGAGCGGTTTTCACGAGATGGTAGGTTTAAATCTACAAAAGTGTGACGGAAAGGGAAATATGATAGGTTGTCGTTGTCATTGTTCTACTTTTTTTAATAAATAAACCATTACCTGCCCAAACTAAGTTGTTTATGGTAAGCCGTCAGCAATTTTAATACCAGTTCTTACTTTAGCTGCATATGAGGATTTCCGTCACTTATCGTTGCAGCGCGTATTCGCTTAGAGTTCCTCCGTATAAATCTATACTCTAACCCCCTTATTCATAAAACTTAAAATACCTCTGCTAATTAAAATGTGCTTTGTCCCTTTCTTACGAACACAAATGTCAAAGTGACAGATAAGGACAAACAAAACGCCAATTTAGTTAAAACAGGCTTGAAGGACGTTTATAAATACGGCTGTAAGGCTGTAGATGAAATGCGAATGCCATTCAGACACATTCACTGCCAAGAATCGCTACGCGCTACGCTCGTAGCCGATCCCGTGGTTTTTCTCGTATGTAGCGGAAAGCGACTACGGCGTAGGCGCCCGCTAGGCGGGTTCCTCGCAACGAAAGTGTTAATAGGACATGGGAGGTGTGCTTACCCACATACGATAAAAAACAAAATGTTGTCTACATTCCAGAGCGCGGTAGGCACGTTAATGATGCAGGGAGCGTATTTGTTTCGGAACCACTCAGAATCAATGGAATTTCGTGCTTGAGACTAGTGACTGGGACAATCTGGGAACCCAAAACTTATGTTCTTGAAGAAAACCAACTGAATGTTCATTTTTAAATCATTCAAATGTAGCGATCCCGGCGAAGTCACAGAAATGATAAATCGAAAACAAAGTCTGATTAGGCACGACTTACATACCTATACCTACTATCGACGACGGCGGCTGAAACCCGGACAGTTTCCTCGCAAAAATAACAAGATCGTTTCGCAACAACAACTTTTCCAACTGCTTCGGCGAATTAACGCATATATGCGTCATACAGAGTCAGTCTCGTCAGTGGACATTTCCAAATTTAAGGGCTAAAAAGCCAGTTTTGATACGACTCTTAACCCGCATAGGATTTCATGCAATGAAATATCTTTTTATATGCACGAAAGCGTCGGAAGCTTGACACTATCTCTAACTATTGACCAGAAGGGAAGACGACTTTTGCTTTACTTATAAGTATAAGCCATATGCTGTTGTTTTCAGTGTATTCTCAAAATAATCAGTTCAGTTATTTACAGCCTTTACTCATAAGAGTTAACTGCTAATATAATAAGTGCTTTTCTTAATGATTCCTAACATAATTACCCGTTTACTGCCACTTTTAAAGCTCTCAATACAGTGGGTTAAATCTTAACGATAGGTAAGTACTAATAATAGTACAAATAATTGTGTTTTCTAATTAAGAACGAAATTGTGATGTGGTGTTATTTTGGCTGGCAATAAATTCATTTCTATTCTATTCTATTCTAAAAATGTTTTATGAATTTCAGAGAAGATATAATATTATCTAGGCATAGCTAAAATTGATATTTTTTTTAAGTTGTGTGACGATAATTTATATTTTATGGATTAAACTAAATATATTTAAATTATTGTTTTTCACGGGTCTAACGCGATCTTTATTTACCTTTATTTCTGACGTTATCTCCATGACCATACAATTAAAAGTACTCTGCTAGTATTATTTCAAAGCATTTCATTAAAGTCGACAAATTCGCACACTGATATATATAACTCTTAAAGACCAACGTTATCTTATAAACTTTTAGTTTTTTAACATTTGTGCAATTTAGGTCGTTCCCGCCCATTTCTCCGAGCTGCTGGTGGCCATTACTGTTAAAATAAAACCTTAATGAGCCACGACGCGCGTTCCCCACGGAAATGATAATTACGTGTTAATACAACTATTAAAATAAACTCACATCACGCCTGAATATAATATGGAAGTGAGACATATGTATATTTCTTAGGAATTCGTTTTCTTATACTGCGTCGGCAAATGAGCGCTCGGCCCGCCTGTAAACGGTCACCGTAGCCTATGGACACAGCTCGAGAGCCGTCACGTGCGCACATGCAAGTAAGCTTTTTAATGGCAATAATACAATGTATACCTAGTTTAACATTTTTACCGCCAGGAACCCGCCTAGCGGGCGCCTACGCCGTAGTCACTTTCCGCTACATACAAGAAAAACCACGGGATCGGCTACGAGCGTAGCGCGTAGCGACTCTTGGCAGCGGATGTGTTAAAACATTTATTTATGGTTTAAATCATTTTTTTACGTTTTATATCATTTTGACCAAGCCTGCGTTGTGGATATTAACTTTAGTTAGTAGGTGGTCTATGTTCGTTAAAGTTTTAATACATGTTATGTACTTGTATGTTTTCTCAAAATGCTTCAACAATGATGTACTATTATAGTTTATTTTACTTCTCTCATGTATTTTAAAAGGTCGAATCTATCAATTAATCATCGAAGCAATAAGTATGTGCATATTAATAGCACTAGTTTCCGCCCCTGACTTTGTCTGCGTGGACCCGGGATAAAAGCTATCCTATATTTTAATCCAGGCTATAAACTATCTGTGTGCAAAATTTCATCTATATCTATCTAGCCGTTTAAGCGGGATTGAGTAACAAACATCTAAACATTCAAACTTTCGCATTTATAATACTAGTAAGGATATACCTACGCGCCAAAATAGGCTTATTATGAGAGCAAGACGTATAATTTCCATTCCATATTTATTACCCTGATTCAGTTCTACGAGGAGGTATGCTGTTAATCTAATGGACCCTTGTGGGTTCGGCCGCGAAGGCAATTTGCCTGAGAATTAGGGCTTCGGAGTACCCTTTACGGACAAGGGACACAATTTACTTTGTTGAGGTACAGTGCATATTTACGTGATCGTATTTTAACCCATTTTGAGGCAGAGGCATTTTATCGACCACAAATCGCTGGCCAAATAAGTATGATAATTTAACCAGCGAGTGAAGTAAACTAAGTTCAGTTTCAAAGCATTTGTATGTCTGGATGTCGGCCTGTTCTCGTGAAATTTTGTAAACAGGTCCGATACTTATATGGAATTGCTTAGTCAATTCAGTTTACGAAAAAAAAAGACGGACTCGCGAGGTCGATCGCTCACAGAGCCAGTTTAGACTAGTAACACTCAGATTCGCCTGTCCTCTTGCCTCTCTAGCAAAGTAAACTGTGCTCTCGCGCATCTCAGAAGTGTCGGTATCGTCAACAATCCACATATGTATTACGTCACGCGAAATTCTATTCCCCTCTCCACCCATGACACGCTTTTTGTGATTTCTTTAATAACTACTGTCGCGTTTGGCACCTTTGGCGTTTTTCCTCTACAAAAAGTGGCATTTGGATCTACGTGTCAAACCGATCAGATTCACCCAAATACTAAGTGAGCGGGGCGTGCAGCGTCCATATAAAACAAATGCAATTTATATGGACGCTCCACGCCCCACTCGTACGTAATTAGGTTCAAAAGATACAGCCGTTTCCATGTAAAACAAACTTACAAAATATCAACGACGTTGCAGATCCGGAGTCTTGGTGCTATTTTGGTGAAGGAATTCCCCATAGTGATGAATTTCCTACGGTAGCAAGTTATTCTACTAATTTGGGGTTAACAGGAATAGCCCTGAACATTCCCGTACGGAAGATTTTAGTTGTACACGCAATTATGATACTTATTATTTGATAGTTGCGGCAGACAGTTGCGTGGAATCTTATACGGAGATAGGTCTTTATGTATATAACTATAATAGGTAGTAATTTTGTGTCTTCTTTGAACTCTATCGTGGTTCACGATGGTTTAAATCATCTTGGATTAAGTTTATTTATATAGTTTAGCCGAAGTGAACTTTTAGATTTACGGATGAAACTATTAAAATAAAAGGGAATACCATGTGTTTGGCCGTATGCCTGTTAGCCACCGTTTTGACATAAAACATAGAACACAAGATAATTCCAAGACAACGAAATTCCAATTATATAACACGAAGCTAAAAAAATATAATAACTAGGTACTTACTAACGTATTTATTCAAAAACATTTCACAAAACCCGGTAATTTGATATCAGTTAAGGTTGAGATTATTTAACGTGGCCGATTTATTATAAAGCTGACATTTAAATTGGAATCTTTTACCGTGGACGATAGGGTTGCTTTTTGATTGAACTATCCTGATGCAATTCGGCCAGCTCAAATAATCTCAAGTATATAATAATAGTGTTGAAATGAAACTAGATTTTCAGCCTCCTAAATAGGTAAAACTTGTAGACCAAATGAAAAATTAATGGTCCCAATTGAATAAATAATAAGTTGATGCACTGAATAATGAATGAATTATTCATGAGATATCAGCAGACACTACAGTAGAATTTACCAGCGACAGCTTCCCAATAAAGAACCAGATCTAGCTCGAAAGGTCAGACTCAGCCTATTTTGGCCGAATAGGAATATAAATATGGGCTGAAGGTCGATTGTTTCAAAGTTTATAGGTCGAGAGGTGACGTCTGTGCAGATAGAAGCAATATGTCTGTAGATTATATGATAATCAGAGATCGGAAAAAATTGCGACATTGTTTGCAATTATGTGGACATGACTCCAAAATCAATCAAAATGTTATTCAGTTAATTAATTTTTTACTTGACATATAATTTGATTCCTAGTCAATAAATACAAAAGTTTGTTAAAGTATAGGTTTATTAAAAAAAAATATCAGTATTTTTTTCAATTTTTTTTTAGTGTAAGTAATCGTGTCAGTTTAAAATCGTTATTTCTTTATTATATATAAATATTTACGGAAACGATACCCATTTTAAATACGAACCTTTTGCTAATAATTATTTATGTAATTCATCGTCGTCGTAACGTCATTTTTTTTAAAGTTATTATAGTATATACGTGCTTATAAGCACTTTATAAATAAACTATTATCTCCAATAATTCAAATTATATTTCAATGAATAATTAATTAACATTTTGATTAATTTTGGAGTCATGTCCACATAATTGCAAACAATGTCGCAAATTTTTCCGATCTCTGAATTGATAATACAGTTCGGAACCCGTATCATGGTCGGCCTTATCACACGTTAAGTGACAGGTTAGAGCGTCCGTCACTGGCCGACACCGTTCGATAGAACGAGACGACGCTCCTATCTTGTCACTTATCGTGTGATAAGGCCGACCATGATACGGGGTCAGATTGGGTTAGAAAAGCAATCGTTTTCTACCCGTGGGTGTCATAAGAGTCGATGGGCACAGGGAGTGTTGTGCGCCATGGGTTAGCAACGTATCACTGCACATTTTCTCATCACATTTTGACATTACAACTGCTAGAAAGGCGCGTTTTCATTGGTCGATAGCCCGCATGCGGGGTGCGGAAGATTTCCTAAAATCATGCCATAGCGCCCGCAGGTGGGCAACCGTTTACACCGGCCGAGTGTTCTCTTGGAGGTTTTTTCACGCATACCCTGTTCTTTCTTCTAACTACCCTCTCGCACGCTTTTAATTCGACTGATAGGATTCACTTGACGTTATGCCGCATGTGAGGAATACCCCGCATGCGGTAAAACGACTGTGGGAAAGGTGAATTTCGTCAGTCGTTATCCCGTCTGCGGGGAACACCCATCAAATTAAAGTGAGACATTGAAAAATTTCCTGCTTCGAGCAGGAGCCGAACCTGTGACCTGGCATACGCCGCCAGTCGCTGCCACCGTTAAACATACTTTGGTACTAATTGATGTTTTCTTTTATTGTGGCATGTCCTATATTTGTTAATTGACACTCGTTCTACTGTGTGAAATAAACATGTCGATTAAAAAAAATCACTCACTGTTATTCATCATCATATAAGCCGAAAGAGGTCCACTACTGGACATGGACCTCCCCCGTAGAGTGCCACCTTGACCGGTCCTGCGCAACACGCGACCTTTACCAGGTCATCAGTCCTCCTTGTTATATTCAATAAAAAAAGCTTTTCCGTACATGTCGCAATGCTAACAAAGATAACAATTTCGAGTTTTAAGCAATATTCTTTGTTGCGTGAGCGTGCATGTGCTTAACTTATTTGGCATGGTTTAAAACCGGCTTCACTAGATTGTTCGTAATTCTCCTTCTATCTTTTTTTCTTAGTCTGTGCTACAAAAGTGCTATTTCCTTGCTTATTTATTTATTTATGGGGCAGCAATGCATGCAATGCGGTACTCGCGATAGGGTATGAAATTGCAATGAAGCCGCACCTTATAGTCTGACTATTCTTGCTGCAGGGTAAATGTATTATGAATACATACTGAATTATACATAAAAACTTGACGGACCGTTGAACAACGCTTTAGTTAAGATGTTCATCTAACTTATTTGACGTTTGTTAAAAACTATATCTGGCCTTTAGACCTGGCTAAATGCAGTGCACTAACTGCACTCACACTCACTGATTATCTCCCCTCCCCCAGTTAGTGCACTGCATTTAGCCAGTTCTAAATGCCGTTATTTTATGCTTAATCATGTCATCTGACAGATTCGATATTGATTATGTTGGCTGTATTGATAGTGACACGTCTTAAAATAACAGTTACCGTTACAGATGGACGTTTTTTCCTAAAGAATAAAAATCATATAGTTGCACAAACTTACGATTACAGACCGATCAACGTTAAAAATGGCGCCGGTGCTGTCATTTCATAGAAATTTGTCAAACATACATTCAGATTTTAACACCGCTCAAGATTACAGACGGTTTGGTGGAACCCTTATTAACATACCCCGGGGTTTTGGGTGCGGGAATAACTTGAGAAAGAGTAGAGATAAACAGATAGGTTATATTGACAAATAATCATATTGTGCCTAATGAATAAATACCTTCCTGCGAATTGTAAACAAACTACAATTTAATTTTAACTTAAGTAGCAGGGACTTTAGCATTTCTACCAAGCCCTTCGAGATAATAATAAAAATAATGTTAATTAATTACCTGCCGTCAATTAGTATTTAACACGATTTTCAAAATAAACAATTAATATTTTTTCTACATTTGGAACAGTTAAGCTTCGGCGTCTAGCTGTAAATATCCATTTCAACAAACTAAACGATCTTTCTACGTCGGCAGTCGTAATAGGGTGCAAATTTAAATTTTTTGAAGAAGTCTATTGTTGCACGATGTGTTTGCGATTGCAATTCTATTTCTTTGCCTTGTAACAATTTATTCACAGTTTTTAGTGTGCTATAGCCAGAATTTTTATTTGTATTTTTTTATTCAATTAATTATTCAGTAGGTAAGTATACATTCTGTTTTTTAATTCATACCTATTCTTTGGCTTATGTCATTCGTTCCCGCACCCAAAACCCCGGGGTATGCTTATTAACCTCTTATTTGTGGCAAGGAAAAAATGCCTCTGTCTATTAAAAATATTATTAAAAAATATAAAATAAACGAAATGGAAAGCAATACTCTAAAAATACAATAAACCGAAATAAAAAAACTATACTTTAGTAAATATAGTATTAGTCGTAGGTAAACTTGATGTGAAATTAAAAGTCAAATCGGTAAAAAAAGTAAAAGTCGTTACAATAAAAAATTGCGGTAATGGTTGAAAAAAAGAAAAACGACCGGGTTGCACTCCGGGAGTGCCGGCAGAAGTGAAAACTCAATGACATTGTAACAGTTTTTCGATCAGGTCACGTGTCCGTCTTACGAATTTTCAATCTGTCGAATCTTACGGTCACGTGACCTGTGGCGAGTTTCACAATTTTTCCCCATCACAAAAAGTGCACAGGCAGTGCCGCTAAAGAAGTTTTCACTTCAAAAATACAACAAACGTTATTGCTCGTCGCAATAATTTGTCCCCAGCCTTTATTTTTCAATAAAGTATCCGGCACATCAGCAACACCGGATCTGCTGTGACAGGAATGTGATCGGCGAATTTTAGTGCGCATTCGTCGGGTTAACTGGATTGCGAAAAAATAAAGTTTTGATGTTAAAAGAAATGAATCGTTCTGTGTTACAGCTTCTACTTTCAGCGCACATGATGCACTTTTGCATCATCAGCATTGAGCTTAAGAGCCTTATCACACTTGCGATTTGCGAGCGTATTTTCTATACAATTATCAGTCGCGGCGAAGACGCTGCGTGATCGCCTTCATACAAAATACGCTTGGAAATCGCAAGTGTGATAAGGCTCTAAGATGTAAGTACTTATTTATTTATCTATAACTATAGCTTCTGCCCGCGACTCCAATCCTACATTTATCTGGGAGCCGTAATCACGAATAGTGGCGGGAGCGTCGACGAAGTAAAGAGACGTATAGCGATTGCTAGATCAGCGATGGATAGGCTAAAGAAAATTTGGAAGAATCGAAAAGTATCTTGGACTTCGTACCAATGAGTCCATACTGAAGGAACTCGGCATCAAGCAGCGTCTATCATCCGCAGTCTCGCATCCTAACGTTTTTCCGGCACGTATTATATGTCGTCGAGGAGACGAAGCTATCGAGCGACTCGTGATCCAGGGTAAGGTCAAGGCCACCAGACCGCGAGGCAGATCACCAAGGAGGTGGGTTGCACAGAGCGGTTCCACGACACTTCGGGAGCTCAAATACCGAGAGCCATCCGGTTGCCTCTTGACGCAACTACGAGGGCTGCCTTTTAAGTTCTGTCGTTTGCAACCCTCCCGTGATTGCATAAAAAAGAACTAGTGTCACGTTAAAATATTTGAATTTAGAATTCGAAAACAAAAGAATGACTCGAAATCGGCCCAACCGTTTTAGTACAGCGTTCGTCCAAAGTTGACAAGTCAGTTGTGAAAATGGAAATTTCGAAGGAAAATTTACGTGCGATAATTTTTTACAACTTCAAAAGGGGCTTAACGCGACTTCAGTGCTTCGAAGAGTTGACTACGGTTTTCAATGATAAAGCACCATGCCTTCGGACTGTGGAACGCTGGTATTTAGAATTTCAACGTGGTTGCTCTAGTCTTGGTGATAGACATTGTGAAGGTCGACCAAAAACAGCCGTAACCCAGGAGAACATTGATGCTGTACGGCAACTGATCATCGAAGATCGCCATGCGACATACCGCGAGATAGAAGCTTCCTTAAGTATTTCAGGGACCAGTGTTCACAGTATTTTGCATGATCACTTAGGCGTAAAAAAGTTGATCTCACGCTGGATACCACATTTACTCAGTGAAGACCAAAAAACGGCTCGCGTTCGATGGTGTCGCAAAACTCTGCGGCAATTCAACCGAGGAAACTCGAAACATGTTTACGACATTATCAGTGGTGACGAATCTTGGATATATGCCTACGATCCCGATTCGAAACAGCAGTCGACTGTTTGGGTGTTCCAAGATGAGCCAAAACCGACCAAAGTAATACGCTCACGGAGCACTTCGAAAAAAATGGTCGCCACGTTTGTGGCGAAAAGTGGCCACGTTGCCACCATCGTGCTCGAGGATCGTAAAACGGTTAATGCTGACTGGTATACCACTGTCTGTTTACCAGAAGTCATCGGCGAGTTTCGAAAAAATAACCCAAGACGTCGTATAAGACTGTACCACGATAATGCGAGCTCGCACACCGCCCGGCAAACTATTGCGTTTTTAAAAGAGCAAAACGTCGAAATTCTGGAACACCCGCCGTACAGTCCAGACTTAAGCCCTAACGATTTTTTTACTTTTCCAAAAATCAAGCAACGACTTCGTGGTCAACGGTACCAGACGCCTGAAGAAGCGGTTGAGTCATACAAAACGGCCATTTTGGAGACCCCGACTTCGGACTGGAATAAGTGTTTCGAAAACTGGTTCGATCGAATGAAAAAGTGTATTACATATCACGGTGATTACTTTGAAAAACAATAAATACCATTTAACACTTAAATTGTCTTTAGATTTTCCAAACGACACAACTTAAAAGGCAGCCCTCGTATACGCGTCATTGCTCTGAATAATTTATGTATACTTTTCTATGCCATTAGAACACGTATTCTCAAGTAAAGGTATTAATTTATTACTTTAGTATCATCGTTGCTCCTAGAAAACTGGACATCAGATCAGACATTAGCTAATTTATGTGCAAGTTGACACGCTGCTGCATAAGCCCGCTCTAATAGCATTTGCATAAGGTCCATTATCGCCTGCTTTACACGCCTTTTAGAACAACCCGATAAGTAATTAAAAGGCAGGGTATGTAGAGTAAACACGCCATACAGCAAAAAACAACGTTATATTTGCAGTTCACGGGGTCGCTATCATCGACATTATTCCCCAAGTTTGTATGCGACACTGTTAGTTCCTCTGTTTGTCGTCGGCAAAGATAACCGTTGTTGATTTTAGCTAGTCACGCAATTCTTAGGGGAACAATTAAAAAGTAGTTGACGTCACAGTGGTGTTTAAAGAAGTGTTTTACGCTTTTAATGGAATGCGGTTAGGTTAGCCGCAGTGGGTGTTTGTGGTGTTGCCAAGTGGCTGTTTACAAGGATGCGTGCGGTTGCTCGAAACTGTTTAAAAAAGTTAAATAATTGAACGAGCGACCGAATCGAACGAAGTTCTCCGCTTGAAATTCTTTTGTATGCCAGATGTCCGGCTGTTCTCTCGAACGGGTCGCATTTCTCAACCGATTCGCGTGAAATTTCGTGAGAGCACGATCACGTAACGCATTTTTTTTTTGTACGTTAGGTTAGCAATGCACTCACGAGAAGTTTCCAAAGTTGCGAAACTTTCCACATGAGAATTTCTCGGTAACTTCTGAGAATGTTCTCGAGAACGAGAATTTATTTATTTATTTGACACGAGTGACACGACACGATCAAAGAGTCCAAAGACACGCATCAAGAAATAGTTCGGTAACTTAGTTTAAAAAGTCAGGGCTAGTGTAAAGTGTGAAGTCCGAAAGTCAAAATGTTCTCCGAAATACAGTGAGAATTTAAGCAACTTATTGGTAACTTATCACTTATCAACAAAATAGCTAACTGTAATAGACAATAACACACGCATAATAACATTTAGTTTTAAGTTATGCCTATTTAAACTTTATTTCAAGTAGATGCTCTTGTTTAAACAATAATTTCCATGTTGCAGGAATGTTCTGAGAACATTCTCGAGAACGTTTCCGCTTTTTGGGAATGTTCTGCAATTTGTACATTGCTGCGTTAGGTAGATCTAATTGGCTGTTAAACTGTCCCAACGCGCGTTCGAAACGTTACGTGATTACCCCACAGGTTCAATAATTATTTATAGCATATTTTTAACGATTTAGTTTTTCGAATCTTTATCAAAAGATTTTTTTAAACGTTTTACATCTCCCAGAGGCACTATTTTAACTACCCACGTTGTAAATTTGTTTTTCTTTGCCCTGTTTTATATATTGCTGAAGGTTACCCCACTGCTGTTATCACGATGTGTACGTGTGTCCGCAGACCGCAGCGGGATGTGGCGACAGTGTGGTCACCGCCTTACTATCGAAACTAGACAATACAATCAGTTTATTGAAATTTAATGTTCTCTAAAAATCTGCAACATGTCAAATTATTTTAACCTGAATAATATAATGATTGCACCCGAACCATAAATAAATAAGACGGTATTTTTTCATTTTCCAGTTATACATGTATTAATCGGTTGTATTTGTAAGGCAACCTGCGTAATACCTTATACATACTTACATACTAAAAATGCAACATCCGCATTCGGCGATGTGCATTCGGTGCGGGTACGGGCACCTATCGCAATCTACATTTCCCAACTGTATCGTTTGTCCGAAATTACAGTTTGGCAAAAAGATATATTTCTCTGAAACCATAACCTAATGCGTTATACGCAATAAAAAAAAACAAACTCATTTGACTTATTAATAAATCAGTATGAGTATGTTTAAAAAAAAACATCTTTAAGGAAACTGGCTTTTTGCCGAAATGAAAATTCGGACAAACGATATAGTTGGGAAATGAAGTTTAGCGATTGCGATAGGTTACCTATATCTATCGACAAGGAAATCGGCACGTTTATCACAACTCACAAGACGGCGCGCGAGCTGTGTCGCGGCGAGTTAGACTATCCGTTTTTTTCTAATTAAAACAGTTAGAAAGAGACGGGTAATTTATCTCGACGCGACACAGCTCGCGCGCCGTCTTGCGATAACCGTGCTGGGCGACATTGACATCAGTAAGCTCTCTGTACAGGACAAAATACCGCATACCGCCCTGCCAAATGGCTGGCTTAAACAGGTCATATGTATAAATTAGTAAATTATTTAAATAAAGAGAACGCTACGGTAGCCTAGTGGTTCAGGCATCCGGATCTAAAGCGGTGGTCGTGGGTTCGAATCCCGGCTCGTACCAAACAAGTTTTTCGAAACTATGTAGGTACCTACGGAATATTTACCGTTAGCTTTTCGGTGAAGGAAAACATCGTTAGGAAACCGGTCTAATCCCAATAAGGTCTAGTTTTCCCTCTGGGTTGGAAGGTCAGATGGCAGTCGATTTCGTAAAACAAGTGCCGCCAAATCTTGGGATTAGGTGTCCAATCGGACCCCGTGCTCCTTTAGGGCAGAACCGGGAATAACGCTAGGAGGATGATGGTTTAAATAAAGACAGCATAATATAATATACGAGTATTTAAAGTAGGTACGTTTTCTTTATATGCAAAACACGCATCCATGCATTTGCGTATATTTGCAAACTGCATAATATATTGCACATTTGCCGAGTGTGGCGTATGCAATTAAGATGCGGAATTGCGGAGTATTAATGGCTATTGTGGGCTGGAGATAATACAATCCTTTATATTAACGAAGTCGTATTTCATGGCCGTTGCGACGAGGAATAAATACCTATGTATATTAGTAGACCGATAGACCTACACTGCAAATAAAGTTGATTCAGTTGACGACCAATATATACTCGTATTTACTTTTTTACATCTTGTGCGGCGTAAAATGTATAACTACTTACATATCTTAGATGTCGATTGGCCCGGAACCCCGGCAGTGCAAAAATTAGCGCATGTATGGCGATCCTTTCATTTCGGACAAATATATTTCCCCCCTTCAGTTATTACTGATTTATTTCAGTATATTTCTAACGACCACACTGATAATTTTAGGTTTGTTTTATAACAATTGTGAAAAGTGTTCGATTTCCGAAAAAAAATGCATTCTGAGTTTAACATTACTATACCTGCCATGAATCAGTTTGAAAAAAATATCAAAAAAATATCCGTAGCCAGAAATTGTGTTATATTCCGTGTATTTTCGAAAGTGATAGTGGTTATTGTGAATCATTTATTGTGATTACCGTCCAGTACCCCATTAACCCAATCGGAATCAATACTTACCTGCATTATTAATCCATTTATTATTTAGACACATATTGTTCCGAGCGGGGGCGGGTCTATTGTGCTCGCCAGGGCATAGAAATGTAGGTAGGTAAGTACCTACTTAGGCTAATTGGAACAGGAATCTAGTTCCCAATCAATTGCCTACATGCACTACATACTCGTATAACGTCCAAAACGCTTTGTTTTTTCAAATTACGTTATGGTCAAAAGCCGTAAATTTTTGAAGTTTATGTAGGTAGGTATTTAAAAATAGCAATATAACATTGAAGCGTGTTGTTTCCCGAGTATTTTTCGGAGTTTTGTTTATTGGTTGTGTAATAATATATTTTATGCTGTTGTCAAGTAGGTACTGTATTTAATTTGGCCATACAAACGTCACAATTGTTTGATTCTTATTTAAAAGATTCTACACGCACTGTAACTTTGCACATCCAGGAAGACATATTCCGATAACCATTACGCTGAAGGATTCATGACTTTTCTGGATAGGTATCTATTATACCTAACCTAACCTACTTATATACTCTATTCTACATATAATATTCGCCCAATTCAATTCAATTAATTGATTGCATATATTATCACGCTGCATAAAATAGATTGTACAATGTACTTACAATAATAGAAAGGAATACATGTGACGCCCTTGAAATATTTAAGTGGATTTCAATAAAACAGCAGACTTTTACCTATACTTCTAACATTCACTAATGCAAGGATCCAAAATATCCAAATGATCGTTTAGCGGAAAATTCGAAGTAGGTACTTTCGGACACTTAATATACAATTTTTTTGTGTTTTCGTCAGATACGTACACTGGCATTCCGAAAGGCCATTTGTCACACACACTCATTTTCCGAATACCTCCGAAATCCAAGTTACGCTGAAGGAATTTTTGATTTGTAGGGCAGGTTTTTTTGTCTCTGTCATATGTTTGTTTGAATTACTTAATAGTTGTCTTCTCTTTCTAGTCTGTTATGATTTTTCGTCATGTGCCTGTCGGAGCGATGTTCTTGAACTACGCACCCAACTGGGTCACGGACGCTCGCTCCAATTGCAGCTAATCGAAATGAGCAAGGGACTCACGGAATCTATGAAGGCTTCTGTCTTTTTACTGCTTGTGTAGGTCGATCTGAGACATACACTTCACATTAAAATTTAAGTTCTTTGTGACACGTTAAGCTGCGAGTGTTGGGCTAGGCCGCTGGACAGGAGGTGGCATTTTCGGCACACATAGACGGCGGTAATTGGGTGACGACCAAATTCTTGGCCATCGATAGACGGTAGCCATACCAACTAAAGGGGTGAACAAAGTGCCAATTAATTTTCGTGTCACAACGGAAAACTTTCATAGAAAATTTATTGGGTGAGTTAAGCCAACTTTTTGGTCCTCAGCCAATTGCCTTTTTACGGTCAGGTGTGACGTAAAAACAATTTGCGCTACGGGCATTAACTCTCAAGTTATCTGTTATTCCGTCGTAGCCCGTAGCTTATGTCACGTAGGTAGTAAAAATGCTTCGTAGCACAGCTTCATGTGCGTCATGCACATTGTAAGGGTCAAGCTACATGCTTTGGCGAAGCGATACGAGTTGCTTAGCAGTGAATAGGTTTATGACAATTTTGATAAATGATAACGAAGTTACAGGCGATCTAGTTAAAGTAATGACGCGAAGTTTCAGTGTCCGAGAGGCAACTGCCCTGTGCAACCCGAAGTGAGCTAACTTGGACTGGGAACGGTTCCACAGCGCTTCGGGAGCTTAAAAACCCTGAGACATCAGGTTGCCTCTTAGACACTGCAACTACGCGTCATTACTCTGAATAAATGGAATTTATATTGGATTGTCAGAGCATGCAAAGCAATTTAGATGCGATCTGCCGCTGGAGTATCAGTAATCGCCTCTATCTTAATACGCCCAAGTGAGTTTCACTAAATCCAGGCAGGGCATACTGACAAATTATTTCAATGACAGCGAAACTCTCAATCGTGCTAATTCCATGAAGGATCTGGGAGTGGTTCTCGACCCTGGGCTCACATTCCACGACCACATGCGCTCACTTGTAAAAGAAAGCTTTAAACGGTTAGGCTTCATAACACCTAACTGTAGGGACTTTACGCATGATGGTTATTAAACTGCACTCATAAGGTCTAATCTAAATTAGAGGCAATTCGTGCGTCGGGAACCCTTATGAGTCGACTTATGCCCAATTGAGAGGGTGCAGAAATGTTTCCTACGCTCCCATTATAAAAAGCTTTACGGTTATTACCGGTTTACTTGGCTATAAGTCCCTAGCCACGCGCAGACTGTTTGACCAACTGATCACGGTCCTCCGTGTACTCCGAGCTCGCCTTGACTGTCCTGACTCTGTATCATGGTCGGCCTTAAATCACGCGATAAGTGACAAGAGAGGAGCGCCGTCTCGTTCTATCGAACGGTGTCAGCCAGTGACGGACGCTCTATCCTGTCAGTTATCGTGTGATAAGGCCGACCATGATACGGGGTCAGGAGGTCTATTCAATGACGCTTGTCGACTTTTTGTTCCCGATGGTAGAATTGGGTGTCGCGTGGAGCGGTTGCGGCTTTTCGCCGTGCCACTTGCCAGAACAATATCGCGTCGCAACCCCCCCATTTGCCGATCTCTACATGCTCTCAACAAGCTCGACACTGTGCAGCTCTCCTGTGATGTGTTCGCGGATGGCTGGCCGGTGGTTGAAAGGGGATGCTTGAAACTCATCATCATCATCATCATATCAGCCGAAAGACGTCCACTGCTGGACATAGGCCCCCCAAAGAGTGCCAAAGTGACCGCTCCTGCGCCACCCGCATCCAGCGGACTCCCGCAACCTTTACCAGGTCATCAGCTCGATGACCTCAGTATAGCTTCCGAGCGAGTTGGTCTAAGAATGAACATGGATAACACTGACACTTTACGCTCGAAGTTGTAGATGATTATGTATACCTAGGACAGACTATCCTATTAGGTAGGTCCAACTTCGAGAAAGAGGTCAATCGTCGAATCCGACTCGGCTGGGCAGCGTTCGGGAAGCTACGGCACATCTTTTCGTCCAATATTCCGCAGTGTCTCAAGACGAGGGTCTTTGAACAGTGTGTGTTGCCAGTGATGACATATGGCACTGAAACTATGTGAAATTATATCCTAGCTTTATACTGTTACATCGATTGTGTCAATTTGTGTCGAAGCGACTAAAAAATCCATAGGTACAATTATCAATGCTGCTCGCAAATCTTCACGAGAATCGATTGAAAAATGTGACCTGACGAGGAGGACAGCTGTAACATCGGACAGACATACGGAAGCATTTTTGCCCAAGCAGCAACGGTGAATTTCGTTCGTTCGTTCAAAAAAATACAGACGAGAGAGCTTTTACCTCGTAGAAATTGGTTTGTAGTGACAAATCAAACTGAAAATATACATGTGCGTATAGCCCAGAGCATATAGTACACAATTAATCCACATTAATGACTATTTTATGTCACCAAAGGCATATTAACTTGTTTACGACCCTCTTCGACCTGATAATGTACTATTAATCACAAGATTAATGAGGAGCGTGTTCTTAATGGAAGTGTAATGCTATTAATTGCTTACAAATGTTCCTGTTTCAACTTCTAGTTTCCCACAAACTACCTATACTACTCGTAAATACTCCAGGCAAAATACGGTTTTGAAAAACATTAATTTATAATAGCGTTTTTTTTGTTGATTTCATTTGAAAATGTTATTCTAAGATGATTAGTCAAGAATCCGACAAACTTTCCACACGGAAGTAATTATATAGATTTAAATGAAGCATGCATTCTCTTTTTTTGTACGATTTATCTTGAATATTATAGAGCAAATGTAAATGAACCAAAATAAAGACAAAAACATTTATTCATATTTTTACTGACTTTTCAGAAGCCAGAAAACTTATCATTTTTTCGATGTCTGAAATTTTGTCGGATTTTGTCGCTGGGTAACTATTTCATTGATATATATCCGTTACACATAAAAAATAAGCTATTATAAATTATTTCCAAAATTGTCATTTTTTCCATACAAGTTGTCAGTTCATTGCCTGGACTAAAAGTTATAGCAAACCGACGAAACTGCACGGCTATCATGAATGGCGCGCGAGCTCTCTCGATTTTTCTCGCACTATGCCTCTTGTTTCTAATAAGAGAGACGGATAGTGCGAAAAAAATCGAGAGAGCTCGCGCGCCATTCATGATAGCCGTGCTGGAAAAAGGAGCATGAAAAAATGTATTAACTGTAACTACCTTGTGGCACGTAATTTTTGAAATAGGTATGTAGACTCGATATTACTTAAAAAGAAAGAAGGCAATAATATGCCTAATAACGAAAATCCCATTCAAATATCTCAAAAGATTACGAAGCTACAACCGGTTTAATGTTGCTAGTTAGAGAGAGAAAACGCTAGCAGATCGTGACGTCACGATCCTCGAGCGTCATAGTAAATGACAATCGTTTCATACGAAGGTGCGTTTTGCGGAAAAGGGACAGAACATACCCCTTCTTAAAACTTTGGACACATAACTTTGTGATTATTTAACCTCTTGCGTTGCTTTTTTCGCCATTTGACTACATTCTTAATCAAAATCTCGAGAATATATAATTATTGATTTTTTATTTAGTGTCCACGACCCTATTATGGATTTATTTCATAGTCCTCCAGATTCAATACATTGGGTTTTAAAGTAAATTAAACTTGGGTAATAATTATAATTAATAATAATAATTACTGTCACTACGGGCGACATGTTTAAATTCGATAATTATAATTAATTAATTAATTATGTATGCGAGCATGAATGTATATTATGTTTAAAGAAAAACAATAGTAACACATTAAAGAATAGCCGATGGTACAGTTAGCAACAAAACTGTTAGTTCGAAGTTTTATCAATCAGTATTAAATAACACACGCAATTAAGTTATTAAGGTTAAGATTAACGGCTAATGCCGAAATGTAGGTCGCGAAAGGAATTGGAGTAAATATTTGTGGAAAAATTACTTATTCATAAAATCTAACATGCTTCTACTAACTAAAATAACCCTTTCTTACAAACACAAACATATGTATCAAAGTGACTGTTAAAAACTAACGAATTTTAACGGCATTTTAGTTAAATTAGGTTGAATTAACGTTAATTTTACATTTGATTAGGTACCCAGACCACTCACTTTTTTTTATTTTTTATTTTTTTATTTATTAAGTATAGGTACGCATTTGACCCCTATCTCGCCTGATGGTAAATGATGATGAGGTCGAGGGTGTTACATGCATACCTAGATAGTGCCTATTCACTCTTGTCTTGAAAATATCCAAGTTATATGTAACTGGGAAGAGGTTTGCCGGAAGCGAGTTCCACTCTTTGGCTGTCCTTGCGAGAAAACTGGAAGCATAGCTCTAACTCTTCAGACTTCAGTCTAAATAGTTTCCGCTCGGAATCGAAAAGTCCTGCGCGCTTTTGCAAAACATAGTGCCTACGCCAATTGGCTCTTTCTGAATGGAAGGATAATGCTACGAGGAAGGGGTCTGAGGACTCTGAGGTCCTAGTCGGAATAAGTTTTTGACGTCTTTAAATCATATGTGAATCGTCTTGGTTCATATACTCTCTCGCAAAACTGCACGGGCAAGTGTGCCAGAACGAGGCTCTGAAAGTAATTGGTTTCATTTAAATGCATTTTTAGTTACCTAATGGAGGCTTTGGATATTTTTCTTTCATGTAGGATGTAGGTACACTTTGATGTCAATAGTTATATCTTAGGGTATCTAGGGTTTAAAAGGGGTAACCAAAAAATACACAAACACAAACAAACAAATTCGGTTTGAACTGAACGCACGTCGCGTGAGATGTTCTTGGTTCCAATGGCGATTCCAATAAACGCCGCGTGTCATCTATGTAAACTTTAATTTAATAATATGGTGTGGTGTACATCAGTCCGGGCGCGCCCACGTGTTAACTTTTGTACTGGACGTGGAAAGAGGCCAGCTGCCGATGGAGAAAGGATCGCCCAGATTTTAAAGGTTAGTGCACGTGATTCCTCTGTTCCCAAGCAGTTGGCAATTGCAAGTGTCGCGCGTGGACTTCCTAATTCAAAAACATACAGTCCACTTAATTTTATCAACCCCTTTTGATGCTTAAAGGACATATCGAAGGTCAACCCCTTAATTATTTATTTTTTGCCGCGTTCCAAATATGGATTAAGCATCTCGATATTTTTTGGTTCATTAAGATCAATTAACTAAAATTGACGTAAGTAAAAGGCACATATCGAAAGACGTGTATCAAATCCTATCAATGTGAGAATGCCGTTCTACACGTTAGTATAACAATTTTGATTGGGTACCTACGTTACACAAAATAATACTTCCAAAAACTCATTCGATCCCATCACACCTTCTTGAATCCAACCATTCCGCGTCTGTAATCAGTAGGTATGCTAATAGTAAAAGAATATGTACCCGCATAGATACATAGCCTAGGTACCTACACCTAGACTATGTTTATACCTATATTTACACACTGATTTGACAAAAACAATGCTGGCCGATAAAAAAGGTTATCAAAATGTCATGGACTGTTTTAAGAATGTTTTTACAATCGATCGTAACTCTTAAACGTGTACATAATTAGTTTACATGATATTATGGCATAGGATTAAGTATTTGGAAATAGTTTGTCAAATTGTGGCAGTGGCGTTCAGATATATAAGAGTGCCTAGTTCATGTACAGTCGATGTCACAAAAGGTGGACACCGTTGTACAGTCTAGTGTACAAATATGGGTGCATACAACTCATACATATGTCTCATCGCTTTTATGTCAGCGGAGTAGGGTTTCGGTACATATTTTTGAGAGTATTAAATCAATACATATTTTTTCACTTGACTGTATTCGTGTTTGTCAAACAGGTGAACCTGATAAGGTATCAAGCTGTTCGATTGCTTATGAGTTCGACTGCTTCTTAATCTTGTGTAATTTATGAATAGTCGTAGGTACTAACTAGATTGACTACTACTAGAAATTGGCGTGGTTTCTCAACGCTCAACCTCAAATAAAATAGGTAAATCAAAAATATTTTTTATAGGGTTCCGTATAAATTTACCAGAAATCCTAAGTTTATAAATAAATTATATAAATGGCAGTCGTTTTCTTAAAACGAATGCTTACGCCAAATCTTGAGATTAGGTGCCAAACAAAACGGATCCCCGGCTCCTTTAGGGTATAACCGGGAAAACACTAGGAGCATGACTGATAGTGATAAAATTAATAACAAAATACCCTCAATGCAACTAGATAAAAACACTCATCATAAACATAATTTCCATTTCTACCCACGTTTTGAAATACAGGAAAATAAATTAGTGTCTATAAATACAGGTGCGGGGGTGGAAACAAATACGTGTGAATATATCACGTATGACCCTGTGCCTTCATATCTGATGGATGGCAGAAAACACTAAGGAAATTGGCAAACGAGTCAAGTTCCTGTGACGTCATGTTTACTCAGTCTTGGTCAGGTAATTATTATTAGTCCTTCGTCCTTCCAAACCAAAATGCGAAAGCATTAGGCGGAGTTTCGTTTGAGAGAGTTGAAAATTCGGTACAATGTATCTATAGTTATGTTGCTGATCGCTCCCATGGAGTGAGCTGCCATCTGTATGCTGTCCAACCTAACAATTAGCTTGCAACCCTAATTTTTAGAAGAAACTAAACTGGGGCATCTTTAGTAGATAGGCTGAGAATCGACCAGGTCCGCCCGTTCCCGGAAACCTCCGAAAGTAGGGCGCGGAAGTCGGTTTATTTATTTATGGATGTCCTATTAAAGGACTATCATGCGCGGTAATGAAAGTATAGTTACCAGTATTCGTCCGGTGGTGGTCTGTCCGGAGATGAGCTCGCCGGCCCAGTCTTTGGCCTCGGTCATGAAGGTCCCCTCGAACTCCTGCTTGTTCTGTCTCGCCGCCTTCTGCTCCTTCTGCTTCGGGTCGTTCGGGGCCAGCTCCGGCTCCTTCCGGCAGCACACGTACCCACCGATCCGCCATAGCACCACGATGGTGAGCCCCGCCAGAAACGTGATGATCGACGAGAGCAGAAAACACCACCATTTCCGAACACTGAGGCAGTCATCTTCGAGCTCGACTTCAAGGATCGACGCGGTAGTCGCATCTACCTCGGACGAATCCATTCCCCGAGGGCGCGAGGCATCCAGATCGACGCGCCATGCACGTGGTAGGTAGCGCGCACCCGCACGCTCGGTTCGCGCGCGACTGAATGCGAGCCTGCCGCTGCGTCGGTCGATGCCGGCCGATCGATCCGCGCACGCGCGCCGCTACCGGGCCCTGCCGAGCATCCACGCTCCTCGCAGGACCATATGACACGACTTGCTCACACGGTTCTCATCGATCCTCGACACGATTTACGACAGATTTTTATGACTGCGGAGGTTGAGAGTACCGTAGCACCAATACCGGACCTTACGAACAGCGCTTTCGCTCCCACAGAGGCAGACTTGTGAAGAACTTGGTTAGGAATTTGTCAATGGGGAATGCGGAGATTTGAACAAAGGTCGTTGATTCCGTAGCATGTAGCCTCCGTAGCGCTACGAACACTGCGTCACTGCTACGGCCCGTAGACCGCTACGTACGATTGGCGGACGAAAGCGAACGCAACTTTCGAATTTTGTATCCCCTTTGTACTTTGCTTGAGGTTCAGTTTTGCTGTTTTATTACTGAACTGATATTGATAATGGGTTTGTAATGAAGGTTCTTATTTGAAGTCAGTTTGAAACTTTTGAAATTAAAATTGTAAATTGACGGCGGTCGGTAGAAAATATTAGAATATTAAATCAGATTATTTATTCAGAGATGAACCAGTAAAAAGCGGTATTTTTGAATTTTGTTCGAAAGGGGTTTGTATTTATCGTGTGATCTCGTTTCCACGCGCAAGCGTAAGGTGTCAGAACGGACGAACGGACAAATCGAAATATATTCCAATTCAATTCGTTTCGTAAGTAGAACCCTTAATGTTATACAATATGCACATGATTCATTAGTTTCATAAAACACGAAGCTCTCGCGCTTCATACACATATGTTTTTTTAATACCACGTCGGTAGCAAACAAGCATACAGCCATATTTAGATATTTTTATTTTTGGTAATTTTTTTAGATGATTGGTTATTTTATTTGGTGTCTACAGTTCTACACCCCTAAATATTACTACAAAATAAATATTGTTACTATTAATAAAAAGGCAGTGGCTAAGTGGCAGTGGGCGGGGCACATTGCACGTAGAACCGATGGCCGTTGGGGCGGAAAGGTTCTCGAGTGGCGACCGTCCCGACTGGCGGGAGGCCGCTGGATGCGGTTGGCGCAGGACCGATCATTGTGGCACTCTTTGGGGGAGGCCTATGTCCAGCAGTGGACGTCTTTCGGCTGATATCGGGTGTTCCAGAAAGTATAAGCACGTCTTTGCAGTGCGGCCTTTTTGTTTTTTGATACTGGATGAAAATAAAAAACGATATGGAATTGTCAGTCGTTTCATTACCAATGTATACTTGCATTCTACGTAAATATTTTGTGCAAAATACTCAAAATGCGGGGCATTTCTCCAGAAAGGCGAAAACAGATTGTGCACAAATGGTGTACGATACCCAACATCACTTTAAAAACGTTGGCGATTTCTGAAGGAGTTAGCATCGGAGCCGTACGTACAGCTATTAAAAAGTATGGTAATGATTTCACCTTTTACGATGCACCTAAAAGTGGTCGAAAAAAGGGGCCCGTGGACCGAAATCTGGACCGTAAGATTGCACAGGTGTTTAGCAGGAAAAAAGATTTGTCGGTTAGGGATGTGGCCAAAAAACTAAAAACATCGGCTAGTAATGTCCAACGTGCCAAGGCAAGAAATGGTTTGAAGACCTTTAAGAAGCAGAAAAGACCAAAGCGGAGCACTAAACAGGCCGCATGCGTGAAACCAAGGGCGAGAAAGTTGTATGATAGCCTTTTGTGCCGAAAATCTGCATGTGTTATTATGGATGATGAAACCTACATCAAATTCGACTATAAAATGCTTCCAGGTGACCAGTTTTACACTGTACGAAAATATCAGAAAGTCGATAATGCCGAAAAATCAATTTTCATCGAAAAATTCAGCAAAAAAGCAATGGTTTGGCAGGCAATCTGCGAGTGCGGGAAGTTGTCCAAGCCATTCGTCACCACACAAACAATGAAAGCCGATACCTACATCAAGGAGTGCTTGAATCGCCGCTTATTGTCTATGATCCGTGAACATGATGGTCCTGTTTTATTTTGGCCAGATTTGGCATCGGTGCACTACTCCAAGACTACGTTATCGTGGTATAGAGACAACCGAGTCGATTATGTGCCTAAGGAAATGAATTCGCCGAACTGCCCGGAAGCCAGGCCAATCGAGACTTTTTGGGCTCTGACTAAGGCATATCTCCGAAAAAACACTAAGCCTGCAGATTCCATAGACGCTTTCAAGAGAAACTGGTCAAAAGCCTCTAAAGTCATCGGAAATAAATCTGTGCTGAAGCTTATGTCGACCGTTCGATCCAAGGTGCGATCTT
Organism: Epinotia ramella; assembly: GCA_947578815.1. NCBI lineage: Eukaryota > Metazoa > Arthropoda > Insecta > Lepidoptera > Tortricidae > Epinotia > Epinotia ramella. Next base: position 24,323,439 of record OX388205.1, read on the forward strand.
TGGCTTACAAATGACGTTGTCCAAAATATGGTACCTGTATTTGTTACGAAATAAGTTGAAATTTTGTATTAACCAATAAATCACTTGAAATTTACAAAAAATAGTTATTATTTATCATTTAGGTCTTGTGCTTATACTTTCTGGAACACCCGATATGATGATGAATAAAAAGGCGTTACTAGTACGATACCATCCAATGTCGTTCGTAGGATACATAGAATTTTACCTAAGATAAGTAAAACGAGTACCCGTCTAATATTATCAAGAGGAAAAGCCTGGAGGTTGTAGCTTTTGCCAGTAGGCGTAGGAGATCTCCATGACCGCTTATTCGATTTAAAATTTCCTTTACCAGTATTTTCTTTATATATAGCTTTATATTATAAGTAGTACGAGGGCGACACTGAAAGTCTTTAGAACTGGCCACTTGTAATAAATATAATAAAAAAATAAGTTCAAAATTTGAAAATGGAACTCTTTCTTAATATTTTTGTGTACGAATTCCACTCGATTGTCATTTGTTTTACGATTTGGCGGCAAATTGAAAATTGTGTGTACTACGTGAGCATGAATTTAACGCGAGAAAATTTTCGAGCAATGATTTTTTACGACTTTCGATGTAATTTAAGTCAACAAGAAAGTTATGATAGACTTCGATTGGCCTTTCACGATGAAGCCCCATCTCGTGCTACTATTTACAACTGGTTTAATGAATTTAAACGTGGCCGCACTAATCTCACTGATGATCTGCGTGAGGGCCGGCCTTCTACGGCGACTACTTATTTATTTATTTATTTATTTATTTATTAGGTACACTTTACAGATATCATACATTATGAGATACAATGGTTCTTTATGAATAGCTACTGAACTACTGAAGATAACATCAGTGTTGTGCGGCGTATGATAGAGACTGACAAAAGAGTAACCTATCAGCAGATTCGTACAAGCTTAGCCATTGGTATGAGTCAAGTCCACAAAATCCTCCATGAACATTTAGCGGTGAGGAAGCTTTGTGCCCGGTGGATACCTCATAATTTGACAGAAGCCCAAAAAGTCCGTCGTGTTGATTGGTGCCGTGAAATGGGTCAAAGATTCAACGGAGGTGACTCAAATGCTGTGTTCGACGTAGTTACGGGTGACGAAAGCTGGATTTACTGTTATGATCCTGAAACTAAAAGACAGTCTGCTGAGTGGGTGTTTCCTTCCGAGGAGTTGCCTACTAAAGTGAAGAGAGGTCGAAGTGTGGGAAAAAAGATGGTGGCCTCGTTCTTCGGAAGGACTGGTCATTACGCAACAATTATTTTAGAGGATCAAAAAACAGTTACTGCGAAGTGGTACACTAACAATTGTTTACCACTTGTCTTGGAGAAAGTTCGAGAAAAACGGCCTCGCAGTAGGATCCTGCTTCACCACGACAACGCCTCATCGCACACCGCCAAGCAAACGATCGACTATTTGGCGACGGCAAACGTGGAATTACTGGGTCACCCACCTTATAGCCCCGACCTTGCACCTTGTGATTTTTATTTATTCCCAAAAATTAAAGAAAAACTTCGAGGAAAACGTTTTATGGACGCCGACGAAGCAGTGGCTGCGTTTCAAAAGGCCGTCGAAGAGACCCCTAAGGACGAGTGGGCAAAGTGCTTTTCTCAGTGGTTCTATCGAATGCAGCGATGTATTGATGTGAAGGGAGGCTATTTTGAAAAGATATAATAAAAGTAATAAGTTGCTTGATTGCTCAGTTTTTGATTTTCTAAGAACTTTCAGTTTGACCCTCGTATAGTTATTATCATAAGAAGAAAAACCTTAATATTTTCATTTTGTTTCAAATGACTAAGTTAAAATTACTTAAAATTAAACATAAATATGCTATATCTTGATAATTCGTGATTTTTATCAATATAAAAACTTTAACCAATAAATAAACCACAAGTAATTTTGTGCTTTTCAAGTTCCTAGACCAATTAGTAATAGAAGCATTTGTGCTTTTCAAGTTCCTAGACCAATTAGTAATAGAAGCATTTGTGCTTTTCAAGTTCCTAGATCAATTAGTAATAGAAGCATTTGTGCTTTTCAAGTTCCTAGACAAATTAGTAATAGAAGCATTTGTGCTTTTCAAGTTCCTAGACCAATTAGTAATAGAAGCATTTGTGCGTCCTTGTGTTGGTTTTTCATAGATGCTACGTATAATGCAAAGTTAACACAAAAAACGCAAGTGCGCACTTGTGTTTCCTCCTCGTCGCCACTGGGATCAACCTTATTATTATTATTATTTTATACCACGTCGGTGGCAAACAAGCTTACGGCCCACCTGAATTTTATGCGCTCTCATACCCCATTTGAGTACACGGGCGTGAACGTAGTTATAGGTATAGGTACGCGAAAATCCTTCTACTTAAGTTTGAGGATGCTGGGGAGATGGTTTCCAGCAACCTCAAATTAAACTTCTTAGTTGTATACATCTATTCTCGAGACTATTGAGGTACATTTTCTTTCAAGTACCTACTAATTCAGTAAGTAGGTAGTATTTGGGTAATTCTTTCACGTACCTACTCACAAATACCGAAACAGAGAGTGGGCAAAGAGAATATAACCACTACGTTTTAAGAGGCGGCACTTCATACATTGTTTTAAGATACGTCGGGGAGATTGCCAAATCCGTTATGTACATAATTTACGTCAAAGAAAATAATGCTCTAGTAATTACACATATGGTATTATGTCTCTTAATTCAAACCGTGCACATAACGGATTTGGCAATCTCACCGATTATTTATCTTGTGTCTACTACCAACGTAAAGAAAATATTGACAATATATTACATTCTGTATTAGAGTATATATTAGGTCCAGAGCCCGTAATTTTCATGCCGATGACATAAATTTGACGTCACGCTGCATATAGGATGATCCCAAATAGTTTATTTATTTATTTAAGAATTGCCAACGGAGTTCAAAATGTTACATTTTATGTGGAAACATCAAGTACTTATATATGTCTAATTGTGACCCTAATAATAGGCAACCACGGCATGCGTTACAATTTTTGCGTTAATGCACTAAACTATCTAGGCTTAAAACTAAATCAGTCAGACTATGGTTCAAGGTTCAACAACAGATCCCTGATTTTGCATTTGAAGCTGTTATGAGAATCACAAAAAATATCGATGTTTTCCTGTTCTGTAACGAGATCATAGTAAGCACGCGACAGGCGAGATACAGGTGAGTGCTGCCAAAGTTTGTTTTGCAAAAAGGAACGTGAAATAAGGCGCGATGCATGCGAGGTATATTAGTCGGGACGAACTGACATACATCTGAACTTATCAACACTTTGAGGCGAATCAATTAGATTGTTCATGGTTTTATACAAGAAAGAGCAACGTTCTTCTTTTATTTAAATTTTCTAGTTTAAAATATTTAATTTTGTCTAGATAGGATCTTACATGGCTAGGTGGTTTATACCGATACGACAAAGGCTTTAGCAATTTCTTTTGAGTCCTCTATTCTGGTGATGTGGACTTTATAAACGGGTGACCAAGCGGCACAGCAGTACTCTAATTTACTTCTAACATAACTATTATATAGCATTATTGAGGTAGAAATATTTTTGAATTCCTTTCCATTTCTAATAACGAATCCTAACGACTTATTTGCTGATGTTATTATATTATCGATTTGAGTTGTAAATTTTAGTTTTGTATCAATAACTACTCCCAAATCACGAATGTGAGTGACTCCATTCAGTGTTACACCTGCAATGTTGTAAGCACTTTTTATTATGTTTCTCTTCATTGTGAATTTAATGTGAGAGCATTTGATTGGGTTCAAGTACATCTTGTTAAGGTTGCACCAGTCATGTAATTTATTGATATCTTCTTGCAATAAGGCTGATTAATCATTAGTCGTCAATCATTTTAATCATGTAAAAAATACTTCAAAAGTAATCTATTCACACGTGGAACAATTAATAGGTACCTACTTGATACGTGAAACGTAAATTAAACTATTTGTTTTGTTTTTATACATACATTTTATTAAACGGTATTGTTACCACATTTCGTAATTAACGTAGAAATCAGAATTCCTTCAAGTAGGTACCTATTAATTATTCCACGTGTGAATAGATTACTTTTGAAGTAATTTGTACATGATTAAAATGTTTGAAGACTAATGATTAATAATTACAATAAAACTATTTGGGATCATCCTATATGCAGCGTGACGCCAAATTGATGTCATCGGCATGAAAATTACGGGCTTTGATTAGGTCCATGTATTCTGTGTTTTGTTAGGTTGGCTGCAATGGAACTTCGTCCCCGTTCATTTTTTCATTATATGAGAGTTTCCAAAGGCTGAGAGTGGGATTCTAAGGGAGCATGACATACATGACATGCATGACATTTCTGCATTAGACATTAGACATAGACCATGGACCTAGAATACTCAGGACAGGCTGTACGTGATGCCACAGTGAGGGACGGAAAGGCTCCTATGCAGCTAAATTAAGAACTGGTATTAAAATGGCTGATGACATGCCATAAACAACCTACTTAATTTAATCGGGTAATGGTTTATGAGCCACAACTTCATACTAAATCAGTTGTGGCAAATAAAAAAAGTGGAACTATAACAAGGACAATGAATGATATTTCCCTTTCTCTCACACTTGTCGCGATTTGTATGCTACCAGCTCGCTCGCACGTGGTATTATTGTTACCATAGCTTGTCCAGAGTATTATAGGTTCATGCATTAGACAGTTCCTCATTCTAAATTCAAACTTATTAACAGCCAGTCTCTAATTTGGAAAAAGATCTGTAATAGTAGTTTTCAAACCACATGCTCGACAATGCCGAATTATAGGTCATGTAAACCCTACCGAAAGCAAGACATTAAATCCCTTGGTATTAGCCGGGTTATAATATAATGTTGTACTGAATTTCATTATAACTCGCTGGTTAATAATATGATTTCACTTTTCATAATTCTTATTAGGTACTATATGCATAAAGTTTAATTTTGCTAAACACAATTTGTCCTAGGCCATGGCCTACTTGATTTGACAAAATAAATGAAGTTTGCCTCCGTGTGAACCCCGGTCCGGAGGAGCGCGGTGTTCAAAATTCGAATTTCGAATCTAGGACCACGGCTTGTGCTTTCGAATTTGGAACGTCGCGCGCCTTCATTTGTTCACGCGTGACGAACAAATCGACTTCTTGTAGGTGCCTATAGAAGATTTAATTTCAAAAATAATATTGAAAATGTCGAGTGATGAAAGTGTTTTGACTCCCGAGTTTATCAAATTAGATGCCATAGGCATTGTCAACAATCTGCTGCCAGAGAAGTTAAAGGAAAAATACCTAAAAGCCTACAACGATTTTGACAAATGGAAAGCTGTAAAAGGCGTAAAGTCTGTGTCTGAATCAGTGCTTCTGGTCTATTTTGAATATTTATCTACTGAGCCTGTTTTTTGTCTCGCATAAGGTGTGAAAAGTAGAGTATACACCTCGGGGATAAGACTGTTTTAGTCTTGGGCGGTTGAACCCCTCACTGCACTCAGGACTCAGTCTTAATTCCCTCGCTTCGCTCAGGAATTAACTTATAACTCCCTCGCTACGCTCAGGAGTTAAATTATGAGTCCTTCGTTACGTTCGGGATTCAATTCGCTCCCGTGACATAAAACAGTGCTTTATCCCCTTAGTGTATAATCTACTATTATGCAACCGAGCGTCAGCGAGTTTCATAATAGGATCACACGAGTGTTTTAAGGCCAAATTATGTGCAGTTTCATACACTACTTTATCTACACACATATTATTATCATATGTACTCTAAGATGGGTTCAGAAGCCGTAGGAAAATGACCTGCATTGCTACTATAGTGCTACCTGTAAAATATCTTTGTTGCAATCGTGGCTGCATTTACGATATCCGGCGGAGTGTGCATATCGTTCTCGGAGTCACTTCTACTCATGTTTTCAACTAAAATGTGAGTTACAAACAACTTTTCACAATTCTACTTCAATTCAATTAAAAAAAAAAAATGGCTTCCATCTAAGTTAAGATGATTTCGCCAGTGTCAAGTTTGCTTATAAAGCGACGTTGTTCGGTAGTTTGGTCAGTCGTCAATAATGCAATCAGCGTCAGAAGCTCCGCTTGAGAAGCAAGGCGTCCACCGCTGACCGCATCCCCGACGAAAGACCCACAATTCTACTTTCGTAACAGCAAAAAAACCAACACGGAAATGACAACAGTAATGGCGGCAATTCGATCCTACGTCAAGACGAATGGTTTTTTAAATCATAGACAAACGAATGAAGTCCCTATTCTCATGTCACTCGACATCAAATACCGCGCGGTTTATATTAAAAAAACATACTGAATTGACGTTTCGCATTGATTACTGTTTTAATATCTATGAATACTAGAATAGAGACCAGTATGAGTTTGACAGCTGTTCCAAATTTAAACTCATAACCTTACAAAAATCTGTACTGTAATAACATTAAAGTACAGATTTTTACCTACTACCACAGACAAGAAAGTTCTCATAGTAAAATTGGTTCTAATAATGCTGGTGCTTTCCCTACGGTTTCTGAACGCATTTAAGAGCACTAATGATATGTGCGTAGATAAAGGTGTTTGTACAATCTTTACATTGTGTATGCATGTATGTTCCTCGCTGTATGTACGATACGCCCCGATCATAAACTGGGAAAGCCAATAACTATGAACTGAAGGACAAGATAAGTAGTATTGGATGCGTTTGATATGCTAATGAAGTGTTCCGAAGTTGGTCCGCAGGCGACGTTGCTCCAGTGTCGTGACTGTATAATGTGATGGTTGAAAAAGCAATGGAGGTGTCACAACGGATTCTTTATCCTACGGTTTCGCTTATATTGTAAGGAATACGCGGGCAGTGCCGCGTGAACAGCTAGTACCAATATACTACTTGTAATGACCGTATTGGGAAACTTTAACAAACCCATTTAAGGTGGTTCGACGACCATACAAAACGTTTTTTGACATTCGCAGGCTAACAGCGTGATATTTTAGGAAACTTATGTAACACACTTTCATAAATTGGCTTTCCATTTGCGCGATATTCCCCCTTTCCTAGAATAAAATTGTATAAACTAGAATTATTAGTTTGCCACGTGATACTTTGGGAAAACGATTATTCTCATTAGTCAAAAGACGCTTTGTATGGTCGTCGAACCACCTCAAGTCAAGAAACCGATACAATTCGTTTGTCTTTATCTGTCGCTTTGAATTAAGTAATTTATATGCTCGTAAGATAGGGACATATTATACTCGTATTTATTACAGGCATATTAAGTTTTATTATAAAACTTATATTTCTGTAGTCTTGCGAATTAGTAGAGTTGGGAGCAACTTTGCCTATAGAACACGTAACTAGGTACTTGCCTTTTCTAATCTCGTTACAATTAGTCGGTCCAGTCGACGTCCAATCGGATAGGGGGTAATCAGGCTCGTTCATCTTGTCGCATTTACCCCGCGATCTGTCTTCGGCGACCGATGTCCGCGCTGATTCTCAAATTAAACATGGCGTTGGACGTGTTTATTCTAGAAATTAGAACACATAAATTCAGTTTAAATACACCGTGCTAATAAAGAATTTAATCAAAAATGATGGCTTTTATTATGAACTAGCGACCCGCCCCGGCTTCGCACGGGTAGGTACTATATTACACATATAAACCTTCCTCTTGAATCACTCTATCTATTTAAAAAACCGCATCAAAATCCGTTGCGTAGTTTTAAAGATCTAAGCATACATACGAGTAGGGACAGACAGCGGGTAGCGACTTTGTTTTACACTATGTAGTGATTATCTGGGTGAATATAGGTAGTAGCACCGTATAAGTACCTACTATGCACTGTTCCACTTAAAGTTACGAAAATGCACTTAACGTGGGATTTTACAGCTTCTCTTTGTTGCTAAATATGAGAGGAAAAGATAACAAAGATCACATTAAACTGACCGAAGTGCGGCAGTAGCTACGGTGTGTTCTATTGTTTATGCGTCGTTGTTTTACAACCCCACTTGAAGATAACAATTAAACAATAGAATGTCGGTAATGGTTGGATTTATGTACTTCGTAATTTTAATTGGAACAAGCCAATACCTATGTGAGCTGATGGTTTTGATGGTTGCACTGATAGTAAGCTGATTACCATCTGCTTAAATATACAAGCTGATTAAATATATTAGGGGACAATCTTACACAAATCGACCTAGTTCCATAGTAAGCTCCATAAGGCTTGTGTTACGGGTATACTAGACGACGATATATTTAATAGATATATATACTTGAATACATAGAAAACATCCAAGACTCAGAAACAAATAATCATGCTCATCACACAAACATTTTCCCTTACCGGGATTCGAACCCAGGACCTTCAGCTTCGTAGGCAGCGTCACTACCCACTAGTATCCTAGACCGGTCGTCAAACAATGAAACACTTTTCTACGTATATATTTCGTGTGGCACTGTCAGCTCGTATTAACACTTTGACTGCCAGGAACCCGCCTAGCGCCGTCTACGCTTTAGTCGCTTTCCGCTACATACGGGGAAAACCACGGGAACGACTACGTAGCTATTCTTGGCAGAGAATGGTTTCTGTTTTTTTGTGTTCGTCAGTCGTTCATTTTGTTATGGTTTACCCTTTGGGCTGGAAGGTGAAACACATGGTTAAAGTCGGCATTTGCGGTCTAAACTTTGTCCGACTATTTCTTAGCGATTGGTACCTATTTATGGCATCCTCTCGCTGTAGCTACATATTTAGTCCTTAAGTTCGTGATAGCGAAGGTATCACTTCTAATCATTAGGTGGCAGGCTGGCAGGGGCTTGCACATACTCGTATTTGAAGTATCAAATCATCATCATCGTTTCGTCATCGTTTTTTGACGATTTTTGACCTCCCCCTTTCTCCCCTACAGCTCGCTTTTCTCAACCGATTCTAGTGACATTATTTATACTAAACGGGACTTAATCGCGTATAATTAACTTATTTTATTTACCTCACTGACCATGGACCATGGATGTTGCAACACATCCGAAACGTCGTCGGGAGACCTCAGCCAGCCACAAATGGGCAGTCTAAATAAAATAAGTTAATTATACGCGATTAAGTCCCGTTTAGTATAAATAATGTGTGAGAATCGTGAAAGTTTAAATCGATTCTAGTGACATTTTGTGAGCAGGATCTTTAATTATACCTATAGAATTATTTTGTCTATTCAGATTTTTGAATAAAAAAAAAGTTTTTTTTTTTTAAATTTGTATTAGTCTCTTAAGATGGGTTGGTTTTACTTTACAATTCCTATTGTAGCTAGCTTATATTATAAAGCACAAGAACATACAAGTAGCGACATCTGTGGCATGGTGCGAACAATTTGAAAACGTTTTTATAGTTCCGGTAAAATACGTAAGATGGCTCTGTCGATGGACAAAGTTAAACTTTTGAGCCAGACTGATTGTGATTACAGTATAAACTGTGAAACGTCGTATTAATTATTCGTTGGTGTACAAAAGGTTAATTATAATTGATAGCAAATGTCGAAAACCCATAGTAACTGCTTCTACCGCCTTAAAGTTCTTTACAATGTTCGCGATTACTTAAGTGTTGATTTGCGTGTTAACCTTTGTGAATCGCTGATATTGTCAAGATTAAACTATTGTGATGTTGTCTATGCTGGCTGCATTACTGGTCGTAAAAAAAAGCTCATACAACGAGTGCAAAACGCATGCATTCGTTTCTGTTTCCGAGTCCCACCCCGCTCCCATATCACTCCCTACTTGAACGCCGCTGGTCTGCTGAACATGCCTGCACGCAGACGGCTTCACCTCGCCACTCTTCTCTTTGGCATAGTTCAATCTGGGGTCCCTGCATATTTGCTGAGTAGACTTGTATGGCCCAAGAGTGCGCGTAGGTGTAAGGCGATGATTCTGGTGCCAAAGCATCGGACCGCGGCGTTTCGAGGTAGCTTCAGGTTCGCGGCGTACAAGTGTTGGAATGATCTCCCCCCACCTATCCAAGGAGCGTCTAGCAGGTATACCTTTAGGCGCCAGCTTAAGGGCTATTTGTTGACGCTCCAAAAATCCCAACCCTAACCCATCCAGCACTTCATTTAATTTTTATCCATTTTGTTTTATTAAACATCCCAACCGTTTCGCGTTTTTCACATGTCTCTCATCCCATTGTGCTTGTGTTACTTATTTTACTAGTATATTAATTATTTATTTATTTTGTGTTTACGTTTGTATCGGCGGTATGATGTGTTGCGTTCCGTGGGTCACGTACGGTGCTGTCTGAAAATCAGCGCTGTAGGTGTCTGTCTGACACCTCGGCATAATGCTGAGACAGCGACCGATTCACTGCCGCGAAGACACACACATTATGTGTAAGTAACTTGTATTGTATTTGTACTCCCTTTGTCTCTGTGTGTCTTTTGCGTAGTGAATAAATGTCTTCTTTCTTTCTTTCTTTCTATATGATTACCAGAAAAATATCAAAGATTTGATCTTTATCATCATCGCATCAAATTCGTAAAATATCATATTGGTATTGACGAGATAGCAGTTTGTTGAGTGCAGATGCACTATTGGCTATACAATCACATAACCAAACTTACACGCATAATGAAGGCCCTATTTTATAGCTTAAGGGCTATTTGTTGACGCTCCAAAAATCCCAACCCTAACCCATCCAGCACTTCATTTAATTTTTATCCATTTTGTTTTATTAAACATCCCAACCGTTTCGCGTTTTTCACATGTCTCTCATCCCATTGTGCTTGTGTTACTTATTTTACTAGTATATTAATTATTTATTTATTTTGTGTATACGTTTGTATCGGCGGTATGATGTGTTGCGTTCCGTGGGTCACGTACGGTGCTGTCTGAAAATCAGCGCTGTAGGTGTCTGTCTGACACCTCGGCATAATGCTGAGACAGCGACCGATTCACTGCCGCGAAGACACACACATTATGTGTAAGTAACTTGTATTGTATTTGTACTCCCTTTGTCTCTGTGTGTCTTTTGCGTAGTGAATAAATGTCTTCTTTCTTTCTTTCTTTCTATATGATTACCAGAAAAATATCAAAGATTTGATCTTTATCATCATCGCATCAAATTCGTAAAATATCATATTGGTATTGACGAGATAGCAGTTTGTTGAGTGCAGATGCACTATTGGCTATACAATCACATAACCAAACTTACACGCATAATGAAGGCCCTATTTTATATCTACAGTAATTTATTACAACTGTCATAATAAAACACAGCTTCATTACAATCACTATTTAATTAATAATAATAACCACGAATTAACCAACTTTATACAAAGTACCAAACAAAATGACAGTACACTTAAATACTTATGTCACTTTTAAACCACCTTAAATACTTAATTACATAAATAAGATGACACGGAAAACTTACATATTATATTATACCTACACACATTTCCATCATATCATTCTATCTTGCTCTTTATGCATGGATTAAAAAGAGATAAGGATTTAGTGGACACTGATTATTTGGCATTATAGAGATCTCATCATCATCATCATCATATCAGCCGAAAGACGTCCACTGCTGGACATATGCCTCCCCCAAAGAGTGCCACAATGACCGGTCCTGCGCCACCCGCATCCAGCGGACTCCCGCGATCTTTACCGGGTCATCAGTCCACCTTGTGGGGGGCCTACCCACGCTGCGCCTTCCGGTACGTGGTCGCCACTCGAGAACCTTTCCGCCCCAACGGCCATCGGTTCTACGTGCAATGTGCCCCGCCCACTGCCACTTAAGTTTAGCGATTCGGACGGCTATATCGGTTACCTTGGTTCTTCTGCGGATAGCCTCATTTCTGATGCGATCGCGCATAGAAATTCCCAACATAGCCCTCTCCATTGCCCTTTGAGTGACTATAACCTTATGAGGCCCATAGTAAGCGTGCCTAGGACAGACTGTCCAGTTAGGTAGGTCTAGGAATCCGACTCGGCTGGGCAGCGTTCGGGAAGCTAATGCACATCTTTTCGTCCAATATTCCGCAGTGTCTCAAGAGGAGTCTTTCACCAGTTCGTGTTGCCAGTGATGACGTATGGCACGGAAACGTGGTCGCTTACTATAGAGATCTACTTTAATACAAGTTTCTGTCAAAAAAATCATTTTTGGTACAAGCTTTTATTGCCGACTGTACTTTTCTGTATACCATCATCAACTACTCATTGAGACGATTCTAATGAGCCCAAACTAAACGGGGTTACGTCGGTTAAGTACTGAATTCCCATGGCTACCTTCGGTCTCCAACATCAGATCAGCTCGATGGTACCATAATAATGAATTGTCATCCAAACTATACTTATACCCAAAATTTCAGCTCAATCGGTCACCGGGAAGTGGGTCAAATTTAACTTGCATGATTTGATTACAGACAGACAGACAGACAACGGGACAGGTGAAACTAAATAAAAGCTTGTAAAAATAGTTTATTTCTGACAAACTTTGGTTTCGGTTTCCGGGACCGACTCACCGATCCACTTAAGGTAAGGTGGGTTGCCGTTCTGAATGGGTAGTGATATGACTTCACACACCTCATATGGGTGGTTCGAGCGCACATATGTTGTCAGCTGATCCACATGAGATTTCCTTGTTTTGATCATTAGAAGTAGCTGTAACAGAGATATTTTTTTTATTAACAATAATAATTATTATTATTACACCTCTTAAGGCACTTGTCCCACCGCTGGCGAGTAGCAGGTACTCTAATAGTAATTCTTACTCGCTTTTACTCGCGCGAGTAAGAATTACTATGAGAGTACTCGCTACTCGCCGGCGGTGGGACATGTGCCTTAACGAAACTAATTATTTCAATGTTTCAGTTATTTTAAGTAGGTTAAGAAATTGTAATAAGCTTTTTTTGGCAAAAAATTACTGACTGTTGAGTCTGTTTCAGCGTTTCTTCTTAACAGTGGTCTTCTTTTTCAGAAACGCTAGTAGAATTTTTGACATGTAAAAGTGGCATTATGGCCTACTTGCAGAACAAAAAAAAATATATACATGTTTTGTTTTGTGTTATTTTACTTATTTTGAAGACCGCTTTAGTCTAGTTGGTAGTGAAGCAAGCGGTCCCGGGTTCGAATCCCGGTAAGGGCATTTGTTTGTGTGATGAGCATAAAGATTTGTTCATGAGTCATGGATGTTTTCTATGTATTAAGTATTTATTTATCTATATGAGTATGTTTATCGTCGCCTAGTACCCATAGTACAAGCTTTGCTTAGTTTGGGACTAAGTTGATTTGTGTAAGATTGTCGCTTAATTTTTTATTTTTATATTGTTTTATATTATTCTTTAACCTGTTATTGTCTACAATAAAGTGCTTACATACATACATACATTTAACGTGGAATTTACCATGATAAAAAAATTAATTAGTTAACTGCAAGCAACATCATTTTTATTAAACAATATGTACAAACAGAACAAACAAATATAATGCAAAAATAAACCTTCATAGTCTGAAGCAGCAAGGCAGACGTTAATTTTTATTTTTCCATTATATATCCATATCGTTTAATAATAATGATGTTGCTTGCACCAACTAACGATGAAATCATTAATTATTCATCTTGTCCTAATGATGAAATAAGTTACTAAGGCGATTCACCCACTGCACTGCGTCCCGCCGCGGTGCGCGGAGCGACAGAGTTTTTACACGCGCATTGCCGCGTCGGCAATGTGTTGTACTAGGCGTATTTTATTGAGATTCTATTCAGTGACGGCGCGTGAAAATTCTCGATGGGCAACCTGGAGCAAAAGTTATAAAAGAGTATATAATAGGCGGCCAAAAAAGAGATTTTAGCCAAGTCGGTGGAAATCGGCTTGTATGGGCGCTCCGCCACTGCTAAATAATTGTTCATATTAAATTAATGTATTTACAGTAGTAATCTGTCTGTGAGCTGTAGAAATCATGAGCCAGTCTGTTTTTTAACCCCTGACGCAAAAAGAGTGGTGTTATAAGTTTGACACGTCTGTATGTTCGTCTGTGGCATTGCAGCTCCTAAACAAATGGACCGATTTTAATGCGGTTTATTTGTCCGAAAGCTGACATAATCGAGATTGTTCTTAGATATGTTTCAACACAATCAGTTCAGCCACTTTTGTGATATTGTGCTTTCAAATGAAAATGAACAGCATTTCTTTTTCTAAGTGGTAAATAATTTTCGCCTAAGGCGGTCGACACACTGCTCCGCACCTCCATCCGGAGATACAAATTTCGCCGGATGGAGGTGCGGTGCAGTGTGCCGTACCAAACGGAATTTATATACAAACTGAGGTACTTGCATACAACGAGAAACGCACTTCCGTCTGGAGATGCAGTGTGACATCCACCTAATTGTCTCAATCACATATGCAGAGTATTTACCTCACTATCCTCGTTGACTTCTCCCTTCCACATGTAGACGGAGGTGACCTGGGGTATGATGTTGACACACGCGGCCATCTGTTGCTTCACTAGCCCGTGAGCTAACGTCTTTGCTACCTCAATGTTTGGCACTGTCACATAGGCCACACAGTATTTGTCTGGAAATAAATATAATTATTATTATTTTATTGAAATGTGACCAGAGCATTGAGTATTTTAATAGTTTGTTAATGACTGAGTTATATTTTTTATAGAATCTATGCATATACTGAAATTGCCGGTACCCAGTACTTACCTATCAAGTCACAAAACTCACCGGATTATGAGAGCACCCGGCGCTGCAACACCGGAACTATTGGCGAGCCGTCGGCACTTCCCGACAATGACATGGTCACGATCCTCAGCATTGAGGGATTGACTGAATTAATGAAGGCCTTACCTGCATCAACGCTACCGCTGCCACATACCGCAGACGTAGTTAAATTCGCTTCGGTCATGACGAAGCAAGGACGTAGAACGGATAAATAAATCGTAATAAATGATTTTCTCGTAAAAGCTTTAAGCATATTACACTTTATTTAGGATTAATATTTAAATAGCAAATATGCATATTACGAAAACAAAGTTTTGGAGTTGACTTTGACAATGACGTTGACAAGCGACAACTAGAGCTGGGCGTTTTTTCCCATAAGCGTTTTCAAAAACGGTTTCTCGTACAATAACGGAATAACAGTTTGTAGCTAGAAACACAAACTGTTTTTATAAAAACGATCGAACGGTCACACGCAACGGTTGCAATGCAAAACGTGAAAACGTAACTCGAACACTGTAACCTGTTTCATCCGTTTTTTCGTTTCACTTCGTTTGAATTTATAGTTTTAAGATTTTTTTTATTTATATTATTAATTTTGAGTTATATAAATTATAATATGTATATATTAATAACAGTTTGTGGCTAGAAACACAAACTGTTTTTATAAAAACGATCGAACGGTCACACGCAACGGTTGCAATGCAAAACGTGAAAACGTAACTCGAACACTGTAACCTGTTTCATCCGTTTTTTCGTTTCACTTCGTTTGGCGACCGGCGACGGCGCCAACGCACGGAGAAACTAGTTATTTTTGAAACTGTTTTTCAAAACAGTTTTGTGAGAGAAAAAAACGGTTACGTTTCGTTTCACGGAAAAGTCGAAACGACCCAGCTCTAGCGACAACATCTGACAGCTGACAGTCAGGAGTATCAACTACTATAATAGATAATGTATTTTTCTATTATAAAAGATTTTGAAACACTAGTCCGGATTGCGTTATTGGGTTCAGTATAACTCTTTGTGTAAAACTTTTCTCTTACTTTTTAGAACAAAAGATGGTTCTTTTTACTAAATTATCATTTTTTTTACATAGCTAGTTATTATTTTAGTTTTGCGTCACTTCGTAGTTCACTAAACAAGATTATCGGTGTTTATAAATTTGTGCTGTCCGATTCGGAACCTAATATACTCACTCTTGACTCTAGCCACCCGAAAAATACAGCTGCTTTATTTAGAAAAAGATAGAGCGGCAAAATCAAAATGCGCGGTCTTTGTCTTTGAAGTACTTCGCCAAAATATTACGAGATGTTTTACTGCTAACTGAGGTTAAGGTTAACTATTATTAATATTAAACCAGCGATCTCAGTGAGGTAAGTACGAAATAGTTTTAATGGGTAAAATGATTCTTCATGTTATTTAATATACATATCAGTTTCATATCACAATTATGCTTTGCTGTAATATTAATTTTCAATTAATAATATTTAATAAAATTTGCTAACTCCGAGCACAAGTGGTTTAAACTTTTGGCTTTAGATACAAATTTTAATGTAAAATAATAGATCTTGACTTACGATGCTACATAAAGTCGCTGTTGGCGCGACAGCCAACGTCCAAACTATATTTAGTTTGTTTCTAAGTACTAGAGTGAATAAATTCACATGTTCAATAATCTAATGAGCCTCAAATTTATCTCATTCATACTCATAAACACGTGTAGGTACTACACAATTGTAATTAAATTACATGTTATACTTACCTACGCGAAATTGCAGGGGTGGTGCTACGAATATCGAAGTTCGTAAGTAGGTATGTCTCCAATTGAAAAGTGCGAAAGGGATGGATAGTGTATATGAATTATGAACGTCAATGTTCATGGTACCGCCCCAGACATGGCAATTTAAAGTAATGTCGCACGATTTCGTTCAAACTGACTCCTGCGACAGAATGTAGAATAGAGTATAAATTATTACTACCTTCCATCCGCGACTACGTCTGCGTGGACCCTGATGGATAAAAACTATCCTATATTTTACACAACTTAACTCTTGCAAAATTTCATTCTAATCGGTACCTAAGTGCCGTTTTGCAACAAACATCTAAACATCCATATATCCAAACATCAAAACATCCAACTTTCGCATTTATTATATTAGATGGATGTTTAGTAGGATGTAGGTACACATTTTACACAATTTTTTAAAAATAATTTTGTACAAATGTAATATATTATATTCTGAAAGCAGAATACCGGTGGTGTGGGGTAAATTATCTCGTGGGCCTGCGGCGCTACCACGAACTTCGAAAGTCGAAGTTCGTAATACATGCATCCCTGTCACTCGAGTAAGGGGGTGCGATAGAGATGGAAATACCCGAACTTCGACTTTCGAAGTTCGTGGTAGCGCCGCTGCTTTAGAACGCGACGATAGTCAAATGTAAAGGATGAACTGTGGTGGAATTACAAACTGCTTTCCTACAGGCTTGAATAATGCCTGTTTTGCTATTTCTGAGAATGTGGGAAGTAGGTATTTCATGTCTTATAAAATAAGTATATTTGTAAAAAATATGGACGAAACCGTAAGTTTTGCTTTTTATAATTAACACCTAATTAAATCATCTATGATTTACCTAATATAAAAAAGAGGTAGAAACGTTGTCTATACGAAATTCCGTTTTTAAAAATGGCCAACACATCTGACAGCATACGTTTCCATTAACGACGCGAAACTGAGGCATTTGGTGCAATTGACTCAGTGGAAGCGTGCCACTTTGGAGCGCTTATAACCTATCTACCTCTTTTTTATATTACATCATTGCTTCTGATAGTGGCACTACACTTGGCGGTATTTGCCCAAATATTCGTGCTGCATCTTTTTTCTTCCTACGGCAAATGAAAGAGAGGCAACGACGCATTCCCAAGTGTAGTGCGACCATAAGTATTGAAAATGTATTCCATTTTAATACGGCGAACATTCTAATCATTCCAAACATATCTTCGACGTCGAAAACTGTGTCAGTGACTCAAGACTCGGGCTCAATATACAGCCTGGAAATCTAATACGAGCAAAGAATTAAACCAGACATAGGGTTTAATACCGTTATCATTAATTACTGGGACTTTTTAAGATACACTTAATAGAAAGCCTGTAATTAATTTTTCAAAAATTACCGAGCAGCAATGTAACGCAAACGTAGCTGTCCAAATACTTGACAAGTAACTGTCAACGAGCCTTAACTTGAATATTTTGCGTTACATTGCGGGCGGAATTATTTTGTATGGTTAATTTTTTCGTTGTAATTTTAGACAAAAGGTATCTAAATAAACTTCTTACGTCCTGCACTAAGCACCATTTAAAGATTTGCTCGTATTAGATTTCCACGCTGTATAATGCGACATGGACAGTCAGCTGCAGAAAGAAATGCATAGAAGTTTGTAAGGAGAAGGATCACGAATCTCGGCAGCTTACTGTACATAGGGGGCCCGCTTTGCCAAGCCTGTGGGACGCAGTTGTACAATAGAATAAGATAGATCTATATCGTGCTCCTTCTAATATACATCTGCGTCTCGCACGCTTGCCAAGGCAGACTAAACGCCGCAAAATGTTGAAGGGAAACATTGACAGACAGAATTCAATTTTCACGTTTACACAAATTATAGTCAGCAAACGGTTCTGCTAAGTTTACAAGATTAATTGATGGTGTTCACAATCTCACTGCAGAATAGCGCAGATTCCTGCAGCGTGCAGACGATGAACATAACGTATGGCGTTGCCTAGGAGTGTTTGTATTCACCGGACATCACGTCCCACACCCAAAAACAAGACCTGGGGACCGATTTTTGACTTTCGAGCGCTCGACTCTTTCACTCGAAAACTGTCAAAAATTATGAAATGCTATTTTGAAATAGCTATAGAAAATTTAAAAACGAGTGGTATTGACCACTCGTATTAAATTCTATTGGTAGAAAGTAAGTGCCTGCCATTTTGACACTACAAACGTATTTACTTTTATTTGATTTTCGAGCGCTCGAAAGTCAAAACTCGGTCCCCTGAGGCTCTAGTATAAGTTTTACCGAAACAAAACGTTACGACCGCGTTCGCGTTTAGCTGTCAAATCCCATACAAATTGAGGGTTAAACGCAAACGCGATCGTAAAGTTTTGTTTCGGTAAAACTTATACTAAAGCCTCTGACATCACAGAATACCTAGCACCGATTCCTTTTAGTAGCCAATTGATACAATGTCTCCTAGCTTCCTAATCTATCTGTCGAACAACACAGGAGCAGCAGCTGGGCAACTTGAACGCTTTCTCCACCATTTCGCCGTTAGTGTTGAGGCCTGCCATGTAGCGTAGCATGTATTTCTGTTTGCAGCTGGCCTCGTAACCGGAGTAGAAGTGTGCCAGATTCGCGCAAGGGGATTTATCCTCTCTGTAAAAAATAAGCAATTTGTAGTGTTCTGTAACAAAATTTGACTAACGGAACACTTCACTATATAGTATAAAACAAAGTCGCTTCCCGCTGTCTGTCCCTATGTAGGTATACTTAGATCTTTAAAACTACGCAAGGGATTTTGATGCGGTTTTTTTAATAGATAGAGTGATTCAAGAGGAAGGTTTATATGTATGGTTTATGTGTACTATGTTTTTTAGCTATGTCATTTTGTATTTTTATTTTGTTTTTTTTTTCCTTTTTTTTGTGTTGTTGCTTTTGTGCTGTTTGTAGCAGTCGCTCTGCGTTACCACCTTAGCTTGGGGCAGGCTGAAAATCAGCGCTGAAGCCACGCCGCGGTGGCAAGGTTGCAGCACACTGCTGAGACTGTCCCTTTGCCACCTTTTTTTTAAAAAATACTGATTATTGTTTTTTCATTTTAGTATATCTCTTTTTGTTTTAAGTATATAAGGTGCTAACAAATTAGGTACCAATACTTTTAGAGCTGATAGTACTAGTCTCTAGGAGTAGATTCAAGTATGAAACATTTAAAAGTGTGTATCACTTTTTAGAGATAATTAGGGATACAACGTTACTGCGTAAAAACACCCTGTTAATGAGATAGTCAACAATCAATCATTGACGTTTGTCACAAACGACGATGTTCACTTGACAGATAGTGTTTTAACATCTCGTCAGTTGAATGCACAGGCTGATTATGTTTGGTCGAAATTTTAATTTATTTATTTTGTACCGGAAATTAAAACAAAAATATCATATGAAAAGTTTTCTTAATTTCTATTTAAAGTCAATTGTTTTGATGTAACCTCTCAAAATATTGGTACTTAATTTGTTAGCACCTTATATAATATTTATTGTAATTTTGTGTACTATTGTGTTTTTTGTGGCAATAAAATTATTTTCTTTCTTTCTTTATAATATAGTACCCGTGCGAAGCCGGGGCGCACGGTGGGCTGGATGGCTCGAAAAGAGGACATTCGCACTTTTTTCAGAAAATCATATTTTGAAAAATGCTATCCAATAGAGAATTATATGAGGAACAATAAATGTGGTATACATTTTTGCGAAATAAGGCATATTGACAGCAGAAAAAAATAAAGTCTGTTTTTTTTGTATGGGACCCAAAAATAGGTATCTTGTTTCTCAGAAACTATTAGAGGTCCCGTCTTCTACCTTTCAAGACTTTGTTTTTCTACTTTTATAGAGTAAGAAACGATAAGCAGATTTTCTATTCAGGTGCTGTTTTTTTTTTTTTAGTCCAGTAAAAGTTAACACATTTTAGATTTTTTCGTTTATGTCTTTTTTGGGTTTTTACATTATATTTCGATAGTTAAAAGTAAAAATGATAATAACACATAATATATGTAACGTTTATGAAGTTATAAAAAAATCTTAAGTACATTTTTTACATTTTTCATACAACTAAAAAGAAATAATCTAATGTTTTACAATAGACACATGTCATTTAAAATAAACAATAAACAACAAAAAGTAATATGGTTATGGTATAATAATTACGATACATAAATAACATTTCTTAAAAAAATACATATACTTACCTAAATACAAAAATTACTACACTTAGTGAAAAAGTTATTCATTGGTATTTTCTAACATTTCAAAAAGATTATATTCATGGTCGTCGCTCGTATTATTTTCTATAATTAAGTGGTGGCCTATTAGTTAAATCGTTATTTTAAATGAGTCTTATTTGACCATATTGTAAAATATAATTAACATTTTATGATTCATTTTGTTTTTGCGAATAATAATTGTTTCAAGATAAAAGAATACTAAAACAGACTTTATTTTTTTCTGCTGTCAATATGCCTTATTTTGCAAAAATGTACCACACTTATTGCTCCTCATATAATTTTCTATTGGATAGCATTTTTCAAAAAATGATTTTCTGAAAAAAGTGCGAATGTCCTCTTTTCGAGCCATCCAGCCCACCGTGGGGCGGGTTGCTAGTATTTTATATGAATAACTGTTCTCCTGTGACTTAAAGCTACGTATTACAATTTTTCAGATCTATAATAGCAAAACTGAGGGCGCTTAATCAATGATAATAGGCCTTTCATCAGTTGTAGCTGGGCCCATTACTTGACATTACTGAACGTTTAATATGGATGAAAAGGTTTTCCGTCCTTTTACTTATCAGGACGAAACTACTGGATTTAAATGATAAATTGGAATACACAACGGGTGCTCACTTGCATATCTCAACGTGAAAACCTTGCAATGGCTTGTCCTTCTTGTTGATTATGTAGTGCCAGTTGCCGTCTTTGTCTGGCGCCGCCTTTGGTATTACAACCTGAAACAAAATATAAAACATGAGACGGAAATGTTTGTGATGTCGTAACCTGTGGGTCTTTCTGCTACAGTCAAAAATATGTAGACTTACACGACTTTATTAAGGTCGTGTATACATAATTTTGTAAGTTTGGCGGCATAGATCTCTTTGTAGTCGCCTGTACCAATGGATAAAGCGGAAGAAAGAACAGGCGATGCGAGGGGTCCAAGTCTAAGTGGTCTAACTATAAGTAGTTAAAAAAGCGATAGTTATATCGATATGTCGCTTTTTTAGAGTAAGGGTAAGGTAAATTTCTCTGGAATTGTTGGTTACATTCGTGCGATTTCTCTGGCATTCTTGGTGATGTTTGTGTTTGTGAGATTTCTCTGTCATTTTGGTGATATAATCGAGTGATTTAACTAGATTTTTTTTAATAGAAGCATACGTAGGAAATTTCTGAAAACAACACTTTAGAAATCAAGTGTGCTAGTAAGTATATCTAAAGAGTGACCAACGTTTAGCTGAGTTTACTAGAAAATTTCTAAATAAGTAAGTATTAGGTATTATTTACATACCATTATGACGAAACCAACGAGATAGAAAAAAAAATATCATTTCCTCTCTTGTTTATCTTTTGGTGCCACAGACCATATAACCGTTCGGTGCTCAAAAATATTATGAACATTTAAAAAAAGTCGTCAGGATATTCAATTTAATAAGTCGTATATAGGTATTATTGTTATTGGATAACGACGTAAGATTTTTGGGTAAAGTATTTCGTTCACAGTTTGTATTTCGTTACAGATTGTATCTCACGAGGCCTGTGAAAAAGGTTTCTTTCACATCACTGTATCAGGGTGATTCTTGAGAGGGTCAATTTTCAGCGTCCAGAGGGAAAAAGTACCCGAAAAAATGAAATAATTGACCTTACACATTTTTGTACAGTAGTTCAACACTTAATCTAACTGGGGCAGGATTTACTTTTTGTTAAAGGTAAGTAGAATTAGCCATAAAAAAATGTCAAACACCTAAATTATCATTCCCCCGGTGCGTCCATCCGCCATTTTGTGAACAATCTACTCTGAAAACAACTAGTTATGGATCAAAATCAAATATTGTATCGAGTTAAATCGTTAGAATATAAGTTAATGATTTAAAAATAAAAATATGGTTCCCCTATTTATCATAGTTTTTATAGGAATCTATATCAAAGGTTTGTCCAGAGCTAACCTATTATTTCCCTAATACCTGACTAAACAACGCGTACATCCTTACTGCAACGTCTTGTGACGCGTAATCTCGGCCGTGTCTCACCCTCGTCTGTAGCGCTACCGACTCCGCGGAGAGAGGACGCGTCTCGTCGCTGGAGCTCGGAGCAATGAAGGTAGATATATCATCCCCTAACTTTGGTTCACTATGATTATCATTACCCTATATTTACGTATAAAATCTATTTCCTGCAATTGGCATACAATATTTAGTGTAGAGAATAACACATGAATGAGTGCATGTGTTGATTTAATAGTTACTCTTATATTAATAACAGTTTCGGCATAATCGACAAGAAACATACTTTTTCTTATTCCCTCGACTCTCATTCCCTCGATTTCTCATTCCCTCGACTCTCATTCCCCCGGTTTTCTGAACGGGGTAATGATAGATTTCTGAAGTTTCTTGAAAATTATAACATTTTATCATATGTACCGGCTGTGGCCTGTAATACGAAAAATAAATTTAGAGGATGACTCTATAGAATATATATGTCATAGTGATTAATAGTGTTATCTTTTTTGTTTTTTATTAAACCACTTAGAAAGGTTACTCTCCAAGGTTTTGCCTAGATGGGCTTTGTAATGATATTCATTGTTATTGTCTTAATCAATAAATTAAAAAAAAAAAAAAAGAACTGATTGCTGATTGGGTTAGTAATCCACCGTTTCATTTATTGCTCCTATTACAGGCCAAACCCTTATACCGTACTTATAACATATTATGGTCGACTCATTTATTCAACAATTTATTTATAATATCATGAACGTAACATTACATTTTCTGTTAAATAGAAGGTCTTGAAATCAATAAGTACTAAGTATAAGCATGGTTGTCAATTTAGGTTACTTTAGAATTTAGAAAATTTACATTTATTATTAAATTGTTACTAAAAAAACGTTAATAACTAATTAAGAGTCTGATTTTTATATAAATGTTACAAATATGTTTTATTTGTGATCTCAAGTGATATTTATGATTACGTAGTAAATCAAAAAATGTTACGACTATAGTAAAAAAAGGTATTATTCCAGTAATACAAAAATATGATATTAATGCTATAAGTAAAGTTGTGAATTTTAGTTTCTTTAGGAATCAAACCAAAAAGATGTTAATACTTAGGTAACTAACTAACAGTCTGATTTTTATCAACAAATGTAACTTATAAAAAAAGAATTGCTTTAAAACAAATGCCCAGTTAAACAAAACGATTTTTGTGTTATTTTTGTTGAACTGGACCTATTATTGTGTGTTGTTTCACTTGTTTCTCATGCATGCAATTTTATGGGATCTCAAATATTAAATCAAGTATTTGAGAAAAAAACATAAAGTACCTATTTTAGTCTTTGATACGAAGCGTATACCTAATGATAATCATTTTCAGAAGTTTGAGAATTTAAGTGAGTTAGATGTTATTAAAATTACTTCCCTGTTAGATTGTGATAAGCAAAAGAAAAATATATATTTGTAGAAGTATTTTTGCAAAGCGGACCCCGGGCTAGTAGGGCACTACCGGGCAAAACGCTAGGATAATGATGATTGTTGCAAGTAATGCGAAGAATTAATGTCAATGAATGGTTAAGACTGAAGTCTCAAATTATGGTACTTCTTAGTCTATAAGATTATTAAAAAAAAACTGTGATTTATTTCTTTATTCAAACTAATATTTTGTATTATTTAATAAAACATCTGATCTAATACCAAAGATTATCATTCCCTCGTCAATTTTATCATTCCCTTGTAGTTTTTATCATTCCTCCGTTATTTTTCTCATTCCCTCGTACTTTTTATCATTCCCCCGTCATTTTTTCTCATTCCCTCGACAGTTAAACTTTGAATTGGTATATTTCCGTACCTAATTGACCCAAAGTGATGCCTATTCGATAAATATGTTTATTATTAAATACTTAATTTGATTTTATTGTAACTTAGTAGAAATTTCTTAAAATAAAAAACGCCGAGGGAATGAGATGAATAATGCAATTCTCAAGAATCACCCATCAACAATATGTTACAAGTGCTTATATTTTATTAATGTCGCTTGACAGGCTTTTTAACCACCGACGCAAAAAGAGGAGTGTTAAAAGTTAACGTGTCTGTGTATCTGGGTGTGGTATCGTAGCTCCCAAACGGATAGACAGATTTGAATGCAGTTTTATGTGTCATAGATAATTTTATCCCGAGTGTTCTTAGCCATGTTTCATGAAAATCTGTTCAGCCGTTTTTGAGATATTGGACTTTGAAATGAAAATGTCGAGGGTTTTTCAACTTTTCTAAGTTGTTTCATTTGAAACAAAAGTAAGGCCTGAATCACACTGGCGCGGCTTGCGGTGGCGGTCAATAGCTTACCACAGCTTATAATATGTCAAGTTTACTATTGGCCGCCGCGGCCAGTCTGTGAAAGGCTTATGTGGTAGTAATAGACAGCCGACTAGCACTGAATAACTCATTTCATTAGCCAAATAACTAAAGAATAAAGGGGGTAGGACACAACTAAAAACACAATTGACAACAGTATGGCATAACATTTTATTAAATAACATACTATTTTAATATCGCTCTAACATAGGTAATACTTATTGCTTGGTTGTTATTTAACCAAATGCCTAAAAAATATATACCTAATTATCTATATATTTTGATAGCCTCTTCTGTGAATATTAGGGCAGATATTTATTATCTACCCTTACAATAGTTTTTTTACCAACTTAAAAAAAAACAGGTTTTCAGTTTGACCTGTATGTTTGTATGAATGTTTGTCTGCGATTATCTCGCGTTTGGTTGAACCGATTTTTTTAAATAGCTTAATTATTATATATATAGCAAGTGATAAGCTATTTAAATTGAAAGCTTTTCTTTTTTTATATGTAATCACTATCACTACATAGTATAAAACAAAGTCGCTTCCCGCTGTCTGTCCCTATGTATGCTTAGATCTTTAAAACGACGCAACGGATTTTGAGGCGGTTTTTTTAAATAGAGTGATTCAAGAGGAAGGTTTATATGTATAATATAGTACCCGTGCGAAGCCGGGGCGCGTCGCTAGTACCTAATAATTTTGACGTATTAGTGTCGTATTAGTGATTAATTTAATACTCGTGGGCCGTGTTTAGATTAACTTAGTTCTAATTTAATGTTAATTATTATCTTGTATAGTTTAGAAAATAAATGCCCCCATTTAATACTAATTGAATGTTTGTCTTCGAATTACAAATACCTAGTCATGCCATTTATTTTATAGAGTTTGTCACGTAGACTCTGAGATGAATTTGAGAAGCCGCCGATAATTTGTTACTAATTAACTTAACCCTTCAGGTGGCAGCGCCATCGGTTGAACGGAAGAACAAGTGGCACAGACATTTTGGCAAAATATACCCTATGTGGCAGGAACCGGGAGCCGGACCTCCGGCTCCCGGATCGCCGCCACTTGACGTTGGGTCTGGTTCCCGGATACTGCCACTCGAAAGGCTAACCTTGTTTTCCTAAATGCAGCATGAGCTTGTACTACTTAGATTAAGTATAATATGTAAGCATTAGCTTTTAATCTAATCTTACATCCTGTTTTTAAATAAGTATTTTAGTATTACACCTGTTGGCAAACCTAAATAAATAAATAAATGAATACTCGTTTTAGTGTGCATATGCATATCAAGTTTGCTGCGCCCGTGTACGACTATTTATTAAATTCCGGGTTAAGGCTTATGACATACTTTCCTCTTCAAATAATTGGGGTGTAGACACCGAATAGAATAACCAATAATGTTGAATTTTCTCGAAAAAGGATTAAAAATATTGTCAAATGCAAAAAAAAATAAAGCAGGGGATTATCACAAAGTAACAAGTGTCCAAAGTTCTAAGAGGGGGTAAAAGAAACGATTGTCAAATGACAATCGTCGTTAATACTATGAGGAGCGTTTTCTCTCTCCAAGAAGCCATATTAAAAAGGTTGTAGCTTCGTAGTTTTTTGAGAAGTCTGAATGGAATTTTCGTCACTAGGCATATTTCTTTTTTTTAGAGTAATAATACATTTTGAGTTTACACCCCTATTAACTGGTCTCTCGAACGACACAAGAACAGCAACTGGGTATCCGGAAATGCTTTTCAATCGTTTGCCCGTTCGCGTCTATGCCGGCCATGAAACGCAGCATGAACTTCTGACGGCATTTCGATTCGTAGCCGGTGTAGAAATGAGCCACTTCTGAGCAGGAAAAATCAGGTTGCCTGGAAAAAAAAACATATTAGTTGTTGGTTTTTACAAAAACAATGTTCCAGAGTAAAAAAGAATACTTAGTTCTATTTGCTGGTATGACAGAAAGCCAATGTGCCTACTGAAAATACGACTAGCTGCTCGGGCCCGATCCGCCCGCGAATTAAGTACAGAGGGGGGACGAAAATGCCCTCGCCAAGTCGAGCAAAAAAAGGACGCCCGTACCTACCATCCCTTACTCAAAGCCATCCGAGCCATTATCAACCCACCCTGTAACTTCATTGTGGAAAAAACTAGAAGCCTACATTTTCAGTGACCAAGCTAGATAAACCAAACCAAACTACAATAAATTCGAACCGAAAGTAGTTTAAGAAGTAGTAGTTAAAGTCGCCTCCCTATGTATGCTTAGATCTCTAAAACTGCGGATTTTGATGCGGTTTTTTTTAATAGATAGTGATTCAAGAGGAAGGTTTATATTATGTGTAATATAGTACCCGTGCAAAACCGGGGCGGGTCGCTTGTATATAATATATTAATGACACATTAAAGTACTAAAAGAAGTGTAGTAATAAAACATTCCATGTAAAAAAAAGCCAAGTCTCGAAACTCTTCCACCCTAGATTCTTCCACCAGATATTACATAGAGCCAAGTCAGGCATTCTTATTCATTTTTATTTGCTGGCTTAATAAATTTCTGTGACTTGCCAATGGAATGATAGGGACGTGCCAGGAATATTCCCGAAAACGGTATAACATTATGTCATTGATACTGACTTGCATAGTTCGACGTGGAAGCCTTGCAACGGCCTATCCTTCAGGTTCAGGATGTAGTACCATTTTCCGTCTCTATCTGGAGCCACCTGTGGTACAAAAATCTGAAATAATTACGAATACAAATGAGTGATGGTATTTTTAAAGTGACAAACCTTCTTAGCTGACATGAAAATCTGAATGAAGTATCCTTCTCCATTCCTCATCAGTCATCATTTTATTATCTCAGTCTGTCTTAAAATGTGTAATTTACGAAATGGTAAAAAATTGTAACTCCAATATGCATGAAAAATTATTTAAATGAATGAACTACGGAATTGTGTCAGCGAAATCAGAAATTATCGCAAGTGTAAAGTTATTTTATTTCTAAAATATAAAAATATCATAGCTACATAAAGTATTGTTTTTTTTTAATATTACATATTAAAAGTAAATAAATTGACCTACCTGAACCAACTTGAGCCGAAGCCAGAGAAATCAAAAAAACAATGGCCTTCGAAAATCCGGATCCACGAAGACAAGCCTGACTATAGGTTAGTCATTTGTGCACTACGATTAATTATACAGAAGAAACAAATTATAGCATAAATATAGTACCTATAATATAAGGGGGGACAACTGTCACTCGCGTCCGCAGAGGTACTAAAGAGTGACAAACTTTAAAGGCCAAAATATGCCATACGATTAAATAAGTATATGTGTATACAATAGTGACTTGCCTAACAAAAAAAGTATATAAAACAAACAAATCAAAATCAAATCAAATCAAGTTTCAAATTTCAACTTTCGTTTTAAAAATATCGTTTCATTTTCATCTCTATCTATGTACTATTTCATTGCTTTTAAAAAAGGTATGATTAGGCGTGGCGCATTCCTAAGTGGAGTTTCGGTAAATTTTACGCGTTTTTTTTAATGAAAATATATTAATATTTTCACTTAATCGGTTTACCAAACGTACCTACCTTCGTCTTCTTTTCAGTTAATAATTTGTAATTTATTAAGAAAGAAGTTGTTATTTCATAATACCAAATTACGTCTGCTAGCTGGAATACTGTATACTGCCATTATATCGGCAGTATACTGACAGTACCTATACAGAATAAGTGTCTGTCAAAAATTTCATTTTTGGTACAAGCTTTTATTGCCGACTGTACTTTTCTGTATACCATCATCAACTACTCATTGAGACGATTCTAACGAGCCCAAACTCAAAGGGGTTACCTCGGTTAAGTACTGAATTCCCATGGCCACCTTCTGTTTCCATCATCAGATCAGCTCAATATTACCATAATATTGAATTGTCATCCAAACTATACTTATATCCAAAGTTTCAGCTCAATCGGTCACCGGCAAGTGGGTCAAATTTAACTCGCAAGATTTGTCCCATACTAACAGCAATAAAACTTGTAAAAATGAGAAAATCGGTGCGAAACTGATTATTAATCAGACAGAAAAAATGTAAACAAAGTTATGTCACTGTCAAAATGACATATCAGGGGTTCTGAAAGTACGGGTCAGTCGTGCAATATTATTTAAAGTTTACTTTAACAGCAAAATTGAAAATAAATATGATATATATATTTATAAGCAGTATACTAGTTACTAGTAAAACTGTATAGTGCATCGGTTTTTAACCGTTTTTCCGTCCACGGACCCCTAGGAAATCAAGCAAAAATCCAAGGGTTAATAATAAAAAACAGGCAAGACTTTTTGTGGCATTTATTTATTATAGGTACTCGCGGACCCCCAGGGGTCCACTGACCACAGGTTTAGAAACACTGGTATAGTGGATAAAGCTGTTAGAAGCCGAGTGAGCTGAGTGACAGGACAGGCGTCAAATAAAATACAAAATGCAGCTACCGATATTATTTGCCATTCGCATTAAGAAAAAAAAATAGTAAGCAACCCAAAGATGCATAATCCCGGTGTATCGCAGCAGTGATACCAGTGCAAAAAATATATTCTACACATAAAAACGGTATTATCTTTTAAAATAATTATGAGGGAGGATTTTTGTAAATATAAACATTAACGTTATCAAAATTAATTTGCTTTATGTAATTAGAGTGTATATATATATTGTAATGGGACGTATGTTTCGTTTAACTGCGAAAATTATAAATTTCCTCATTGCTGCAAATGGTTCTTGTTAACGGCAACACCAGTGGTTACATTTTTTCTGTCTGATTAATAATAGTCTTTGTATTTTTTCTTCCACTACGAGTAAATAGTTATATCAAACGAACACTAACCCTAAGTGAGAAGTCGCAGAGCTCCATTTCCTCTGGCGGGCCGATTCTCTGCGCTATTTCTGGTGTGTCCAGCTCGTCCACTCTGTATTTGTCCGTCGCGTTGCCTAGCTGTGAATGGAGAAATAGTCTTCTTTTATACACTAAATTCCCTTCCCTCTCATCCATGAGAGGAGGCCCGTCTACAGCAGGGGGACGTAAGTATACAGGGTGTAATCGTTAAGTGTAGCCAGGCGATTATTCCGTTAATATAACAGATATCAGAAAACTTTAAACTGATACCGAAAGTACGAATAAGTACAATCACATCAATACCTTTGTAAAAATAAAACTAGATGTATCCAAAATATTAAGTTTAAGCGCTCCCATACATTTAGTACGACTTTCGTTGAGAGGCTGTAATTTCACTAATTGCCCTACTGTAAAATATACTAATATTTAAGATTTACACAATTAAATTATAATAAAGGAATATCCTTTATGAAAAAAAATAAAAGAATGTAAGGAAGTTTTTTTTTGTTTACAGCTGTCGCTCTAAGTGACGCCCTTGTAGGGCGATACATTGACGGGCTCTCTTCATTGTTTCTAAATGCACTTTTCTTACAATTTACGGCGTATTTAAAGCAATGGCTTGGCGTACACGATTCTTTAGCTCTTCTAGGTTGTGTATTAGCACATCAAGTCACACACATAATCTTTTATGAATTCCCATCAAAAGAAAAATCACAGGGAGTGATATATTAAACGTATGGGAACGTTTCAACTGAATATTTTGGATATTTCTAGTTATATTTTCAAAAAGTTATTGATGTGATTTTACTCATTGGGTAACGTACTTTTCTGATATCTGTTATATTTACGGAATAATCGCCTGGCTACCCTTAACGATTACACCCTGTATAGGCTAATTTACTTATTTTTATTTATTTTTATTAATACATTAAACTAGGTACGGCATGCCCCTCCAGTATAATCTACAGATGCCGCTGATACACACCATTTTTTTTTCTCATACTCTGTTGGAGATTCCTCCACTCTGCATCACGCATGAACGCCGGCGCATCCTGAAGTGACACGCCGGGGGAGGACACGCCATAACATATGTATACTTATCTAGGGACACGCCGGGGGAAGGTTATTGAAGATGAACATGCTTCGGTGCACGTGGGTCA
Organism: Epinotia ramella; assembly: GCA_947578815.1. Taxonomy (NCBI): domain Eukaryota; kingdom Metazoa; phylum Arthropoda; class Insecta; order Lepidoptera; family Tortricidae; genus Epinotia; species Epinotia ramella. Next base: position 24,354,621 of record OX388205.1, read on the forward strand.
TTCTTGAGAATTGCATTATTCATCTCATTCCCTCGGCGTTTTTTATTTTAAGAAATTTCTACTAAGTTACAATAAAATCAAATTAAGTATTTAATAATAAACATATTTATCGAATAGGCATCACTTTGGGTCAATTAGGTACGGAAATATACCAATTCAAAGTTTAGCTGTCGAGGGAATGAGAAAAAATGACGGGGGAATGATAAAAAGTACGAGGGAATGAGAAAAATAACGGGGGAATGATAAAAACTACGAGGGAATGATATAATTGACGAGGGAATGATAATCTTTGGTATTAGATCAGATGTTTTATTAAATAATACAAAATTTCAGTTTGAATAAAGAAAAAATTCTGAGTTTTTTCTTAATAATCTTATAGACTAAGTACCATAATTTGAACAAGACACAATAATAGGTCCAGTTCAACAAAAATAACACAAAAATCGTTTTGCTGGACATTTGTTTTAAAGCAATTCTTTTTTTATAAGTTACATTTGTTGATAAAAATCAGACTATTAGTTAGTTACCTAAGTATTAACATCTTTTTGGTTTGATTCCTAAAGAAACTAAAATTCACAACTTTACTTATAGCATTAATATAATATTTTTGTATTACTGGAATAATACCTTTTTTTACTATAGTCGTAACATTTCTTTATTTACTACGTAATCATAAATATCACTTGAGATCACAAATAAAACATATTTGTAACATTTATATAAATATCAGACTCTTCATTAGTTATTAACGTTTTTTTAGTAACAATTTAATAATAAATGTATATTTTCTAAATTCTAAACTTGACAACCATGCTTATACTTAGTATTGATTTCAAGACCTTCTATTTAACAGAAAATGTAATGTTACGTTCATGATATTATAAATAAATTGTTGAATAAATGTGTCGACCATAATATGTTATAAGTACGGTATAAGGGTTTGGCCTGTAATAGGAGCAATAAATGAAACGGAGGATTACTAACCCAATCAGCAATCAGTTCTAAGTGGTTTAACAAAAAACAAACAAGAAAACACTATTAATCACTATGACATATATATTCTATGGGGTCATCCTCTAAATGTATTGTTCCTATTACAGGCCACAGCCGGTACATATGATAAAATATTATAATTTTCAAGAAACTTCAGAAATCTATCATTACCCCGTTCAGAAAACCGGGGGAATGAGAGTCGAGGGAATGAGAAATCGAGGGAATGAGAGTCGAGGGAATGAGAAACCGAGGGAATGAGAGTCGGGGGAATAAGAAAAAGTATGTTTCTTGTCGATTATGCCGAAACTGTTATTAATATAAGAGTCACTATTAAATCAACACATGCAATCATTCATGTGTTATTCTCTACACTAAATATTGTATGCCAATTGCAGGAAATAGATTTTATACGTAAATATAGGGTAATGATAATCGTAGTGAACCAAAGTTAGGGGATGATATATCTACCTTCATTGCTCCGAGCTCCAGCGACAAGACGCGTCTTCTCTCCGCGGCGTCGGTAGCGCTACAGACGAGGGTGAGACACGGCCAAGATTTACGTCACAAGACGTTGCAGTAAGGATGTACGCGTTGTTTAGTCAGGCATTAGGGAAATAATAGGTTAGCTCTGGACAAACCTTTGATATAGATTCCTATAAAAACTATGATAAGTAGGGGAACCATATTTTTATTTTTAAATCATTAACTTATATTCTAACGATTTAACTCGATACAATATTTGATTTTGATCCATAACTAGTTGTTTTCAGAGTAGATTGTTCACAAAATGGCGGATGGACGCACCGGGGGAATGATAATTTAGGTGTTTGACATTTTTTTATGGCTAATTCTACTTACCTTTAACAAAAAGTAAATCCTGCCCCAGTTAGATTAAGTGTTGAACTACTGTACAAAAATGTGTAAAGTCAATTATTTTATTTTTTCGGGTACTTTTTCCCTCTGGACGCTGAAAATTGACCCTCTCAAGAATCACCCACATGCGAGAACGCTGAAGGACTGTGGACCCGTTTCTACGTGCACATGACTTAAATAGCCTAAAACGAAATTGTCTAATTTTTAGACATAATTTAGGCGGCAGATTAAAAACGAAATATTTAGAATAGCATTTAGGCAGCTAAGTAAGTTGTATAGACCGCCTAAAATAAGGAATGTCAGATTCAAATTAGCGCTGTCATTTGATTATGACAGCTGCTCATAGAATACCAAAGTGTTTTAGCGACACCTAAATAAAATTAGGAAGTTTAAAGGCAACTGTAGAATCGGATCCAGTATAGCCCCCGTATCCGAGGCAGTCTTCGTGCCCAAATAAGCATACATCGGGGTTTTCGGAGCGGGAACGTTTGACATTAGCCAAAGAGTAGGTATTTACTTAAAAACAGATCGTACCCTAGTAGGTTTCTACCGAATGAATAATTGATTGAAAAATAAATAAAGATTAATCATACATATAGGTACATATTTTATATTGGTCATTCATTATCAACCTCTTCAGTTAAGTCTATTCATTTATAAGAAAATGCTTCATAGATATCGAGCGTCAAGATTGACATTGTATTAGACACCTATTGTCAACCGTTACCCTTGCTTGTCTAGTAGATAAACTTATATGCAATTGTATTTTAAAAAACTGTAAATGATCAGTCAACACAAATATGCCTCCGAGAAAAAAAAAACTCGTTACGAGTTTATGCGTTCGTGGATAGAAAATAATCCAGAGATAGAGGTTCGAGATTCTTTATTATTTTGCACCAAGTGCAATGTGAGCTTCGCTCAAACGAAATCTAGTGTAACGCGACATGTCGCATCTAATAAACATACAGGTATGAAATATGATTTCAATAGTGAGCTCTTGAAATTTGTTGTGGGCTGTAATATACCATGGACGCAGGTAAACAATCCGATATTTAAAGATTTTATCGAAAATTGTGTTACCGGTAAATTTGGAAAAACTGCAAAAGTTCCTTCGGAATGTCAACTGCGACGGGAATATTTAAATAAAGCTTACGATGAAAAAATGAATAAAATACGGAGCGAGCTAAAAAATGAATATATATATGTGAGTGTTGACGAAACCACGGATGATTATGGTCGTCAAATAGCTAACGTAATAGTGGGAGCATTACGTGATGATCACATTGGCACTCAACACTTGATATCCAGTAAACGGTTAGACAGCACGAACAATGTATCAATATCCAATACGGTCACAAGTGCTCTTGATGAATTATGGGGTGCTAACCATAATAATCACAATAAAGTACTTTTACTTTTAACTGACGGTGTGGGCTACATGCTAAAGGCTGGAAAAAATTTAAAATGTATTTTTCCCAATCTTTTGCACGTCACATGTTTGGCTCATGGTTTAAATAGAGTGGCTGAACTAGTAAGAAAACTTTATCCAGATGTGAATGATTTAATCGCAAATGTTAAGAAGACATTTTTGAAATCTCCTAAAAGAATACAAAAGTTTAAAGAAATGCTCCCCGGAGTGCCTTTACCACCTCGACCAACAATTATTCGGTGGGGAACCTGGATAGAAGCTGCAACGTATTACAGCAAACATTACGATGAAGTGAAACGTGTTCTAAATACATTCAGTCCCACCGAAGCCCAGAGTATTAGAAAGGCAAAAAGAGCGTTTGGAAATGCAAATATAAAAAGCGACTTAAATTTCATTGCAAATCATTTGATGACTATCCCAAATAATATTAAAAAACTACAGGATGCGAAGCTGTCCATCAGCGATAGTTTAAAAATAGTTCATGAAACCTATAGAGATGTTTCCAAATTAAACATGAGCGTAAAAGGAAAACAGATTTATGATAAACTGAAATTGGTGTTAAAGAAGAATTCTGGCTATAGCACACTAAAAATTATAAATGAGTTGGTACAAGGCAAATAAATAGAACTTCAATCTCAAACTTCTCGTGCATCAATTGATTCCTACAAAAAAATTAAATATGCACCTATTACAACTGTCGACGTGGAAAGATCATTTAGCTCCTTGAAATGAATATTTACAGCAAGACGCCGTAGATTAACTGTCCCAAATATAGAAAAAATATTAATATTTTATTCTGAAAATCGTGTCAACTATTCAATTTACAGCAGGTAATTAATTAAAGTTATTTTAATTGTTACCTTATAAGTTATAAGACTTTTACGGAAATTAAAATAAAACTTTGTCACAGATTGTATACAACTCACAGAGAGGTAGTTATTCATTAGGCATAATAAGATATTTTCTTAGACTAACATATCTGTTTATCTCTACTCTTTCTCAAATCATTCCCGCTCCGAAAACCCCGACGTATGCAAATAAGATACAGAGAGAGAAGCCTCGGTTGGTACGGTACGGTCACGTTTTATGACGACAAGCGACAGAAATGTCTATCTTCATCTCTGTCGAGAATAAGATGCAACCGGGACTAACGATAGATGAGAGGGGTATTGAAGAGTTATGCCATGCAAGCCACACATAAGTTGGTACCACATGCAAAATTCTTATAGATATGTAGCCAGTCAGGTAAACTTTAGTAAAACTATGGTACCCCCGTGGGTCAACCTTGACATTCAGGCAAGAGTTCGCGGGTTCGAAGTCCGGCGCGTACCAATGAGTTTCCCGGAATTCACGCTCGGTATAAAATTTGATATTTACCATTTTCAACAACAACGATGGAACGGGGGTTTTATGTTTTTTACCGTTAAGGGTGCGCATGTGGAATTGCTTTGGTACATTTTTCAGATAATAAGCTCGAAGGAAAACATTGGAACGAAACCTGCAAACACATTTAAAGGTGTATGTGGAGCCAAATCGCAACATATTATAGTATGGGAATTATAGCCCATCCTTCTTGTTTACGAGTCGAGACTTGCGCCCAGTAGCGGGACGGACCTATGTATAAGTAAGGTATCACAAATTCTTCTGTATCAGAAATCTCGATAACCATGTACCTATTAGGAATATGTATCGTTTCATTCCTAGGCAGGAAGTACTTCATCGTCGGTGGGTAGTCAATAAGGCGGTGTTGACATAACGATGCCATTTAAATCGTCCTTATTGAGAACTGACCAGTGGTAGACTTCAGTTCACGTAAAAAGAACGCTGGCGGCCATAGACTTTATATGGAATTCGGCGTTCTTTTTACGTGACACCAGGTATAGGTAGGTTCTTGGCTTAGGTACAGCACAGTTATATATATTACGTTTTACTGACTCTGATTTTTATTGTTCACCTAACATTTCACTTTAGGTATTTCAACGTGGACTGCAATCGAGGAAGTTACTGTTGTTAGCGCGAGGCGGCATGGAAGCAAGTACCGATCGAGTCTGCTCGGAGCACCGCGAGCCAAGTTTACCCGAAGCGGCAAGTAAGATAGCTCTCCCTAACAAATTGTGTCTCACTTGCTCAATGATCGCGGCGACGTGCTCCTCCGGGTAGTCAGGCACGTCCTCGCAGATGCCCGTGCGCATGCATTCCTCGGGCACTCTGGGCTCGAACTGCGCAGCGCGCCGGCTCGGGCCCGGGAACACGACCACGTCCGGCGAAATTGCCGGCTCCGGCAATACGCCTGGAAATACAGGATCGTTTTTTACAATGGGGTTATGATTTAATGTCCTTATTCGTAAACGTACTGAACCCTACATTTTATTATTAGTAGCTTGTGTTATTTGCAATATCTTAGGTACGCACCCGCGACCGCGGTCGCGGTAGCTAGTTTCAACGTAAAGTGCTGCTTGGCCATAAACGTTTCACCTGTACCATGTACTCGTAATGTGCCATGCGTCAACCTTCATAATACATTGACTTTTTGCTCATTTGAGACGGCCTCAAATTACGGAATATTTCGACTCGCTTATGTAAACGACAAAAACCTGCGACTCTTAACTAATTAGCAGTCAGCCTTAATTTCATTGTGACTTGTGTCTTTGCTTGTGAGTCACCAGCAAACTAGTCTTCAGTTGGATAATAGTGTGTTATTTGTGGGCACGACTGTGCGTGGTTTAAGCAATAACATAAGGCCACTTTTAGATTTGGAAGGGCGGATCGACCACGAAATCACGGAAAAATAAGCGCTGATTAAGGGTTAACTGTAAGTTAATTGAGATTTTGCGATTTATGGCCGGTTCCAATAATCAATCCACCGATAGTTTTCCTTACCGGCAGTTACATTTTGACAGATTAGCCGTAGAAAATGCGTCAAAATGTAACTGTTGGTAAGGAAAACTATCGGTGGATTGATTATTGGAACCGGCCATTAGTGGTTGATCTCATGGTAAAATGTATGTTGTGTAAATACCAGGTTTATGTTGAACAGGTCAAATATTCATCATCTGATCGTGACCGAATCACCCAGGTACGAGTACAGTAAACGTCCCTGTGACTCTAGCGACTCATAACATAACAACAACAAAAGAGGTGAACAATAGTATGTCAAATATTAGGAAATAAGGTGGCAAACATAAGGACGTTTACCTTATGATTATTTGGAGTATAAGGAATAAGTGCACTCGAATCTTACCTCTCCTAGGCGTCAAATGATTCACGATTCGAGGCCCCTCATCTTCTTGATGAAATCTCCTTTTTTGCACATCTTGAAGCCTCTGTTGGCCGCTGTGGAGAGGTAGTGAGCGTTCGCTCATACGCTGTGCAGCTTGGTCGTAATCGCTTAAGCGTGTAGTTTGGTCGTCTCGTTCGCTTATCCGCTGCGTCGCTTCGCTGTCCCGTTCGTTCCATTGCGTTTGATCTAGTCGGTCGTGATTCGTTTCTATCTGGTCGTATTGATGGTAAGCGGGAATGTGTTGGTGACATCTCGTGGAGGTCATTGAGATCTGTAATGAACATTAGTGGTGAGTTATCTTCGCTACGATACGGTGCGTCGATATGTTCATACTGTCCCACATACAGCCTACAGGCAATACGATCTCAGGCCGGCGCTGCGGCTGATCAGGCCCCGTTACTTAAGTATTCTTCTCTAGTTCAGAACGGGTTTGCGGAGCAATGGAACCCTGGTCAGCTGACATAAAGACCTTCATGAGGACCCTGTGCGACGACAGGCACCTTCATGAAGGTATTTTTGTATGTAAGGCTGGTCCACGCCTCAGAGAACCCAGAGTTGGCGCGTACCTTATACAAAGGTTTGCTTTTGCAGTCCAAAGGGGAAATACCTACCGCTAGCTTTGTTCAATACAACAAAGTATTTAATTAATACTTAGTTACCGTTGCCAGGTCAAAGTTGACAGTTTGATAAGTAAAATCACGTTATTAACTAACAATTAACTGATAAAAGTTGGAACGCATTCTGCATTTTCTGTTATCGCCATACAATATACTCTATTGTTCTTTGTGGTTAGGTATTTACTAGGCATTTATAATGTGAAAATGTCGCGCCGTTGGTATTATATATAATGACTGTGTTGTGTTAACCTGAATAATTCATCATAATCTAAATTGTTCTTAAAATTGCTTGTATTATTATGTTGTTTTAACATATGTACTTACGCATAACATAAAATATGCACTTGTTCTCCCACGATACGGGGAGCCTGGTAACACTGTTAAATACTAATGTCATGCATCACATGTGTATTTTGAACATTCTTTCATTCGTTGGGGGAATGCGTTGATGGACATGATGGCAACACCGTCCCTAAAATTCCAAAAAATATCCTGCCATTTTATTGACGGTAGAATATTTGCTACCCCATCGTCTTTGTTTCACTATTAAAAATATAATATCGTTTATTTACTTATTGAGTATTCTAAATATCTGGCAAAATGATGTACCTACGTGATCCTTGTTATAGTATTAATTTACTTCTGTTATTAAGTTTATCTACTTTCAAATACAATCATTGTATTGTAAATGAATAAATGTTGAGTTGAGTTGAGTGGCACAGTAGGAAAAATTATTATCATGAACGTAATCATGCCGATACTGAGAATTTAATTGATAAATGTAGGTTAGGTTTGTAAGGTAGCTTCACATGTCCCAAGGGCAAACTGCCGAGAAATCGGATTCCCCCGTACGGGGCCCCGTGGAATCTTTCGAACTACGAAGAAAATATATAACTTATGTGTAGGTAAGTACACAGGGAACGAGGGACTATTTGACAAAAAAAAACAACATTATGCACTTGTCATACAATTAATGCAGGTCGTCATAACCACACTGCCATACGATAAATAAGTTATGTGTGGTTTTGACGACCTGCGAAATAAGTTATATTTAGTGTATTTAGAACCGTGTGTTTATGTGTATCTTCGAAAAGACAGTACGGTTGCCAGGTTGTTGCACTTTTAGCACCACCCAGGGGTCACGTGTAGGGTAGCGACACATAACTGTGCCTCGCTTACTAACTAGGTGCCTATAAGTGCTTAATTGAATCAGTGTCACGCTTCAGAATTGTGATTGTGACGTCACGGCATCAAACAAAAGGGTATTTTCTGCCTCGTTGAGGAAATCGGGGTTTTTATAGGATTTTCCCGGCAATGAGATGCGTTCGGAATTACAGCAATAATTTTACCTCTCCTACCTACAGATATGATTGCCTAATGCGCACGGCACGGTACGGTCAACTCTGAAAACTTGTCAGGTACTCACCTACTTGCCTACCTATGTCATATTTTGACGATTATCCCCCGTGTATAAATATCAAAATACTTAGTAATAAATGTAAATTGTAGCTAAAGTCGCCGTCAATAGAATTTGCTAACTATGTAAACAAACCGCCATAGTGAAAGACAATTTCAATATGGCGGTTAGTTTACATAGTTAGCAAATTCTATTGACGGCCACTTTACATCATTCTAGAATATCTGCCAGGATTACTTACTATACTGGGCTAAGTTCTGGATCGAGCTTTTGACGTACTGATATCATTAAGGGGCTCCTAGCTCCCAATGACCTTCAATCTGTAACTATCGGTTTTTTCGAGTTTTTTTTGGCTTATTATATTTAGTATATTAACAACAACGTAGTTTACCGGAATAGTATCCCATATTTACATCAAAACTCACAGTTTTCGGGATATATGGCACCAAACTTTGGCAATTTCAGGCCAAAGAACCGTTTTTTGGACGTAACTTTTGTGGATATAAGTTAAAAATAAAAATCTCTCGTGGGTTTTTAGAGACGTCAATAAGAAACAGTTATATCGATGCTTATCTAAAACAACTCTGTATCTCAAAAACTGTGTTTTTTCAGGGCAGAGGTTTAAAAAAAACACAAAAAAGATAGTGTTATATTTTTTTATTAAGATAACCAATTTAAAATCTTCTTTTAGTAACAGTTTCCTCTGTCATCCAGTTATTTAAACCCAAGAAAATAAAAAGAAAACAACAAAAAACTACACAAAAAAAACTCAAAAATGTACTAGTTTAGAGTTGTGACACGATATTTATATACTTTGGATAAGTTTTTATGTGCACTAACGTCTCAATAGAAAATAATTCGAAAAATTATTTTTTTCTTATGAATAATAGTGTAATATTTGTCTTTAAGACAAACGTATATGTAAAATATTAAAAGAATACTGACTTATTTTGCTTTGTTTCTCAAATATTATTTTTTAATATGGACAATAATGGCCTTAAACGACATACATCACAATAATACTTAAACTATATGGACAATAACGGTATAGTTTAGTTTACAACATTACAACACTTGGTCTGGATGTAAATTAGTAACTCTTTTTTAAAGATTCAAAGATAATATATTATTATGGACTTTAAGGCTCCATAAAAATGTTTTGCACGCCTGCACGCAGGCTGAATGCACTGGACGATTATATTGTATTTTTAAGAACTATGTAACTGCATTCCGAGCAAAATAAAAATCTTTGAATCTTTGAAATCTTTGAACCTCGTGGGGGGCCTAGCTACGAAGCGCCATCCGGTACGTGGTCACATCTCGAGAACCTTTCCGCCCCAACGGCCATCGGTTCTACGTGCAATGTGCCCAGCCCATTGCCACTTAAGTTTAGCGATTTGGAGGGCTATATCGGTTACCCTGGTTTTGCTGCGGTAGCCTCATTTCTGATGCGATTGCGCAGAGAAACTCCCAGCATAGCCCTCTCCATTGCTCTTTGGGTGACTTTGAGCCTTCTTCTACGTTTCCGTGTCATACGTCATCACACAGTGAGGTAGTGGTAACACACACTGGTCAAAGACTCTCGTCTTGAGACATTGCGAAGTATTGGACGAAAAGATGTGCCGTAGGTTCCCGAATGCTGCCCAGCCGAGTCGGACTCTTACTCAAAGTTGGACCTATCTAACTTGAAAGTCTGAAGAAGTCTTGAAAGTGTCCGATTGACATGATTTTTGTCTTATCCATGTTCATCCTTAGACCAACTCGCTCGGAGGCTTTACTGAGGTGATGACCTGACTTGAGTACTATGCTCGATGGAGCATAGTACTCAAGTCCTCCATGGTCTCAGCCAAGACTACTATATCATCAGCAAACCAAAGGTGATTGATGTACTCGCCGTTGATGTTGATGCCTAGCCTTCTCCAGTCTAGAGTCTTGATAACGTCCTCCATTGCAGCGGTGTACAGTTTTGGGGAAATAACATTCACTTGCCTAACACGCCGCTGTAGCGGAATACGTTTCAAGCTCCGATCCTGGAGTGGGACTGACATAGTGACGTTCTCGTACAAACACTTCAGTACTTCGATATAAAAAATAAAATAAAATAAAAATCGTTTATTTCGGACCATATAAAATCCATATTTTGTTAGTAGGGCTTACAATCTATGTTAATTTACATAAGTGAAAAATTTAAAAAGTTTAAAAATAAAAATAAAAACATAAAGACGGCATATTAGGGGCGAGGCTTGCCCATTGCCCTACTTAGCCCTCCCAATAGCCACATCGACCCAGTATTTAGTGAGCGGGCAGTCGAGACGCTCGGCCAACATCCTCAGCATGCCGTTGCTGCTGCCTCGCACACGCCTTAGCAGTGAGGCTATTCTTTTCCTTCTGATGGCATAGAAGTCGTCCATCCGCGCCTCGGCGAACATTCCAGACGCACTGCAGTGTTTCGGCAGCCTCAACAGCAATCTGAGGACGTTGTTGTACTGTATACGCACCGTATTATATGCCCTTTGTGAGAATCTCACCCACAGGCTGCACGTGTAAAAGGTCTGACAATATGCTTTGAACAGCGTCAGTTTCACCTGTGTGATATAGCGGCAGTCTACTTTTCACCGCTGGAGAGACTGTAGTACATCCCAGGTTTCGATCGAATCGAAAGCTTTCTCCACGAACGCTAAGCAGAGAGGCAAGTTTTACTTTCCAGTCTTCTGTATAACCTGACGGAGCGTATGAATGTGGTCTACAGTACTAAAACCTCTTCGAAAACCGGCTTTTTCGGGAGGCTGGAAGTCACTAAGCCAGCATGCGAGGCGATTCGTAATGACTCTTGAAAACAGCTTGTAAACATGACTCAGAAGTGAGATGGGTCGGTAATTCTTCAGCAGGGTTTTGTTCCCCTTTTTGAACAACAGCACCCCTTACCTCTGTTCCACGCCTTTGGCGTGCTCCCTTCCAGTAGGACGGTGTCGAACAACTTCTGAAGGGTCGTAAGGATCGGTTTTCTACCCGCCGTCGTGAGTTTGGCTGTAATTCCGTCTTCACCGGGTGCCTTGCTGTTCTTAAGCTGTTTCAGAACCATTCTAATCTCGTACAGGCTGATGTCCGGGATGTCGTCGGTAAAGTGTCGGGTTGGTCTAGCTAGGGTCTTTCACCAGACCAACTTCGGGTCTGCGAGTTGACGTGTATACGATATGTATGACGTGTAAAAACGCACTCACTGAAAAGCTCAGGTTTGGAAAAAACGAATCTCCAGTCCTCAGTTTTTTACCTTGCGAGCTGGCTCTGCCCAATAGACTCGATCGAGATCTCGTGCGAACACATTAGAGCCCTTATTTCTCTCGATGGCCTCTTCAATACGGTTCGTAGTGAATTGGCGCAGATCGCGGGTAAGGGACTTGGAGATCTGTTTATTTAGCTGCCGGTATAAAGTCGCATCGTTTGAAGACTGCAGAATCATTTGACTCCTTTCCTTCATGAGCTTCTGAGTGGAGCTAGAGAGCCTTTTAGTTCTGTTGGCCCGCTGGGCCTCGAAGAACATAGACCCAGTGGCACGAACAGGTTCCACAAAACCTAGGCAATGGAAACGGTTTTGGAGTTCCAGCTGAAAGCTCTCGGGGTCACCCAAAGGGCAATGGAGAGGGCTATGCTGGGAGTTTCTCTGCGCGATCGCATCAGAAATGAGGCTACCCGCAGCAGAACCATAGCAGATTTCGGATATTTTTTCCAGTTCGCGTGTTCATTTCTATAACCAAAGTATAATATAGTCAACTGAAAGAGTTACTGAATCTTTGACACAAATTCATCCACGAAAGTGAGGCAGGACAAACCCTTAAATAGTGTCCATAATAAAAATATAATAGTTATTGTTATTATACCACTTTTTATACAAAACAGAGACGCACACGAGTAGTCCCCATGTACATGGAGCATGTAGTAGGTATGTATCTTATACTTATCTTATTTGATATTACAAAATAAATAAATATTAGAGGTTAATAATATCTTACACAAATCGAACTAGGCCCATAGTTAAGTTCAATAAGGCTTGATTATTATTTTAATTGATATGAATACATACATACCTTTTTTGCAATACATATAACATCTAAATAAGTTTATCATCGTGCTGCTTATCTATTTATAGTGGCTTTTCTCGTTTTGAATCAAGAAACTAAATGCATATTTATGATGAACATAGTCCAAATTCGTATAGTATACCAATAATGAAGTAAGTCTTATGTAGTATAGGGGCTTATTTTGCTTACATGAACAACCCAACTTTCATTATTTTCGTGAATACTCGTTTATTTGTTGTTAAGTCAAAACATCGGTACTTACTGTTTAACGGAAAGTGTCCCATCCATGAATAATCCTATATTGCACAAAAATTCGCTAGTGTTCCACTGAGCTATTTCGCGTAATGCCGCTGTTGTACAAACAAATTGATGTGTTTTAACGAATTATTTGGGGATGTGCCGGTAGTCAACAAAAAAACGTGGTGACGGCGTCGATCGCTATGGCTCATCTGGCCTACGGACGGTCTTCCAGATAAAATGACGTCGACACCCCACCAATGGCATAACGGCACAATGCTGCCACGGTGGCAATTTTTTGAATTAGAACACGTGAGTCTTAGTCACGATAAACTTTAACGTGTTCTGCGTCTAGTCTTATGCTTAGTAGCAAAACGGATTATTTCGCGATACCGACTTGTTTTAGATAAGCGTCGATATGTAGATTTCATATGTAAAAGTGCATAAAATAAACAACATACTAATATCGAAATCAGAGGTTTTTTGGACTAATCATGTTTGAATAAATCATAATTTTTTTTTTCTCGTGCAAATGTAGATAAAAGATTGATGAACCGATAAGTGTTTGTGCCATGAATATATCTAGTTATGACGGAGGAATTATCAAATCAAACTCGTCAAAACTATCGAAAAAGCGCGTGGAGCCTCTTAAGTAAACATTCTGAGCTTGCCTCGGTCCATGCGCTCTCGCTTATCGGGTATACATTTTTGTTGTTGCAAATGTTGCAATATCGAGGCTGGTGGGTTTTATGTTGAATTTACTTGACCTTGGTCACTTAAATAGTCTTAGTTAAATTTGTACTATGAGGTATGTGTGTATACTTAAACCTCTGTGCCAAATACTACTTAAAAAAAAAATAGGGGTCAATCTTACACAAATCGACCTAGTCCCAAACTAAGCAAAGCTTGTACTATGGGTACTAGACGACGATAAACATACTCATATAGGTAAATAAATACTTAAATACATAGAAAACAGCCATGACTCAGGAACAAATATTCGTGCTCATCACACAAATAAATGCCCTTACCGGGATTCGAACCCAGGACCTCTTGCTTCGTAGGCAGGGTCACTACCAACTAGGCTAAAGCGGTCGTCAGACATAATACTTCTTTTTATAGACCTTAAAAAATGAGCTAATTAGTTAGACGGTTTATATTTACCTAGTTTATGTTTTAGTTAAGAGTGCCCCACATGGTCGACTCAAGTAGTCTCTCCATACAAACGCAGTAGAAATATAATAGGAAAAAATTAAGGGATTAGTTTTTTTTTCAAGAAATACGTTCTAGTCGCTCTATATTTTTTTATTTTTAAACCCCCGACGCAAAAAGGGTGATGTTATAAGTTTGACGTATCTGTGTACCAATACCAACCTGAGTGTCAGTCTGTGGCATCGTGGCTCCTAAACGAATGGACCGATTTTAATGCGGTTTTTTTTCCGTAAGCTGACGTGATCGAGATGGTTCTTAGCTACGTTTCAACAATAGGGAATATGCATGTGATTTAGAAATGGACAAAAAAAATCACGTGTAATCTATATTGCTTAATAAATATACACACATGATTATTTTTTCAAATTATCATGTTTCTATTGATAAAATAAATTGTTTAAAAGTACTATTTTTCAAATTCCCTCGCAAATTTCCAAAACGCAACGCTATTGGCGGAGCGAAACGTGACGTCACCGTGCAGGTCGTTAGTATGATTATTGAAAGTTATTCGCATTGTTTGGCCGCTGTTTATGATAAATAATCAGTGTTTTTTGGTAATTATTAAGTGAAAAAAGACTCGCCACAATGACTGAAGGCGGTTTTGTCAAGGCACAGTCGGATAATCTGCCTAAAATTGATGTGTTCATGATGACTAAATTTAATACATACTTCGCAAATATTTGTGACTTTACGTCCGCTGAACTAAGAGGAGTAAAAGCTGCAAGGTAAATAAGTTACAGATATTCAATAAATTTTCATATTCCTTGTTTTTATACTCGTGAGATTGGTCAATTAAATAATTATAACCTATTTTGGCGATTCAAATAGCTAGACTTTTAAACTACTTCAAATAGGTGTCTTTGTTAAATAAGTGGAATAAAAAACTAGTAGATATTTATCCATACTATATACTATTTTACTATACTATAACTTTATATATTATATATACTAACTTCTGCCCGCGACTCCGTCCGCGTGGAACTCATTTATATCGTAGCTCCATACAAACTTTCACCCCCACTTCATCCCTTTGGGGGATATGGGGGGAGCTACGATATAAACGAGTTCCACGCGGACGGAGTCGCGGGCAGAAGCTAGTTATATTATATATTTTATATATACTTACTTAATAATAAATTATAAATGCGAAAGTGTGTCTGTCTGTCTGTTTGTTACCTCTTCACGCTTAAACTGCTGAACCGATTTGGATGAAATTTGGTATAGAGATAGTATAAACGAGTTCCACGCGGACGGAGTCGCGGGCAGAAGCTAGTATTATATAATCAAAGATATGTAGGTACCTATTAGGAATGTTAAATGTTGAGAACATCTTTATGAACTTTAACAAACTAGGTTGTTTTCGTCAAGGCTTATAAATAAAACAAATTTGTGTAGGTCACTCAGTAAAAAGGATTAAATTCTTTTAACTTTCTTCGATCAACAGTGCAGACAAAGAAACTTAGCTAAAACGTTTCTTGATCAAAATCAACACTCGTAGTCAGCTGTTGATCAACAAAAATCATAATATTTGTAACATTAATAACTAAAAAAATTGGGAATCAGAATAGTTTTATGAATAAGTATATAATACAATTTTGAGGTTAGGTTATTGTTTACCTTTATTGTTCGCGAGTCGTAATAAAAAAGATTTTAGGTACATACATATTTAATACTCACGTCGAAATGATCTTCACAACAATATAAACTACTCAAGCACGATACATTATCTCTCCTCATCGCCTTACACCACTTTATCCTTATATTTGCACCTTTGGGCATATGAAAATATTTGCAGTTTTAATGTGATTTTCACACATAGGGACAATACAATATTTATAATAAGCGTTTGTGTGCTCTTCCATTACAATAAGTTGATCTTATAAGCTTTAATCACTCACATTTATTAAAAGTGTGAATCAAACACTTTGTTGTTAATTTGTTTAAGAACCGCCGTGCACTAAGCTGCACGGTGACGTCACAAATGAGCGCGCCAAAATGGTGGCGTTTTGATCGTCCGAAAATGATAGTAATTTTAATTATTTTTTTTTAGCTTATTTAATAATATTGTGAAAGTGTTATATTTTTTCCGGTTATATAATTACTTATAGAATAGATAAAAAAAATAAAAAAATGTCATGAATATTCCCTATTGCTTCAGCCGGTTTTGAGATATTGAACTTTGAAATGAAAAAGTTGGGGGTATTTCAACTTAGCTAAGTTGTTAATTATAATTTTATAGCAATAGAAATTAGTTTCCGACCCAGATATTTCGAATCCCATCGCGTATACAAAGATTAATGTTGTTATAACAATTATATTTTAGAATATTAGATTAATGTATCCTGATTATTTTCCAGAAGTAATTGTCAAAATATCATTTATAGTTTGTTGCGAATTTGAAGTTGTGTGAAGGAGCGAGCGAAGCGAAATAATTCTCCGTTTCAGCAATTATTTGGTATGACCGGCTGTTCTCACATTTTTTAACCTATTCTGGTGAAATGTTGTGAGCAGGTTCAATAATATATATATATATATATTTTTATATATACCTTTTTTTTTATAAAAAATAGAAAATAAAAATAGACAGGTTTTTGACTTAAACAGTTCACAGAGCTATCCCTTCTCAGGGATATTTCGTCATTTTAAAATAATATAAGCAAACTAAACCAAGTGACCCGGCCAATCAGCCAGTCGAACCGCTTGCGATTGGCTGCGTGAGCAAGTCACGTGGTTTCGTTTGTGTACCTACATTACTTTATTGCTTAAAGGAACAGACTATAGAATTCACTGACTATAGGCACACAGACGTCTCTCGGGAAATAACACACTATGAAGACAAGCGTAGCAGTCGGAACAATGGCTGTGTATCGGCGCCAGTCATGCGGTTATGCAAACTATCCTTGATAGCCATACAAACCATTACATTATTTTACGAGGGCTTATTTATACAGTCGTGTTGTTTCATATCGTGGTCATTAGTCGTAATTGGCGATATCATTACATATAGTTACTTTTTATACTCGTCGACTTTAATGTTTGAGTTAAGACTTCGTACACCAAACTAAAATCACATATTTTCTACTATGGAGGTCCCAACTCAACATTTTACAACTGTGTAGACAACAAACTTTGTAGGAAGATAACTTATTAAGATGCATAAAAAAATATTTCAGCGTTTTAGGAAATTCCACTCCTAAGGGGGTGAAGTAGGGACAGGGGTGCAATGTTTGTATGGGGGAAACATTATTTTTTCAACTAGAGACTTGAAACTTTATAGAAAGATTACTTATTGGAATAGAAAAAAGTACTTTCGGCGTTTTAGAAAATTTCACCCCTAATGTGGTTAAATAGGGGTGCAAAGTTTGTAAGGAGGGAACTTTATTTTTTGAGCTAGAAACTTAAAACTTTGTAGAAAGATTACTTATTAGTTATTAGAATACAAAAGAGGACTGTCAGCGTTTTAGAAAATTCCACCCCTAAGGGGGTTAAATACGGGTGAAAGGTTTGCATGAGAAACACTTTTTGAAGTGAAACTGAGCACTTTTTGGGATGGAGAAAAATTGTTAAATACGCGACAGATTTTTGTGACGTCAGATGTGAAGGAGGTCACAAACTTTTATATTTTGCTGATAGCCGATTCGACTTCATTCAAAACTGATTAACGCTATTCGTAAGAGTATAAAGCCGTTAAACACTTTTTGGAATAGCATATTCTGCAAATAAATTTGTAATTTTGTCCAAGCGTCCTTCACCGTTTTGCTATTGAGCAAATTCGTATAGTTCGAATTTGGACGTTATTCTTAGGAATAACGTCCAAATTCGAACTATACGAATTAAAGAGATAAAGCTTTGAAAAATATTTACCAACGGCAAAAACAAATTGCTATTTCGTTCGCCGCCGCCGTCTGCTGTTCTTGCAAATTCGAAAAGTTCGAATTTGGACATTATTCCTAAAGAGATAAAGCTTTGAAAAATATTTGGCAATGGCAAAAACAAATTGGTATTTTGTTTGCCGCCGCCGACGGGCGAGCCGGCCCGTCGCACCGCACCCAACGCGCCCGCGGCCCGTCCGCCTAAATAATTGATAATTGTTTATAAATTTGTGTCAAATTAATTTTTAGGGTGACACCGTAAGATGTCACGTGACCTGATCGAAAAACTGTTACAATGTTATTGAGTTTTCACTTCTGCCGGCACTCCCAAAGTGCAACCTGGTCTTTTTTTTTTTAAGCTTGACATTTGAAACTTTGTAGAAAGAGTACTTATTAGAATAGAAAAACAGTAAGTACTTTTAACGTGTTAGAAAATTCCATCCCTAAGGGGGTTAAAAAGGTATATGCAACATTAGGACGAGAAACATTTTTTTTGAGCTAGAGACGTGCAACTTTGTGGAACGATTACTTATTAGAATAAAAAAAATGCTTTCATCGTATTGCAAAAATACCACACCTAAGGGGGTTCAAACGGTATTCAAGGTTTATATGGAGAGCAAGAAAATATAGTAAGATATTTGTAATGTCAGTCTTAATCTGTATGTTAAAAGACAACAAAACCGATTTCAGAGTTTTTTCTTTAATTCAGTTAATGGGGCTTCAAAGTTTATATAGAGGGAAAAGTAATTTTGAAAGTAAGATTTTTTAATTTTGGTCTTAAAATAGTTAGTTGGTTGAGCAGATTAGTAGATTTTTTTATTCATCATCTAAGAGTGTTTAAAGGGGACTCGAAGGTCGTAGAGATCAAGACAAATTTAAAGTAAAGCATTTGTAACTTCGATTTTAGACAGTTTGTTTGAAACTAAAACACTAATTTCAGCGTTTTTGAAATTCATCCCTCAAGGGGGTTAAGAGGGGGTTCAAAGTTTATATGGAGAGCAGGATATTTTTAAAATAATAGATTTTTTACTTAGGACTTATGGACTGTTTGTTTAAAGATTAGAAAACGATTTCAGCGTTTTTATTATTCATCCCCTAAGAGAGTTAAAAGGTTTGAAGGTTGTATAGAGAGCAAGACCTTTTTTAAAGTAAGACTTACAGATTCGAACATTCGTAGGGCTTGTTTGGAATAGGTCCTAAATAATACTGGGAGTCTGCGATTTAGTCCCGAGACAATCATCATCATTTATTTAAGAGCTTGGCTCTTTTAGGTAGAGTAATTTCCATTTATGTTCTATTCTCTGCCTTTTCTTTCAACTCTCTATAAGATTGAACTTCAATGTTTTCTTTTAGCTGCTCCATGTAAGCTCTTCGTGGTCTTCCTCTTTTTCTTCCGAGACAAACAATTATTATAAAAAAATATTGACCCTCTTACATATTGTTATAGTGTAGGTATACCTAGGGGCTATTAAGAGAGGCACTCTTTCTTTTTATTTATGAGCAAGTCCACGAATCTGTGGACAGCGTTGCGTTTTCTGCGTCCCATTTTTATTCCGCCATTTATCGTCGCAATCGCAACCAACCAAATATTCACAATTCACAACCAATTTGCAAATGATTTTCACCCCTCATTTCACCCCTTTAAGGGATGATTTCTGGGTTAAAACTATCCAATGTTCTTCCCCGGGATTCAAACTACGGGGTGTGGCCTGTAATGGGAGCAATAAATTTAAGGGCTGACTCTATGTATAATCCGCAGTGATTCTGTAAAGGTACCAGTGTTTCAAGATTCTTGAATTCGGAAATAATCTTATCTGAAGTTGTGATACCTAAGTAATGGATCTCGACATCTCGATATCGTAGCATGCCAGTCATTAACTATCTTGGTAGAACACTGGGCACTTTCGTAATTGCGATTATACTAACTTTGGTTTTCTAATTCTTTTTGTTTTTTTTTTTCAATTTTACAAGATTTTTTGGTGTTTTTGAAGTAAAACAAAATGGATATCATTCCAGTTAAGCAAAAGAACACACGTACGCTTTTACTTATTTTTTTTTTTCTATTTTTATTTCAATTTTTTTTTCAATTTAACCACTTGGAAATAATTACTGATTAACTTAATAAGCCACCGTTTAATTTTTTGCTCCCATTACAGGCCACACCCTGTATATCTATACCAATTTTCATCTACATCGGTACAGCGGTTTAAGCGTGAAGGTGACAGACAGACAGACATACACACTTTCGCATGTATAATATTAGTATGGATGTCCATGCTGAAGGACGGATCTATCAACAGCTGGGTTATTTTTTATTCGGATGAGTTGTTCTGGAGATTACACCCTAAAACAGCTATAGTTTATTAACAGTAATCGGAATTAGGTGAGCCAAAATACGTATTCTTTGCAAGAGGACATAATATAGACTGGTTACAATACAACCGAGTAGAAAAAGGTTCGTGAATAATCGTGACTTGTTTAATAAACAGTGATCGAAATTAGGTGAGCCAAAACATGTATTATTCGCAAGAGGACAAAATATGGAGTGGTTACAAAGTTACAACCGGGTGTAAAAATATTATTTTTCTTGAATACCGGGTATACGATATTTATCCGGGTACTAGTCGCAATGTTAAACATACATGATTTTACTTACTGTAAATAAAACTATGCAAACATCCTGATGTTTTATGTTAGTTTGTAGTAAAAAGGGCAGTAAATATAATATGGAGTGGTTACAGTGTAAAAAATTTTTTTTTCTTGAATACCGGGTATTTGATATTTTCCCGGGTACTAGTCGTATCGTATACCCGGTATTCAAGTAAAATAATATTTTTACACCCGGTTGTAACTTTGTAACCAATCCATATTATGTCCTCTTGCGAATAATACATGTTTTGGCTCACCTAATTTCGATCACTGTTTATTAAACAAGTCACGATTATTCACGAACCTTTTTCTACTCGGTTGTAACCAGTCTATATTATGTCCTCTTGCAATAAATACGTATTTTGGCTCACCTAATTCCGATCACTGTTTAATAAAGAAGTCACGATTATTCATGAACCTCACAACAGACATGTCTGTATTTCATCTCACTCTCTCTCATCTACATTTCGCTTACCTAAATGAAAAATTTGCAAAAAAAAAAATTATGTTTAATTGTTACCCAATTACGTGGCTCAACCGATTTGGATTAAATTTTGCACGAATATAGTTTATAGCCTGTATTTTAAAACGTATCCTATATTTTAATACAGGATAGTTTTTATCCCGGGTCCACGCAGACGAAGTCGCGGGTGGAAGCTGTTTTAAATAAAATGTATTTTCATTCAAATTTTAAATTATGCTACCTACTCGTATTATGATATGATATATATACGAACGATTGTATAATATGTTAACATACAGTCAGGTGTAAAATTAAATATGTATGAGTATCTTGCATAACTTAATTGACCTGACTTAGGTACTAATAAATATGTCTCATCGCAATTATGTCCGCGGATTAAGAGTTCGCAGTAAGCTCGATTCTCCACACAAACGTAAGTTATTACGCTCTCATTTTAAAACTACGTGTTGGATTGTAACGAAATTTTGCATGTGCAATGACATGAGGTATATCCAGTTTATGTAGCTTCAGATACCATAGTAAAAAAAATACAGCGAATTTAAGTTTTTCTTCCATACTTGTTTTTGCTGTATTTCGTTTGTTTTATAAACTGGAACCATATAAACTAATTACAGACATAGATATATACTATACCTCATGTCATTGTATATGCAAAGTTTCGTCACAGTACAAGACGTAGTTTTTAAAAGAGAACGAAACTCCGTTTGTATGGGAAGGTGAAATTCGGCCGAGCTTACTGCGGACTCTGAAGGTTTAATATTTTTGCACTTGACTGTACTCTGCAATAATAAGGGGATCCAACGTTTCTTTAGAACTTAAATTCGTGACGATCGTACTTTATCAAAAAAGTAATACAAGTACATTTTAACTTAGCGATGTGAGGTTCCTCGGTCGTACATTTTCAATCTGGGAAATGTTCCCCATACGGCCATGCATCGAGGCTATTCCGGGAACGCATCAACGCACTCGCTGTATTTAAAGCGTAATAAGAATATACAGTGGCACTTACGGCACTTCTAAATATCAGTAGTTCTCATGATGGTTGGGGTATTTACCCTAGGACCACCCGGACCATGGCCCGAGGCGCCAAATCCGAGAGGGGCAGCTACAGGCGCCTCTGGCCAATTGCATTTTCTTTGGTTTTGGCGCCATTCATTGACTTCTGGGGCGGTCATACTTATTGGCCCGGGGCGCCAAATTTCCAACTTGACCCCTTGGTTTCCAAGTTTCCGACAGAACTGGCTATAGAAGATGGTGCATAATGACCTACATATAGGTAGTGAACATGTCCATCCATTTGGATCCACAAAAAAAAAGTCAAGTTTTCCTGAACGAGCACATATGTGTATAGCTGTCCGTAAAAGCGCTCTATCACACCCAGAATATCGGGTTTAGGAGAAACGATCTTCAGTTTTTAACTTCGCGAGCTGGCTTGGATGGAACAATTCCTTATTACGCTGGATGGTCTCTTCAATACGATTTGTTATGAATTGGCGCATATCGGGTAAGGGACTGTTTATTGAGCTGCCAGTATATCATCGGCTAAAGACTGTAGAATCATTTCATTCCTTTCCTTCATGAGCTTCTGGAGAGGAGCTAGAGAGCCTTTTAGTTCTGTTGGTCCCTTGGGCCTTGAAGAACGTAGACCCAGTGGCACGGACAGCTTCCACAAACCCGTCGTTCAATTCGTCCACATCGCCGCCTAGGCAATCAAAACGGTTTTGGAGTTCCAGCTGGAAGCTCCCGGCGGGGTTTTGAATTTGGATTGATGCTGGACGGAGGATGGATTCAATGTGCCTCTTACCAGACGGTGATCGCTCCCGGTTTTGAGCGTATTGATCACAGAGACATCATTATGCTTCCTCGTCGACATGATGAAGTCAATCTCGTTTTTAGTTGCACCGTCGGGACTCATCCAGGTCCACTTTCTGTACTCGCGTTTCTTGAAGAAGGAATTCATCATGTTCTCCAAGAAGCCAGCCAGTAGTTGGCCCCGATGGTTCCGAGTTCTAACTCCAAATTGCCCAGTTTTGCGTTGAAGTCCCCCATGACAACGGTGAAGTAGGTTTTGGAAGTATGCATGGCCTTCGATATATCTTCATACATAGCCTTCACCTCTTCGTCGGAGTGTGCCGAGGTCGGCGCGTAAACCTGTATGACCTTCAATGACTCCCTGTTGGATACTCTAAGTATCAGGTACGCCTCCCTAGTCGACACACTCTCGATCTTCACCACGTTATTGACGAGGAACCCGACACCTCCCTGGGACTGTTGGTCGCCCTCCCGGAAATAGAGCAAGTTGCCGGATTTGAGGGTTATCGAGGGTTAAGAGGGTCCTCCCCCTCTCTCCGGACTTCAGATAACCCTATGACATCCCAACGCAACTTGCTCAATCCTAGCCAGGGCAGGGCCAAGGGTAGTAGTCGGTGGTGGTAGCAGGAAAGCAATGGACGCCCGGAAGTAATTATATAGATTTAAATGAACCATGCATTGTATTTTATGTATGATTTATCAATCATGCATGTTATATAGCAAATGTAAATTAACCAAAATAAAGATTAAACACATTTATACATTTGTTTTCCGACTTTCAGGAGCTAATTAAGTTATCATTTGTTTGATGTCTGATACCCCGCCCCGGTACTGCAGTGCTTCGGGAATGTTCGCAGAGGCGAGAGTGGAATGTTTTCACTACGATACGAAAACGGTGTGCATCCCTGGTACACAGGATCCGGGCCAGTCCTAACACCATCCTGAGAATGATCGCTGAACGCTTTGATTGTACATATATTATTATGGTGCATATAAATAAGAATGTCAAGTATATATTCTAAATTAGTATCATGAATGTAACCACTAACCTATTGTTAAGTACCTATTTACTAACAAACATGATCCCAGTTGGGTGATAAATAAATGAATTGATTGAAATTGAAATTGATACTCGTATTTTGGGGGATTTTGTCTCTAGGTAAATATTTAAATGATACATTCAATTATAAATTATTTCCTTAATTTTACTTTTCCCTACTAATTGACTGGACTACATAGGTACGCTTATAGGCACAGTTCCCACGCTATAACAATCTCGTGTCAAGTAATCTAGATTTAATCGCCATCGGAGCACTAGACTAAAGCATCCTGTTGCCATTATGATATCATGAGGCTATTAATACATTATTAATTAATTAGTGTACAAGTAATTTGCTTGTACTTTACATTATGATAATGCACGTTGTAACACTATTGATGAAATAAGTGAGCAGCTATTCAATGTCTAATAACTACTAATGGCCGGTTCCAATAATCAATCGACCGATAGTTTTCCTTACCAGCAGTTACATTTTGACACATTTTCTACGGGTAATCTGTCAAAATGTAACTGCCGGTAAGGAAAACTATCGGTGGATTGATTATTGGAACCGGCCATTAGTCTTAGGACTTTACCGTGAGAGATTTGACTTTGAAATATTTTTTAACATATAGCCAACTCCATGGGTTCGAATTACGGTATGCTATAGTGAGATGTTTTTAAGATGTCTCAGAAACAGCTTATCTTCAGAACAATGCTTTTGTGCGCTTTGTTAACATCGACCGCTTCTTATGAGTACAAAATGAAAAATAATAATAATAAGATAACGCACACGAATAGCTACCTTCCGATGTAAGCTATATGGTTCAAGTTGTAATTGTAATTTTTCTGCCTTGTTTGGCCAGTAATGGCCGCTCCACACGATGGGCCATCTTGACTAGGGTTTGCACCCGGGACGTCCCGGAACCGAAAATCCCGGGATTTCCCGGTTTTTTTTAACCTAGTAAAGAACCGGGACAAGAAAAAAAAAACCCGGTTCTTTCGGGACTTTCGGGAAATACATTTTAGCGTTTCGTTTAAAACGAATAACGTACGTAACGTAACATTCTAGCTTATAACTTCCTACTGCTCGTGCCGTCCGGCGCGCTCGAACGTTTGGCGTCACCTATCCTATTCCCTAGACCTTTCCTAGCCATGGCCACGGCTCAGCGGTCGTCCCCTGCCTGCCCTGCCCCACACACCGACTTCGGTTCGCTAATTTCACTGCCCAAGTACCAAGTCATTATTTATCGCTCATCAGAGTGGCTTCGTAAAGTACCTACTTTATGTGTTGTTAATATCCTGACCCATCATACAGGACGCAATTATGCGTTAAAGGGAGTAAGACATATTTGTGTCTCGTTCTACCGCATAGCCGCGTCATGTATGATGGGTCGGGATGGCCCATCGAATGGAGCGGCCGTAACACTGTCTTGGGCCACCTCCCTGGGAGCCAGCAGCAGCTGGC
The DNA here is from genome assembly GCA_947578815.1 of Epinotia ramella. NCBI lineage: Eukaryota > Metazoa > Arthropoda > Insecta > Lepidoptera > Tortricidae > Epinotia > Epinotia ramella. The sequence goes on from OX388205.1 coordinate 24,380,082, forward strand.
AGGGGGAAAAGCTTTGGGTCGGTGAGCCGTTGAAGTTAGTTACAATGAAAATGTCTGATTTAGCTAAGTACTATCATAGTCAGCTCATGCCTCCACCATCACGCATCACGCAAATCGCTATCGTCATCTCGTATTAACTTTGTCAAATTTGCACGTGTCTAATAGTCATGGTAAAAATCAAAACGGTTGCACTTAAATTATTAACTGTAAATCGGTCAAAATCTACTACTGGATCCGGTTAAGATGTGTTGTGCGCGATGCAAAATGTCACTACAATATCAAATTTCTCCCACAATTGCCTTCTGGCACTGAAAGTTAAATTTAACATGCTCTGCTTAACCCTTTATGAAACGCGGGCGTAAATGTATGTGTGTATTTGGGTCATGCACAGATTTAGGTTCGCGTCTTCCCAATGGAGTCTTCAAAGTTAAGGGCTACATATATATACGCATAAAGGGCGTCTCCTCTTATACGAGTGGGTATATTGTTATGTGATAAAAAATATACATAATTGAAGAATAATAATATTTTTATGAATAAAATTAGGTAAGTACCTATAAGGTAAATGTTACTTTCAGCTCTCCTTAAATTCTAATTGTAAAATGTCTACGTACCAACATTAAATTAGTTTTGTTTCGAACTCTCTTTCACTCTTATATCCGATTATTGCCATACTTTATAATTTTTATATTTTTTTAATCCTATTTACCTACTTATTATATTAACTTATGCTTGTGTCATGTTCTGATACCAGCTAGTGCTCTAGCTGCACCGTGGGAACTTAGAATTATACTTACAATTTGCGCGCCGCCATACTACCGAAATTTCCTATGAAATTATAAAAAAATCATAACTTGAATACTACAAAAAATCGCGGAACATACAAGGGATATTTTCGGGTACCCCTAGGTGATAATCCATAAAAAAAATATTGACTTCGCTGTTTGGACCACCCTGTATAATAATAATAAACCATCTATTTCAGGCATCTAAGGCCCATTGTTACAAATACCTAGTTATAGGTAACACTAGTGATGTTAGTTAGTTAATCTGTGCTGATACTGCATCGAGGACCGGTATTAATATTTTTCTTTTAAGCTTTTTTCTTTTTACGATTAGGTGGTTTTGGTAACGTAATTATCATAATAATTAATGTACCTCTAGATCTTTAGCATTATGTCTGTTGGTACTCTATGTACTACTCCATATACCTATATCTATATATATATTATATCTGTTGTGTTTATGCGACCGTGTTCTAAAAAAATATATATGCACGTAAGTTCCTAACAGGAAATACGTTTTTTCTTAAGCACTGATATGACCCATCTATATATCTGCCAATAAATAGTTATTTGTTATGCAAGGCTGCAATGTTGTTGTTTGGCGCAAGTGCTTGTATTGAAAGCCGAGCTAGCGAAGGATTGTAAGATTGAACCATGAGGGAAGCGAATGGTTCAAAAGTACAATCCTGAGCATAGCGAGGCTTTCAAGGCACGAGACGCCAAACAACTTTGCTGCCGAGCGAAACACAACTTTTCACCTCACCACCGCGAGGAAAATTGTAAATGTAATGGAAGTAATTTGGACCTTTAACTCATTTTCAAAAAAAGGTTTGTTTACATCTCATAAAGATATACTTAGCATTTTATAATTATTCAGTGTAACATATAAACATTTTGTGCATCTTTAAATAAATCCACGCTCACCTACACTAAAAAAGTCAAAATATTGTTGGGTAGGTACTCACGGGTAAACTAGGGCTCAAATACGCTTATTTCACTTTTTCCGCTTACTTAACAGGCATTAAAATTCATATATGTATATCTTCTGCACTAAAATCCATAAATAACCACCATTATTTTGGTTTTACTGTGTTTTACAAACGGTGCGTTCCAAATTTGGAAAAAGCGAAATTTTTTGAAAAATAAAACTACATTTTAAAATTATTTATTCGTATTGTATCCTTATAAGTCAGTCTAAACATTGTTATTTCGTATGTAATTAAGAAAGAATAAGTATTATTAATTTAATTTTATCAAAATAATAACAATTAATTATTGGCATAACACCATCAGTTTCTGAACGCAGGCATGACCTCTCATGCTGTAAAGAAAAAAGTTGGATCTGGCGATTGACCGTCACGTTCCAAATTCAAAAACTCTTTCCACGCTAGCGGATATAATGGGCTTTTGGGCGCAGATTTTGAGCGATAAAGCAAGCCTTTTCGAGCCGGTGAGGTGAAAATAATATTCTACAAATCAGTTTATATTGCGGCTTGTCGCATCCCTTCACATAAAAAACAATAATTTATAACAAATAATAATACGCACGCAAATTACTAAAGTCCTAGTTATCCTACTTTCATTTACCACCAGTATTTGCACAGCAAACTGCCTGTCAACTGTGTCATAGTCATGTCATTATAACCAGTATAATCAAAAGTAAATGGAAATTGCAGCCTACTAGTTGCAAACTGCGTCAAATATATGTGTGTGTGTGTGTGTGTGTTTTGCCTTATGTCAATAGAAATAAGGTATAAAACTGTACACATAATTATCGTCCTCGTTCATGTTCCTCGTTCATTCGCAGTAGTTTAGCTGTATATGGAGCAAACTTGGAGACATACTTTAGGCACAAGGTCACACGTTACTCTGCCAACTGATAACTCCATGGGTTCCAAGACAGGCTCAGCCTAGTTTGGGACTCGCCGGATAACGCTTTTCTATTATGTAACAGTGTTGTTTGTAAAATAAAGTTATTTTTATTCTTATAAGTTCAGGCACTCTCTTCACGACTAGCTAGGCTAGACCTACTTGAATGGCATATGACAACGGAAATAGCCTATACTCCTACTGTTTAAGAAAGAACAATTCCGATAAGATGGTTCTCATAATTGCACTACAAAATTACCTACATCGGCATTGAAACATGAAAACAAATCGTATAGCCGTGAATTAGATGCATAAATGTCATTGTCATGGCATTGTAAAGCGTTGTTTATGACAATTATAGTGAACTTGGTCGAGTTACATCGCCAGTCGACTATACACGGACATCGCGTGCGAAAACAGATACCTGCCGGCGAAATATATGCGCCGACCGCTAGCGAAAGCGACAGTAAACTTTTACTTTTTACTCTAGAGCGGTATTCAAATTAAGAACTCACCAGTGTACAAAGAAGGCACAGTGTCCAGTCCATTTCTATTCACTTATTGAACTTGAACATCGCGAGTGACCGTGCGCGGTCACAGGTTATTAACGAGTAACTGTCACTCTGGCGCGCTAGCAAGTATACTTGAAATTAGAGTTGGCCGCGTCCTTAACTATTCACCCAATCGAATATCGACTTTGATTTCTAAGCTGGAAGATTCAAATTGAAGTGGCAGTTGTTTAAGTTGTCGGCAAACTTGGATTCAAGATATGACTCGTAGTTCAATTGTCTGTCGATACGCACGGAGGACAAGACATGCACCGTGTAGTGCGGTGCGGTAACTACTGGTCAAGTTAGCTTGCGAAGTTGTTTACGCGCAGACCTACCAGTTTGTGAAGACCTCTGACGTTGCTCACTGGCCGCCGCTTCGGTTCCTCGAAGTTGGGACCTAGAGAGCCGCGGCAGACCAAGACAGACTGGTCTTTACGACAGGTGTTCGATATGATTGACCTGTTCTTTTTACAAAGATCAGGGTTCGTGGTTCTCACGTCTTTTGTTGACGTTTTTGGTATTTGCACGACATTTTTGGACAGGCAAGATTGAATTATTTCATCGATAATTTTATCGATACATAGGTTGCATCCCTAAAGTATTATTTATTCGATTGTAATGGTACGATAATGGGTATTTTTGAGTCAACGGTTGAACCGCAGAGCGGAAGCTCTTTTGTACATGAATCGCATAATTCTATATGTATAGGTACGTCATACGGTGCGTAGGTATATGACGTCACAAGGGGATACCTAATAAGTAGTAGGAAAACGATATTTTAATATAAATCATAAATCTTTATTTGCAATAGATATTAATAATACCTACGTATAGATATTAGGCTAACATAGCATACATATTTTTGAGGGGTAGCTCTCTTAATTGCTCTGGTAAATATCTTAATACACATGGCGTAACAATTTCTACCCCTATTGTAGGTACCTATGTGGGATTTTTGTTGTTTTGGTAAATAAATATTACCATATATAAATAAGCCTTAATATTGGGAAAAAAAGATTTGTAATTAACTTTCACCACATATGGTTATTTGTTTTATATTTGCACAGCACAAAATATTAGTATACAAAAAACTTTACAAAAGCGATGCATTTTTCTAGTTGTGACTAAGTTAGGTACTACCTAACTATAGAACGCAGTTGGGATAGTAACCTTATGCCGGCTGAACACATTGGGCCAACGTTGGCGCGTGAGCAGGAGGCAGCTATGTAAATGAAAGAGATCGAATTATAGCCCTCTCCCTCTAATGCATAGCTGCCTATTATATTAGGGAATGGGGCTGAAGCTGAATGACCACGACGAGCGTTCGACTATCCTGTTTCCGGCCAGCCCCGGAGCCCCCCCTATTATGTAACTTGTTTTAAGCTACCTCAACGCTCAGCCACAAATATATCTTGACAACGCGATGCGTAACTAAGCGTAGGCAGAGGTTTAGTTTCGTGATGGGTGACCAGCGGGGTGAGCCGTATAAGCGCGTAGCGAATAACAGTCCAGAAGGTTTATTGTGTAAGACAGACGACGGGGTGATGTCTCGGGACGTCCACCTATAAACCAACGACGGTCACCTAGACGAACGTTGGTTGATTCGCCTATAATAGCCAATTTACGCATTTCATTAGAATAAAATGGATATCATCAGGTACTGTACAATACAAATGTTTGCTTGGTTGAATGCCATTCCAGCAGTTCAATCCGTTGTTTCGGCGAGATAAGAGGGAAAACCTTGGTGAATGTGGTGAGCTTATAACAAGTTACAGAATAGGGGGGGGCAGCATCGCACCGCTTCTGCTTGCACCCCCGCCCTGAGACAACCGTGCAGAAAGCATCACTTATTTAAATGTAATCGGCGCGCAGTAAAAATAATCTACCACATTGACTTTATTGACAGCTGACTTCTGACAGCTTACCGATACCGTACCGACTCCGCACCGGCAAATGCGGAAGTGGCCTTGATCTTACATTTCGATATGAACAACAACGTAACCTGCGAATTGTTTAATACCCATTTCATCAAGTCATAAAACTTTAAACGAAGTCTCTTTTCTTATGAAATAATTTAACCTGAGTTACGTTACGCAAGTAAAACAGTTGGTTGAATCTCCAGCGGTTTGAAACGACCGGTTCTAAAGTAAAAAAATATTATCACGTCCCGATTATCGTGACGACAAAACGCCAGAATTTTTATCAAATAAAACTCAACCCGGTATTGTTATACGACTTTAATAAGTTAATTCTGATCATCATGTATTTTCCCAATGTTTGCTGAGGTAATAATAACGAAAAACGCAGTAATAACGCTGAATATTCACCCAGTAACTGGTTTATCTACTGTTTGACAACAACAGCCAGTTTTTATGTTATCGACCTCTCTATACTGCACTTTACCGTTTCCGCTCAGTGACCACATTCGCTTGCTAGTATGTCTCTGGTTGCAAATGCTCCTGTAGCCTGTGTTCACACTTATGGTTTTGTTTGAGCAGTGACTTTCGGTCCCACTGTTTCTGTAAAACAAATGCACATTTAGGTATGTTAAACGATATGACACAGAGAGAAAGAATATAATGGAAAAATAAACCATCTTCGCCTGTAACCCCTGACAGGACTCGAACCTGCGATCCCTCTATTGCCGGCAGAGTGCTTGAAATATGATCGGGGTAAGTCAGGATTAGTAAGTAAGTAGTACAAAAATGCAGTTTTTGGAGAATTATATTTTATTTGCTGGGGCACTATTCATTCTAACAAACATTTGTATTTGTGTTTCAATATTCGGGGAATATTTCCAGGAACAGGGGAATATTCCCCGACACATCGCCAGCCCGCCCCGCTGCGGGCGGCACCTTAAGCTAGGTTTTAATATGATTTCATATTTTTAACCCCCGACGCAAAGAGTTACCTATGTATCTGTGTATCTGTGTGGCGAAACTATAATAATTAATTTACGTCACATAATAATGAGAATATTAACACACGCCAACAAAGTAAAACACACAAGAACAAGCAATTAGGAAAACAAATATATCACCCGTTAGGTATTGTCATTCAATTTAAAGTAATCAAGGAACAAGGAAAATTCCCTGCAAAAATGGGAATTTTCCCACGGTTATTGGGAATATTTTCCATAACGAAAAAAAAAAAAAACGTACTTCTCGTAACAAAAACGATACAAATTATCAGGAGTAGGTAATTTTAAAATTGTCATAATATTATGTACGAGTAGAAAATATGAATATATTCAGATTATGAATGTTAATAAGTATGAAAAGTCAGAATTAGTAAGTAAGTAGTACAAAAATGCAGTTTTTGGAGAATTATATTTTATTTGCTGGGGCACTATTCATTCTAACAAACATTTGTATTTGTGTTTCAATATTCGGGGAATATTTCCAGGAACAGGGCAATATTCCCCGACACATCGCCAGCCCGCCCCGCTGCGGGCGGCACCTTAAGCTAGGTTTTAATACGAGTATGATTTCATATTTTTAACCCCCGACGCAAAGAGTTACCTATGTATCTGTGTATCTGTAGAGTTATCTATGTATCTGTGTATCTGTGTGGCTGTGTATCTGTGTATCTTTCTGTGGTATCGTACCTCCCAAACGATTTGAATACGGTTTTTTTGGGTCATGGGTAGTTTTATCCCGAGCGTTCAACAGATTCAGACAGAGAGAGAGAGAGAGTGCTGAACAAATTTTGGCTAACCATGTTTCATGAAAATCTGATCAGCCGTTTTTGAGATATTGGACTTTGAAATGAAAATGTCGGGGGTTTTTCAACTTTTTTAAGTTGCAGTTATGTAAAATGTTATTTTTCATACGATTACATAATATTGTAAAAGTCTGGCATAGCATGAAAAATAAATACAGGAAAAATTATAATTATATACTCACTTGCATACTTCTAAGCATATATACTGATTCGGTAGTAGGTAGAACCAAGTGCCGTTGATGTCCTGGGCAGCCTTTGGTACATATTCCTGAGAAATCATTAAAAATAGTTCTTAGAAATACTTAATTTAAGCTATAATAATTAAGCTACGGTAGCTAGCGGTTCAGGCATGCGGCTGTCAAACGGCGGTCGTGGGTTCGAATCCCGGCTCGTACCAATGAGTTTTTCGGAACGGAATATCATTTGATATTTACCGTTAGCTTTCCGGTGAAGGAAAAACATCGTGAGGAAACCTGCATACATCCACGAAGAAATTCAAAGGTGTATGTGAAGTCCCCAACCCGCACTGGGCCAGCGCGGGGACTACTGCCCGTCCCCTCTCATCCATGAGAGACTCGCTTGGACTTCATAGTTATTTAGTTTTTAAAAGTCATCTTGCCCACAAAACATTACATTATTAACATTATTTATAAAGCAAATTTTTTTTTTGTAAGATGTTTCTCTCTTGTAGTGGTGCAATAATAGTAGATTACTGCAGAGGCCGTGAAGTAAGGGATTGCTGGACGAGATTGGGGTAGACGGCCGAGTCGTAGACGAGGCCGAATACAACGAGTCCAGCAATCCCTGTTCCGGCCGAGGATTGTATAGTACTTTTCTCAAACGATGTGAGGAAATATTAAAATTAAAATAAATACTAGGTAATCAATTAAATAATAGGTAATTTGCGCCTTTTTTATTTTTTAAACATGCCATTTGAACAAGCCGTTCGAGCACCATGTTTAACCGCACATAAAGTGTACCATAGATTATTTTTATTTTTTTTATGAAGCAAGTATGCTTACAGTGTCTAGTGGTGGTTGGCAGTATGTAAATTTTCCTTTGTCAATTTAATATTAGTAAGCAAATTTAAAAAGTTAGAGTAGCGGACAATAATGGTTTTACTTAGGGTTTTCATACATTACTTCTTGGCGTGAGGCCAAGAAGTAATGTAGGGAGCCATAAACAAGAAACTTCACGTCTTCATTTCGTGATATTAACGCGTACATTTCCGAGCATGTTTGAGAAAAGAGTATTTATTTTTATTATTATTAAAACATTATCATTAAATTACCTACATTATTATTGTAAGTTTAAGTAAGTTTATATTGTATGCATTATATATGTACCTATATGTATATTAATTAAATTAATTGATTTGTGTTCCCATTCGAGTCTCTGTACTTAGGATCCTGCACCACTAAAGTTTCTGTTTAGCCCAATGGTTGACTGGTAGAGAATGCCTTAAGGCATTAAGTCCGCCAATTGTACTTCTATTTTTATATTTGTGCAATAAAGTTTAAATAAATAAATAAATAAAACATTGCTGATCTTACTCGAGTTGTGAAAGCACAGAGTTCATGTATTCTGGGGTCTTCTCCGGGCTTCTTGCATGCTCTCTCGGTCTCGTAGGCACCCAATGTAAAAGATAAAGCATGGCGCACCTGCCAATGCAAATAATAGTAGATTACTGCAGAGGCCGTGAAGTAAGGGATTGCTGGACGAGATTGGGGTAGACGGCCGAGTCGTAGACGAGGCCGAATACAACGAGTCCAGCAATCCCTGTTCCGGCCGAGGATTGTATAGTACTTTTCTCAAACGATGTGAGGAAATATTAAAATTAAAATAAATACTTGGTAATCAATTAAATAATAGGTCATTTGCGCCTTTTTTATTTTTTAAACATGCCATTTGAACAAGCCGTTCGAGCACCATGTTTAACCGCACATAAAGTATAGTACCATAGATTTTTTTTTTTTTTTTATGAAGCAAGTATGCTAACAGTGGCTAGTGGTGGTTGGCAGTATGTAAATTTTCCTTTGTCAGTTTAATATTAGTAAGCAAATTTAAAAAGTTAGAGTAGCGGACAATAATGGTTTTACTTAGGGTTTTCATACATTACTTCTTGGCCTAAGGCCAAGAAGTAATGTAGGGAGCCATAAACAAGAAACTTCACGTCTTCATTTCGTGATATTAACGCGTACATTTCCGAGCATGTTTGAGAAAATTATTTTTTCTCATACATGCTCAGAAATCTAGACCTTATGTTTTACAAAATAGTATATTACTACAGAGGCCTGGAAGTAAGGGGTTGCCGACCGAGTACATACAGACGGCCGAGCGTAGTTATGAGGCTGGCAACCCCTTTTCACTCCGTGGTATGTATCCGCTTTTCACAAACATGCAATGAAATATATAAAAAGAATTCCAAGAAATCAAACTTTCATTTTCATGACTGAACGCCGTGATGCTGTGCCACAAAATAATTAAAACTTTACTTCCCGGCCTAGGCCTTCAATATTGTATGAAATTCCTTTATAGTTCTCTCGATTTGTTCCGCCCGAAACGTGATACTTTGAAGCCTGTTATAACGCACGTAATGACGCCAATTCATTGCATGTTTGAGAAAAGCACTATCTATACATTCGGACCTCGGCCGGAACTAGTTCCGTAGATCCCTAGGGATTAGGTACCTGCCTCGTCTATATCACACTTGGCAGGCAATCCCTTCCTTCCCAGCCATGGTAGTAATGTAAAGTCGATAAAAATATAGTTTGAGTCCTGGGGAAGGACATAGGATAGTTTTTATCCCGGAAGTCATCCCCCAAAGGGAAGAAGTGGAGGGTCAAAGTTTGTATGGAGCTACGATATAAATGAGTTCCAGAAGCTAGTAAAATTATAAATTACTAGCTTCTGCCCGCGACTCCGTCCGCGTGGAACTCGTTTATATCGCAGCTCCATACAAATTTTCACCCCCTTAGGGGATGATTTCGGGGATAAAAACTATCCTATGTCCTTCCCCGGGACTCAAACTATCTCTATACCAAATTTCACCTAAATCGGTTCAGCGGTTTAAGCGTGAAGAGGTAACAGACAGACAGACAGATAGACAGACAGACACACTTTCGCATTTATAATATTAGTAGGGAAGTATGGATATATGGAATATATGGATATTATATGGATATGGATAATGGATATATGGATATGGATGGATATATGGATATGGATATATGGATATGGATGGATGGATGGATAAGAATAACTGTTAACTAACCGTAGCATTGTTTCGCAGTAGATGTTCCATATACTCCTGAGGGTAGTTCGGGACGTCCTCACAGAGACCCTGGTCTCGGCAATGGTCAGGAATCTCTGGCTCGAAATCTGTCCACACCATCTCCTGTCCTGAAAACAAAATACCCACCGTCAGTACCAGTGCACACCAGGCGCTAATGCGGTTCGCCTTATAAGCTATGTCAATAAAGTCATCATCACCATCATATCAGACGAAAGACGTCCACTGCGGACATAGGCCTCCCCCAAAGAGTGTCATGATGACCGGTCTTCCGCCACCCGCGTCCAGCAGACTCGCGCGACCTTTACTAGCAGGTCGATCATGTAACGCAGTGGACATACGTCACGTAGATCTAAAGCTGGAAACAAATTATCGGACGCGGCTGACGGACGCGGCTCACAGCCGGGACTTATAGGTATCTAGATAATTGATAGATCCTTGACCAGGAAGACCTAAGGATATCTCCGAAGTAGGAAAACGCATCTTTACTCGACGATATTTATTGAAGGAATGGAAATGTCACAATAGGTGACCAGAGGGTGCACTGCAAGGTTTAATACCAGCCCCCCCCCCCCCCCCCCCCCCCCACACCCCCTTTCTTAATTAACACTAGCACATAAAAAATAGCTACATTTTGTAGGCAAATAACTATATACTAAGTACAAATAAACATAACAACATAATAACCAAAATGACACCTCGTCAATGAAAACTCACTCTATATACCCTCTCAATCAAACTCAAAACCGTATCGGACTGGAGGTTTCCTAACGCGTTTAATGGCGATGCTGGCCTGTGGAGGACCTAAAGCTTTCTGACTGGGGGCAGAACTTGATGAACTTGCGTCATTTTGGGTCGGTAACTGCGGGGTTGATGCGTCATTCTCGCCATCTCCTGGTATATCATTCTCTCCACCTCCTGGTTCACCGGTCTCAGCTAAAACAAACCTTTCTTTGAGCTGGTCTACATGCCGATGCCCTGTGGTGCCATCCCCCCTAGCAACAAGAAAATTACGAGTTCCTTTCACTGCTGAAACTACCCCCGGGACCCAATTACTTTTGCCAGTGAATTCTCGCATCCACACGGGATCTCCGCTACCCATCTGTCTTGGCGGTTTTTCGATATCCCTTTCCGTTTGCCTTCTTTGGGCTTGATAAACCCGCTGCTCGACTGCTACCGCGGGTGACAGTAAATCTAGTCTGCAGCGAAGCGCTCGTTTCTGTAACATGATGGCCGGCGTCTCTCCGGTAGTACTGTGTACACAATTGCGGTAGTATAATAAGTAAGACTGCAATGCCACATCTAAGTTAACTCCTTCTCTTGTAGCTTTCTTTAGCGCCCGCTTGCACAACTTTACGGCACCCTCAGCTGCACCATTTGATGCCGGGTGGTAAGGTGCACTGAAAGTATGAATTATCCCATTCAAGCACATAAAATCCTCTACCTCTTTGCTGGAGAAAGGAGGTCCGTTATCGGAGACCACCTCCTTTGGCAAACCGAATCGAGCAAACGTCTCCATGAGAACTTTAATAACGGCAGCCGCCGTAGTCCTTGACATCACAAACGCTTCAATCCACTTTGTCGTCGCGTCAATCATGACAAAGAAAGTTTTGCCCTCGTAGGGGCCCAAAAAATCGATGTGGAGTCTGCTCCAGGGTTGCTGATGGAACTGCCACGGTTGGGGCGTAGCCTTTGTTGGTGCTCTTGCTTCTGCTGTGCAAATTTCACACCTTTTGCAGACCTGCTCAATTTCACTGTCGATGCCCGGCCACCAAACAAAACTGCGGGCTACCCCCTTCATCTTCACTATTCCCTGATGAGTGCTATGTAGCTCTTTTAGTATTCTGGATCTTAGAGTCGTCGGAATCACCATACGGTACCCCCACATGATGCAGCCCCCTTCTATGTACAGCTCGGTTCTCCGTGCAAAATACCGCTTAACTTGCTCATCGGAACTGTCATTGGGCCAGCCACCTTTAATAAAGTGAATAATCTTTCTCAGTGTTTCATCTTTTTCGGACTCTTTTTTAATGTCCTTGCTGGTAATTGGAAGAAAACTTTGTACGAAGTTCAAGTAAGTTACCTCCGTGCTTGGACTTCCCCCTTCTCCTGGTGGTAGCAATCTTGACAATGCATCCGCGTTATTCTTCGCGGTTGCAATGTACTCAATGTTGTACTGGTAGCCGCCTAAGATCACCGCCCATCTCTGCATGCGGCTGGCCGCCATCACGGGAATTCCTGCTTTATCACCAAATATCGTCACTAGTGGTTTGTGGTCAGTCCGTAGAATAAAACGACGGCCATACAAGTATTGGTGAAACTTTTTAACCGCGTAAATTATTGCTAAGGCCTCCTTTTCGATTTGGGAGTACACCAATTCCGCCTTGTTTAAAACTCGCGAAGCATAGGCTATAGCTCGTTCAGATCCATCTGGCATTCTGTGTGAAATCACCGCTCCCAACCCTTGGCTACTCGCATCCGTTGTCAAAATCAGGGAAAGGTCAGGCGAGTAGTGTACTAACACCTCACTGGAAGCTAGCAATTGTTTGACTTTAGTAAAAGCCTCCTCGCACTTGATTGTCCATACAAATCTAACCTCTTTCTTTAAGAGTGCGTACAAAGGTGTCAGTAGCGTGCTAATATTTTTGACAAACTTAGCATAATACATCGTCATCCCAATGAAAGATCGTAATTCCGTAATGTTACGAGGAGCGGCTATTTTCAAAATGTCCTCTACTTTCTTAGGACACGTATGGATTCCCTCGCTATTCACTACGTACCCCAAGTAGGTTATAGACTCTGCCATAAAGGAGCACTTTTGTTTTTTAATTTTCAATCCATATTTATTCAAGCGCTCGAAAACCCTAGTTAAATTTTCTAGATGTTCTTTATCGTCTGCCCCCGTGATTACTACATCGTCTAAAAATACACCTACTCTCGGTATATCAGCAAACAGCTGCTCCAGAATCCTCTGGAAGATACCTGGGCTCGAAGACAAACCATAAATGAGTCTGTTGTATCTAAACATACCCTTATGAGTGTTTATCACAGTATACGAGTATTTAGCAGTATCATCCAGTACCAGCTGTGCGTACGCTTGCGACAAATCTATTTTACTGAATTTTTTCCCCCCATGCAACCTAGCAAACAGATCCTCAACTTTGGGTAAGGGAAAACGGTCCACCTCTAGACATCTGTTCAGACTTAACTTATAATCGCCGCATAACCGCAAGCTTCCATCAGATTTGACAACTGGCACTATCGGGGTGGCCCACTCAGATGTTTCCACAGGCGTAATGACTCCCTCTTGCTGCAGACGCTCTAGGTCGCGCTCCACTGGCTCACGCAGTGCGTACGCTAGCGGACGTGCGCGCAGATACACCGGTCGCGCGCCGTCCTTAACCCGCAAAGTGACCAGACCGCCGTTATACCGTCCCAGTCCATCCGCAAAAACATTTTCAAACCTGGAACTAAATTCCTTCACATCAAACATCTCACAAGATTTAACAAAATGCATGGATGGGCTAAACACTGGTATGTCTAATTCTTCTAACCATTCCCTCCCCAACAGATTGGTTTTACCATTATCGATGACATACAAGTCTAAGGTTTTCGCTAAATCACCCCATCTAACGACCGGTTTGATCTTACCTAAGGTGTGTACTGTTTCCCCCGTATAGTACCGTAATCGTAAATTGCTCGACTCTACTGTACAATTATTAAAATAAGTGTCATAGCACTGTGAGCTAATACAGGAAATTCGACTACCTGTATCAATTTCCATTACTAAATCAGCATTGTTTACATTAATTGTTAATGTATACGGTTTATAATTAGCCTCACTCTCATTTAGCTTAACAAATGAAGTTTACCTCCAAGTCGTCTGATTGTGGTGAGTCGGTCCTAGCTTGCACGTAATTGTGTCCCGCGACGCTTGCTAATCGCGGGCACATTTTTTTCAAATGTCCTTCCCGATTGCACACCCTACAAGTATATAACCTAAACTTGCAAGTTTCTGACGCATGGCCCGCCCGGCCACACGCTAAAAATTGCCCAATGTTCTTCCCACGCAAAGGCTCCATCGCTGCCATCTGCGAGCGGCCACCGCCGTAGTCATGTCGCTCCGTGTTTGGCCATGTCCGATTGCGTCCACTTGCCGTGCCAGCTTTTACGCTGCTCATATAGCTCCCACTTGGCCTCGCCTGCGAGGTACTACTCGTTCCCATGGCATAACAGTCCGCCGCTGTACTGGTGTCTCGGCCGGTTCTAGTAGCATTACTTCTGTGATCTACTGCCGCTGCATTGATTTCCGCCGTCTCCATAGCCATCGATAACTCTGACGCCGTCTGTAACTTAAGGTCCTCTTCCATAAACAAGCGTAACCTTATGCTGTCGTTGTATAGCCCGCAAACGAATTGGTCGCGAATACTCTCGTCCAGCCAGGTACCAAATTCACAAAATCGACTTAATTTCCTTAGGTCCGCTATGTACTCTGCCACTGATTCATTCTTCGCTTGCTTGCGTTGACGAAACCTGAATCTTTCGGCTAAAACACTTGGTTTCGGTTGCAGGTGCTTAGTCAACTTTTCTACAATTTGATCATATGTTAAACTCGCCGGTTTATTCGGAGTGCACAAAGTCACCAGCAACTCGTAGGCTCCCGACCCAATCAGCGTGATCAACAGCGGCACTTTCCTCGCCTCTTTAACATCGTTTACCACAAAGTACTGCTCCAGACGATCTTTGTACGCCTCCCAATTGTCTTTGTGGATGTCAAATGTTTCAACACGACCGACTGCCATTTTATTATCATATATTTTTTCCTAACAAACGCTCATATTCGTTTTTCTGTGCTTGCTCACGTGAAAATCGTTTAATCTCGTCGCCAGTTGATAGATCCTTGACCAGGAAGACCTAAGGATATCTCCGAAGTAGGAAAACGCATCTTTACTCGACGATATTTATTGAAGGAATGGAAATGTCACAATAGGTGACCAGAGGGTGCACTGCAAGGTTTAATACCAGCGCACCAAGAAGGTTAACATACATAACAATAATGAATATACACTGGATTGTGCAAACTATCGGACGTAAGCCGTGGACGTAACCTTGTGCTGACCTTGAGCGTTCGGACGCCCTACAGAAATCTGGCGCGCTGGATGTTTTTGACAGCCGAAAACATCCGCGGACGGTATGCACGGGGTGGCACGGGGTGCGGGACGCGTCAGTCATTTCTTTATTTATGTCATGGACCCAAACCCTTCTTTTTATTTTCTTCCTGGGTGGACAACATAAAGCAGCCGCTGTTAATTAGAGAAAATCGTCCTCAGTTTCACTACTCGACATGTTTCTTCGTCTACAGTTCTTTGTGGAATAACGTTGTTGCGCGTCCGCAGGCCACGTCCCGTTCGACTGTGCACATTTATCAGTCGCGCCGTCAGCCGCGTCCGTCAGCCGCGTCCGATAATTTGTTTCCAGCTTAATGTCACAGTTTGTATTGGAAAATGACAGTTGAGTTGTGTTAACGTGCGTTTGAAACGTTGCGTGAATCACCCCTGTCATCAGTCCACCTTGTCGGGTACTGGTACCCACGCTGCGCCACTGGCAACACACACTGGTAATAAAGTATAGAATCTAAAATGGCGGCTTTTATGAATGACATGTGTGAATATTGTTGCATTATAGGACTATGTATGAGTGATATGGCGCGAAAATGAGCGCCATTTTAGATTGTATTATGTAGGTACTAGCTTCTGCCCGCGACTCCGTCCGCGTGGAACTCGTTTATATCGTAGCTCCATACAAATTTTCACCCCCCCATTTCATCCCCTTAGGGGATGATTTCGGGGATAAAAACTATCCTATGTCCTTTCCCAGGACTCAAACTATCTCCATACCAAATTTCATCGCAATCGCCATTTCACCACATTAGGTGATGATTTTCGGGATAAAAACTACTATATGTCCTTCCCCTCAAGCTATCTCTATACCAAATTTGATCTAAATCAGTTCAGTGGTTTAAGCATGAAGATGTAACAGACAGACCGACAGACACACAGGTTTTAGTTTGAACTTTACTAACCAATTAAGAATTTAGAATCAATTTCAAATTTTTATTACATCATTAGTTGTATATTATCCATCAATCTATTTATTACCATTGAAATATGCATCAGTACATAAAGAGAACTAATTAATATAAAACTATTTACAATAAAAATAATGGTAGAAACCAAAGGTAACTTAAAAAAACTATTAGAAATTATTAGTATGGCTGTCGCATTTGTGCGTTAAATATCTTATTTCTCATTTCGTCTAAGGTTTGCCGGAAGATATCCCTTATGAGGATAAGTTCGCCTTCTTCACTACATAGTATAAACAAAGTCGCTTCCCGCTGTCTGTCCCTATGTATGCTTAGATCTTTAAAACTACGCAACGGATTTTGATGCGTATTTTTTAAATAGATAGAGTGATTCAAGAGGAAGGTTTATATGTATAAAATAGTACCCGTGCGAAGCCGGGGCGGGTCGCTAGTACATTTATAATAATATAATTATTTCGTTGTCATCTTAATGTTTTTCTTCTTGTCGATTGCGTAAGTAAATAGTTTTTTTTTCGCCTGTGTTCGTTTTGTCGCCCTGTGAGCTGACAAAAACTTTTTTCAAAAAAAGTTTTTGTCAGCTCACAGGGCGACAAATTAAAAGTTTGCAATAATCCGTATTCGTACCAATTCAATATCGTTTTTGTGAATCGATGATAAAATGGCCGATATTTCTTATCTGTTTCCGCTCTCCAATTAAAATCGCTTTAAATTTCATGTTTAATCGTCGATGCGTCATTACCCACGTCATGAACTGGACGGAGACGTCATGAATACGATCCAGAATACTTAGAGCGGTTACACAAGGTTTTTTTGTAGCGCTCTTATATGGACGATAATCGTGTTCATGACGGGAAAATCGTGTTCATGACGTTAAACAGGAAATTCGTCATACTGAGACATCAGTACGATAAGTACGTATGTATTTTCCACGTCATGAACGCTACCATAATACGCCTTTTACATTGGCATACATACACACATAGATTCACGCTTTTATTCCCAAAACGGGTAGGTAGGGTAGACGGGTACGGGTAGGTACGGTAGGCAAATACTCGTACATGAAATTCAAATTTAAAAAATTACCTTCTGATTCGCTAAGGGTCAAAGACCTGAAGGGTTTTTCGACACGGAAATCGCTAATTGTTCAAGGTGGGTAACATGATTAACATGACCTTATTGTATAGGTAAATGCCAATGCGATTTTACCCAGTAATTAACAGGCGTTCCGCCTTTATTTAATTTTGGTACAGTTGTACTTGAGGTCAAAAATAACTACTTATGTTAACAAAGTTCCAAAAATGGCCCGAAAATCGTTTGTAGGTCCTACTGTCCCGCTGTACTTCTCTACAGGTCGCATTTCTCAACCAATTCTTTTGTTTTTGAAGTGAAAACTTCTTTAGCGGCGCTGAGCACTTTTTGGGATGGGGAAAAATTGTTAAATACGCGACAGAGTTTTGTGACGACAGATGTGAAGGAGGTCACTTTTTGCTGCTAGCCGATGCGACTTCATTCAAAACTGAACGCTATTCGTAAGAGTATAAAGCCGTTAAACAATTTTTGCAATAGCATATTCTGCAAATAAATTTGTAATAATACCAACGCGTCCTTCACCGTTTTGCTATTGAGAAAATTCGAATAGTTCGAATTTGGGCGTTATTCCTAAAGTGATAAAGCTTAGAAAAATATTTACCAACGGCAAAAACCAATTGATATTTTGGTCGCCACCGCCGTCTGCTGTTCTTGCAAATTCGAATAGTTCTAATTTAGACGTTATTCCTAAAGAGATAAAGCTTTGAAAAATATTTGGCAATGGCAAAAACGAATTGGTATTGTGTTTTCCGCCGCCCGTCGGCGCGCCGACGGGCCCGTCCGCCTAAATGATTGATAATTGTTTATAAATTTGCGTCAAATTCATTTTTAGGGTGACACCGTAAGATGTCTCGTGACCTGATTGAAAAACTGTTACAATGTTATTGAGTTTTCACTTCTGCCGGCACTCCCGGTTATATTTTTAATATTAATATATTTTAAGGAGGATTTTGTACTCTACTCGTGGTGACAATGCCAGCCTCATTGTATTTCTCAATTGAAATGTTTGAGCAAATTTGTTAATTAAGTATATAGGATTTTTATCAATTCATTTTTCGAAATAAAAATTTTTTTTTTTTTTCTTTTAAAGTCAGGTTTGTGAGTTCTCTACAGTTCACAGAGCCACTTACTTCAAGAACGAGTTTGTTAGAACTTCATGACTATTTAGACTCTAGTGTTTGTAATACTTTCTGTTTCACACACACAGTGGTTTGGTCATACTAATATTATAAAAGCGAAAGTGTGTCTGTCAGTCTCCTCTTCACGCGTAAACCGCTAAACCGATTTCGATGAAATTTGGTATGGAAATAGTTTGAATCCGAGGAAGGACTTAGTATACATACTTACTTAGTTATTATCCCGGAAATCATCCCATGAGGGGGTGCAATGGGGGATGGAAGTTTGTATGGAGCTACGATATAAACGAGTTTCACGCGGACGGAGTCGCGGGCAGAAGCTATAATTCGCCTATTTCGTTGAATTTGGTGAGGCACGCAAGGCAAAGAAAGGCTCTTCGGCATACAGCCACGATTTAAAATGACAGACAAGAGAATTTGACAGACACAATTTATTTTTTGTAAATTTTGAATTAATTTACTTGACCGTGTTTTATTTGCGTGTTATCATTTAGGTTAATACATATTTAAGTAAATAGATTTTCAAATAAAAGTAACGGATACAATTAAAAAAAACAACCCTTTACGCTATTATAGGCTATTGTAACTCTATATTATGGATCCTTTTGCGTTATGGAGAAATGGATGAAAATAATGTTAATGTCCCAAAAAACTCGGAATACTTGCCATTATTTTAGTTAGAACATACCTGGGTTTATTCTTCTATTCTTGATAATGGACCGACCATGCCGCGATGCACTCGATGAAGCCAAAATCTAAATCAATTCAAGCCTTTAGTCTCAAATTGTCAAAACAAATCTGGATCATATCTGTGGTTTGTTGTTCAAACTGTACTTACTAATGGTTAGTTACATTTGTTATTATTTAAATCGGTATACTGTAAATAGTTTCACTGTAACATACATTAAGTAAAGAAGATGTTTAAAATTATCTTTTTCACGGAACTAACGCAATATTTGTTTACCTTTATTTTTGACGTTTCGACACGGGTTTACGCACCCATATCTTATTCGCTACGCGCTAATGCGGCTCACCCCGCCGGTCACCCGTCACGAAACTAGACATCATCATCATCATCGCGGTGTCAATATACAGTGTGGAAGTCTAATACCAGCAAATAATTAAATCAGGTATAGGATTAAGTACCGTAATCATGAATTAACAGGACTTTTTAAGTTAGACTTAATTTAAAGCATGTAAATAATTTTTGAAAAAATATCAAGCAGCAATGTAATGCACACAGCTAATACACCACGTAACAACTGTCAAAAAGTCTGACAAGTACCTACCTGTCAATCAGCTTTAGTCAAGTGATGCTGCGTAATGAGTGCTTTACACTGCGGGCTGAATTATTTTGTATGGAATTTTTTTTTGGCGTAATTTAGGATAAAAACTAACTAAATACTCGTCTTAGGATCTTTATTAACCACCGTATAATTATTTGCTTGTATTAGACTTCCACACTGTATATTAGTGGGTGAGCGTTGAGGTGAGCTTAAAACAAGTTACAGAATAGTAGGGGGGCTGTTGACAACTTGCTGGGATGACAGTCATCTGCGACCATGACCGGTGCGGCCCGTGTCGAAACGTCAGAAATAAAGGTACAGTCAGCGTCATTTAGTTAGTGGCAGCCAAGGTAGCCAAATATTTCGGTACACGTCTTTATTACTGTAAGAATAAGGGTGTGTTACGAAATATTTGGCCACTCTGGCTGCTACTAACTATATGACCCTGACTGTACCTAAATAAATATCGCGTTAGACCCGTGTAAAACAATAATTTAAATATGTGTACAAAGTAGAGCTTTACGAGTTAAGACGAAAGAATGGCTCTACTCTACAGCAGCTAGCAGCTCGCGACTGACAATAGGTATTTTTTTGATGAAATTTCCATTTCGGGAGAAAACGGTTTCCACTAATAGTCCAGTCAAACTGACAACAATACAATGCAATACAAATACTCTTTATTGCACACCGTAAAACATGAAACCAATAGACATAACAACTTATAAAAAATAGATGTTAACAACAGGCGGTCTTATCGCTAAAGAGCGATCTCTTCCAGACAACCTTTAGGTAGCGGAGAAATAGGAACAAAAAATTACAAAATAGGTAGGTGGCAAAATTGGACGTAACCGAACTCATAACATACACAATTACATTGATAATAAACATACACACATAACGCATACAAATGAACATACATAAATTCCTACATAAATACGTATAAATATAGTGTTAACCATAGAGACGGAAAATAAAATAGTAACTATGAGGAATCAAGGCAGAGACAGATAGTGCTCCTTTAGGTGAGCTTTGAAAGTAGCGACAGATTTAGCACGCCTCAAGTCCACGGGCAGAGAATTCCAGAGTCGAATGGCTTTGAATGTAAATGAGCAGTTATAGAATCTTGAAGAGGAGGACGGGACACTGAGAAGAAGATTTTGGGATGACCTGGCCGACTTGACAAAACTGAATCGCTCTTTGAGGTAGCGGGGTGCAGCGGGATGAAACAGAACATTATATAGAAGGGTCAGGACATGAGCGTTACGACGATAACGAATAGGTAGCCACTTAAGCTGAGAGCGAAAATATGAGACATGGTCATACGTAACCCAAATATGAACCGTATGCAGACTCAAGCTTATTAAGTTGGTCTTCAGTGAGATCGGGGTAGATAATATCAGCGTAATCTAATATAGGAGCAACTTGCATGGAAAAAATGTCAATTTTAGAAATGATTTATAATAGCTTAATTTTTCTGTGTACTTAACGGATATTTTATCAATTAAATAGTTACCCAGCGACATAATCCTACAAAACAGGCATAAAAAATGATAAATTAACTAGCTTGTGGAAAGTCAGAAAAAATATTAATGTCACATTCACATTTTTGCATTTTTTTGTGGAACGATTTTTCGCGTTCTATACAGTACAACAGAGCTATTACCACGAAAATCGAATCTCGAAGTTCGTATATCTCCGTCTCTATCACACTAATGGTTTATGGTACTCGAGCGACAGAGACAGAGATATTGTACGAACTTCGAGATTCGATTTCGTGGTAGCGCCGCTGAAGCTTACGCACGATTTTTTTAATTTTTTGCCAAGTTTAGTGTTAAAGGTATTGTTATGTTTAAAAAGCACTTAATGATCGAAATAAGATTATAACATTTGTCCGTTAAAAATCGAATGATATATAGAACGAGGTATAGCGGAGCTATGCAAAAATAAACTCACAACATTTATCAACATGAGTTGCGTGAACATAATTAATTCTCGCAATAAACCTCGACACAACGCGATTACACCAATATTAGTTACAATGTGAATATAATGTTAGCCGGACCTCCGATGGAGTAGCTTATCAACGAGTCAGTGACGCAAAATGTGGGATGAGGGGTTAAATGGATCGATAAGTCCAATCGGTAGAATTGGAAGCGGAATACAATACAATTATCGATATTTTATGATTATTATGAAGAATAAATGTATAGACAAAAACCATAAAAAAAAATCATTAGCATAATGAGCAAGATAAAAAATCCATAAATGCTTATTATCTACACTTATACTTATACTAATGTTATACAGAAAAGTCTGTGAGATTGTAGATTTGTCTACTTATCATCCTTTTACCGTTATTCCCGGTTGTACCCTACAGGAGCCCGGGGTCCGCTTTGACACCTAACTTCCGATTTAGCATAGGCACTAGTTTTACAAAAACGGCTGCCTTCTGACCTTCCAACCCAGAGGGAAAACTAGACCGTATTGGAATTAGACCGGTTTCCATACATTATTTTCTTCACCGAAAAGCTAACGGTAAATATTCCGTACATTAGTTCCGAAAAACTCTACCCGAGCCGGGATTGGAACCCACGACCGCCACTTGTCAGCCGCATGCCTGAACCACTAGGCTACTGTGGCTTTGTCTATACTAATACATATTAAAAAGAGAAAATATCTGTGAGATTGTAGCTTTATAAGCCTATAAATTTGTATGTAATGGGTAATCCCCAGTACGTCTGGCACAACTTGCTGTTCAGTCGCTTCGCGCGCGACTGAGCGTCTCTTGTCTCACTCGCACCGTGCAAATCAGAAAAGGAGGGTAAATCTTTCTCGACTCGCGTCGCGACGCGGCGTCAGTTGTGCTAGCCCCGCAGAACGACTTATCCGATTTCAAAAATTCTTTCACCTGCGTGTAGAATGTGCTTTCTAGGTCTTAATATATTTTTTTCCGCGCCTGCATTATTTCCAATACGAGGGCGAAGCCGCAAGTGCAGCTAGTTTAGGGGCTACCCGAGGTTTTCATCGATTTTTGACAAGTTTTGAGTCGTATCTCCTACTTTTGCACTAAGATAGAATTATAAATCAAACGGCTTTCGGTTCTTCAATATTTTATCTCCATTTTGGTCCACCGGATTTGTTTTGTATGATTTTTTTAAACATTGTCTAAAAAAACACTTATTTCGTATCTCTATTGACGTCAAAGATCTAACATATTCGAAATCTACATATTTGTAGTTTTGTAAATAGTTTTAGGTTTTCTTTTATGTTAGCATGTTGTGTTTGGTTCCTTATTTTTATGTATTTATATTTTGTATGAAGTATAGGTTAGTTTAAGCGTTGGCCTTATGCCGCCCATGCAGAGGCCAGTTGGGCCGTGCTTAGTTATTGGCAATTAGTTGAAGGCCCCGGGGTCCAACTTAGAAAGAAAGGGAGGAAAAAAAAAGGGTTGGTCTGAGACGTCTCTAGAAACTGGTCCAGGGTTTTCATTTTAAACCAAATAACACAAAATTTATGGCCAGAAAACCAGTTTTTTGGCCTAAAATTGTTCAACTTTGATGCCAAATATCTCGAAAACAATGAACTTTGAAGTAAATATGGGATACTATATTGCTTAAAGCCGTTGTTGTTAATACATATAATAAGCTACAAAAAACATTAGAAAACTAAGGGATTCAGATCGAAGGTCATTGGCGTATGGGAGCCCCTTAAAGAGAAAAAGTCAGTGAGATTGCTGTTTAGGAAGTTTGTAAGTTTCCTTCTAGGGGTATATCCGGAACCACTTATCCGATTAAAAATAAAGTTTCACCTGAGACTGGAATGGACTTTTTGGATGGACATAATGTTCTTTGATATTGTTACGACGGCAGGGTGATAACAGTTTCGATAGGTCCTATATAAATAAACACGCCGTCAAGGTATTTTTAAATTCACCGTGTTGTCATAAGTCATCAGTGGCCTAGGGGTACAGACGGCGGCCTTAGAGCCAATGTAAAATAGATATACTTGATATACTTGGTTCGAAAGAAATACGTCCATGTGGAATTACGTAATTCATGAATTTTGTACAAAATAGTCGATTTTTATGTAAAACTTTGATATTCATTTAAATTTGACAACATTCACTTTGTACGTCTTTAAATATATTATGGACCTTTCATACTTGACCAAACTCCGTTTGAGCTAGATTCATTTTGAACAAGAAGAAAATAAGTCATAAAAGTATAGACACAGTTACATTATCACCAAATTCACTTTTGATGGTAGGACTTTTTGGGTGTAGACACTAAATAAAATACATAATCAATAATGTCATATTTTCTCATAAAAGGATTAAAAATGTAGTCAAATGGAGAACAAATTAACGTTAAATAATCACGAAGTTATAAGTGTCCAAAGTTTTAAGAAGGGGTTCGGTTCCTTTTTCGCAAAACGCAACTTCATATGAAACGATGACGCTGGAAGAATGTGACGTCACAGAAGACGGCAACGTGCCGCGCCGCATCGTGTTCGGCGCCGCCGTCGACGCGGCCCCCCGGCAGCATCCTGTAATGTGACGTCACACACTGTTTGCGTTTTCTCTCTCTAAGTTGTATTGTAGCTTCGTAATTCTTTGAGAGATCTGAATGGGATATTCGTCACTAGGCATTTTTTTTTGCCTTCTTTCTTTTGGAGTAATACTAATTTTCGAGTTTACACCCCTTTTTCAAAATGGTCAATTCGACGATTCTCCATTTGTGCCAAATGACAGTAAATCAATGCAAATTCAGATATCATTTTGTTGGACAATCTTTATAAGTCGTCTTCTGACCAGGAACCGTACGATCGTCAATGAAGAACTCCAGGATAGTACAAATCTTCTTTAATGTTGATAGGTTACTATACAGGGTGATTCAGGAGACATGAGCAGGATCAACCCTACGGATTCAATAGTTTATAAGCTACTCAGTCGTACCAGCATTGGTAAGATTAACGAGAATTTTTTTTTAGTTGTGTAGGGTGACCATGATTTATTGTGAATGAAACTTTTACACAAAATGTAAAAAAAAACTGTGGGCGTTTAATTTAATTACGATGGTAAAAAATCCATTAACATTAACTGTATGTGTAGGGTTGATCCTGCTCACGTCTCCTGAATCATCCTGTATACTATACTAGCGTTTATATAGGTAAAATTATATTAAGTAACGTGTGTCGCCGCTATGGTTGTACGGTGCAAGACTGGTGCTCGGAGCGGGGTCGTGACGTATCCGTGACGTCACTATAGTACCGATGCATCTCCTGGTACGGATTTATGCTGCGCCAACACATTTCAATACTTCAAAAACATCGTCGGAGCCGAAATGGCCGCGAGTCCGCGAGAAAGTGCGAACTCGATATCAGTTGAAACTCGTTTCGCCCGTGCCTATGTCAATTTGAAGAGTACAAGGCCATAAAGATGTATACATTAATGAACCCTGTTTAATCCGGATAAGGGGAAACAATGTGTACATGTTTATGACCGTGTGCGCGGTACGAGTCAATTATTATCTCCAGTGCGATAAGTACCGATACTAGCTTAACCCCGCTACTCCGTCCGCGATGGAACTCGTTTATGGGTAACGCCGTTGAGATTATCACTTATAACACAAAAATAACACAATCACTTTTGTGATACCGTAACACAAATATAACACAAAAGTAACACTATTTTTTGTAAAGGTTGTTTCATAATAGTATTAAAATAAAGGGTAAGGAAAAAATATCATTTTTTTACGTATGTTAATATATTTATAATGACAACATTTTGGAATACGTGATCGATCGGTATTTGACTAAATCAGTATTTTTTATGATGATCTGTTTTTATAAAAAAAAGATAATTTCCTTTTCTGTATAAAAAAAACAGATCATCATAAAAAAATACGACAAATTGAGCATTATTCCTAGGAAACAAAAAAGTTTTCAGAATTATTGCAAACATAAAAGAATTTAAAAATATATTTCAAGTAGAAACTAAATGATTCATAAGTTCACGTGATTGTCTGAAATAATAATAGCCGCGATTCACGGAATTATATAATAGAAGACCTAATTCAAGTTTGATCGAATGCGGCATCACTGGTGTACATCAACTGTCTAATTACATGTAATAGTAGGTACATGAAAACTCGACCTTATTTCTACGTTAACACAGTTGATATTTGTTTTTTTTTTTTGCAAATGCATTAAATAGTGAGTTTTGGTTGTCACCCGACGATCATACTGTAAGAATAATACGTTTAGACTGTAAGTACTATTCAAAATAACAATTCGAATAAATCTCACGATAATATGAAAATGTTTTTCTTTACTATTACAGTACCTATTCTCAATCTGCATGACTCTTTACATCTGTTTTGTGTTACTGAACACAAAAATTTGTGTTATGCATAACACAAAACTAACACAAAACGCCATAATATAACACAAAACCAGTTTTTTACAAGCGTTTTAGGTTATAAAACCAAATTAAGTCAAACTAGACGCAAATGTACATGTTTCATGTAAGCTTTAAACATAAACGAAAACAACCATAGTAAAGTGAACTTCTGAAACGCTTACTTACTTGAGATATTCATCAACACAAATTCTGACGAAAATATGCGACTCACTTTCAACTTTTCTCATAGACAAACTAAAAATGACAGTTTCTTTTTTTTAACATTGATTGACAGCTTACGGTGTTGCTGTGTCAAAATACGTTTTTCCCCAGTTTTCTGTTAATATTTAGGGGTAATTATGCATAACACATAAATTTGTGTTACGAAAGCCAAAACTCTGCCCACTAATCTAAAAAGAGAAAATAATTCGTAGTTGAAAAGTACTCGGAAAAAAGCGACACGTCATTTTCGACCAAAATTAGGGGGGTTTGATGAACATAAATGCAAATATTTTATAGAAACAACAACTTTTATTCAGTTTGCGAAATGGGGAAACAATCTCAATAATTGCATTATAGAATCAACTTACAACAACGGCAGTAGTGCTTACATATTTGGAGAAAACGTGCTGGAAAGTTTTGTTCCGACCAAAACTGACAATGTCGGCGGCCTTACCCTTATATCGTAGCTCCATTTCATCTCCTTAGGGACAGACGGACACACTTTCGCATTTAAATATCACATTTATAAACGTTGTGTTAAAATTGCAAAAAATGCTGTTTTAAACCATGCAACAAACACTAATCGAAGAAGAAAAGATAAGGCCGCTCCCACTCCGGTAACAAAATCTAAACAATGGGACAATACGCCACATAAGCTGCCCATTTGTACAACACTATCGACGACGCCAAACTCTCTATTTATCCCTTGCAGACACCAATGTAAAAGAGTCATCGTGGAATGGTTAAGCACTCTAAATTATGATGGGACTAAAGTATTATTATGCTACAATAACTAATTAAAATTAAAAATAACACCGACATTTAATTCATATCTATTACATAGACATCTATATACACGCGCGCTCACATTCACTCACACACCCCCACACAGTTCACATTCACACACACATACACGCATACACACACACACACACACCCACACAATTAGGTTTTCGTTTATTTCTAAAATAATAAATATAATTGTTTTTAACTTAACGTTACTTAACTTAACATACTTACTTATCTACAGCTGCTACACGTTAACTTTGTACCTATGGCTATACCTCTAAACTTGATGCTGCTGGTAGAGCGGGATCTTCTGTCACAAGAATTGCCATATATGTACTTACTAGAAGGTCCCAACCCTTTCTTAAATTGTGAACAAACACCGTTTGTTACCGATAAACCATTTTTCATTTTGGTAAGGGCATTTTGTGTGATGAGCATGCACGAATATTTGTTCCTTCGTCATGGATGTTTTCTATGTATATAAGTACTTATTTCTCTATAAATATCGTTTAGTACCCATAGTACAAGCTTTGCTTAGTTTGGGACTAGGTCGATTTGTGTAAGATTGTCCGCTAATATATTTTTTATTCTACCTATACAAGAACTTTTTGCGCACTGGCCGCGTGACAAGAGCGTTCGCAACGCCACAGAAGAAAAAAGTTTTCAGTCTTATAGGTGTCAAAGGTGCTCTGTATAGATTATTAGTCGGGACATTTATTATTTAGACTTTAGAGCCTTATCACACTTGCGATTTGCAAGCGTATTTTGTATGAAGGCGATGACGCAGCGTGTACGCCGCGACTGATAATTGTATAGAAAATACGCTCGCAAATCGCAAGTGTGATAAGGCTCTTACTAACAACAATCAATCGATCAAGAAAAACAAACGTGTGATATAATAATATGCTTTGATCGATAGGTGCCATCTCTCGGCGCAATGTGGTAGCCCTCTCGGCCTCAGGAGCGACGCACTGCTGTAAGGCGGAATCAAAGGTAGGTACCGTGTGATTTGTTTGTGACGCGTTTCTTATAATTATATAGGGACCTACAAATTCGTCACAGCAACCGCCTTCAAAGTAAATGAATTCAATGTTATACCCCTGCCACACACTCGTCGAGTGACGTGAGAAGTAACGAGGAAAGGAGGCAGAGACAGTCATCATCATCATATCAGCCGAAAGACGTCCACTGCTGGACATAGGCCTCCCCCAAAGAGTGCCACAATGACCGGTCGTGCGCCACCCGCATCCAGCGGACTCCCGCGACCTTTGCCAGGTCATCAGTCCACCTTGTGGGGGGCCTACCCACGCCGCGCCTTCCGGTGCGTGGTCGCCACTCGAGAACCTATCCGCCCCAACGGCCATCTGTTCTACGTGCTATTGTGCCCTGCCCACTGCCACTTAAGTTTAGCGATTCGGAGGGCTACATCGGTTACCTTGGTTCTGCTGCGGATAGCCTCATTTCTGATGCGATCACGCAGAGAAACTCCCAACATGGCCCTCTCCATTGCCCTTTGGGTGACTTTGAGCCTTCTTATGAGGCAGAGACAGTGTGGCAACGTTACTCTTCATGTCGCTCATGTTGCTCCTCATGCCCAGCACGTCTAGCATGGGACGGCGGCGACACACTCTTGATTTTTCTCGCACTACACCTCTTGTTCTAATTGTTCTAATAAGAAAGAGACGGATACTGCGAGAAAAATCGAGAGAGCTTGCGCTCCGACGCGTGATAGCCGTGCAGAACAGAGAGCCCTGTTTTGTCGGTTTTTTGAGTGGCAATAAAAGCAAGTAATCTAGTACGGAACGTCGCGATTAATCGCGTGAGTAGAGCAGGCCCCGTAGCATGGATGGCGTTATCACGCGATAAGTGACAGGATAGGCGCGTCGTCTCGTTCTATCGAACGGTGTCAGCCAGGGACGGAAGCTCTATCCTGTCACTTATCGCGTGATAACGCCATCCATGCTACGGGGCCAGATGTGTGTTCAGAGAGGGCAACATCGCGGCAGTGTGAGGAGCTTGGTGTGGCTGAGGTATTAGCTGGCTCTTTCCAGCTTATAGCTGCGTCTCTATGTGACAAAATACTAGGTGTGAACGGAATGATGCGAACCCGCGGCAGGTAATGTGACAGGAAAATCTTTAGGGGTACCTACCAATAGACCAGTATTATAATTACAATTTGTCAGGGTATCCGCTATAATTATGATACACGTGCAAGACCGGTAATTTAAATATTTACGTTCTCATTTGCATATTTACTACTTTAGTTTCTATGCTTGGATTTCTGTGGGTGGTCGACTAGTCGCGGAAGGTACAGTTCGAAAGGAATTTCTGTGGATTGAGCTCCTTGGGTTACTTCCCAATCCCAAGGGACCACACAGTACAGTCGAGTTCTCCAATATCTACAGACAACGTTTCAAAACAACTACACATGTGTCTTACTCTTATGTCAGTAACAATAAAGTCTCTGTATAGATATTTTTGAAAGGTTGTCTGTGTAGATATTGGAGAACTTAACTGTACTGTGTGGTCCCTTGGGAAAAGTAACCCAAGGAGCTAAATCCACAGAAATTCCTTTCGAACCGTACATACCTTCCGCGACTAGGTATGGTGTTCTTTATGGCGACTGTGGCCCCCATAATGTTGTCTCGCTCGCACATGTTAGCTCAATATGCTGTGCTCGTCCTCCGCGCACGGACCAACTAGCGACAATAAAAAATCAACTTGTCAAAACTAATAATTACTTCGAAGTGTATCAAACGTTTGCATTTTATTGATATGAACTACTAATATTTTTTTCGAAAAAAAAGTGTTTATACGACGTGGTTTTTAGAAGCAATATAGGTAGTGTGACAATTTTTTTTTACATTTTATGTTTTACAAGTAATGAAACGTTCAGATTATACTTAATACGGTAAAATAAACGTTAGATATCTACTTCCTCATATAATAAATCAACTACCTAAAGAACTCCAGCATAGATATTTAAACAGCTTCAAGTCGATACCGTCCATTAAAAGATATCTCACGTTAGCTGAACCGAACACGAGTATATTGTAATTGTACTAACTAGTTAAGTAAATTTAATATATAATAGCTAAGGGAACTACTCATCAGCATATAAACCCCCTGAGGTTTCCGCTGGTGTAAAATATTGTAGCACTAATGTGTTTTAAATATTTTAACCAATAAATAAAAAAAAATTGGAATATCAAGGATAATGTTTTTTTGCAGTTTTGTTTACCAGCTCATTTAAAGTCCTAGCGTTTTAAAAACTATGACCTTGCATAGCTACTTCTCTTTAGAAATGAGTTTATAGATTTATATAGGGTTGTTGCCGCACATATTAATTTCTACTGGAGTTGAAGCACCCTTTGGGGGAGGCCTATGACCAGCAGTGGACGTATTTCGGCCGATATGATGATGATGTTGATGATACATACAAGACGATCGTATTATGACATAATCGCCGTCATTATGTAATGCTGAACTATGTAATACTGCTGATTTTCCTGTTAAAGTTGAAAATAGCAGTTTTATATGCAAGGTCGTGTTTTCCGACTGGAAAATGACGGTAAACTTTTCCTCTATGCGCTTCTATGCGCATTTCAAAATTATAGTCACGAATGTTACAAAATTGTAACGTATGGCCATGACTTTATAAGTATCAAAATCGTATAAATATTTATTTCCCTTGATCTACCTGTTTATAGCAACAATCTTGAGACGATAATAGCAATAAAATAAAAGGAAACTAATAAATGTAATAATACAAAATAGGTATTGAAAATTTATGATTTATTTTCCAAATTTCACCTAACGTTATGTTTATGACTAGTAGTTACATAAATTAATAAATACATTTTGGGTTAAAAAACTTAATCATAACCATACATCGGGGTTTTCGGAGCGGGAACGTTTGACATTAGCCAAAGAGTAGGTATTTACTTAAAAACAGATCGTACCCTAGTAGGTTTCTACCGAATGAATAATTGATTGAAAAATAAATAAAGATTAAGCATACATATAGGTACATATTTTATATTGGTCATTCATTATCAACCTCTTCAGTTAAGTCTATTCATTTATAAGAAAATGCTTCATAGATATCGAGCGTCAAGATTGACATTGTATTAGACACCTATTGTCAACCGTTACCCTTGCTTGTCTAGTAGATAAACTTATATGCAATTGTATTTTAAAAAACTGTAAATAATCAGTCAACACAAATATGCCTCCGAGAAAAAAAACTCGTTACGAGTTTATGCGTTCGTGGATAGAAAATAATCCAGAGATAGAGGTTCGAGATTCTTTATTATTTTGCACCAAGTGCAATGTGAGCTTCGCTCAAACGAAATCTAGTGTATCGCGACATGTCGCATCTAATAAACATACAGGTATGAAATATGATTTCAATAGTGAGCTCTTGAAATTTGTTGTGGGCTGTAATATACCATGGACGCAGGTAAACAATCCGATATTTAAAGATTTTATCGAAAATTGTGTTACCGGTAAATTTGGAAAAACTGCAAAAGTTCCTTCGGAATGTCAACTGCGACGGGAATATTTAAATAAAGCTTACGATGAAAAAATGAATAAAATACGGAGCGAGCTAAAAAATGAATATATATATGTGAGTGTTGACGAAACCACGGATGATTATGGTCGTCAAATAGCTAACGTAATAGTGGGAGCATTACGTGATGATCACATTGGCACTCAAAACTTGATATCCAGTAAACGGTTAGACAGCACGAACAATGTATCAATATCCAATACGGTCACAAGTGCTCTTGATGAATTATGGGGTGCTAACCATAATAATCACAATAAAGTACTTTTACTTTTAACTGACGGTGTGGGCTACATGCTAAAGGCTGGAAGAAATTTAAAATGTATTTTTCCCAATCTTTTGCACGTCACATGTTTGGCTCATGGTTTAAATAGAGTGGCTGAACTAGTAAGAAAACTTTATCCAGATGTGAATGATTTAATCGCAAATGTTAAGAAGACATTTTTGAAATCTCCTAAAAGAATACAAAAGTTTAAAGAAATGCTCCCCGGAGTGCCTTTACCACCTCGAACAATTATTCGGTGGGGAACCTGGATAGAAGCTGCAACGTATTACAGCAAACATTACGATGAAGTGAAACGTGTTCTAAATACATTCAGTCCCACCGAAGCCCAGAGTATTAGAAAGGCAAAAAGAGCGTTTGGAAATGCAAATATAAAAAGCGACTTAAATTTCATAGCAAATCATTTGATGACTATCCCAAATGCTATTAAAAAACTACAGGATGCGAAGCTGTCCATCAGCGATAGTTTAAAAATAGTTCATGAAACCTATAGAGATGTTTCCAAATTAAACATGAGCGTAAAAGGAAAACAGATTTATGATAAACTGAAGTTGGTGTTAAAGAAGAATTCTGGCTATAGCACACTAAAAATTATAAATGAGTTGGTACAAGGCAAAGAAATAGAACTTCAATCTCAAACTTCTCGTGCATCAATTGATTCCTACAAAAAATTTAAATATGCACCTATTACAACTGTCGACGTGGAAAGATCATTTAGCTCCTTGAAATGGATATTTACAGCAAGACGCCGTAGATTAACTGTCCCAAATATAGAAAAAATATTAATAGTTTATTCTGAAAATCGTGTCAACTATTCAATTTACAGCAGGTAATTAATTAAAGTTATTTTAATTGTTACCTTATAAGTTATAAGACTTTTACGGAAATTAAAATAAAACTTTGTCACAGATTGTATACAACTCACAGAGAGGTAGTTATTCATTAGGCATAATAAGATATTTTCTTAGACTAACATATCTGTTTATCTCTACTCTTTCTCAAATCATTCCCGCTCCGAAAACCCCGATGTATGATCATAACTTATCGATTTATAAGTAAGTATGGAGAATATTCCAAACTATGCGATATTTTTAATACACCGATTATCTTAAGAATATTACAAATTGAGATCGTGAGTCGTGAGTCAATAATTTATTAACATTATACATACCTAAGTAAGTTTTTGTTACTTTATTGGCGACTGTACTTAGGTATAATTATTTTAATTTTGATATAATGATCTTATTTTTTATACTTGTTCGGATATCTTGATTTGTTTTATAAATTACAATCCTATCGTTGCATAGGCGTTTTTTGACTTACATTATATCAGCATACTACGAAGTTATTCACAATAATAACATAAGCTTAACACAATTGATAAGTCTAAAATATACTAAACTATAATTTGAGCAAAATTGATTTTAATAATTATAGCAAAATGTAGAACTAAGTACTTATCGACTCACTAAACGCCCATAATATTAAAATATCAGAACAGTACAGGTATCTTCAGTATGCATTTTTGTAGAAGCTAGAAGGTAGTATAAATGGGCGAATGAGTAAGTACCTTCTGCTCGGACCTCGACGAAGATGAGTCCATCTATTGCACTTTTGGCCGAATATTACTCACGCCTCCTGAATTATTTGAAATAATTACTTTCATTACACGGAACACGGTTACTTTAATAAAAATAGACATCGGCCGTAAACAGGTGCCTGCTGGAAACAATAGAAAAAAGGCAAAGGGAAACTATTCGGACACCTTTAACTGAAGAGAGAGATGCCAAAAATAATATAGATGTAAATGAACCAAATCAAGGAAAAATAAACGTGTGTGTGATAGTACATTGAGATTATTCGACCGACAATTAGGCTCCAAAACGTTATTTGTAGCGAACGAAAAAACCATAGAAGTCTAACGGCCGTATTCATAAACGTGACATTTATGTTCGTAAGAGGCAATACAATACAATACAATACAAATACTCTTTATTGCACACCTCACACAAACAAAGCAGTTAAAAAGAGAAACAATACAATAACATGTAGGTAGAGGTAGACAACAGGCGGTCTTATCGCTGAAGAGCGATCTCTTCCAGACAACCTTTGGGTATCGGAGAAAGAGATAAAACTAGATTATGTAGTAAATAGGTGGTGCAGAGATTATAATAAGCCAAAAATCAAAATAATTATATCAGTACACGCACATAAATAGCTCTATATATAAACATACATACACAATCATACATATATACAAATAACACAAATAAAAATATATAAATATAATACATAAACAGTCAGCCAATAATAATAATAGTAAGACAATCGGGGTTAGGGGAGAGACAAATAATGTTCTTTAAGAAGAGATTTGAAGTTACCGATAGATTTAGCTTGTCTTATATCAAGAGGGAGAGAGTTCCACAGTCGAATAGCCTTAAAAGTGAACGAACTACTGTAAAATTTCGAAGATGACGAAGGCACAGTTAATAGCAAATTGTTAGAAGATCTAACAGAATTAAAATAACTAAAACGCTCTTTGAGATAGCGGGGAGTTGCAGGGTTAAAAAGGACACTAAACAGAAGCGAAATAATGTGAGAGTTACGACGATAACGGATAGGGAGCCACTTGAGTTTGGAACGGAAACTAGAAACGTGGTCATATTTGCGTAACCCAAATATGAACCGAATGCAGACATTTTGGAGACGCTCAAGCTTATTAAGCTGCTCCTCAGAAAGGTCGAGATAGGATACATCAGCGTGATCAAGAATAGGAAGAAGTAAAGTTTGAGCAAGCGCAATTTTAGTTGCAGTAGGCAGAAAATTACGAAGCCGCCTAAGAGACCCCACTGCAGCAAATATCTTCCTGCTCACTTCACTCACTTGAGGCACCCAAGACAAAGAGCGATCCATAATGATCCCAAGATTTTTCACTTGCATCGAATAATCAATCTGAATCCCATCAAAAAGTATTGGAGGGAGATTTACAAAATCGACTCTAGAAATCAGATTGCTGCTGCCAATAATAATGACTTGGGTCTTCGCTGGGTTCACACTCAGACCATATCGTTGACTCCATTTCAGAATGCGTACCAAGTCATCATTAGTTCTTTCTATGGCAGAAGGGAGATCACCAAGCACGGACTGTGTATAAATCTGAAGATCATCGGCATAAAGGTGATAATGAGAGGAGATATTATGTGTGATGGAATTAATGAAGATAGAAAATAAGAGAGGAGATAGCACACCGCCCTGCGGAACGCCCGCCAGAGTACTGCACCAAGCAGTACAAGAAGAATCCACCTTTATTCTTTGCCGACGACCATTTAAATAACTACGAAACCAGTCAATCACTGCAGGAGATAAGTTAAGAGAGCGTAAAATAGCGAGCATAATGTCAAAATCGACAGTGTTGAAAGCATTGCTGAAATCCAACAGAGTTAAAACTGTAAGCTTTCTGTCGTTCATCCCCAAACGGATGTCATCAGTGATCTTAACAAGGGCTGTACTAGTACTATGCCCTGAACGGAAACCCGATTGAAATTGGTTTAAAAGATCATATCTGTTCAAGAAGGAAGTTAATTGCTGATGCACTAGTCGCTCCAATACTTATTAAGCATTTTAAGTTTTATGAATAAGGGGGTAAGTATTTATTATTAAGCGGGGTTAGGGGCGGGGTGTCTAAACGATGCCAGGCAGCCGAACTAAAGTTCGAATATGCGCTTTATTAGGCACGTGTTTGGGTAGAAATTTGTAAGGAGCTCGCGTTCTATGGTTTTTTTCGTTCGCTGGTTATTTGACATTCGCAGGCTAAGGGCGTGTTGTTGTTAGTTTGGGACGTGATACTTTGGTAAAACAATTTTTCTCAAATTATTTAAGTTTATGTTAGTTTTTTCTAGGAAAGGAGGAATTTCGCGCAAATGGAAAGCCAATTTATGAAAGTCTGCTACATAAGTTTCTTAAAATATCACGACGTCAGCCTGCGAATGTCAAATAACTATGTATGGATAGCGAACCACCTTAAGTTTATGATGAATGTCTGTTAACATAACAGTTAGGGATGTTCTTAGGGATGTTACGAATATATTCGCATTCGCATTCTCATATGCGGATACGCGCCAACCCGTATCATGTGATTAATTTTGACCAATAGAAATTGATTACGTACGTTGAGTTTTTAGTGTACTTCCTTAAAGGGCTACCCGAGGTCTTCATCGATTTTTGACGAGTTTTGCATCGTCTCCTACTTTTGCTATACAGATTGAATTATAAGTCAAACGGCTATCGGTTCTTCAATCATTTGTTTCTGTTTTTCTCTACCGGATTATGAAAGAAATTAATACTCATTTGGTATGAGTTTTTAAACATTGTCTAAAAAAACACTTATTTCGTATCTCTATTGACGTGAAAGATCGTTATATACGAAATCTATATATTTGGTTTCGTCTATGACGTCTCTAAAAACGTGTCTAGGGTTTTCATTTTAAACAAATTAACACAAAAGCTACGAGGGGCGTTCAATAAGTTCTCTGTATCGGCATGATGACGTCTTATGATAATAATTTTAGATTATTTTTCATACTGTATCACTATTCATGAATACACTAAATAAGTAAAAAGATATATGATTCATTTCTTTTCTTTAACAACTTTAAACAAAGACGAAGCCAGGAAATTAAAAAAAAAATCTTATTAATCATATTTTTAAACACAGCTCCCTTGACAAAGTTAAAGGTGGGTTTTAATGGCCATCAATATATTTTTTTTAATTTCTAGAAATTGGGCCAGTATAAATGGAAAATATATGGATCTTAATACCAAGGAAGAGTCATACAAGATAATCGTATAGCAATTAAAGGAGGTAGACTAAGAAAAACATTAAGAAAAATAAATGCAAATTTAATGACGTTTCTGTTTGGAAGAGATTGCAGATTACCAGGGGTGCTATTTAGGGACGTAAAATCTATACAATTAACTATCTACCCTTTCACCTAGACCAACTCATATACTTTTACTTCTTATTCTTTGTTACTAAAAAATCCTCAATTAAATGTGTGCAATTGCGTTGATTTAAAAAATGAGCCTCATTTCGTCGAATAATAGT
Source organism: Epinotia ramella (assembly GCA_947578815.1). Taxonomy (NCBI): domain Eukaryota; kingdom Metazoa; phylum Arthropoda; class Insecta; order Lepidoptera; family Tortricidae; genus Epinotia; species Epinotia ramella. The sequence goes on from OX388205.1 coordinate 24,417,284, forward strand.
TTTTATTTTTTAATGATGTAAAATTAAATTAATTTAAACAATTTATATATGCACGTAACACAAGAAAGAGTGTGTTTAATCATTAAAAATTATACGATACGAATAACTTCTGTTTTTTATGCCGATACGATACCGAGAACTTATTGAACGCCCCTCGTATGGCCAGAAAACCAGTTTTTTTGGCCTAAAATTGTTCAACTTTGATGCCAAATATCTCGAAAACAATGAACTTTGAAGTAAATATGGGATACTATATTGCTTACAGCTGTTGTTGTTAATATAATAAGCTACAAAAAAACATTAGAAAACTAAGGGATTCAGATCGAAGGTCATTAGCCCCTAAATATTCGCATTCGCAAATTCGCATTCTAATTATTCGCATTCGCCTTCGCGAATGTAATAGAACTGACATTCGTGACATCTCGCTGTTAAGTTAAATTAAAGGCACACACACACACACCAGCACTTTGAATATAGATATCTACAGAGGAGGTATATGGTTGCCTCTATAAAGGACGGACCCTATGCAGCTAAATTAAGAAATGCTTTAAATGGCTGATGTCTTACCATAAAATAAATAACCTTCTTAATTTGGGCAGGTATTGGTTCATTTGCTTTTATTACTAACTCAGTCGCGGCAAATAAAAAAAGTGGTACTATGAGATGGAAAACAAATGATAGCTACGTAGGTATATAATATTCCCTTCTGTCACACTTATTGAGATTTGTAGGTATACTACTACTTCGCTCGGTCGTGGTATTATTACCATAGCCCCTCTGTAGAAATCGATACTCTAAAGCACAGAATGAACTCCAACCTCAACTGAAAAAAAAAAACACCTGTACACCTCTAATCCTAAAGCGCCAAATCAGTTTATCACTTCATTGACCTAAAGCTAAGTCCACACTGTGCCCTTTTTTCGTTCAACAAGGGCGTGCCTCACTCTTACCAAGGCTGAGTATGACAGCTCTATAAAGCATGCCTTTGTTGAATGAGAAGAGGCACAGTCTGGATTTAGTTTAAACCAAAGTGCCAAAGCACCATTCCTCCTGCTCCCACCCCCCGCAACCCCATCACTGCTTCCCGTTCTTCGGCTTCCCGAACCTGCTGGCGAGGTCAACGGACCTGTAGTGGCAGGAGCAGCACACTGGCAGGCTGGTGGTGACGGTCTCGGAGCCGCCTTTGCCGTCGGACACGACGATCTCCCAGTCGTTGTAGTTCTGGCGGCAGTAGGTCTCGATGCCGGGGATCTCGCCGAAGCGGGTGAAGCATTTGCTGTTCGGTTTCCTAAAACAGATTACTTATTTATCGGTAGGCGACGACCACAAGTAAATGGGCAAACATACAACTCTGTTACAATATCTGTGGACCTCGCTGGAATGTGAAGCCCCTCCCCCTACCCCCGCGCGCCTTGCGCACCGTACCAGAGCGCCGACGTGACGTCATCGACGCCAGGTCCTCAGATATTGTAACCAGGTTATATGATGAATTGATGCGCAGGTTAAGCAACGATGGCAGCGGTCAGTCTTTGAATGGGTGACCGCCTGATGTTTGAGTGGTTAATATAAATGAGCGCTTCCGTGCTTTGGAAGGCACGCTAAGCAGTTGATCCCGGCTGCTGTCTATGACAGTAGTCGTTAAACCGAGACCTTCGGGTGGCTTAAGAACTTCTAACAGTCGAGTTGCCCACTCACTTGACTAAAAGGGGACAACTGTCACTCGCGTCCGCAGGAGCTACCTACCACAACCCTGCACGTGTCCCCTGGGTGGTACTAAAGAGTGACAAACTTTAAAAGGCCAAAATAATGTATGCCATCGATTAAATAAATAGTAGGCGCCGACCACAAGTAAATGAGCAAACGTATATGATGACTTATTTATTGGTAAGGCTGAGGTAGGCTACTGTGCCGACGTCCGCATGCGGCGGATAGCGAAATTGCTATCAGATATGATAGCCTGCAATATATAACTAGCTTCTGCCCGCGTGGAACTCGTTTATATCGAGGCTCCGTACAAACTTTCACCCCCAATTTCACCCCCATAGGGGATGATTTCCTGGGTAAAAACTATCCTATGTCCTTCCCCGGAATTCAAGCTCCATACAAAATTCCATCTCAATCGGTTCAGCGTTTTAAGCGTGAAGAGGTAACAGACAGATACTTTCGCATTTACTATTATATTAAGACTGATAGTCCATAATAATTTCATTTTAATGATACCTAGTCCATTATAATATTTAAATTATTTTCTGAAAATAAACAGATTTTTTATTTATTACTAGTGCTTCTGTGAGCTGTAGACCTCGTAAACCTGGCTTTATAATATTAGTATGGATTGAAAACTTTACAAAAACAATCTACAATAAAAAAATATAGTTATAGAATCTGCTCACAAAAATTCACGAGAATCTATTGAGAAATGCGATGTAGAGAAGAACAGCCAGCCATCCGGACAAACATACGAAAGCATTTTTGCCCAAGCTCAAAAAACTTCGTTCGCATCATCGCTCGCTCGGTCAATGAAGAGGGAACGTGTTATATTGTAGCGTTGTACGTTTGTTTGAAGGGGCTAATCTCCGGAACGACTCATCCGATTTAAACCATTATTTCACCAGTATACTCGTATATAATAGACTTTCCGAATGGACGTAATATTTTTTGGCTCTGCCTGGGTCATCCTGTGCTCTTGTCTTGTCATACAATAAAATGAGGCAATCCATTGTGTTCTACTAGTGGGATAAAAATAATTTTGAAAGGTTTATACTAATAGGATTTAACAGATTTCATATCCGTAAGAAGATTCATATGGATATGAAGGATAAGATTAATACCCGACTAGTAAAACTAAAGGGATTTTTAATCAATTAGAATCCGATCCATGTCCTGACCTTACACAACCGCATTTGACTCCGTAAGCTTGAGCTTACTAGGATGTGCTGTGTTGAGGCTGATACTACATACACCGTGGCCTATGAACACTCATGACTCCTGTGGAGTCACTCGGAGGCTACGATGTCCACTTTCCACCAGGAAGTGTTATAAAGTCAACTTACACGCAGGTCTCGAGGCGAACTTTCTGCACGTAGTTCTGCTGCTCCGCTTGCACGACCGTGCGCCAATCCCCGCGCTTGCTCCGCACCTGGTACAGCGGCTCGAACTGCAACAAACACAAGTTCTACAACATACATTCGTATAATCACATCTGTGTTATGGTGTCTATACCGGACGCACGCCTCGGCGAGCCACGCCGTTCAAACAGAATGGCGAACGGACCACGTACTCGGCCGCACGCCTCGCCCGAGCCGAGCATTGTCGGCTTTTTTGCCGAGATCAATGTGGACAGCCGTGTCTACACCGGACGCATGCCTCGGCCGAGCACGCCTCGCCCGAGCACGCCTCGCCCGAGCGTGCGCGCTCAGTGTAGAGGTGTCTCGGCGAGCCACACCGTTCGGCAAACAGAACGGTGAACGGACCACATACTCGGCCGCACGCCTCGCCCGAGCCGAGCATTGTCGGCTTTTTTGCCGAGATCAATGTGGACAGCCGTGTCTACACCGGACGCATGCCTCGGCCGAGCACGCCTCGCCCGAGCACGCCTCGCCCGAGCACGCCTCGCCCGAGCACGCCTTGCCCGAGCACGCCTCGCCCGAGCGTGCGCGCTCAGTGTAGAGGTGTCTCGGCGAGCCACACCGTTCGGCAAACAGAACGGTGCACGGACCACATACTCGGCCGCACGCCTCGCCCGAGCCGAGCATTGTCGGCTTTTTTGCCGAGATCAATGTGGACAGCCGTGTCTACACCGGACGCATGCCTCGGCCGAGCACGCCTCGCCCGAGCACGCCTCGCCCGAGCACGCCTCGCCCGAGCACGCCTTGCCCGAGCACGCCTCGCCCGAGCATGCGCGCTCAGTGTAGAGGTGTCTCGGCGAGCCACGCCATAGGGCAAACAGAACGGCGGGCCACGCCGTTCGGCAAACAGAACGGTGAACGGACCACATACTCGGCCGCACGCCTTGCCCGAGCCGAGCATTGTCGGCTTTTTTGCCGAGATCAATGTGGACAGCCGTGTCTACACCGGACGCATGCCTCGGCCGAGCACGCCTCGCCCGAGCACGCCTCGCCCGAGCACGCCTCGCCCGAGCACGCCTCGCCCGAGCACGCCTCGCCCGAGCACGCCTCGCCCGAGCGTGCGCGCTCAGTGTAGAGGTGTCTCGGCGAGCCATGCCATAGGGCAAACAGAACGGCGGGCCACGCCGTTCGGCAAACAGAACGGTGAACGGACCACATACTCGGCCGCACGCCTCGCCCGAGCCGAGCATTGTCGGCTTTTTTGCCGAGATCAATGTGGACAGCCGTGTCTACACCGGACGCATGCCTCGGCCGAGCACGCCTCGCCCGAGCACGCCTCGCCCAAGCACGCCTCGCCCGAGCACGCCTCGCCCGAGCACGCCTTGCCCGAGCACGCCTCGCCCGAGCATGCGCGCTCAGTGTAGAGGTGTCTCGGCGAGCCACGCCATAGGGCAAACAGAACGGCGGGCCACGCCGTTCGGCAAACAGAACGGTGAACGGACCACATACTCGGCCGCACGCCTTGCCCGAGCCGAGCATTGTCGGCTTTTTTGCCGAGATCAATGTGGACAGCCGTGTCTACACCGGACGCATGCCTCGGCCGAGCACGCCTCGCCCGAGCACGCCTCGCCCGAGCATGCCTCGCCCGAGCACGCCTCGCCCGAGCACGCCTCGCCCGAGCGTGCGCGCTCAGTGTAGAGGTGTCTCGGCGAGCCATGCCATAGGGCAAACAGAACGGCGGGCCACGCCGTTCGGCAAACAGAACGGTGAACGGACCACATACTCGGCCGCACGCCTCGCCCGAGCCGAGCATTGTCGGCTTTTTTGCCGAGATCAATGTGGACAGCCGTGTCTACACCGGACGCATGCCTCGGCCGAGCACGCCTCGCCCGAGCACGCCTCGCCCGAGCACGCCTCGCCCGAGCACGCCTCGCCCGAGCGTGCGCGCTCAGTGTAGAGGTGTCTCGGCGAGCCATGCCATAGGGCAAACAGAACGGCGGGCCACGCCGTTCGGCAAACAGAACGGTGAACGGACCACATACTCGGCCGCACGCCTCGCCCGAGCCGAGCATTGTCGGCTTTTTTGCCGAGATCAATGTGGACAGCCGTGTCTACACCGGACGCATGCCTCGGCCGAGCACGCCTCGCCCGAGCACGCCTCGCCCGAGCACGCCTCGCCCGAGCGTGCGCGCTCAGTGTAGAGGTGTCTCGGCGAGCCACACCGTTCGGCAAACAGAACGGTGAACGGACCACATACTCGGCTGCACGCCTCGCCCGAGCCGAGCATTGTCGGCTTTTTTGCCGAGATCAATGTGGACAGCCGTGTCTACACCGGACGCATGCCTCGGCCGAGCACGCCTCGCCCGAGCACGCCTCGCCCGAGCGTGCGCGCTCAGTGTAGAGGTGTCTCGGCGAGCCATGCCATAGGGCAAACAGAACGGCGGGCCACGCCGTTCGGCAAACAGAACGGTGAACGGACCACATACTCGGCCGCACGCCTCGCCCGAGCCGAGCATTGTCGACTTTTTTGCCAAGATCAATGTGGACAGCCGTGTCTACACCGGACGCATGCCTCGGCCGAGCACGCCTCGCCCGAGCACGCCTCGCCCGAGCACGCCTCGCCCGAGCGTGCGCGCTCAGTGTAGAGGTGTCTCGGCGAGCCATGCCATAGGGCAAACAGAACGGCGGGCCACGCCGTTCGGCAAACAGAACGGTGAACGGACCACATGCTCGGCCGCACGCCTCGCTCGAGCCGAGCATTGTCGGCTTTTTTGCCGAGATCAATGTGGACAGCCGTGTCTACACCGGACACCATGCTCGGACACGAAAACGAACGGGGGAAAGGGGTAGGCAAACATATTTCTCTGAAAGTTTGAGCAAAATCTGCGCTTATAGATGGAGAAATTTAGATATTGTAATGATAGGTTGCCCGCCACTTCCCAATTGTCGACTGTTTACGTGTAGGGCGGGTATGGTAAAGGTTGCAATCATCCAATGCTTGACACCTTAATGCCTAATAGTTCACACCGATTGTTCACCTTTATTGTTATGAATTAAGATCGAAAGTGCTGAGTCTTTGTCGAGCACTGGAACATTTACCTTACTACCACTTTGTCTGCATGATTGATGTGTAGGTATATCTACCAATGCCACATAACAGCTAAAGCAATAAAAGTCACTGAGCTAAGTCGCGGTCGGATGGACATGGCGAAACTATAAGGGTTCCTTGTTGACTACGGAACCATAAAGGTACAAGTTGGAATCTGACCGCAGCCAGCAGTAGGCGACGTATCGCAGCGACGCTACTGGTTTCTATGTATTTACTATGACGGCGACGTGTCGTTAACAGGAGGTATCCTGTTAACGACACGTCGCCGTCATCACTTCACTTCATAGAAATACATAGAAACCAGGGCTTAAGGCCTCCTCACATGTAGTGAGAGAGGTATTAAATGCGTTGGTAGTGAGAGAGATATACCGACCCGCGCCGCGCACAACCCGCGCCGCGCCCGACCCGCGGCGCGCACGACCCGCGTTCGATGTGTGGAGGCCTTTACTCTTTACGTGCTCATGCACCTCATCCCACCCGTCAGAACTAACGACACAAGACCTCTACCTACGCTTGGTCACTACGAATCGCGGCTTCAAGATATATTTGTTAAAACAATTTGCAGAATAGCGGGACGGAACCCTAAAAAAAGCATTAAAATCGATACTAAAAAGTTACATTCGTGTAAATGATCACAATGTGCTGAGGCAAACCTGTCGGTGACCTTCGTTTGTGCCGGTTTCCGCATCCATCGCCATTATGCTATATTTACTATAATAACAATGTAGTGGGGTACCTGGTATCACAGTAAATCTATACCAAGCAGTAACTCAACTTGGCGCTAGTTGACTGCGGGCCGCCAACGGTGTTTATAAACAAATATATAAAGGTACCTACAGCACAGAATACGAATAGGTACCTACAGTTACAATACAGTAATAATTTATAATACTCTGATACTACATACAATTCACGCCTTTATTCCCAAAAGCGGCCAAGTGCGTGTCGGACCACGCACAACGAGGGTTCCGTGCCTATTAAAAAGGTCGTATCGTTACTGAAATCATATGGCACTTACGTCCTTTTCTTTAAGGAAGGCAGTTTTTTAGAAATATCTCAAAAACCTTTGAACTGATCTTGTTCAAAACAATTTTCGCTGAGAGAATTTAATAATAAAAAAGCATGATTTTTTTCATATTTTTAAAATAACCATGTATTTTAAAAATATGAAAAAAATTAGAGGGGGGGGACACAATTTTAGTGACTTTCGAGGAGATTATCTCCGACTCTATTCACTTAATCAAAAAAATTGCTGAGAAACCTTATATTTATTCTGAAAGGTCTATCGATTGATGTGCCACACGTGGGATTTCAATGAGAAAAAAAATTGACTTTCAGTTTTATGTATGGAGTGCACCCCTAAAAAAAATTGTTTTTATTAATTTAGTTACAAAACTATGTAGCGGTTAACAAAATACACCTATCCTGAAAATTTTATTCAAATACACCTTATAGTTTTCGAGTAAAATGCCTGTGACTTACGGACGGACACAGACAAACAGACAGACAGACAGACATGACAAATCTATAAGGGTTCCGTTTTTTGCCATTTGGCTACGGAACCCTAAAAAGGGTAGGCGGAGCACATGAAACGTATATTCCAGTGTCACTTTTATAGCATAAATGTGTTGGTGTAAAGATCGACAAAATGTGATATCGCAGTGATAGATTGCTAGCCCATCGCCCACGACACACTTCAACCCTGCTCCCTTAGTCGACTTTGATACTAAAACTATATACCTCCGAGTTTTTTACGCTAGTTCTTCTCGAGGCAGAGGTTTTCTTTCCGAACGGGTGGTAGTGTAACTAGTGTATCGACATTGATATGTGCATGTAATATGCCTAAATTGAACAATAAATCACGTTGACTTTTGACTTTGACTTTGAATAAATATAATTTACAACACAAGGAGAAAGAGTTGTTGGAATAATACAGTTCCCTATTTATACTCAAAAATTTCATTTTAAGGGTAAGGTCAAGGTAGGGTTGTAAATCGTTCACAAACGCGCCAGCGCCGGCCGGCCTGCCAGGTTGGAGTCCTCCTGATAGAAAATACTTTGTCAAATGGACTGACGATCGAATATAAAGGCGCCGTCTCTGTATACCTTGACCATACAATGGTGTAAATTTAAATGATATCTGAATCGTCTTGGTGCCAAGCGATAGCACATAGTCAACTTCGTGTAATGCCGGCTGTACACATTGGGCCAACGTTGGCGCGTGAGCAGGATGCAGCTATGCAAACGCATGAGAACGATATAAAGCCCTCTTCCTCTAACGCATAGCTGCATCTGCTCACGCGCCAACGTTGGCCCAATGTGTACAGCGGCCATTAAGGCAGACGCAATAAGATATCCGATCTTGTGATGAAACTAATACCGCCCGCGCGACTCTTTAGCCTAGTTGGTAGTGACCCTGCCTACGAAGCAAGAAGTCCTGGGGTTCGAATCCCGGTAAGGGCATTTATTTGTGTGATGAGCACGAATATTTGTTCCTGAGTCATGGATGTTTTTTTATGTATTCAAGTATTTATTTATCTTTATGAGTATGTTTCTCGTCATTTAGTACCCATAATACAAGCTTTGCTTAGTTTGGGACTAGGTCGATTGGTATAAGATTGTCCCCTAATTTTTCATTTTATTTATTTTAACTGTCAGTTTGCAAAATGAATCTTGCATCCATATTGATGTTTTAAGGGGCCTCCCATACGCCAATGACCTTCGATCTGAATCCCTTGATTTCCTAATGTTTTTTGTAACTTAGTATATTAACAACAACGGCTTTAAGCAATATTGTATCCCATATTTACTTCAAAGTTCATTGTTTTCGAGATATTTGGCATCAAAGTTGAACAATTTTAGGCCAAAAAACTGGTTTTCTGGCCATAACTTTTGTCTTAATTGGTTTAAAATGAAAACCCTGGACCAGTTTTTAGAGACAAACCCAAATATGTAGATTTTGTATATGTTAGATCTTTCACGTCGATAGAGATACGAAATAAGTGTTTTTTTAGACAATGTTTAAAAAAAACATACAAAATTAAGTGTTCATTTGTTTCAAAATCCGCTGGACGAAAATGGAGACAAACGATTGAAGAACCGATAGCCGTTTGATTTATAATTCTATATATCTGTAGTGCAAAAGTAGGAGATACGATTCAAAACTTGTCAAAAATCGATGAAAACCTCGGGTAGCCCCTTAACGTACGTCACATTGAATTATCATATTTATTTATTTATTTACTATTCAATTAGCACTAACAGTTAAACCTTACGTGCTAATTGGCATTAAGATACTTAGTGTGTAACATGCATTAATTTCTATAATAAAAATAGGCAAACATTAATTATTAATTAAAGGAGCGGCTTGTAAATGCTGACATGATGCCTTTTGACCTTTACCTAGGCTTAGAAATAATGATTTTTTTTATTTCAAATTAAAATTTACATTTAACATTAAAAAGGTAGTAACATCAAAACTATAATATATTCAATTCTATGTAATAAAAATCACTAATAATAATTCCAATTTAATTGCATATTTTTTTACATAAAATATTCAATGTATTTGTATAACGTAAAATTCACAAGCAGTCGAATTAACTATGTTCAATTTTCATATGGCAATGTTTAGCTTTCAAAAAGGACTGACGTTAAACTTACCGTTGTTCAGCGATTCCCAGCGACTGTAACACACTCACTTTTCTGTATTTTTCTATTTTGGATTGTACCAGCCCTAATTCTACAGTCCACTCTTTTATTTAACACCTACGGACCTGCGAAGATTTTACATATATCATATCATCACCGACTCTGGCCAAAAAGGTGATCCACCGATCATACTCAGGTAGTGAACCTTTAGAATGCAATTAAGTTACCTACTGACTTGTTAAGTCATACTGTGTACCTACAAGTCGTTATTCTCGCTTGGGCGTTGATTGTATGAGACATGGTATCAGTAACATTGTTGAAGGGCATAGTTAGGTCTCGGAAATCGATCAAGACAGATTTGGCTTCGGTCTTAAACAGGCTGTGACAAGAGGAATGCGACATTTATGTTGCGGTCTTGTTCGCACCAATCATGGCGGGTAATTGCAGCACAGCGTAAATAAGTTTCTGACAAAAAAATCATCTTTGGCACAAGTTTTTTTCCAATTGGTTTTTTCTGTCTAGTACTGTCAGGAACTGCTCATTGCGGCGATTGTAATGAGCCCAAACTGAAAGGGGTTTAGTATTGAATTTCCATGGCCACCTTCTGTCTCCATCATCAGATCACCTCGATGGTACCATAATATTAAATTGTCATCCAAACTTTACTTATACCCAAAATTTCAGCTCAATCCGTTGAGGTTAACTGGTTCAAAATTCAGTTGCAAGATTTGTTCCTCACTAACAAATAAGTATCTGTATCCAGGTGCACCATTCGTGTGAGCGAGAGGCTGCAGTCTGGTCTCTCGCTCAGACGCTGACGCCGCCGCTGAAAGACGTGGTAATCATTATTATAGGTACCTATCTCAATAACCCTTTTATCCAACCTTTTTTTAGGGTTCCGTAGTTGACTAGGAACACTTATAGTTTCGCTTTGTCTGTCCGTCCGTCCGCGGATAATCTCAGTAACCGTTAGCACTAGAAAGCTGAAATTTGGTACTAATATGTATATCAATCACGCCGACAGTGGTAAAATAAAAAATGAAAAAAAAAAACAATAGTGTACCTGTCGGTGGGGAGTGTTTTTTTTTTCATTTCAACCCTAACGTGTGATATAATGTTGGATAGGTATTTAAAAATGAATAGGGGTTTGCTAAAATCATTTTTTGATAATGTTAATATTTTCGGAGATAATCGCTCCAGAAGTAAAAAGAAAATGTGTCCCCCCCCTCTAACTTTTGAACCATAACTTTTAAAAATTTGAAAAAAATCTCAAAACTAGAACTTTATAAAAACTTTCTAGGAAAATTTTGAACTTGATAGGTTGAATAGTTTTTGAAAAAAAAAATAAAAAAACTACGGAACCCTACACTGAGCGTGGCCCGACACGCTCTTGGCCGGTTTTTTTTAATGGTCTTTAAGTATGAACAATCCTGTTGAGATAAATGGGCTTAATACCAAATACGAGCGGAGACTGGACATCTCGTTGAGAGAAAAACTTAGTCCATATCGTGCGTCATTCGTGCGTGAATGAAATAGTGCATTTTTATCTGACAGCTCAATTTCACGAGCGACAACACACGATCATCTTCAAATCAAAATCTAAAACATTTCACATTCATTTAGCTAAAAAATATGAGAGACCCTGCAAGAATATTGGTTACGTAGTCTGTCCAACAGTTTGTGACACTGTAGGTAGGTAATCATCGTCATCATTATCGGCCTGTAATCGTTTACCTACTGCTAAGCATAGACCTCTCTTCGAGTACGCCACCTATCCCGCACGTCTAGAACACGACGGCCGCGACATACTCTCGATTTTTATCGCACTATACCTCTTGTTCTAAGTGGTCTAATAAGTGAGAGACGGATAGTGCGAGAAAAATTGAGAGAGCTCGCGCGCCGTCGCGTGCTAGCCGTGCCGGTCTTGAGCTACTCTTATCCAAGAGTAACCTGCGGTCATCCTAATATCGTCAACCCATCGAGCTGGTAGACGTCCATCGCTCCTTTACTGGTGACAAGCCTAAGCCTTATTGATCGTCATATTCTTACATCTAATAATAAAAATAAGATGAGCTAGCTCTCTAACTCCTCCAAGGAAAGGGATGACATGTTTAAAATGTAAGTATCTGTTAAGTTAATGACTCGTTTTGTGACCAAACTATGTGCATTTCACTTGTCTTGTTTAACAGCAGCTCTCAGAATAAAGTGCCAATGCACTTAATGCTAAGTAAATGAGAAAAAGAAAGCTGCTGGTAACTTATTCACATGGACATGCTACGTTGGTTGGCGAGGAGAGTTTTATGTTATTACCGGTAATAACTTTATGTATTTATTTATTTATTAGGTACTAAAAAAATCCTGAATTACTTATTCCAAATAACACTCAATTACGTAATCCACGAAACCAACATATTTCAATATTTAATTAGTACTCAACTTGTTATGTATAGATACTTCTATACTAATATTATAAAGAGTAAGTCTACGAGATTGTAACTTTGTATGTTTTGGGTAATCGCCGGTTCCGTATTTTAAAAATTCTTTCACCTGCATGTAGAATGGACTTTCTGGTTGTTTATAGGCTATATTTTATCCCGCGGTATTGCCCGTGTTCATTGCATTACGCGGGCGAAGCCGTGCGGACAGCTAGTTACATACCTATAAACTATTCTTCTCCCGTATCTTCGGAAGAGGTGCACGAGAACAAAGGTCATCCATAAAGTCAGGGGGGGCAAGCGCGCCCCCGGGGTAAGTGCGCCTCCGGGGTAAGTGTGCCCCAGGGTAAGTGCGCCTTTCATCAAACAAATCGAAATCTACAGATATTTCACAAACAACGACATCTTACATTCATGCAACGAACTAAAACAAGTTTATTGCATGGATTTCAGCGAATTTATATTGATTTAAATGACTGAATGATGAATGAGGCACACTTTCCCCGGTGGCGCACATACCCGAACTGACCTTATAAGTAATCTCTCGAATAATAAACACATGCTACTATGCACTCCTTCTCATTGCTTAGGTACTCTGCCACCCGCTAACCTCCCCTCGCGCCCCTCCCTACATATCAGTACAGTATCACCGTCCTAGGACGACGAACAAAAGAATTCAAAATGGCGGCCACATTTTCCGGATCTCGACGATTCGAGCGCTCGGGTTCAGGTTCAGTTGTTTATTAACACATTCACTGCCAAGATTCCGTGGTTTTACTCGTATGTAGTGGAAAGCAACTGGGCGTAGGCGCCCGCTAGGCGCGGGTTCCTGGCAGTGAAGGTATTAAAAATACACCAAACGGTTGGCCTAGCTTGTGTTTTCTTTTGATAAATATTAGCGGGGCGCTTCCTCGTAGCTAGTACGATCAATCGTGGAAAACATTTAGAGACAGCACGATAACTGTGTTATTAGGGTTAAAATAGTTATACTTACTTATACAGTTTAAGGTCCGAACGTGAGAATTTACTTAACCACTGAGTACTTCCCCGCAGATGACTTGGTTAACTACGTTATGTAAATACTAATGCGTTATTGTTACGGTTCGTGAGCGTGAACGAGGTGCTTCGAGGTGATTTGAATCGCCACATTTTTTTTTTTCATCATCTTTATCATCATCATCATCATATCAGCTGAAAGAGGGACACTGCTGGACATAGGCCTCCCCCAAAGAGTGCCACAATGACTGGTCCCACGCCACCCGCATCCAGTGGACTCCCGCGACCTTTACCATTTTTTTCATTTTAGCTACAAGCTTTTATTGCCGACTGTACTTTTCTGTATATTGTCATTATTGTCATCAACTACTAATTGCGAGTGACGATTCCTACGAGCCCAAACTCAACGGGTTTATGTCGGTTAAGTACTGAACTCCCATGGCCACCTTCTGTCTCCATCATCAGATCAGCTCGATGGTATCGTTATATTGAATTGCCATCCAAATTGGACTAATACCCAAAATTTCAGCTCAATCGGTTGATTCGGTCAAGATTTGTCCCACACTATGAAACTGACGAACAAAACGAACCGAACATGTCAAGTTAAATAAAAGCTTGTAAAAAGGAGCATTCGGTTGTACTTTTTTCATGATTTTTAACGGTTTTTACCGAATAACTCCGTCATTTTGTGTATTCACTGCCGGAAACCACAAATTTGTGAATTGGAAACGAATGAAGACCACAGATTCTGATTAGATGCCTTTGAAGTAGCAACCAAAAGTAATTCTGAAATCTTGAAGAATCCACGGAACTCCTGAAATATTTTCGGCCCACAGAACGATTTAGGTTTTCAAAGCAAGAAAGCAGAAAGGAAATGTATGTGGCTCGGCAACGTACTAATTTTAAGTTGATTTAAAATAAACTAGCGACCCGCCCTGGCTTCGCACGGGTACTATTTTATACATATAAACCTTCCTCTTGAATCACTCTATCTATTAAAAACACCGCATCAAAATCCGTTGCGTAGTTTTAAAGATCTAAGCATACATAGGGACAGACAGTACTATGTAGTGATGATGATTATTATTGTTTTTAACGGGCGGAATAAGATCATTTATGCGTCAGTTCTAAGCAGTTATTTGTCACTATTGACCCAATATATATTAAATCTATGAATGAGTACTACTTGCGGTTAGCACAATGGTCGGTTATGAGTTATATGAAATCTAGCAAGCAAGGAAACCTCAAGTACAAATTGAATTACAAGCTTGTGACGATTTTTAGCGACCTTTGCCTGTATGTTGATTCACCTAGGAGCAGATTGAAATTGACTAGGTTGAAGGAAGCTGAGATTCCTGGCAGCAATAATTTATCGATATTTGCTGTGCTAGATTTCATTATAATTGCTGTGTTGCGCTGCCAGGTCACAAACTGAGTCGCAGGGCATTATCCTGTAGCGCACTACAAACGATGTAATATATCACAACAACTGACAAAGACGCATAAGTCAGAATGAACGCTGTGTGTGCTGTCTCATACCAACTATAGCTGCGTCTTTGTTGTTGTCTCTAATTGCAAGTTGTGTTGCATTATTTTATTTATCGGGGGTTAACGACATATTCTCATGACAGGGGTGTCATGATAATATGTCGTTACTGTAACCACTGTAGCCAGCGGAGGGGGTCCCAGTGTAGCTGAGCGGTTAGGTTAGGTTAGCACTTTCAAAACTGGAGATTATGGGTTCCAATCCTGGCCGGGTAGCTTTTAGGTGAAGGAAAACATCGTAAGGAAACCAGTCTAATCCCAAGCTGGTCTAGTTTTCCATCTGGGTTGGAAAGTCAAATGGCAGTCGCTTTCGTAAAACTAGTGTCTATCTCAGGGACTGAAAAACCGCAAAAGACCGGTAACCTAAAATAAAGGTATCAATTGAAAAAGTATCCAACAGTATCGGTACCCGAATAAATCAAATTTAATGGGTACCCTTTTAAACGGTACCGCTATGGTGAAAAAACCGCAAAAGACCGGTACCCTAAAATAAAGGTACCAATTGAAAAGATATCCAACAGTAACGGTACCCGTAGGTTGACCGTTTCAAGTAAAGGTACCTGACCGAATAATGAGCCGTACAATTACGGTGACCGATTAAACGGCCTCAATGATTTCGGTCCAAGTATCGGATACCGAATAAAGTGATGGTTACATTTCTTACATTTTTCGTAACTTTTGACCCGCTCGCGTAACATGTGTTGTGAGGGGGGGGGCAGGAGGGGAGGTGTAGGAGTGAGAGTAGGAGAGGGGGAGGAGGGAGAGTAGGAGGGCGGAGCATGAGGGGGGGCAAGGGCGGGGGCGGCAGAGGGGGGGGGGGGGTCGCCACTTGAGAACCTTTCCGCCACAACGGCCATCGGTTCGACGTGCAATGTGCCCACTGCCACTTAAGTTTAACGATGCGGAGGGCAGCCGAAAGACGTCCACTGCTGGACATAGGCCTCCCCCAAAGAGTGCCACAATAACGTGTGCCCACTGCCACTTAAGCCTAGCGATGCGGAGAGCTATATCATCATATCAGCCGAAAGACGTCCACTGCTGGACATTGGCCTCCCCCAAAGAGTGCCAGAATGACCAGTTTGATATTTTGCCCCGAGATACATAATTTAGTCATCATCATATCAGCCGAAAGACGTCCCCTGCTGGACATAGGCCTCCCCCAAAGAGTGCCACAATGACCAGTCTGATATTTTGCACCGAGATACATAATTTAGTCATCATCATCATATCATCATATCAGCCGAAAGGCGTCCACTGCTGGACATAGGCCTCCCCCAAAGAGTGCCACAATGACCAGTCTGATATTTTGCACCGAGATACATAATTTAGTCATCATCATATCAGCCGAAAGACGTCCACTGCTGGACATAGGCCTCCCCCAAAGAGTGCCACAATGACCAGTCTGATATTTTGCACCGAGATACATAATTTAGTCATCATCATATCAGCCGAAAGACGTCCACTGCTGGACATAGGCCTCCCCCAAAGAGTGCCACAATGACCAGTCTGATATTTTGCACCGAGATACATAATTTAGTCATCATCATATCAGCCGAAAGACGTCCCCTGCTGGACATAGGCCTCCCCCAAAGAGTGCCACAATGACCAGTCTGATATTTTGCCCCGGGATACGTAATTTAGTCATCATCATCATATCAGCCGAAAGACGTCCACTGCTGGACATTGGCCTCCCCCAAAGAGTGCCACAATGACCGGTCCTGCGCCACCCGCATCCAGCGGACTCCCGCGACCTTTACCAGGTCATCAGTCCACCTTGTGAGGGCCTACCCACGCTGCGCCTTCCGGTACGTGGTCGCCACTTGAGAACCTTTCCGCCACAACGGCCATCGGTTCGACGTGCAATGTGCCCACTGCCACTTAAGTTTAACGATGCGGAGGGCAGCCGAAAGACGTCCACTGCTGGACATAGGCGTCCCCCAAAGAGTGCCACAGTAACCGGTCTTGCGCCACCCGCATCCAGCGAACTCCCGCGACCTTTACCAGGTCATCAGTCCACCTTGTGGGGGGCCTACCCACGCTGTGCCTTCCGGTACGTGGTTGCCACTTAAGCCTAGCGATGCGGAGGGCTATATCATCATATCAGCCGAAAGATGTTCCGAATATAATATTTCTACTCAGTTAGTCCCCAACAAGTTTTTCATTTACCATATTTCCGTGTCTAAAAAAGTGTCGTGTTCTTTGATGAATGTAGTGGACACAAACATTAGAAACCAATCGCACACTAAACAACAACGGAGGGTGGATTTCAGTGGTTAAATGCTGTTTAACAATTTAAAAAAATGCCAATTGATCAGTTAGTTTTGGGATTTTCATTATAAGCACTTTCATTGAATAGTGTACGAATCGCCTTATAAAATACGTTGCAAGTAATGTTTTTACAAACACCTGTTAAAGTAGCTTTAAAAATGCCGCGCGCGACGCGAGCCGCACTGATAACGTGATTGGCCGGTTGCACGCAGGGGGGCAAACCGCCGGCCTCCCGCTCGCCGCGTAGGTACTATACTAGGTAGGTACCGCACGAATCGCAGCGATTCGCGACACGATCTAACGCGTCTAAGTTCTATTATTAGTTGTTGATACTAGTTAAATTGTAATATACTCGTCGTGAAACGAATTATGAAAATATTTAGCAATGAGTAACACTGACAAGTGTGGGGTGAAGACCTATGCAATTTAACTTTGAACTTTGACGTAGGTAATGGAAGTCGGAAAATGGGAATTCAAAGATTGTTAACATGTGTATTATTGTATATACCTACCTAAGTATTGTGTATTGTGAATAGAGATCCACGCCGCAGTCAAAAACCCTGGCGGCGGCGCGCTGGGTTTTGAATCCGGCGCGGCGCGGCGTCGCCGGCGTGAGGACATTTTTTACGAGGAATAATTAAAGAAAATACACTGCTTGCAGTTGCAAAACTTGCTTAGTTTACGCTAACTTATTTTTCGGTTCCGATTTATTTATTCAATCTTTATTACACTAAAGAACAACTTATCGCACAAAAGGCGGACTTAATGCCGTAAGCATTCTCTACCAGTCAATCATTGCGCAAAGTAGATTGTGGGCGTGTTGTAATTGTAATAGAGCAAAATCCGTTAAAATAGTAAAGTAGAGAGGTTTATACCCTTTACCTTTATTTAATTTTTATTGCCAATAGCCAAATATTATACATGTTAGCTAATATACAGGGTGAAAAAATCTATGGACCTTGAAGGGAAACCCTTAACACCTTCACTGCGGGAAAAATATTTAACTGTAATTAACCATATATTTTATAAGGTCGATCGACCTAATACCGCAGCGAACGTGTTAAGACAGGTCATGCTGTCGCTCTCATTTTCATGAAATAGGTAAATACTATTTTAATTTGTAATTTACCTAGCTTTATCCCTAATTACATGATAAATAAACTTACTTCAACCGAGAATCGAACAAACTTAAACAGTAAAAATAACTACATATTCACTACACTTTTTATTTTTACTAATCGATAGGATCAATATTAAGGATAACGATTCGTCCAGTTCAGGTAAGCTTTTCACCTTAGACTAATTTTATTTTAAAGGCAAACGACCGTATTCGTAAACGTTCTACAAGCCTGTTTTAACTAAAATGGCGTTAAATTCGTTTGTCTTTCTGTCACTTTGACATTTGTGTTCGTAAGAAAGGGACAAAGCACATTTTATTTAGCAGAGGCATATTACGTTTTATGAATAAGGGGGTAAATTTTTATTGGATAAATGTTATCATTGTTATCCTTAATATTGATTTTATCTTTTAGTAGAATAAAATGGTGCAGTGAATATTTCAGTACAGTCATTTCAGGTAAGCTTTTCATAAAATCAGTGAATGCAGCTTTATTCATCACTATCTTTAGCCTTAGGCTGGTCATTGTGGCACTCTTTGGGGGAGGCCAATGTCCAGCAGTGGACGTCTTTCGGCTGATATGATGATATGATGATGATGACTAAATTATGTATCTCGGTGCAAAATATCGCTATACAGGGTGTGGCCTGGAATAGGAGCAAAAAAGGAAACGGTAGACATGAGCTTGTGAGCAAATATTTCCAGGTGGTTTAAATTGAAAATATATATATTTTTTTAACTAAGTTTACGTGTATTTTTTACTCTTCTGGGGTGACACAAGTAGTTTTTTTTTATTTAAATAACACTAAAAAGACAACAAAAAATTTAAAAAATCACAAAAATATATTTTAAAAACAAAAATGCAAAAACTATTATGACTAATTACATGATGTTATCCCAAAATCTGCATTGACTGCTGGTGGCAAAATACAATACTTGAAGGTCATAACTTTAGATCAACATTACTCCGAATTTAAAAAAAAAGGGGGTTACTACAGATGCTCTAAGGAAGCGTCCTTTTAAATATTTGCCCCTGTTACAGGCCACACACTGTATAGGATGATGATGTCATTACCGTGACGGTGGTTCTGCAGTCATCCTCGTCGCCCGGACCGCCCTGCCTATTGGGGAACTCCATCTCAGCGTCGCTGTCGTTCGCTATCACGAGGTTCGGGAGCTTGCCCAGTTTCTGCAATGAACATTGTTATTAAAAGAGCTGATACGTCGAACTCATGAGTAGTTGAACACCTTGATTCCTTGTCGCTTTCACCCGTTTGGCAACTTCGTATGGCAGTTTAAACATTTCGTTAAAGCGACACGGCACCAAGGCCTACATCCCTTCAGGAGTTCGAGCATACTTATTTAAGTATAGCTTACGAACAATTTTACCTACTCCAAAAGTTAAATCGGAAATTTATTTCGTTCGATTGTAAATTGCACCCAAACCAAAAATATTATTCATACACAAATGTATTCAATTCAAGAAAAGTATAGATTTTATTCCATTTGTATTATTTTCCTTGCCTACTGCAAATAATTGCCATTCAGGTAGTTGATATCAGTAAGTAATCTTTTATAACATACCAAGAACTTGTTATTGTGCACAAGTTATACGAATTCGTGACCATTTAAATACACTGATCTCAAAGCGGGCTCATAAGCTTAGTATGCAATTGGTATTACACTATTTGTATGCAATTTTATTTATGCAATACACGGCTAAATATGTACATAAACGGCTTGTCCAAATGCATTGGACCTTCAACTAAGAGGGTTGCTATTAACAATAGGAAGGATGTGGCTTCACAGTAAATCATAACAGGTTCAGCGCATAGAGTAACTGGCCGCGACAAACCATCTGACATCTCTCTTGCACTGGACTAGGTACTAATTGGAAAGTGGAATAATATTTCTCGTGCGTGCAATGTGCTTCAGGCAGAGCCTTCGCCTTGGAGCCTAAATGGTCGCGCACGAAATGACGTGCACGTGAAATCTCCGGCTGTCGAATGAGCATGGAATGAACACTTCCATGGTTTTCCGAGGGACTACAGTATAGGGTACTTCAAGAAAGGAGTGTACAGGTTCTTAAAGGGATGCTAGGCCTCAGGAGTTAAATGTTGTCTGCTACGTACTTGTCCTGTGAACATCTTGTCAAACTGTTCTTGTGGATAGTCCGGCGGTTTTATCGTGCAGAAGTTCTGGTCTTTGCAGTCGTTGGGAATTGCGTTCTGCCTGTCCTTGGTGGGCCCCGGGTATTTGATGGGGAGGTCGTCGGCTGGGAGAAAATAATTTAGTTAAAATGCGTTAAGAAGTGTGCAGAAGTCTAGTGGCATGACGGCGCTAACTGAACAAAGAAACCATAGAATGCGAGGTCCTTACAAATTTCTACCCAAACACGTGACTAAAACCCGGTATGCGCATGTTCAAACTAGACAGCTGCCTGGCAATAGAACCCATTCTGTGGGGCCATTTTGCTTCGCTAGTAAAACTTCTATGGTTTTTTCGTTCGCTAGGCGCTAAAGTATTTGATGTATCGGGAATACGCAGGGTTGAAAGTACCTAATACAGGAAGTAATTAATAAGCCTTTATAAGCTTGTAAAACGATTTACAATTGTGATGTTATAGTTACATTAATGAAAGGGATGCATCACTAATACACATAACACAAGATACGTTACAGTTGCTTGCGTATAACGGCTCATATTTATTTAGCAGCCCTACTGGGAAAGGCCGCAACAATAATAACACTACTATTTTCTCTGTATGTATGCGGTGTAGTATTTCTGGCGGTGACTTGAGCCTCGATCCATAGTACATTGTGTCTCAAGGGAGCAAAATGATATATTTTACGGCGAGGGCGGTAGGTATATTGAACCTTGAGCGTAACGAGGGATCCAAATGTTTACCCCCAAGAAGGAAATATTTTTTCTACCGAGTGACACATACTTACTGCTTTTCACACATTCTATGAAGAAAATAGAAATCCCTAATCTGGGCAACAATGACCCTTTTCTGAATAGCTTGATCAGGTCAGGGCAGAAAAGTACAACTTTGACCCCTCATGTAAGGGCAATGACTCTTTTCTGAATAATATAGGTGTGCAAAACACTTTTATGACATTTACTTACGCTTCATTACAGCTGTGCTGGACAGCTGGAGGCATGCTATTACCTGAAAGAGGGATAATAATTAGGTATTCGTTCTGCCCGCGACTTCGTTTGCGCACATCGTTTATCACCTTAAGGGATACGCCTGCACAAATTCTAGTAGCAAATATGCTATTAAAATGACGACTGCTTTAGCCTAGTTGGTAGTGACCTTGTCTACGAAGCAAGAGGTCCTGGGTTCGAATCCCGGTAAGGGCATTTATATATCCGTTACACATAAATATAAGCTATTATAAATTATTTCCAATATTGTCATTTTTTCCATACAAGTTGTCAGTTCATTGACTGGACTAGGCAACTAGGCTAAAGCGGTCATCAAAAAAAAAAAGTAGGTAGTTCCGAAGATTACCCTCTACATACAAACTTACAAAGCTACAATCAAACTGGACCTTCCTATTTGTAACATAACATGTAGAGATTTAGCGGGAACTCGGCTGATTTCAAGACTCTCTCGACGGATGCAGTTGCTTACCTTAAATCTAATATCATAAACATTTAATTAAGTGGATAAATTTTATGCCATACGATAAATAAATGAAATGTAGATGTGTAGGAGAACACATAATGTCTTTGCGTAATTGGCGTTTTAACATCGTAAAAAAAAGAAAACATTTTATTACAGACAATAGTCCATATTACACAAAAAGAAAAACAATAATAATTTCTAAACCTTTGTAAATTTACAATGCTTGCATCATAAAAATGGCTAGTCCCAAGTAAAAAAGTCAGTTAGCTGCATATTTGCCTGCTATTTTCTGTTCCCATCGCGATGGACGGAAGTCCAGTACCGGTAGATGCTAGAGGGATAATAATACATGGCACCAGACCAGATCCGTAATAGCTGCAGGCAAGTATGCCGTTCTCAGAGTAAGCAATTACCTACTACGGGGATAGGCTTATCGAAAAACGCTTACCATATTTGCTTAACGCTTTACCTGCGGCTATTAGACAAGAGAAAAACAAAATTAAATTTAAAAGAGCCCTGTTGAAAGTGAAACACTATCTCGACAGTATTTAAATACTTAAATACCTAATATCTTACATCTAGTTACCTATCCACTTTATACAACATCATTTAAAGCTGTTCTTACTTCTTAAGACTACCTCAAATTATATAGACTCATGGATCCCACAGTCAAACCGTGCAAACAGTTTTGTGGGACGTTGTATTTAGTTTTAGGTAAAAAGTGCTTTACTGAAAAAAAAAAAAAAAAAAAAAAAATTGTTTTCCAAAATTGCCTTCTAAATACTATATATAACTTTAATATACTATAACTTTAAAACACATGTGCACCAAACTGTTCTTTAAAATTATTTGTAAATTCGTAGGACATTCAATAATAACAGGTATTAAATCAATCAAAGGCAAAAAAGCGTCAATCAGGTTTGGCAGCTACATTATGTTTTTTTTTCAACGCATATCTAAAAGTTCATCTGATGACCGAACGTTGAACGAAGTTTTGAACGAACGTTGTTTACTCACTTTTTAGAGTTCCGTACGTCCGTACCCAAAGGGCAAAAACGGGACCCTATTACTAAGACTCCGCTGTCGGTCTGTCAGTCTGTCTCTCCGTTTGTCACCAGGCTGTATCTCATGAACCCTGATAGTTAGACAGTTGAAATTTTCACAGATGATGTATTTCTGTTGCCGCTATAACAACAAATACTAAAAAACCGGCCAAATGCGAGTCGGAGTGGGGCTCACATATAACAGACATGATTTTTTTCCGTTTTTATTGATAATGGCACCAATGACCTTTCGTGCGCGAGTCCAACTCGCACTTGGCCGGTTTTTATGCATTTTTTTTCAAAGTGTATATATATTGACTTGCCTGAGCTTATTCAAGTTGACCGAATTGCATCAAAGTATGGTCCATTCAATAACTACAACTTAGAAAAGTTGAAAAACTCCCGACGTTTTCATTTCAAAGTTCAATATCTCAAAAACAGCTTAACACATTTTCATGAAACATGGCTAAGAACACTCGGGATAATATTATCTATGACACAAAAAAAACCGCATTCAAATCCGTCCATCCGTTTGGGAGCTACGATACCACAGACAGATACACAGTTACACAGACACCTTAAACTTATAACACCCCTCTCTTTGCGTCGGGGGATTCTCATTGGGTGGCCCATGAGGCCCCCAATGAGGTTACACCTAAACAGATCTGTTACTGGCCGCTTAGCAGGCCAAACAGGGCACAAAAATGTTTTGCGTCGGGGGTTAAAAATAATCTCAACCATAGATACAATCAAGTGCAAAATATGGATGCATACAGTCAGCATCATATAGTTAGTAGCAGCCAAAGTAGTAGTCAAATATATCGGAAAACATCTTTATTACTATAGGAGTAAGAAAGTGTTACGATATATTTGACTACTTTGGCTGCTACTAACTATATGATGCTGACTGTACAACTTACTCATAAATATGTCCCATTCCCATTACGGTGATACATATTTATGAGAGGATTAAACCAATACACAAAATAAAGACCGGGTTGCACTCCGCCGGGAGTGCCGGCAGAAGTGAAAACTCAATGACACTGTAACATTTTTTCGATCAGGTCACGTGTCCGTCTTACGAATTTTCAATCTGTCGAATCTTACGGTCACGTAACATCTTACGGTCACGTGACCTGTTGCGAGTATCTCTCGGATCTCACGGTCACGTGACATCTTACAGTCACGTGACCTGTGGCGAGTTTAACAATTTTTCCCCATCACAAAAAGTGCAAAGCGCCGCTAAAGAAGTTTTCACTTCCAAAATATGTCTTAAATAATTTAACGAGCTAGCGAAAGAAGTTCTTTGTTTCAGCTTGGGGAACAATTATTTCGTGCGTCAGGATGTCCAGATGTCCCGCTGTCCGGCTGTTTCTCTCTACAGGTCGCTTTTCTCTACCGATTCTAGTGTTTTTTTAGCAGGTTCAAATAGTTTTATAGATGTTTTTGACAACGATATGATACAGACATACAGATAACAAAATAATGGAATAAGTTTCTGTCAAAATTTTTATTTTTGGTACAAGCTATTTTTGCCGACTGTACTTTCCTGTATACCATCATCAACTACTCATTGAGACGATTTTAACGAGCCCAAACTTGACGGGGTTACGTCGGTTAAATACTGAATTCCCATGGCCACCTTCTGTCTCCATCATCAGATCAGCTCGATGGTACCATAATATTGAATTGTGATCCAAACTATACTAATACTTACCCAAAATTTCAGCTCAATCGGATAACGGCAAGTGACTGAAAAATGGATTGCAGATTTTGACGGACAACTTACATACTTACATACGAACAGGTCAAGTTAATATAAAGCTTGTAAAAAAATAAACCATCATCGTCTGAAACCCAGAGCATGACTCGAACTTGCGGAAGCCAATATTGCACGGCCCAATAATGCACGACCCAATAATCCGAGTCCACAAATAGTGTGGAGATAGTGTGTGAAGTGGCTTCCAATTATTGCCGCGGATCAAGTTTGCTCTGGTAGACCAGCGGTTGAACAAAAATGGGTTATTACAACATTAAAGTTTTTTCTTTTTTGATATGTCGTTGGAGGCATGTTAAATAATACTTATGTAAAAAGTTAGAAAATTTTAGGTGGAGCTTTCGGCTATATTGAAATATTTTAGTTTTTGCCAATAACTATGTCAATATAGAATTAGAGTTTCAAAAAACTGTAACATATCCAGTAACACTTTAATTTATATACGATATTCTGTTTTTAGAAATCTGGGACTTCTGCATCCTGGTGAACGTAAAAATGCAAATAATTTTGTAAATAAAGAATTAGAGTACCTGATATTGCAAAGTTACGATATTGTCGATCCACTTAACATACTGGAAAAAAGTTAGAAATGTAGACAATCGGCTTGTCTAGATATTGATTTCCGGTTAAACAGTATAGCCAATATTGAATTAAAGTTTGTAGAGTTAATAGTAAACGATCATGACAATGATATCAGTTACCAAACAAAAGTTAAGAAAAATAAACTTACGGCGACACTAAATATTGATACCTAAGTACTCCGTGCGTAAATGAATACATTTAAAAAGCGCGGCATGTATGCGCGCGCCGCGCTGTGCGCTGTGGCAGCAGGCAGCGATCAACGCAACGGTAGAGGAGTGCCCTTGATTGCGTCCACGATCCATAAAAAAATCCACAAAGAATAAATATCAATGGCAAAACACATGTTATTTGTTATACGTACGTTAATGGAAATACAAAGAAGAAATGTATCCTTATTTATTACCAACTATACTAGGGATTGCCCGCGGTTTCGTCGAACTGGTTGTCGCGTTATACACATAATTTAAAAATATTTTAGGGACCCCTTATACAAATGACCACTCTTCCATGTTTTGTTACTCCTTTAAGCCAGCTGCATAAATACCTACTAACAAATAACCTACATATATTTTTTTGCGACGTGGTCAGCAGTAAGCTATAGTTAAACTCAATTTACCTTAGATGAAATTGTATATTTAGGATGTAGGGTAATTTCACCGGTTAGCGACCACCTAATTTAGTGTACCGGTTTGCGACCACTCGGGAGTAATAAATGGTGAACCGAGAGAATATTTTCTCGTTTTTTAAGTAGATTCCTGCCTAATATCTGCTTTAAAAATTGCGTACGTACCGAGGCATTTTAACAGCCTGTTTAAATGTTATTATATCTTTAATTGAAAAAAAAACCTAGTCCTTAAGGTGGTCGTTAACCGAAGTTGGTCACGTAACTGGCGTAATGACCGTATAATATGGTGGGTTAAGTATAATACATGACGGCGAATAGGACTGGATAAGATATGACAATAGGAACCAGGATAAACAGAAATAATAAAAATAGTTGTGAATAGCTCGTATATTTTTATTACAATAACAGTCAAAAAAAAAATTGTAACTTTTTTCACATTATAATATAACTGACAGCGAACTTTTATTAATACAGTATAATCTCGATTATTCGAAGTGTCAAAGAATAAAATTTTCAGTCGAAATATTATAAATTTTCGACGTTAAGTCCTTTATAAAGTCGGTACTTATTGTTTTATATTAAAGTCAGTATGGATGGCTAACACAATAGTAAAAAATTACAAAAAAATACAACCATTTACGACAACATTATAATAAAATTGCAAGTAGGTATTGTATAAGTATTAATCATTCATATTTGTTTACACCTAATGACAATTCTAAGTGAACTTCTGCGACTTATCATTATTCTGTGCAGCTTTTTTCACAAAATAACTAAAATAATTAAAAGACGGAACTTTTTTTTTCATTATTATTAAAATTGAACTCTTATTTTTACAGTCTAATCTCGCTTCTTCGAAGTGCAATAGAATAAAGTCTTCAATTCTAATCTTACAACTTTCTAGTAGTAAGGGTGACTGAGCTAAGCCGCAGACGGACATACGGACATGGCGAAACTATAAGGGTTCCTTGTTGCCTACGCAAACCTGAAAAGGCTACTGGCGATTTTTTTTATTATGATCGAAAAAACACCGCACACCTAGTATGGAAAAAAAGAACTGAATATTTTGAATAAAAAAAAAACTATTTTGTGTATTTAAGTATGTTTAAAAATAATGAAGGTACAAAAACTTTTTAAGTAAGGATTAGTTTTTCAATAAAATATATTTTGTGAAAACTGTTAACTGAACCAGAATTGAACTTCATAGTTAAATGTAAAAGAAAAAAAAATAAGTGGTTAGATTCTTCCTACTTTTACCAGTAAGATTTTTTTTCAAGTTGTTTTTGAAACGATTCTTATGACATACATTATTTTCATTTCAATCTGACCACTTTTTTTTTCTCCATACATTTTACTATACAGCTCAAATCTGGGTCACCATTCACATTTCTTTTCCTCAAAATGTAAAGGTACTCACTGTTTTTGAAATAATACACATTAATACGCAAAATAGTTTATTCAACAAAATTTTCAACTTTTTTTTCATCCTAGGGAGCGTTGTCCTTTAAAACTTCGTTAGCAGACGTTTCTGCTTAGTAAACCTTTAATTGTCTCGAATATTCCTAACAAGTAGGGTAAATCGTCAATAACTGGCCACCTCATACTATCTATATCTATCTAGACACGCGGGAGCGTGTCAAGCCAAGCTCAAGAAACAGAACTGGCGAGCCGCACCGTGTGGAATATTACACGAACCATTTGGAGCCACTTTTGACCCCCTCATAAATCACAAACTATTTTACATAAACGTATCAAATTTGGCTCAAATATTGAGACTTGCGAGATACATATGTGTTCTAAATTTCATAAGCTTATCTCAAACGGTTATTTAGATATTAATGTCCAAAATTCCTCATTTTTATCATTGACTGACCTATAGACCAAAACTCTAACCCAGTTCCAGATGACCTAGAGTGTTAAAATTTGGTATGCAGATAGGTAATTAGATGAATACAAAGGAATAAATAAAAAACTGGCAATTTTTAAATAATTAGATTCTATTATGAACGCTTAACATAAATACCTAATATTACTTAGGGTACCTACGTTATTAACTGGGATTAATTATTATTTTTATATTTAGCGCACATCAATAGTGTAAAATCATTACCTACTCATAAATAATGATAAAATAATAGGCATTTAGATTTTCGGTATATACACGACGCGCGCGCGCCGAGTGACGCCGGAGCGGCGCGGGCGGGGTGGGTGGGGCGCTGTGACAACCGAATCGAACCGTTAACGCGAACGTGGCCGAGCGAGCGGCAGCCGCGCTCATAAGCGCGAGCGCCGTCTTGCTGTCCGGTTGTCTCTCGATATCTAACCTATAAGGTTGCGATTTATGCTGCTTTCTTAAGGAAAACTTATAATTTGTAGTAATATTATTATTACAATTTCTTTAATAAGTAGGTACGTAGGTACGTATAGTATTATAGTATAGGCAATAGTTTAAATAAATAATAATTTTATAGTTATAAGTAGGTAGGTGTATAATTGTATATACTTATTATTATTAAAATACAGTAACTCATTCAATTGTTTTATATTTATAAAGTCTACTTTTAATTTTATTAATTTATTAAAAAAATTATTAATGCATCATTAAGGCCTCTACATACCATACCCGCCTGCTCGCCAGGTTTGCCCGGCGGGTTAGAACGGCGGCATTAGATATTGTAATCTATTATCCCACCAAAAACATAAATGTAAAAAAGGAGAGCCAAGTTCAATACAAAAAATATTCTCTGCTGTGGGCTTCGCCGCAAAAATAATGGAGATCTGAGATTGAGTGCCAAGTTCTATGCAAAATCCAAATATGTAGTCTAAGGGCTGACTTGGCTGGTTTTCCCATACGAATTATATAGCCTTCGCATGTTCTAAACCTGTTACCTTTCGGTTCTTATTTTATTATTCCGAAAATTTGCCTTGCTGGTAGAAACTACCCATCGAACATAAGGCTCTTCCATGACTGTGTAAAAGTAGGTACTTAATAATAATTCGTATGGGAAAACCAGCCAAGTCAGCCCTTAGACTACATTTTTGGATTTTGCATAGAACTTGGCACTCAATCTCAGATCTCCATTCTTTTTGCGGCGAAGCCCACAGCAGAGAATATTTTTTGTATTGAACTTGGCTCTCCTTTTTTACATTTATGTTTTTGGTGGGATTCTATTATACGTGAATAGAGTTAATTTTTAGTATGAGGGCCGATTATTCAAGGGTGGCCAGTTATTGGAGATTTACCTTACTACAAATAATATACATACATACATACAAATGTACATCACGCCTATTTCACGGAGGGATAGGCAGAGATCACGGATTTCCACTTGCTACGATCTTGACAAACCTTTCTTGCTTCATTCACTATCATTACATTCTGCATACAAATAATATTTGTAATCAAAGAATATATTTCTCACTGTTTTGGTTTAAATTATGCTCTACTTTCTAAGTTTTCTTTAATCAGGTACTATTAGAGCAGAAACGGCCTATTTTAAGTGTTAACGTAAATTGGAATGTTTAATTTAATTACGTTGGGTAAAATACGCCGCCCCGGTTACGCGACCAGCTTCAGTTAGCGACCACGTGAAAGACAACGTATTTTTTTTTTTCATGTAAATATACCTAATAAAATTACATTACAACGCACTCTAAATAAACCGTGCCCCGCATGTATTATTTAAAGTAATTATTAAACAGGAATCTATTGAAGAAGTATTTAAGGACCGTAGTATTTGGCGTTCCTTAGTCTCTGCCTACCCCAATGGGATACGGGCGTGAGTATATGTATGTATGTATGCAATCTATTGAAAAAACTGAAAGGATATATTGTCGTTTTTTGCGGTAGATTCCTGACACCAATTGAAATGAGTGGTCGCAAACCGGAACCATAAATTAGGTGGTCGCTAACCGGCGATATTACCCTGCAACATCACCCTGGTGTTCGTAACAGCAATCCGTAATCAGGGGCAAACTAACATTGGTTTGCTTGCGGCGAGCAGCTATAGCTGCGTTTAACAACATCTGTGTAGTACATTTCTTTATTTCGCTGACAGTGATTCTGACTTGAACAGGGCGTTTGAGTTGACCCTGTTTAAACACTTCGTTGGCAGCTTCGTTGCAAAAAAAAACAAAAGTTTTGAAAATCAAAGCATTCCTCATCGTCACTAGGCTGTGCTACTGGTGCCTCCATCCCATTCTTCTTTTGTGCGCCGATATAGCCTTCGAATCAATGTATAGTAATCTACACAACGACGTTTTTTAATACAGTTGCGAAAAAATAAGAAAAGCAACAAGTAAGGAATTCGAAACTTTTATATTATTAATTCTGTAACGTCATTGTAATACAGTTGAAAAATGATGAAGTTCAAAAATCATTTTATTTAGTACAGCTCTATCTTATTTATTTTTTATTGACATAATAATTAATGGTACAATTTGTACGATTATTGAGTGGGAAAAGTGAAAAGCACTAGTTCGTGAAAATCAACTTTCCGCACGCTAAACAGCTACGTAAAAGTAGAACTTTTTGAGCAAATGTATTAAAAATTGCATCTAATATGTGCACGGTAAAAAAACAAATGAATGATTTGAAAGACAACAGCAGCGCTTGCGCGGTAATGCGGGGAGGGCGGGGCGAGGTATCGCTCGCTAGGTCGGCTACGATCGGCCCCCGCGCGCCGCCGTTGAAGGGCCAGCGCGGCGTGGTTATGAATTTCGCGCCATTTTAAATAAATTATACTATTATTAATGCAAGCAATACACAGAATTTTCTTACTTTTCATAATATGGTTGCATATATTATTTTATAGTATTAGACTTATTTTTACAGACTCTAATTCAATATTAGATCTTACAGGACAAAAAACGCATATTACTTTTATAGCATGTATCCTATTCTTCTACATTTTTAGCTTTGTCTATTAACTTAAGAAATTAGAGATATTGTTGAGGATTTTTAAACTTTAATTCAATATCGACAAAGTAATAACCTAATTCTGGTTTGACAAAGAAGCTGCGTAAAAAAAGTTCTACAAACTTAATAACATATAGCGTCATACATATTATAAACGATGAAGCTAAAACTTTGCACTTTAATTCAGTATTCACAAATTATAAGTAAAAATATATAAATACCTAATTTATACCTAACGCTCGTTCTAACTTTTCATCATATATTGCAAATATACTTGAAAATATGTCCGATGTCATATAAGCATCACTTTTCTATCTTTAGAATTATCAAAACTTTTAGGGCAAAAATCCGGTCCCACTATTGATCTATGGGTGATAATGCACGGCCCGATAATCCATGTACACATTAGACGCGGATTATTGGGCTGTACATTATTTTGGCTGTACATTAACCGGCACCGAATTTGCGACCTCTGTCTAAGCCTATGTGTAAGTTCGAGTCTTTCCCTGGGTTCAGACGATGTTGGTTTATTTTTCCATTATATTTGTCTTCTGCACCATATCGTTTAAAACTTGGTCGTGGTAACTTCCACGTTAAAAATAACACGAAACAAACAAATAGGTATTTAATAAAATAAGTTGTTTCGTTAAGACGTTTATGACAATATTGACAGGATTTTGTAATTTTTTTTTAATTTGGCAAAAAGACAGGCGAGGTCTACAGCTCACAGAACCACTCTTTCAAGGATAATAGTTATCCATGTCCATTTTATTTTATTTTTCAATTAGATCACTATATTTATAACTACAGCACGGCTATCACGCGACGGCGCGCAAGCTCCGTCGATTTTTCTCACACTACACGTCTCTCTCTTATTAGAACACTCAGAACGAGAGGTATAGTGCGAGAAAAATCGAGAGTATGTCGCGGCCGTCCCATGATAGACGTGCTGACCCAGTATCATGGTCGGCCTTATCACGCGATAAGTGACAAGATAGAGCGTCCGTCACTGGCTGACACCGTTCGATGGAACGAGACGGACGCTCTAATCTTGTCACTTATCCCGTGATAAGGACGACCATGATACGGGGCCAGGTTAAACTAAGCATGACAGCAAATAGTTATTATCATATACAACGGTGCAAGACCACCTGTTGCGAGTCATTAACGAGACTAGCATAATTGTAGCGCTCAATTGATACCGGAATTCAATGCATGTGCCACGATTCAATAAGCCACGCTTTGTCACGCATTATTTATTTATATTTAGTGACTCACAACGTACAGTCAGCATCATATAGTTAGTAGCAGCCAAAGTAGCCAAATATATCGGAACACGTCTTTATTACTATAGGAATAAGGAAGTGTTACGATATATTTGGCTACTTTGGCTGCTACTAACTATGTGATGCTGACTGTACTTATTGACTTGACAAAAATGAGACTTATTGACCTACACTCGAGAGCAAAAGTTTCGGGTCACTAGCATTTACTTCAATATCTTGAAAACGAATAAAGCTATCGTATTGAAATAAATTGAACCTTATAGACAATTTAATGTTACTAAAATAAAATGCATTACATTTACTACTGACCATTTATTTTATTATGTTTAAAACGACAAATTAAAAATGGCGTCATTTTGCTTGCAAAACCAAAACTGAAAATATTGAACTTTTTATATTTACAAGTAGTTTTAACACAGTTTAGTACTTGGTATTACCCCCACGTGCTGTCTGGACTGCTGCAATGCGATTCGGCATGCTGTACACCAAGTTTCTGAAACACTGTTGGGGAATGTTCTCCCATTCCTCTACCAATGCATGTTTCAAGTCACGAAGCGTAATTAAAGGAGGATCTCGTTGTCTTACACGTCGTCCGAGCTCGTCCCAGGCGTGCTCGATCGGGTTGAGGTCGGGGCTACGTGCTGGCCACACCATGGGACGAATATTCACCTCATCAAGGTAGTCTTGCACTACACGAGCAGTGTGGGGACGGGCGTTATCGTGCATAAAGATGGCATTCTCACCAAGTCTTGCCATAAATGGACCGACGTGCTCGTTGAGGATTTCATCCACGTATCTTACGCCATTAAGAGTACCGTTTTCGATCAGTACAAGCTCTGTTCGGCTTTCCGCAGAAATTCCAGCCCACACGAGTACCGAACCACCACCGTATGTCACCTATTCTTCAATACAGGTCATAAATCTTTCTCCTGGTCTTCTGTACACCTTTGCCCTTCCGTCGTGTGTATACAGCATACATTTTGATTTGTCCGAGAACCCGACATTTGACCAATTTTCAATCGTCCAATGCGAGTGTTCGCGTGCATAAATTCGTCTTGCTATACGATGGTGCCTCTCGAGTTTCGGACCATTTACGGGTCTAAATGGTTTCAAATTACCTTCAGCAAGTCCCCGTCTTACAGTCCAAGCAGAAGGGTTGCTTCTACCAAGCCCTAAAAAATGATGAGTCAGTGCTGTTCCCGTAAGAAACCGATTTCGCAGCATAGAATTGACTAGATATCGATCTTCCCGTGCCGTCGTACACCTGGGTCTGCCTGTTATTGGTCTGCGTAGGTTCGGTTTCTAGAAACCGCCGGCGAACATGCTGAACTGTAGACAACGATACACCGACTATTCTTGCTGTTTCTCGCTGACTGCTCCCATTTTCCAGGATCGTGAGGATTCTCGTAGATTCCTCAGGTGTGAGTGACATAATTACTACTTTAATAATGACTATTGGATACCTGGAAGACTTCTTATAAATACATTTTATGACAGAACAAAAACAAAAGCAAAAACAGTTGCAAAAATTAGAAGTTCTGATTAAAAAAAAAGGGATCATTATGTTTATAACTTTTTTAATGCCATTACGTCACGTCAACCAATAAGTTTTTATACGTGTAATGAAGGATTATTAAATTGTCTATAAGGTTCAATTTATTTCAATACGATAGCTTTATTCGTTTTCAAGATATTGAAGTAAACGCTAGTGACCCGAAACTTTTGCTCTCGAGGTAGCTCAATTGCGGTCCATACATTTTCAATAACAAAGGCATTATTGATAAGGCAGTTCTCAGTACACTAATTATTCATGTTTTTAATATTATTTATATTCTTAACTTTGAAACATTTGACATTCTTATTTTTATTATTCCATTTTTTTGTTGTTTTTTTTTTCTATTATTGCTTCGAAATTGCGCTTAACGGTCATGATACAATAAGTAGTATTTACAAAGTGTTATTGTTATATGAGAATTGTGTAATGAGATAAATAAAACGAAATTAAACTAAACATAAAATTATGACAATCGGTAAGCCTAGTGGGTAGGGACGCTGCCTACGAATATGAAGAGTTCTGGGTTCAAATGTATCTGAAGAGTCCTGAGTTCAAATGAATCTGAAGAGTCCTGGGTTGGAATGAATCTGAGGGAGTCCTGGGTTCGAATGAATCTAAAGAGTCCTGGGTTCGAATGAAACTAAAGAGTCCTGGGTTCGAATGAATCTGAAGAGTCCTGGGTTCGAATGAATCTGAGGGAGTCCTGGGTTCGAATGAATCTAAAGAGTCCTGGGTTCGAATGAAACTAAAGAGTCCTGAGTTCGAATGAATCTGAAGAGTCCTGGGTTGGAATGAATCTGAGGGAGTCCTGGGTTCGAATGAATCTAAAGAGTCCTGGGTTCGAATGAAACTAAAGAGACCTGGGTTCGAATGAATCTGAAGAGTCCTGGGTTCGAATGAATCTGAGGAAGTCCTGGGTTCGAATGAATCTAAAGAGTCCTGGGTTCGAATGAAACTAAAGAGTCCTGGGTTCGAATGAAACTAAAGAGTCCTGGGTTCGAATGAATCTGAAGAGTCCTGGGTTGGAATGAATCTGAGGGAGTCCTGGGTTCGAATGAATCTAAAGAGTCCTGGGTTCGAATGAAACTAAAGAGTCCTGGGTTCGAATGAATCTGAAGAGTCCTGGGTTGGAATGAATCTGAGGGAGTCCTGGGTTCGAATGAATCTAAAGAGTCCTGGGTTCGAATGAAACTAAAGAGTCCTGGGTTCGAATGAATCTGAAGAGTCCTGGGTTGGAATTCATGAATCTGAGGGAGTCCTGGGTTCGAATGAATCTAAAGAGTCCTGGGTTCGAATGAATCTAAAGAGTCCTGGGTTCGAATGAAACTAAAGAGTCCTGGGTTCGAATGAATCTGAAGAGTCCTGGGTTGGAATGAATCTGAAGAGTCCTGGGTTCGAATCGAGGTAAGTACAAATATTTGTGTGATGAGCATGAATATTTGTTTCCGAGTCTTGGATGTTTTCTATGTATTTAAGTATTTATATCTATTAAATATATCGTTAGGTACCCATAACACAAACCTTATTACTCTTATTAGTAAGCTCAATAAAGCACAGAAAACTAGGCACATGCCTAGTTCGATTTGTGTAAGATTGTCCTTGTCCCCTAATATTTGTTTATGTATTATTTATTTTATGTACAATATTGCCACTTACAGGCAGAAGAAGCGTCGGTCATCCACCAGCTCAATTGGGTCCCAAGTCCCAAGGGTCATTCCTGGATGAGACTAGCACAGGTCCGGGATAAGTAGCGTACTACTCGAAGAGAGGTTTAGGTATGCTCAGAAGTGGCCGATTAAATGATGATTATATTATATTGGCGATGGCGTAGATATGTGAATTGGCGATGGTTTTCAAGCGACTTCAAAAAAGGGTCGCAATTCGTTGGTATCTTTTATTTTTTATGTAAGTATGTTCCCCGATTAAGCAGACACCGATTTGGAATAATTCTTTTTTGTTTGAAAGTGTATCCTAAATCCTTCCCAAGTTGTCCCATGGTAAGCACGACAGGATCTGATGACGGGATTTGGAGAAATCGAGGGAACTCTTCAAATATAGGCTCAGTTCTGAATTGAAGTCAGTTAAAACGCTGTGTATAAAGTAAAATATTGAATTAAACGGCACTTTGTTTACTTTCCTGAACGTCATATAACTTGTTTTACATGTAATTATTTTGACATCACGAGACGAAGACCGGTCTCATTACCGAATCAAAGTAATAAAAATCGTAACGAAATAACTGTCGCAAATATCTCGGAACCCACAATTACTTAATGATAATGACCATGACGCATATTTGGTATCTAAACTACCTAACAAACGGGGGACGTGCAAACAGGTTGCCAAATTAAGTTAACACGTTTTTATTATACTATAACGACTTAGTAGTTTTACCGTTGATAGAGTTTTTGTTTGTTGAACCGAACGCTTAATACCTGGATGTACGTTTATTTTTTTAATAAGATCTGCGAGTTTTATAGGGCTATGAACAAAAGTACAATTGCAAGTTAGATAAGTTTGTCATCATTTAAAATAAATGTACCTAGAAATTAATACTATAGGTACTTATAAATATAGTAAAAAAAAAGGTTTTTTGTGTCGGTTTCCGTGGTTTGTACCATTTACCGAACTAAGAAACGTGATTTGCACATAATACCGAATAGGCGCGCCGCTTCACCGAACTAGGGAAGAAATATATGGGATTTGGGCACTGAGTGGTGCTCAAACTTTAGTTGGTAAACTGTTGGTTGACATAATGAACCTATGTTTATTCACAATTATTAGGTATGTTAATATTTTTAATGATTAAATTGCCTTTGTGAGTTGTAGACATTTATCAAAAATATAATCATGGATTATTAAAGACACGGCTCATTCGTCTACTTATTTTCTGATTGTGAAATCACTAGGTAGGTACTCAACTTTATGGGTAAATGTTTCGGTGATATTTTAGAACAAACAACACCTGACAACATTTTTTAACGCAAGATAGAACGATAAAAATAAAAACCGATTAAAAAAACGATTAAATAAATAAATATGTACTTATTATGATTCCGCAATCGGTAAAACAATCGATATACCATACATTATCTGTTGTCTGGAAGAGATCGCTCTTCAGCGATAAGACCGCCTGTTGTCTACCTCTACCTACATGTTATTGTATTGTTTCTCTTTTTAACTGCTTTGTTTGTGTGAGGTGTGCAATAAAGAGTATTTGTATTGTATTGTATTATTGTTTGAACAAAAACACGACCATGAAAAGTACAATATTCTGTAAAACAAACAGGGCTTCAAGTACCTACTCGTGGTCAAAAATATTTGTCAATTTTCGTTACGTTTTGGAGGGAAATATTTTTTTAATTTTTTTTAATTTAAACTTTATTGCACAAAAGAAAACTTATCGTACAAAAGGCGGACTTAATGCCATATGGCATTCTCTACCAGTCAAACCTTGAGGC
Source organism: Epinotia ramella (assembly GCA_947578815.1). Taxonomy (NCBI): domain Eukaryota; kingdom Metazoa; phylum Arthropoda; class Insecta; order Lepidoptera; family Tortricidae; genus Epinotia; species Epinotia ramella. The sequence goes on from OX388205.1 coordinate 24,454,354, forward strand.
AAAGCGGAAAAGATATTTTTTTATTTTTTAGATTTAAGATTTATTATTATTTAAAAGGATTTAACTCACGTCACTTGCGAATTGCGACCTTGACAGTTTTTATCGCGTAATAAATATAATCAAAATGTTTTATCTCTCGGTGTTACCATCTTTTTTATCAGTAAGTATGATAAATTTTAAACGTCCTTATTGGTCAAAATTCGCGGCCTTACCCTGAGACAAATATGAATTAGGTAACAACTTAGAAAAGTTGAAAAACCAGTATGATTGGGTTCGTCCTACTATAGCAACAGTCAGGGATAAAAAAAAAAAGCTGCCAAGTGCGAGTCAGACTCGCCCATGAAGGGTTCCGTAGCAGCAAGTAACATACTTAATAATAAAAGTTAAGTAAAGCTAAATTGCGGTTTGCGATTTATGACGTATTCAAAAAACTACTTACTAGATCTCGTTCAAACCAATTTTCAGTGGAAGTTTGCATAATAATGTAGGGTAGACTGGGTACGGTTGTGCCAGGGTTCGGTAGTGACAGTCGTCGTACCAGCGAAACTATACGGAATGCGGGCAAAGGTTCTAAGGGAGAGAGAAGCGGCATGCAAGTCTGAACGCGTTCCTCGGTGTTGCGTCACCCAGCGCGCGGCGTTAATGCAAGCAGGGGCCCACATTGCTTTTCAACAGTCAAAAGTAAGTTGTTTTGTCCGATTAATTTTAATAATCACCGTAATTTGTATATAGATAGATTACCTCGGTTTTTTTTTTGATATAAGTTGAACATTAGTAAGTAGTTAATTACGGGTGGTTACTTTTTACGTACATTATTTGGCAAAGTCATGGCGAATTTTTGTTTTCGAAAGTGAGCGTCGGGTACGGTTGTGGCAAATTTTGTAGGTACGGTTGTGACATATATTTTTTTGTTGTTTTGCTTTTAGATACCCAGAAAACGCTTGCGGAATACCGAAAGACCGCGGTCTAATTAATATCTGGTCTGGTAAATATGCAGATGCTTATGAAGACGTGAAAGCGGGACTTCTTTACATTTTCGTAATTTATTTTTTTATTAATTATGAATTAAAAAATAAGTAATTTAATGAACTTTCTATTTGAAAGATAATGAAGATTATGTTGTGTTATGGTCATATTTCTAAGAATAAAAGTCATTATAAACCATTTTGTTGTATATTTGTTCCTGTAACTACCGAGCCCAACCACTGTCACAACCGTTCTTGGGGTGTGGCCGGTTGTGACACTTTCCCTTTTTTTTTAATTTGATTCCTATGACTAATACAACGTATTTAGGGAAAATATTTAAGTATATTTACGTAGACAAATGTACAATTTAAGAGTCAGTTACTTTTCTCCCAGCTCACTAGTAAATTAACAAAATTAGTGGCGATCAAATGAAAATTGTCACAACTGTACCCAGTCTCCCCTACATCATATTTTTTTTTTAATTTTATCATTCTCTTATTTTAGAAGTTACAAGGGGACACACATTTTACCACTTTGGAAGTTCTCCCGCGCAAACTATTCAGTTTAAAAATATATATATTCAAATACACCTTATAGTTTTCGAGTAAAATGCCTGTGATATACGGACGGACAGACAGACAGACATGACGAATCCATAAGGGTTCCGTATTTTGCCATTTGGCTACCGAACCCTTAAAATGTTATTAGAAACCTCAATATATTTTTTGAAGACCTATCCATAATACCACACACACATGGGTTTAATAAAAAAAAATGAGTTTCAGTTCTAAGTATGGGAAACCCCCAAAATTCATTGGTTTTTTTCTATTATTGTGTATTTATCTTAATGCGGTTCACAGAATACAGTCAGCTACTTACCAAGCTTCAACAGTATAGTTCGTGTAGTTTCGGAAAAAAGTGGCTGTGACATACGGGCGGACAGACAGACATGACGAATCCATAAGGGTTCCGTTTTTTGCCATTTGGCTACGGAATCCTAAAAAAGTGACTGAATAAACATAAGAATTTAACGTCACATCAGACCACTGCTGCAAGCTGCATGTGAGCAAAATCCTACTTCCTGCCCAGGGAAGAAAATTTTGAATCACCAAATTTATTGGCCCTGTATTGGTTTTGTCATTTACCACCCGTGAGTAATATACTGATTTATCCAGAAACTTTGTAAAACATTGCGATTTGCGATTGATGAATTCCAGATTCCCAGCTGCTGCCTTGCTGGGAAATTTAGTTTTTATATCTAGATAAATTATATTTCTTCTTTGTATAAGTAACCATGTTTGGTTTACTAATAGGGTAAACTCGTAGAGACAGTACCTTGTAAAGATTCAAGGTTTATCACATATATATGTGCTAAACAACATAACATAAACCTGCCTTTCACGTTGCGGTCGGCTAAAAGTAAACAATACCCAACAATTTCCAATATTCTGTTCAACAATTTTCCGAAGAAGAAGAAGTTAAATTCACAATTTCTAATTTCACTCAAACAAAACTACTTACGATCGAAACACAAACTCGTTTGTACATTTTCTCGATTTCTACCGTTTAACTTATCGCTGGAACAAGCGTGCGCGCGCTCTCGTCTCAGTGTAAGAACTGGCTCGCGTGTCGAGAGCATTGTCATTTGTACACTTCGGATGCGCGATTTTCTTCAATCTGCACATGCGTCGTGAAAAGGTCATTACACACCCAGCAATTTGGAACAACAACTTGGTATACTACGAATGAGACAACGATACTTACCTTATCTTTCATTTAACCTTATTTAATACCTTTTAATTTTTATCATTATTCGCTACCAATGAAGCTGCTGAAGGTCCTGGTTTCGAATGGGTAAAGGGAAATATTTGTGTGATGAGCATGATCATTTTGTTTCCGAGAATTTATAAGTATATTTTGTCGTCCATACCCATAATACAAGCCTTACTGAGGGCAATAGTTCGATTTGTGTAAGATTGCCCCCTAATATTTATTTATTTTATTTGTATTCAAACTCAGTATGTTTTTGGGACAAATTGCCTCGTTTCTTGTGTGCTAAAAGCCGCGGAGAGCTCGTGGTGTAGCGGACGCCGGACGTCCGAGCGCGGCGGACGGCCGACGAAGGTCAAAGAAAATTTTGTACGGAGTGACCTGGTTTGGCCGTACGCCTGGCTCCCAGCACTTATCCAGACGGGCCGAAATCTGACGGTGGACTGCGTTACCCACTAACTCGCAAGCCGAATGGGACGGGCTTATCTATCAGTGAAAGTGAGCAGTAATATTCTGCCCCCGTTACGAAGAAGGGCGCTTGTCACATATCATATCATATCATATCATATCATATCATTTACTTTCATAATTGGATTTTACAATCTCTTTATGACATCAATAATAATAATAAACAAATTACATAGGTACCTACATTAAATTACATATTCATTAGCTAATTACAAAAATTAAATTATTAAAACCATACAATTTATTTCCACGGGTTCCGATCTTCATGGTATTCTGATATTCTATAGTAACCTTTGTTACATAATTTTCCTTTTATCATAATTTTAAATTTATTTACAGGCAATGTTTGGATGTCTATCGGAATCTTAATAATGTACATGACCTATGAACGAATTACTTATTTTATGGAGTCTACTATAATTGGCTACAAGTTCATTTTTATTTCGAGTGTTTCTATTATGTATGTCGCATTTCCTTTTTAAAAGATGTTTGTTTCTGTGTACATACATAAGATTTTCAAAAATGTATTGACACGCAACAGTCAGGATACCAAATTTTCGAAATTTGTCTCGCAGAGAAACTCTAATTCCCAGATTGCACACAGCTCGAACAGCCCGCTTTTGCAAAGTAAAGATGGAATTCCCTTCTGAAGCGTGCCCCCATAAGAGGATGCCATATGACATTAAGCTGTGACACATGAAGTCGAAACAGATAATTTTTTTTTAATGTTGATTAAATGATAAAAAATCTGCTGTGTCCAAATGAAAAGAGATAGAGACGTTATGTAAACGGCTTTCGTTAGGCAAATACCTCGTGCACATTTTAGTTTTAAGTAATTCTATAATTTATTCTTATTTATTCTATTTTCCGCGTTTTTCCTTTTCATCTTAGTAAAAAATGTTTTGAAAATACTTAGTAGAAAAGGCACTAGTAACCATTTACGTCCTATTAACTAAACCCAATTAGAATGCTGCCATTCATTTAAGTCTTTAACAGATATTATTCCTATTCATCCTAAAACAACGGACGCATTTAACCACTAGCGTCTTTTCAATGATATAATTAATGGTATAAGTCATAATATGCGAAGTTGAAAAGGCGCTTGTGGTCACAAGCGCCTTTCTTATGATAAGGTAATGGCGGATGCGTCAATGTCAACAAGAATGCGTTTAACTTAAAACTTACTTAAAAAGGTGACCACTTGCGTCTTTTCCACTTTTTATAAAACAGCAGATCATAAGTCGCGTCTTTTATTTTATGGAAATGTTGTACAAGTGACAAAAAAAAAATGGGCGCATATACGCACTTACGCCTTTACATTTCAGGTCTTCAATGTATTTCGGACAAACGACTTTTCAATTTAGTTTAAGGTGGTTTAAGTGAGGGAAGGGGTGTAAAACCGCCCTTTTTTCTTATGGTAACTCTGTTTCCAGGCTTCCTAGGATAAAACAAAAAATAGGTACTCACAGATGCGCCTTTGTTTGCTGATCACGGCTATGTATATAACTCAATTTTGTCAAAAATGTGACATGCGCTTTTTCGTAACGGGGGCAGTATTAACTTGTTGAGTTTGTAACAATAACAATTTAAGCAATTCTTCCCACATTTTCACCCACTTTAATTTACCGACTTTAAAAAAAGGAGGAGGTTCTCAATTCGGTTGTAGTTTTGTGAAGTGTACTGATGATCTCCTGGAACTCCCCAATGATGTACTTAAGAGGGCAGTAGACTTTTGGAATACCCACCTCATACTCGTCCATACAAAAAAAGAAAACGTTTTTTAACTTCTAAATATTTTCCAATATCAATGATTTTTTGTATGCCATTACCACAATGAAAGACTAGGTTTATGGGTTTCCTTTTTTCAACATTTGCAATAAATTCAAACTTAGGTATAGGCACCATGTTTTTTATTTTTTTTAAGCGAAACCTATACTTACCTTGGTTATATTATGCTGAAGCGATCGACATCAAAATCAAAGTGATTGTTAAGATTTAGTTAGTGGAAAACGTTTTCCCCCGAAATGGAAATTTCATATAAAAAGTACCTATTGACAGTCGCGGCGTGGGTAGGCCCCCGACAAGGTGGACTGATGACCTGGTAAAGGTTGCGGGAGTCCGTTGGATGCGGGTGGCGCAGGACCGGTCACTTTGGCACTCTTTGGGGGAGGCCTATGTCCAGCAGTGGACGTCTTTCGGCTGATATGATGATGATTGACAGTCGCGAGCAACTAGCTATACTTCCCTCTTGAAACTATAAAAGTACGTCACAAATTCTGATATGATTCCGTTGAAATAGCAACTAATGACGACCGGTTAGTCTAGTGGGTAGTGACACTGCCTACGAAGCTGAAGGTCCTGGGTTCGAATCCCGGTAAGGGCAAATATTTGTGTGATGAGCATGAATATTTGTTTCTGAGTCAGGGATGTTTTCTATGTATTTAAGTATTTCTATCTATTAAATATATCGTCGTCTAGTACCCATAACACAAGCCTTATTGAGCTTACTATGGGACTAGGTCGATTTGTGTAAGATTGTCCCCTAATATTTATTTATTTTATTAATGAAGTTCTAAAGGACTCAAAATCACCTTTCTTGATGAATCGACGGAACTCCTCGATGACATATGGTACTGAAACGTGGTCGCTTACTATGGGCCTCATATGATGATGATGAAAACTTTGTTTTTAAAGTAACTTATTTGTCTTATCGACTTAAAACTTTGCAAATATGTATATAGGTAGACGAGAATACAATATTCTGGTACCATCAAGTTGGTACCAATAATTTGGTTTGAAGTAGGTACCTACATAATTGAGGAGCTCTATATGTCATCTGTGGCCAAGTGGCCAACGTCATCATCTACACTTCACCAATTCGTCATCATCTCTTACAAACAATTACCTACATTTAGATCTGTCTAAAGTACCTACGTTACAAACATAGCGTTACGCAATCAGGCATTTTTCATGTTTTTTCTACCGTGTCTTCACAGGATGGACCCAACAGAAGACCAGCAAAGCTGATGTAGATTTAGATTTAGATTTATTTGTTACACGATAATAATAAATAATAAATAAATAATAAATAAATAAATATTAGGGGACAATCTTACACAAATCGACCTAGTCCCATAGTAAGCTCAATAAAGGCTTGTGTTATGGGTACTAGACGACGATATATTTAATAGAAATAAATACTTAAATACATAGAAAACTTCCATGACTCAGAAACAAATATTCATGCTCATCACACAAATATTTGCCCTTACCAGGATTCGAACCCGGGACCTTCAGCTTCGTAGGCAGCGTCACTACCCACTAGACTAACCGGTCGTCCGATAAACATTACAATATAAATTTGCATAAATGTCAAGATTACAAGAATTTCTACCATGTTCGTCAATTTTAATAATAAAGACTTAATGAGTCAACTGTAAATACAAAATATTATATTATTCTATCTCCCGAAAAGGATCGTCATTCATACACACAATAACATAATATTTTCTAAACTCTTTATATGACAAAACCACATATTTAAATACGGATTGTCACGTTTAAAAACAGGAATAGTAATAATAGTTCATAACATTGATAAATATACAGTTCACAAAAATAAATGTAAATTTTAGAAAACAAAATACACAATTAAAAAGTAATCTCCATGTACTCGTTAACGGAGTACAGAGGGTTTTCCAACAAAAGATTTCTCAGTTTGCGCCGGAATGTTTCGTCATAATATGGTTCATTCCTTAGATTGGCCGGTAAGTGTTCATAATAAGTGGGTCCGATGACGCGTGGGTTTTTTGTTGAAAGCGCCATGCGACGAGGAACCGTTCCGTCCGCTGAGTTGGGTCATTTCGTGACACGGTGCAGATTTACTTCGTATTTTGTCTTTGTCTTGTTAGTGTGTCACGAATAAATGTTTCGATTCTGATTCAATCGACCGATTGCCAAGGCGGGGGGCCGTACGCTTATTTGACATCAACCTGGTAGGTATTTTAAAAAATGTGCGCTTTTTGTGCCTACACGTTTTAATCCCCGTCCATGCGCCGCTGGTCCATAAACGACGATCAAATGTTCAATTATGGGACATTGCTTCTTGGATTCTGTAAGGCGTAGGTATTATGTTTATGAAAATCACACTAAAGCATGATCATGAAAGTTTTAAGATAAATAATGGCCTAAGGCTTACACACTCCCACCTAGCAAATTAACACAATATTGTGGTGTAGGCAGCGAATGAAACACCGGCGGTAATATTTCACAACTTTGTATATTTAAGAGTCTCGCACACACTACGTATAGTCTCACGTACCTACACACAACAGATAAAGATAAAGAAAAGTTCACTAATACTATTAAGCCACAGGCTCTATTTATAATATGTAAGTAATCACTAATCACGTTAATTTAATAATTTGCTTGCGCGCCGGTGTCGCAGTGGTGGACTGATTGAAGACTAAAGGCCTCCACCCACCGAACGCGTGTCGTGCGCGGGCCCGCCGCGTGTCGGGCGCGGTTGAAGCGGTATATTCACACCGCAAGCGGGCGGCGTGTAGCAACGCAGGGGTACGCGGCGGGCACGCGCTTCACACGCGACGCGCACGACACGCGGCCGCGCTGCCGAGTTGTAACTTCAGCGCCGCGGGCCCGCGCGGGCCCGCGTTCGCACCGCGTTCGGTGTGTGTTTGAAGTGTTGTTTCAATGCTTTACAAAGTGCGTGGGCCCGCGCAGCACACGCGCCGCGCACGACACGCATTCGGTGGGTGGAGGCCTTGACTCGACAAGGCGACTGCGCAAGATTTTGGGCGCGAGGCTCGGGCCGCGTGAATTTCGACCTTATGTCGCCTAGTCGTCCGTTTCTCACGCGCGGGTCGATGAGTAGACGAAGTATTTGCTATAACAACAATTTCCTGTAGGTAGTTGGAATGAGAACTAAAACAAGTTGGTGTGACAAATTGTATAACGCTTGTAGTGTGCTTATAATAATTATTATATTGACATTTGTTGCTCTACTTACAAATAGCTCACGTAAACTCACCAAGTAATGCAGTATTTAGGAAAAAACTAAAAAACTTACCTGTTGACTTGACCTAGCATATTATAGCGTAGACGAATTTCTATTAAGGAAACAGAAACTAGAATATTAGATAATAATAATTACCTACTTATTTAATAAATGTTGACAAATTGACTTGTAAAATGTACCTGTACTTTTACCAATGAAATTATCTGAATCTGAATCTGTAGGATAAGTTTGTCCTAGGTATATGCCAATTTACGAGCCGTGTCGTAAAATTCGTAAATCCCCACATTTTGAGTCACTTACTATACAAAGTATTCTATCACTAACAAAGATGCTTACAAGCTCCCATTTATCTCCGACATTCTCGACAAGCTTAAGAATGCCAAATACCTGTTATCTATTGACATAGCAAAAGCTTTTTGGGAAATACCCTTACGACCCTTTGACAGACATAAGACTAGTTTCCATGTACCATCGAAGGGGATGTATATGTTCCGTGTAATGCCTTTTGGACTAACCAATGCTCTTGCTACTCAACAACGCTTTATGGATACCCTATTTCCATCTGAAAATCTTGATAATTCAGTATTTACTTACTTAGATGATATAATTATAATCAGTGAAACTTTCGATGAACATTAAACAAAGTCCATCAAAAGCTTTCTGAAGCCAACATAACAATTCCCCAAATGCTCATTTCTCAAAAAAGAACCTAAATATCTATGTTACATAATAAATGAACACGGTTTACAGACTGACCCCGACAAAGTCAAAGGCATCTTAGATAAACCCGCCCCACATCTCCAAGAGAAGTTAAAAAGTTCTTAGGAACAGCTAGTTGGTACAGACGTTTTATTCCAGATTTCAGCACTAAGGTTGCACCTCTGACCAAAGTCACTTCCACTTCTAAAAAAGCTCCACCATTGAAATGGTCTACAATAGCAGACCAAGCCTTCAAAACAATAAAAGAAGCTCTTGTCTCCACCCCTATCCTTGCCTGCGCAGACTTTTCAAAACCTTTTGCTGTCCATTGTGACGCTTCAAGTTTTGGCATTGGTGCCATGTTCACCCAAGAATTCGATGGAGTTGAAAAACCCATAGCCTATATGAGCAAATCACTAACTGGTCCCCAAAAGAATTATTCAATAACGGAGAGAGAACTTTTAAGTATATTACTTGCTTTAGAACATTGGCGTTTTTATTTAGACAATGGCCTAAAATTCACCATATACCTACACGGATCATTCCGCTTCACAATGGTTCCTCCACCTTGACAACCCTAGTGGACGTCTAGCCCGCTGGAGTATTCGTCTTTCAACATTTAACTTTGACATGAAGCACAAACGCGGTAAAGACCATATAATTTCTGACGCTTTATCACGTTCTCTACCTTTAAATGTTATTCATTACAACAGTTCACAAAGAAATGACGACTGGTATAATAATATTTATTCTAAATGCAGTTTAAACCCAAACAAGACTCCAGATTATCTTATTCATAATAATATATTATATAGATATTCTAGAACAAAGTCCTTACTCCAATCAGAATATAACTGGAAAGAGCTTATTCCACTTGAATACAGAATTGCGATTATCACTGAAAATCACTCCACTCCTACTTGCGCACATTTCGGAACATATAAAACTCACCATAGAATAAAGTTGAAATATTTCTGGCCTGACAAAGATATTTCAAATTTCATTGCCAAATGTGAGACTTGCTTAGCTTATAAACACCAAACTCAACTTAAACTTGGCCTGATGGGTAAGCCTATGCAATGCTCCCGTCCATTCCAATGCATTTCTATTGATTTAATTGGTCCATTGCCCGCTACACACAAACATAACAAATTCATTTTTGTTATAACATGTTGTTTTACAAAATACTGTCTTCTTTTCGCAATAAAACGCGCTACTTCATCTGTAATCGTTCATATCTTGGAAAACTTAGTATTCCTGGTTTATGGTATCCCACAAACTATTATTCTTGATAACGGTCCCCAATTTATTAGCCAAGAAATAACAGACCTATTCCACTCATACCCAATACCCAAGATACATTATTGTCCAATAAAATGTGCACAACCAAATCCTGTGGAACGTTATAATAAGCTTGTTACTACAGCAATATCATCATTCGTGGAAGATGACCACAGGAATTGGGATGTCAACTTACATAAAATACAATTCGCAATCAATACTTCTGTAAATGAAACTACCAAATACACTCCGGCATTTATTGTATTTGGACGCGAATTACCCACGTGCGGTTCAGTATACAATAACTCTGACCTCACTGATGATATTATATTCGCGCCCAGAGATGAATATGCCGACAATATCGGTCTTCTTCAACCAGTATTCTCCGAAGTACAAGCCCGACTTTGAAGAGCACACCAAACCAATTCTTCCTCATATAATAAACATCGCCAACATTATGAATTCAATGAAGGCGACATCGTCTGGAAACGTAATTGCACAATTAGTAATGCATCTAAACATTATTCTTCTAAACTTGCACCAAAGTTTATAAAATGTTTAGTTGTTAAGAAAATATCACCCCTTGTTTATGTTCTACAAGACATGTCTGCCAAGATAGTGGGTTGTTGGCATATTAAAGACTTAAAACCCGTCCCCAAAATTAAAAAATAAACGTACGTTTACTATCATTATTCGGCAGTCATATTTTGACACATCCTATGACCACAATATTGACTTGACAACACTTGTTACTTTTCTCCTAATTACTTTCTACTGTATATATTATCCATACTTTATTTAATCAATCTTCACCTCATCTTTATCATTTCGGTTACATTACGTCAACTTACTACGACATTTTTATTTCACCTAACGTCCATTTTATACTTGTTGTATAACCTTACCTATAATGAGACTCTATACTAACGAGTATATTATTTCGCATACGTATTAATAAAACGCCTTTACATACATACTTCTATAGTATGTCCAATCCTGATATGGAATATACCATATTTTCAAGTTGAATATTTTAAACTAGCATTATATGCATCTGACTGTACATATTTAATCATACTTCATAATTCTTCAGCGGGTGGTTACTGATTCATAAGCCTAACACCATTTAAGGGCGATTTTACGAGTATTTCTTTAGTTACAGGAATACTCTACTCGAAGACATTTTGGTTAATTATAACTTGACCAAAATATTGTAAGAATGATGAATGTATGGAATTTGTGAATGGTAAAGGTTTCTAAATCGCACCTCTTGTAAAATACAAATTGTATATAGCAACCACACCTTTAAAATTAATCTCATCCCATTCTTATTGTAAGTACGGAGAAATCCTTGTGGCCTTCAGCCCCAGGATTTCCCCTGCCAGGGCAGCCCCAGTAGTGTAACGATGCGTGTAACGGAACGTTACACACCAACCTACTGGCTACTTTTTGGATTAACAGTATTCAAATTTTCAAATTTCAAATCCCTATTCCAATTCCACGGCGATTGCGCAGCTTTTTCTGACAGGACAGTTCGATCCAGATTCCTGATCGAGACACTTCTCCAGCATTATGCATTTTAAAATACCAAAATAAGACAGTAATTAGTACAGTCCTAGTTCAGTTTCGAAATATTTATTACCATTGTGATTTTTAATACTGTGCACTAAAGTTTACCTCAAGAGTTTTATCCATCTCCTCAGTTCACCCCCACAAAGGCAAAATAGCAACCTATTGTAAGCTACAGTGTTTTAAGTAGTTACCTAATCAAAATCTGTTTATCCAATCGTAGGCTAAGCATTGCCTGTGTTTGTTACAGGTGCCTTTTCTTTCAAATATACTACTGCTCTGGTCTCCGCTTTTTCCTGTTACCCTGTTCACCACCTCTTTCCATCACCTGCGGCCCTACAGGCTGACACTGGCTATACCTACGTCAGAGGAAAAAATATTCAGTAAATGGACACTATTTGCTTTATTTCATAATGGAGAACAATAGCGGCGGATTTTCCTGGAATGCTTGTATATTTGATAGCATAAAAGGGGCCACTAGACAAGTGAATTCCATCTTTACTTTGCAATAGCCGGCTGCTCGAGCTGTTTACAACCTGGGAGTTAGAATTTCTCTGCGAGACCAAAACTTGGTAAAAATTAACTTGTATGTAGCCAACTATAGCAGACTCCATAAAATAACTAATTCGTTTATAGGTCAGTGTGTACATTATTATATTTAATAAGGATCCGATGGACATCCGAATATTGCCTCTAAAAAAAATTGTATTATAAGACAAAAGGAAAATTATGTGAAAAGGGATACTCTAGAATATCCGAATATCTTGAAGATCGGAACCCGTGGAAATAAATTGTACGTATTGGGGGGAAAGCGCCCATGAAATCTTCAAGGAGAGTTCCAAACGCCTGGTAGAGGTGACGCGTGACCAGAAGGCTGGATCATATCTGGCACAGCGGATCAGCGTTGCCATACAACGTGGCAATGCTGCCAGCTTTCTGGGCACGCTGCCCTCAGAAGGTGATTTGGGCCAAATTTTTTATCTATCATTTTTTAATCCTAGTTTCTAATTTAGTGTTTAGTTTTTTACTTTAAGGTATATTATGTTTTTCTTGTTTTTACACCTTTGTTACTTAATAAATCTATTTTTCTTAATTGTACGTTTTTAATAATTTTATTTAACAATTAGTTAATATATTATTATTTTTTTTTATCTTTGATCATATTTATACTTACTAGTTATACGTTAGCTATTTTTATTTAGTTTTTAAGCCATTGTGTTTTTGTTCCTGATTAAATAAATGATTAGTTCATGAATATGTAATTGTAAAATGAAAATAAATGAAATGATAGATTTAGATTTCTTTATGTATGACACAATATACATTTACAATATAAATTTAAGCTAACTTAATCTACATGAATTTATATTATGAATATTATGATCGTCAAATATAATATCAATTGTAATAGAAAAAAAAAAAAAAAATGTAAATGTTATTGTAAATTACATAATGATTCAAATATAGTCACAATTAATTAATGTCTAGGCAAAAGTAGACAAAATTACTAGGTTAGTCAAAAATCGTCAAAAAACGATGACGTAATATGTGGACAAGCCCGAAGATGGATGCTATACAGAAATATAAAATGAATCAAGAAATAAATGTATATTTATTTTCTAAAGTATATACAAGCTGATAACTAACATTAACTAAATTAAATTAAAACTAACAATAAGTTAAACCTAAAAAAAGCGGCCTAGTGCGTGTTGGACCACGCACAACGAAGGGTTCCGTGCCTATTACAAAGGTCGTATCATTACTGAAATCTTATGGCACTTACGTCTTTTTCTTTAAGGAAGGCAGTTTTTTAGAAATATCTCACAAACTTTTGAACCGATGTTGTTTAAAACAATTTCGCTGAAAGAATTTAATAAGGCCTATGTCCATGATTTTTTTCATATTTTAAAATACACGGTTCAAAAATTAGAGGGGGGGGGGGCACAATTTTAGTGACTTTCGGGGTGATTATCTCCGACTCTATTCACTGAATCAAAAAAATTGCTGAGAAACCTTTTATATATATCTTGAAAGGCCTACCGATTGATGTGCCACACGTGGGCTTGCAATGAAAAAAACTTTTTGACTTTCAGTTTTATGTATGGAGTGCACCCCTAAAAAAATTGATTTTTTGTAATTTTGGTTATATTCAACATTAATCATATAAAAAAAAGACAATGCATGCGCTTCATTTAAATCTACATAGTTACTTCCGAGTGGAAAGTTTGTCGGATTCTTCAATAACATTTTAAAATGAAATCAACAAAAGAACCGCTCATCATCTTCCTAGCGGTATGCCCGGTAGCGGCCCTAAAGGAGCCCGGGGTCCGCTTTGACACTAGCGCCTTGCCTATGCCAAATCTTGGGATTAGTCCCAAGATTTGGCATAGGCACTAGTTTTACGAAAGCGACTGCCATCTGACCTTTCAACCCAGAGGCAAAACAAAAAACCGCTATTATATTTTTCCTGGAGTAAAATATTGGACGGGATCACAAGCCGAATGGATTCCCTTGATTTTGACAAACTCCAGACTCTTCTTATCTTGAGATAGCACGAGGAATGGGTACTGGAAGGATTTCTGAACGCATCTTATGTTTTTTCCCCTGTAGTTTCTCTCAAGCATTCTGCTGGCACTGAAATTCAAAAAAATCTTATTAGAGAGCTAAGGCACAGCGGAAAGTAATCTCGGACATATTTGGAGCACTCCAACTGGCAACTATTAGGGCCCCCATACTAGTCGACGCCGCATCGACGCAACGCACAATTTTGTATGAGAACGTTCACGAGACGCCGGTAGTGTGGGGGGCCCTGCTCTGCAGTATGTAATGTTCTGTTTCTGGGGGTGACTAGGGTCGCCAGAGCTCTCGAGGATTTGTTGTGTTGAGGGTGACGGACCCGCGATCGTCTCTAGTTATCAACACAACGAATACTCAAATCAATAAAGGGTCGGCAACGCGCTAGTAATTCTTCTGGAATCGCAGTCATCCCTATGGAGCCTATGCTATGGTGTCTGAATACCATCAGGTAAGCCCTATGTTGGTCACCGTTGTAGTATTATAAGACTAGATCATTACTTAGTAGGTCATTTTCTGTGTATCTATGTGTCTGTCTGTGGCATATCGTAGCTCCTAAATGAATAGACCGATTTTAAAGCGGTTTTTTTGTCTGAAAGCTGACGTAATCGAGATTGTTCTTAGCTAACGTTTTTATGAAATCGCTTCAGCCGGTTTTGAGACATTGAACTTTGAAATTAAAATGTTGGAGGTTTTTCAACTTTCCTGTTGTTAATTGACAAACAGACAGACTCTAGAGTTCTACAACTCACAGCGCAACTAGTAAATAAAAATCACGTGTTGGGAGGAGCTAGCTGCAATCAGGTCGTCTTGGCGATCTGCATTTATCGTAAGGTTAAATCATTTGAACGAATCCGCTTAACAACCTTAGACAGAGAACGCCAATTGCGAAAGGAGAGGCCAAAACCTTTCTACGTGTATACCTATAACACCACTGGCCAACTCTACTGTCCCCCATGTAATAGTTTTTAAGTAAGTTCGGCCTAGCCAGCCACATCAAAGCTCACAATAGGACAATAATTGCTAGGGTCGCCGTCACCAAAATCGATGAGGAGGATTATTATTTATAAATAGTACATTACTACAGAGGCCGGGAAGTAAAGGAATGCCGGCCGAGGGCGTAGCAAGGTCGGATAGCTATGAGGCTGGCAACCCCTTTTCACGCCGAGGTATGTAATATAGTGCTTTTCTCAAACATGCAATGAAATAAATTAAATAAACTCAGGCCTCCAATTTTGTATGAAATGCCATTTCGATCTCTCGTTTCGCTCCGCCAGAAACGTGACACTTCGAAGCCCGTTATGAAGAACACAACGTCAATATTTCATTGCATGTTTGAGAAAAAATACTTAAACTTACTCTGGTTTGCACTCCTGGACCGGAATCGATATGTCGTAAAAGCCGGGGATATTCAACGTGTAACGAATACTGTTGTGCTCGTCTCTGATCATAGTAATATCATTGACCTGAAAGATAAAATTAATAAAACCACAGTCGTATGTATTCCTGTAAAAATACGGGTATGTAAAACATACATGTAAAATAGCGTGTTTTTGTTTGGTTCATTTTAAAAAGTTTGTTTAAAAAAAAAAAGGTAAAAAGAAAAGCAAGGAAAAAAAAAGAAGGAAGAAGGAAGGAGGGAAGGGAGGAGGTAAGGAAGGTTGTTTTTAAACATGCTTTTCACATTCAAGAATCCTACAAACTTTCCACGAAGAAATAATTTTATAAATGTAGCGTTTCTGTTCTTTTGTTTATAGCCGGTTTATTTTCAAAATTAACGAGAAAACATAAACAATCCAGAATTAAGAAAATGACTGATCTTTTGGAGAATTTTTTCGCTTTGTAATTGTTTAAATAATGATATTATGTATATCCGTTACGCAGAAAAAAATCACTTGCAGCAGCGCAAGTTTCATCCCTTAGGAATAAGGACGGCGCCGGTTCTTTAAAAAAAATGTACAAGCTTTACGAATATACTAATTTTAATGTTTAATACCTCAAATGACAAACACATATTTTTTTTTCATGAAATTATGTACAAACTACCAAGCCAGTACAAAAAAAACTTAATATGCCAATCCTGCCAAGTCTTTGGTATATATAATATATATTTTTTCAGTACCAAATAGGAGCCCAATAAATTTACCATATGATGTGCAATTGAGTTATTAAACATCGAAATTGCTGCATTTGTTTACCTTATACATTTTTTTTTCAATATATTTAAAGAAGTGGTGCCGTTTGGTTCTTATTACTACTGTGCCAAGTGGCTTGCTTTCATCATAAAATGCAACATAACTCCGCGTACTTAAATTACCAGTCCATTGCGTATAATACCTACCACCGCTGCACTAATTAGCCAGCCGAACTTATCCTTGTATGTATATTCCCCATTCAATTAAGAAACGGAACGATGTTTAAAAAACTAATCTTATTTTAATTAATACATTCAGCCCTTATAGCAACACATGCGTCAGGGAATGACGTGCGACTTTTGTTACATGTGGACAGGAAACAATAATAGCAGACGGAGAACAGAAAAGAAGCGCCAAGATTCGTCAAGGTGCTCGTCAGGGAGTCCACTTGAACCGCTGATTATTTATTAATTTATCGACATTAACGGGCGAGACATGAGGGGTCAAAATACATTGAGAAAAAGTTAAGTTTGCAGACAATATAGCGGCAGTTGCTGAAAATGGAATAGAGCTTCAAGCAATGCTAAATGATATGGATGCAACTTTTTAAAAATCTAGTTTAAAATTAACGCAAATAAAACAAACACTCCAGTTGTTTAAAATTCCAATCCAGAATGTTTGTAACTGGATAGCTGATTTCCTGAACGGGCGATCGTTTCGTGTGGTCTTAGAAGGCTACACATCGGATCAATGGGCTTTAGATGCCGGCGTTCCTCAGGGATCTGTTCTGTCTGCAACCTTATTCCTATTGCATATCAACGACATGTTATTGCCCGGAACCTTTGGGTATGCTGATGATAGCACAGTTGCAGTCAGATATCTGTCCAGTGCAAAGGCCAGCAATGATGAAATTCAATCTTGTCGGCAGGATATGGTTGATCGTTTGGATTTGACTCTTAGGGCAGTCTCCGACTGGGGCGATGCTAATCTAGTCAAGTTCAACGCAACCAAGACGCAGGCGTGTTTGTTCTCCACTAAACGGAGTCCGTTTAACTTGACTCCAACTTTCCGAGGTGTATCCGTACCAATTTCAGACCATCTGCAGCTCCTTGGCATGGACATCAAGTCCAATATGAACTTTGGGCTCTACATTGAATCCTTGGCGCAAACTGCGGCAAAAAAGCTTGGCATCCTCTCTAAGGTGAGGCGGTACTTCACACCCAGGCAGCTTCTTCAGCTTTACCAAGCACAGGTCCGGTCATGTATGGAGTACTGTTGCCACCTCTGGGATGGATCCGCTAAATATCAGCTAACCGCCTTGGATTCGATTGATGGGCGTGCCAGGTAGCTCATTGGTGACCTAAATTTAACTGAGGTTAAAATGCAAAGACTGGAACACCGTAGAATGGTTGCCTGTTTATCGGTGTTCTACAGGATACATTTCGGAGAGTGTGCGCTAGGATTACACGAATTAATTCCGCCCTCACCATTTCGCCATCTTGGGACTAGGCGCGGTCGCGGGTTCCACCCTTATGTTGTTGACTTACCACTGATTCGCACGAAGCGCTTTGCTTCCAGCTTTCTCGCGAGGACAACCAAAGAGTGGAACTCGCTTCCGGCAAACCTTTTCCCAGTTACATATAACTTGGATCTTTTCAAGACGAGAGTGAATAGGCACTATCTAGGTATGCATGTAACACCCTCGACCTCATCATCACTTACCATCAGGCGAGATAGGGGTCAAATGCGTACCTATACTAAATAACAAAAAATAAAAAAAACCACGAATTCAAGAACTTGCAACAGGCATATTCATGACAAATCGCGCGGAAAGTCCGATCTCCTTATTTCCTATATCTGTGGATGTTGGCTTTGCGCTACTAGCGGGTACACCACGGGATTGGCTACGAGCGTAGCGCATAGCGATTCTTGGCAGTGAATGTGTTGCGCTGCTACAAACTACGATACGCTACGAGCGTAGCTTAGCACTGAGTGACTTCACATTCACTACGAGCACGGCTAAAACGGGACGGCGCGCGAGCTCTCTCGATTTTTCTCGCCCTATCCGTCTCTCTCTTATTATAACACTTAGAACAAGAGGTTAGTGCGAGAAAAATCAATTCGAGAGTATGTCGCGGCCGTCTCATGATAGACGTGCAGGAAAGGCAGTAGTCCCCATACTGGACCAGTACGGGTTGAGGACTACACATAATCATGATTAGCGCTGCATTAAGTCCTCACTGTCCCATATCCCTTAAGTTAAGAGGAAATGAGGGTTGACGCGCGGCTCATACAAAAACTTGAATTTCTTGCGGCCGTAGGCCGTAGTTCCCTATTATCTCCGCAAAATTTCAACTTGAGCTAATCATTTTTGAAACAATTGACTTTGATTTTCTAAAAATACACTAACTTTACCATCACCTACAGATGTCAAATATAATAAAAAGATTAAAAACGAAACATAGAGATGCATAGTAAAACTTTTTGTTGAAAGTTTATTTTATACACAATGGTAAGACCATTTTTTACCCATTATACTCGTAACCATTTGTTGGAGAATATGGGGTACTACGGCGGCTCGAAATGCAAGTTTTGTATGGGTTCGGGCGGCAGCCAATATAATATATTTTACGTCACTCTGGGCGGTAAGTGAGATTTACCGCCCACGGGCGCAGCTGCAAATCTCCCTTCACACCCAGAAGAAGACGTAAAATTGTGTACGCACCACGGGCGGTAATTCGTAAAGCCCCAGATCGCATATTTATGGTCCTCACCTTCGGTTCGGGCCACAAACACCTGCGATCTGGGGCATTCACGAATTCACCGCCCTAGGTACGTAATGTACTAATATTGTTTTTATTTTCCTCATGTTCTTCTTGGAGTTTCACGAACGCGCAACTGTCGCGCGACACTAGCCATAAATCACCAGTCAAAATCAGCTGTACTATCGACAACACAGCTAACTGACCATCGGTGCACCTTATGTGCATTGTAATAAGGTTCTATATAAACACAGGATGGGCAGTTAACAGTGTTGTCGTTTGTACCGATACTGTGTCGCCGTGTGTAACCGCTTTTACCCCCAACTGACCTTACGTATATTTAATGGAGGTTTTAATTACTTACAAGGTAATTATAAGTTCTGCAGATGTTTCCTCCCTCGCGATCCCCAGTCTCGTTGTATTGGAATCGAAAATCAAATTTATCAATCTGAAAAAAACACAGCACACAATCGAATTAATTGTGAAACTAAATATGATTTATAATTTTATAATGCACTAAGAAATATTCATCATTATTTTACTTAAGCCGGTTGACACCTGATGGTGCATTTAATTGAAATTTCATCATCATTATCATCATATCAGCCAAAAGACGTCCACTGTTGGACAAAGGCCTCCCCAAAGAGTGCCACAATGACCGGTCCTGCGCCACCCGCATCCAGCGACTTTTACCAGGCCACCAGTTCACCTTGTAGGGGGGGGTCTACTTTACGCTGCGCCTCCCGGTACGTGGTCGCCACTCGAGAACCTTTCCGCCCTAACGGCCATCTTTTCTACGTGCAATTTGCCCCGCCCACGGCCACATAAGGTTACCGATTCGGAGCGTTATATCGGTTAAAATGGTTGCGGATAACCTAATTTCTGATGAGATCACAGAGAGAAACTCCCAGCATAGCCCTCTACATTGCCCTTTGGGTGACTATATGAGCATTCTTACGAGGTCCATAGTGAGCGACCACGTTTCAGTGCCATATATCATCACTGGCAACACACACTGGTCAAAAACTTAGTCTTCAGACACTGCGGAATATTAGACGAAATGATGTGCCGTGGCTTCTCGAACTATAAAAAAATATATAATATTTACTGACATAGTCATGGTATAACTGTTTTAGTTCTTCGACCGCAGGGTAGCCATGGCCAGTGAGTTTTTGAGTGCAATAGTTTTTTTCATCAAGTTCCTTGTCACACTTTTGAGCCCATGGATCCTTTAAATCAGCTTCAGTAGCCGGCTTTCCCAGTACATTTCTTTGGAAACTGAGCAGACAAACCATCTGAAAGTAAAATTTACAACACTTAAAAAACTGGCGAAGTGCGTTCGGATCACGGGCAGGTAGGGTTCCGTAGTTGCCGGTCTGACTTTGTTATGTCGACATGTTGACACGCGTTTTGCGAAACTTGGCCTTTCCAAGTACATATTTTAAGTTGGTCAACCATTACTCATTAACTAGTTATGCCTACTTAGCCGTGATAGTTTTCCTTTTAAATTATTATAGGTATACTAGCTCACTCGCGCGACTCGGTTGAGACGTTTAAGCGTGATCGAGTAACAAACATCCAAACATCTAAACATCCAAACATCTACACATCCAAACATCCAAACTTTCGCATTTATAATATTAGTAGGATACTACTACCATTAATTTTGCACATACCAAGTAGTAACCATTTAGCCAGCAGGGTGGCGACACTAGACTCGAACAGAAATTAGGGCTTTAAAGCCCAATATTATTATCACGTAAACGGACCACTGCATTGAAAAATGGTTTTAAAAACCCATAACATTTTTGAACAAACCATACAACAATAGGTCTTTACATCCCCACATTACGTAAGAAAAGTACCCTAAAACATTTTTTTGAATGAATTTTTTAATTAAATTTTTGTCGGTGTGATGTATTTATGTATGGATCACTGAACTAAGACGCAGTCGGACGGACGGTCAGAGGGGCAGACGGACATGGCGAAACTATAAATTCCTTCTCGACTACGGAATCCTAAAAATAGGTAAAAACTAAAATATTTAAAAATGTGAAGTTTGAAATGATATCAGAACATCCTTAGGACGTACAATATATTGGTCATGAAGATAATTTTTATTAAACGTTTTTAATAACTTGTACGTGTTCGAATGTCTGTAAAAATGTGTTAAGTAATTATAGCCACAAATAATTTGTTAATAGCTTTTCAGCCAGTTGCTAATAGTATTCGATAGAGCTGAATTTTTGTATACTTATGTAAGTTTGGTAACAAGGCAATAATATAGCACCACCAAGCTGATCCTGATGATGAGTATTGAGTACGGATGGCGGCCATAGCTCTTCCTAAACTTCACAAGATAAATCAAGTTTGGACTTGGACACAAATAATCTCAAAGTATTCTCAGTTATTTTGCAAGAAGCACATAAGTCTTTGACAACACTGAGTCTAGATTTTAGAAATGGAGACAAATAGGTACAATTTTTTTTTTAAATTGAAAATGTGTAGGTATATTCCGTCAAATTGTAAACGTTTTGAACGTTTTTAATTAAGTAAGTAAAACTTTATCGCACAAATCAAATAAGTACAAAGGACGAACTTAAACTACAAGGCATTCTCTACCACTCAAACATAATGCCAAAGAGGAATTGTATTTTATTGTATTGAACTGGGTAAGGTGGGTTCAACGTTGGTTTAATTGACTTAGGGGCAACCAGAACAGGGACAGCACAAATATTCTAAACACCCAGAAAAAAATACATTGAACCTAGAATTAAATTTGGAATACGTTAATTATCTTGAACTATTTGTGAGCGGAATTACCGTGAGCCAAGATTTTATTCTCTTGGTTCGAGAGAGTAATCCAAGATGTTATCTGTTTCGTTCAACATATTGGTGGTCTTCGTCATTTATGTTTAATAATTCAAGTTTTTTTTTTTTAATACTGTTGATCAAAAAGTGATACTTTACGTAGCTGTTTAGCGTGCGGATAGTTGGTTTTCGCGAACTAGTGCTTTCACTTTTCGCACTCAATAATTGTACAAATGGTACCATTCATTATTACGTCAATAAAAAATAAATAAGATGGAACTGTATAAAAAAAAATGACTTTTGAGCAACTTCATTATTCTTCAACTGTATTAAAATGATGTTACAGAATTAATAATATGAAAGTTGCGAATTCCTTACTTGTTATTTTTCTTATTTTTCGCAACTGTATTAAAAAACGATACACGATACACGATACACGTGCGGAAATGTCATTCTTCACTCGTCCCGAGTCTTGCTAAGATATCTCGGTACTCATGACGTAATTATACTTTCCGCACTAGCATCGAAATGTACTATTTCTGTGTAGATAACATGGTCAGGCACCGTTAAAAGTAATAATAACAGATACTCACGAAAAATAACGTAAACGGTACGAAGTCCATTTTAAGTATACGGTTATTCTTCGATGGCTGGTGTGGTAGGGTGACCCCGTTGGATGAAGGATTGGCGAATGATTAATTTCATGTACACCGCTTATTTCTGATTTATAGCTTTTTAGTTTCCTGTCTAGCAACCGCATTATTCGCAGTATTAGGTGACGTAGGCAATGCGTCAAGGATTTACCCTTTTTACATGGTAAATTGATTTTTGTATATTGGGAAACCCATGTGTAGAGGAATAGGTACATTCTTTTCCACAAACAGTCAAGTGTAAATACGCCCCATAGTTCTTAACATACGACATATGGGTCATATTTATGAGTTAGTTGTATGCACACTTGCACTTTACACAGAAAAAAGTAAACGATATGATACCTACAGAGAAAGAATATAATGGAAAAATAAACCATAACATTCATTTTTTTTCTTCATTTTTTCTTTTTTTTCTTTCTCTGTATCATATCGTTTATAAAATGATCGGGGTAACTTCCTCGTTAAAAATAACACGTAACAAAAATATTTAATTAAATAATTTGTTTCGTGAAAAGGGCAGAAAAAAGTACATAATTAGTACGAGGTAATTAATATTCTTGATACAAGAAATTATATAGGTAAGTAGATGTAAAAATTTCTCGAATGAATAGGATTTATTTAAACTAATATTTTTTTATCTTTTTACAAGAAAACCATCTTAATTCAAGACGATATTTGTTGTCTTCTAGATAACTGGGGTTTTCCTAATTTATTTCCTGATTTAAGTTTTTATTTTTCTTCGTGGTACGTACGTAACATAGGCCTTAAAGACTGCAACTCTGACTGGGGGTCTAGCACAACTGACGCCGCGCCGCGACGCGAGTCGAGAAAGATCTACCCTCCTCTTTCTAATTTGCATGGTGCGAGTGAGACAGGAGACGCTCAGTCGCGCGCAAAGCGACTTGTCAGCAAGTTGTGCTGCGTTACGATAAAATTGGCCAATCAGCACGTCTACGTGCTGATTGGCCAATTTTAAACGGCGTTTTAAACGCGCGTTAGGACAGTCCAACTCTCATTTTCCCATATAAAAATTTACATTTAGACTAGATCTACCTAAAACTTACGTACAATGTGTTACGTGATGGACCTGCAGATTCCAATTACATCCCATTACTTATCATTACAATGTATGACGGGTCGGGAGTCCAAAAAGATACATCACAAAAGATAAATAACATAGTTATCAAAGACGGTTGATTGGTTTCGAGGTGTAATTACAAAACCACAAAAATTCGTCGCGGTCTGCCGTTGCCATACTGTCTGTTCTGAATTTCACAGGTAACAATAAAAAAACTCGATGTATATAATTATATCAATTTATATAAAGGTTGCAATTTCAATTAATCACAAATTTAGAATTAGAAAATGGCAAAATCTTATTTAATTTCAGCACGGCTATCATGAGACAGCCCGCGAGCTCTCTCGATTTTTCTCGCACTATCCATCTCTCTCTTATTAAAACACTTGATAGACGTGCAAGACAGGCAACGGCAGGCCCCGGCGGATTTTGATAGTTTTGTAATTACACCTTGAAACCAATGAACCGGTTTTGAAAACTATGTTCATAATTTTATCCTTTTGTAAGTAATTACGTCTCATGTCTTTGAAAAGCCGTACTATTTGGTATTTTGACACGAATAAAGGCCGTGCCAGGATAAGCTAAGTGATTCTGCCCCCATCGAGTTTGGGCTTGTAATTTTAATGGACGGTGTGCCTCTATATTAGTAATTAATGTGCAAAATTTGAGCACACAAAACCTTATAGTTTTTGTTAAAAAAAAAAAAACGAAATATGATTTTTCTTCAATTTTTTTTTTCTAGCAAACCGATTTTAGTGTGCCTCACATATATTGTACACTTACTAAAGATGATTATATGACATAAAGTATATTTTCATTGTCATAAAAAAAAAAAATATTTGCTTCCAGGTTAGACACCGCTCCATTTTTTCACCAATAATACACCTACTAACGACCTATAATATGTATATTTTTTTCAAATTATAGCAGTGGGAGAACATGGAGATATCTTTACATAAAATACTTTACATACCTAGAACCGCTATAATACAAAAAGGAATGATTGAAACCTCTTTAGAGAAACGTGCATGACATATTAAATACTGGCCACTTACAATTCGTTAGGTTTAAAAACACATTAAAAAAATAACGATTTAAGGGCTTCAGAAAAATACTCGGTTTGATAACAAATTAAGGAGCAGTCGGTATTCTTACGACATTGTTTGGAAGGGATACGAGTTGCAGTACCTAAGGTGATGCGTACTGAAGTACTCCAACCAAAGAGTACACTTCTTCTTCTTATTTAAGAGCTAGGCTCTTGTCGGTGGTGTAATTTCCAGCGTATTCTACATTTCGCCTTTCTTTTTATTGCTCTATACGATAAAGCGTTTGTTTTTTCTTTTATTTGCTCCATGTAAGATATCCTCGGCCTTCCCCTTTTCCTTTTCGCTTCTATTTTTCCAAAAAGTCCATGTGGGTCATTTAGGACTCGAAAAATGTAAGTTGCGAGTGCGTGAAACTGTGTTTCGGCCGAATAATAATACTCAGATTGAAGATTACTTCACGAAGATAAGAAACCGGCCAGGTGCGAGTCGGACTCGCGCACAAAGGGTTCTGTACCATTATCCTTTTTTTTTTTTTTTCTCTCATACTTTTTTGGAGATTCCTGCACTCTGTATGGATGATCGCCGGCGCGTCCCGTCCCGGGGAACGTACCATTATCCGTTGAATGAAAGGTAAATTGTGGTTTACGATCTATGACGTATTTAAAAAAAACTACTTACTAGATCTCGTTCAAACCAATTTTCGGTGGAAGTTTGCATGGTTATAGTACATCATATTTTTTTTTAGTTTTATCATTCTTTTATTTTAGATGTTACAGGGGGGGGACACACATTTTACCACTTTGGAAGTGTCTCTCGCGCAAACTATTCAGTATTTTTGTGTGAAAATCTTAATGCGGTTCACAGAATACATCTACTTACCGAGTTTCAACAGTGTAGTTCTTATAGTTTTGGAAAGAAAGTGGCTGTGACATACGGACGGACAGACAAACAGATAGACAGACAGACATGACGAATCCATAAGGGTTCCGTTTTTTGCCATTTGGCTACGGAACCCTAAAAACAGGAAAAAAAAAATGGTTCCCTATGGTATTTTAGTATACCATGGGGAATCACCGTGTCCAAGCTGGGCCTAAAGTAGGCACGGATTGTTTGCACTTCCGCAAACGTGAACAAGGAAGTGGTCGATAAGTAAGTAAGTAAGTAAGTAAGTAAGTAAGTAAGTAAGTTTATTTGCATAAAATAGTGTAGAAGAAGTCAGGTTAGGTATACAATTAGATCCAACTATTTTGCCTCATAGGCATACAAATGTCAAAGGAGCACAATTTATGTCACAACGTTATAATCTTACAGTAATAAATATAAAAATTAAGATGATTAGTATAATATTATAGTACAATGTCAAAAAATATTTAATAATTAATTTAATGGTAGAAAAGTCATGCATCATTAATTTCGCAGCGATAGGAATTCTTTAACACTGTAGAATTTCTTCTGCAAAAGCCAGTTGTTCAGTGTTGATATACAAGCTTTATATGGCAAATGTTTTATGGTCTCTGGAACCTGGTTGTATATTCGTATACACATGCAGTAACTATTACTACTGCAATTTTTAGTGATCGTTTTAGGTGCAACTAATCTTAAGGGGTACCTCGTATTAAATTTACATGTATCTTTTAAAATTCGGAATAAAGAAGGATTTGACTTTACGAACTTAGTTACTTCAAGTATATATAGCGATGGTAATGTCAACAATTTCAGTTCATCAAAAAGGTCTCTACATGATGTTCGTGGCGGCTTGTTACAAATAGCTCTTAAGCATTTCTTCTGACAAATAAATAGCCTATTCATTTCACAACAGTTTCCCCACAGCACAAGTCCATACCTTAGCACAGATGCGACATACCCGTGGTAAGCAAGGATAGCAGTTTCTCTATTTACACGTGTTGCGAGTCTCCTGAGTGGATAGACAAAACTATTTACTTGTTTACATTTTTTCTCAACTTGTGGTTTCCAAGAGCAGTTTTTATCTACCATTATACCTAAGAATGTTACTACATCAGTTTCCCGTATTACTTTATCACCATATTTAACATTTATTTTAGGACATTCTTTCCTGTTGTAAAATTGCATATAATTAGTTTTTTCAATATTTGCATTCAAATTATTTGATTCAAGCCACATAATTATTTTACGAATTTCCGCATTGATGTCATCATTATAGGTAAGTACATTGTCACATGGAATTATTATAGAAATATCGTCAGCAAATAAAGTACATTGATAATTGGTAATATTCGGTAAATCATTAATATAAAGTAAGAATAATAACGGGCCCAGAACACTGCCTTGAGGAACACCAACGCTATTTGTTGCATACTCTGATCTAGTGTAGCCTACTGTGTTTTTATCAGTAGTATGCTCAATTTGTACACACTGATTTCTATTATCTAAGTAACTCCTAATCCAGTCTAGAGCTGTGCCCCTTATACCATATTTACTGCATTTATCCAGTAGGCGCTGGTGTGAGACAAAGTCAAACGCCTTACTCATGTCGAAAAAAATGGTACAAACTGGTTTTCTTTTGTCTACTTCTTCAGTAATTTTTTTGAGTAATGTGAATGCGGCTAGTGATGTAGATTTACCCTTTTGAATGATAATTAACAAACAGTTTTTTTTCGGGATGGAAATCCCGCCACACATGTCTGATAAGGGCCCTGAATACACTTCGTCCGCATTTCAATCATTTTCGCGCGAGTGGTTGTTTAACCACGTTACTTCCTCGACAAGGTATGCTCAGTCAAATGGTAAATCCGAAAGAGGCGACAACAGTCAAACAAATCTTGAAGAAAACTCATTTGGCACTAACTGATTTTAGGTTAGCTTTATTACAATACAATACTTACCTAAATACTCCCGTTAGAAACAGATCTAGCATCTCCATCAGAACTACTAAACAATAGAAAATTATGTAGCATAATACCATGTCCTCCGCGGTTACTTAAACCTAAAATACTTATGAACGTTCGTAAGATTGATAACCATCAACAAACACAGGACGGAGGATGGGATTTGTTCAAAGGAACCTTAAAGATAAATTAGTATCCGAGACGACCCAGAACAGACGTTCCTGGCGATGCCATACTAGGAGAGCCAACTCCATGTTGATCATGAAGATGAAAAAGACAAAGGAGTTGGACATGGCCCTGTTGTCCCCCGGGCAGCGAGTTAAACAGCATGCAACACGTTGCATCAGCGCGTGCGTTCATGCGCTTGTAGGTACGCAATCTTATTCCGTGCACATTAATTACATATTATGCATGCATATCATTCGTAACCATTGACAATTAATTATAGACAATTCCGAAGAGATTGAAAAGTACAGTAGCCCATACATGCTCATACAAATCCTTACGATGATAAGTGCCCCCGCATGAAGACAGTGGTCGCGGATCTTCAAACGAGATGTGACTGATGTTGAGTAACGGCCTATCCCAATAATCAATCCACCGATAGTTTTCCTTACCTACAGTTACATTTTGACACATTTTCTACGGGTAATCTGACAAAATGTAACTGCCGGTAAGGAAAACTATCGGTGGATTGATTATTGGGATCGGCCGTAAATGTATCACCAAAGGATGATTCCCGATCACTGGAAATCAGGCCGAATCATCTTTGGGTCAAAGGGCAAATGGTGAGCCATTTAGTGATCCGTAACCTAATAAGTAGGTATACTGTTTAATTGATCGAGCGAGCGAAGCGTACGCAGTTCTTCGTTTCAGCTTGGCCAATAATACTTTCGTGTGTTTGTCCAACTGAGTCGAACTTTCGAATTTTAACAAAGTTTGTGGAACGTGTTAATTTGTCTCCTGTGCCCCTTCATAAAAGTATCAGCGCTCGCTGTGCCGATTAAACATAATTTCATGAACCGCCTGCTCTCTGCACATACAACGGATCTTTATAGACATTTCTGGTGCATTCTACAACGCGGGGCCATTCTTCTCGAGGTAAAGTAAATAAAATATAAAATCAATAGCACCGAACTCACAACACTGCGTTGTCGTGCCCTTATATAAGTCATGCCGGCGCGCGTACGTAAAGCTGTCGGACGGCCCTGGATCGCGCTCCACCGCGGCGCGCCGTCACGCTGTGCTGATATGATGCTAATGATGATGATGATGATTTCATTTCACGGAGGAAATAGGGAACTACCGTTGCTCGATATTCAAGTCTTTGTTTGGAAAGCGCGTCAGCCCGTATGTCCTTTTATTACCTATTGCTTCTCAGGGAATTCTTTAAACAATGTTTAACTCGACCGCTTATCTGAGACGGTGCGCGGTTGCCCCAGCACTCTTTGACGCTCCCGTCCCCGACGGCGTATCAGTTAGACGGTAGGCCTTTGATAAATAATCTTCCACCACTTATCAAAGCCTTCCTTTTTATCAAAAACATCCATTGCATCCTCTAAATTCAAAATGTAGGTATCCAATTAGCCTACAAATACCTAATGACAATCCAAATAGATTTTGAATTGGAATAGCTGTAGATGTTGTCACATCTTAAATCAGATTTATAATACTTCTGATAAATAAAACCCAAAGCTCCATTCATTATTTATTCAATTTAAATTTAATTCAAATTTTGACAGGGTCACAAGATGAATGCAGTCCCTTGATTTTGACAAACTCCAGACTCTTCTTATCTTGAGACAGCACGATGAATGGGTACTTGAAGGATTTCTGAACGCACTCTATGTACTTTCTGTACTTTCTATCAAGCATTT
Source organism: Epinotia ramella (assembly GCA_947578815.1). Taxonomy (NCBI): domain Eukaryota; kingdom Metazoa; phylum Arthropoda; class Insecta; order Lepidoptera; family Tortricidae; genus Epinotia; species Epinotia ramella. The sequence goes on from OX388205.1 coordinate 24,483,945, forward strand.
TGGTGGCACTGAAATTCATAAAATTAATATTAGAGAGATAGGTACCTTAAATACAAGGCACAGCGGAACGGCATTTCGCTCATATTACATAAGACCGCAGTCATAGTAATAACACTATTGGCTCTGTAGGTATAGTTTAGATTATTTGAACATTTTGAACTGAGCTCATGAATGGCCATTGTACTGAGCTCATGAATAGCCTTTGTTTGCTGTCAGCGCGTGCCAATTTTGCAAAAAAAAGTTAGTGCCACGTCAAATGTTAATTGAATAATGAACTCTTCTTTTACAATCGATTCCAAATTAGCTACGAGATAAAATACCACACACAGGGCCTTGTACCTGGCTCGCTGGGAGCGGGTTTTTTTAAATATTTTAGTCCATTTTGAATCTATTGAATAAGACGATAGAGTTGACGATGAACATTCTATGTGGCGCTAACCTTTTTCTTGCAAAAAATGGCACGCGTCCGACTACACAGTCGTACTGTTAGACTTGAATGATAGGTATTGTTCTGAAGATAAGAAGATCAGTCCAGTTCAGAAAATCTCAACTATTATGTGGTGTTGTATTAGGATGTGCTACATTGAGAGCGACGGACCTGCATTTGTCTAGCTGTGAACACAACGAATCCTAAAATAAATGTTTGCTTTTATGTACGATTTATATCAAAGAGAATTTGTAATTGAAAAATTTGTAAGACTTCAAGTGTAGTTGAGATTTTCTGAACTGGACTGATCTTCTTATCTTCAGAACAATAAGTTTCTTCAATTCAAGTCTAACATAACGACTGTGTGGTCGGACGCGTGCCATTTTTTGCAAGACAAAGGCCACATAACATATTCTATGTATAATGAACTATATCGTCTTATTCAAAAGATTCAAAATGGACTAAAATATTTAAAAAACCCGCTCCCAGCGAGCCAGGTACAAGGCCCTGTGTGTGGTATTTTATCTCGTAGCTAATTTGGAATCGATTGGAAAAGAAGAGTTCATTATTCAATTAACATTTTACGTGGCAATAACAAAATTTTTGCAAAATATGGCACGCGTTCGTAAACAATGTCTATTCATAAGCTCAGAACAATGGCCATTCATGAGCTCAGTTCAAATCGGTTTAACTATAATAAACTCTTCGCGTCGGGCTGACGCCGGAGATTCTAAAAAAGACCGGCCTAGTGCATGTCGGCGCGCACAGTGTAGGGTTCCGTAGTTGCCTGTCTGTCTTTTTTACAGCACATCGACACGAGTGCGCTAACTTAACGTTGCGGTTGCGTCGGCCGAATTTGTACGAAAGTTGGCCTTTCCAAGTACAGTTTTAAGTTGGTCGACTGTTAATCATTAGCTAGTTATGTCTACTTATCAGTGATAGTTTGCCTCCTAATTTCATTATATAATAAATAAATAAAATAAATATTAGGGGACAATCTTACACAAATCCACCTAGTCCCATAGTAAGCTCAATAAGGCTTGTGTTATGGGTACTAGACGACGATATATTTAATAGATAGAAATACTTAAATACATAGAAAACATTCATGACTCAGAAACAAATATTCATGCTCATCACACAAATATTTGCCCTTACCGGGATTCGAACCCAGGTCCTTCAGCTTCGTAGGCAGCGTCACTACCCACTAGACTAACCATTATATGCACTACTACCATGGTTTAGTTGACATACCCGGATCATGACGGGACGGGACACTTGACTCCAACAAAAATTAGGGCTTAAAAATGCAATATCACGCAAACGGATCCCTGAATGGAAATAAAATTCCGAGAACCCATAATATGTTTGAACCAGGCTATCCAACGATATTATGGATTTACTAAGAAAAATAATTACATCCCCAATTTACGTGGGATTAAGATGGAAGGAAGATGAGAGGAACTTAAAAAAAATATTTCCAAAAAAATATTCTACCATATTGTCGGCGTGATTGATTTGTTTACCCATGGCTTATTATTATAGCTTTTTAGTAATAGTAAGGGTCACTGAGTTAAGCCGCAAACGGACATACGGACATAGCAAAACTATGATATTAAGGCGGTGCATTGGAAATTATCGCGTGCTTTGAAACGCCGTTCTGACTTGATTAAGAAACAATAAGGTCTGATTTTCAGATATATGATTCTTGACTATATGATTGTTCATCTGATTTTATGGATACATGATTGCTTAAAATTTCCTCGATAGAAAAAAAATGCAAAGTTGGGTCTTTCTTTTCTTTTTTTTACTCAGCCTACTCAAACGATACATTATTTTACGACACAATCAACTAAATACTATAGTATTTTATCTCATCTAAAATCTCACTTTATGAAATTTTAATAAACCTTCACTAAGTTAGGTATTTATCGAAATTTGTCCAAAACAGCGATTCCCGAAGAGTGTTACATCTCTTTTTTTCGTGGGCGGAAGGCATCAGCGTGTCTCTGTCTAGGGGGCGTGTACGACTCAAATCAAGGCATCTCCTTAAGGTGGTTCGACGACCATACAAAACTTTTTTGACATTCGCAGGCTAACGGCGTGATTTTTTAAGAAACTTATGTGACACACTCATAAATTGGCTTTCCATTTGCGCGCAATTCCCCCTTTCCCAGAATAAACTTGTATAAACAAGAGTAATTTGACAATAATCGTTTTCCCAAAGTGTCACGTGACAAACTAATTTCTCAAATTATTCTAGTTTATGTATACAAGTTTATTCTGGGAAAGGGGGAATTTCGCGCAAATGGGAAGCCAATTTATGAAAGATTGCCACCGTCGTAGTATATATAAAAAAGTTTCTTAAAATATCACGCCGTTAGCCTGCGAATCTCAAAAGACGTTTTGTATAGTCGTCGAACCACCTTAAGGGTTCTTAGTTAACTAGGCACCCCAAAAAAACTGAAAATTAAAAGCACTAGTGCGGAAAGTGGCACTTGTCGCTAGATTTGACTGCTTGAAAAACGGTATTTTCAAGTACATTCGTTGTAAAGAGTATTGGTATTGTATACTTACTCCTTATTACACTCCGTGACCGGGATCGTTATTTCGTACACGCCGGGAATATGCAACGTGTAGCGAGAATTGTCATCCTCATCTCTGATCATAGTAATATCATTGACCTGCAAAAATAACATTTATAAAACCACAGTCATATGTTCTCCAGTAAAAATACGGTTATGTAAAACATTAATGGATTACTAATGTATGGGCAAAAAACTTTTCCCAAAGTATCACATCCCAAACTATTTTTCTCAAATTATCATTTGGCAAAGAATCATTAGATTCATTAGTCAAAACAACTTATCGCAGTTTTACTGGTACAGTCGACTACAAAGAGATCGATACGGACAAAGTTACAAAAATATGTATACACGACTGTATTGCCTTATTATTAAGGTCGTGTATACATATTTTTGTAACTTTGGCTGTATCGATCTCTTTGTAGTCGACTGTACCAAATGTTTATTTGGCAAATTATTGTTGACCAAATAATTACTTGGTCATGTTTTATTTTACTATGTATCATTTAATCGAATGTATCGTTTTCCATAATATACTCTTCCCAAAATATTACATGACATCGTATATAATGCACTGTATATAGAAATCTATATAACGATCTCATTCTATAGTTTTGATATAATATAACAATTTAATCATTATAAGTCATTGAGTCTAACTTAGTCACTGAATAAGTTTAGTATATTTAGTGTATTTTTTTGCTTACTAATCATACTAGAAAAATCGTCTAGACTTTTGTAGGTAGTTACCATAATATGTAATGTCTTCTTCTTTAGTCGTGCACTCTTGACAGAGTGGTCGTGGTCATGTCATGGTAGATTTTAGCAAAAGACGTTTTCATGACTCTGTATATGTTATGTACGCTACCGCGGCACGCTCGCTTCACTCGCTCGGCTGTATGGTCGTAGTTCTACCTAACACTCCTCGCTTCGTTCGTCGTCGTACCTACCTATTAACTGAGACCTTCCTTAAGGTAGATTATGGTATGTGTTGAAAGTGCGAAGTGTCTATTTGACAAAAAAATCTTTAGAATATAATTTTTGCCAAAGGGAAACGTTTGCTTAATGAACAATTACCTTAATAAAACTTGACAAAGTAAAATGATGCCAAATGACAATTTGACCAAATTAATAAAAAGCGATATGTAAACGTGCTAAAGATTCGCTTGGGAAATGAAACTACTGCAATAAGTTTTTAGGGAAGTAAAGTTTGGCGAAAAATATTTTGCCCACACGGCAGTACACCCATAACCCCAACATCGGCAATGCGGGTTTTTGAGCGCAGCGTAGAGTTTCAGACACGATCGATCCGTTTCACTCCTAGTGTGTTACGCTCCATGGCCCGTTGGCAAACCTTCAATCTGGTCTTTTGTGCCCCGGTGAGTGACCATGTTTGTGCACCGTAGGTTAGGACGGGCAGAATACACATATCGACGAGTCTTCGCTTCAGGGTTAAAGGAAGATCCCCCTTCAGAAGCTCTTTTATAGACCAATAGCTTCTCCACGTGTTCTGGATTCGTCTTTCAATTTCTTTATCCTGCCTTTGGTTGGCTGAAGGAAGCTAATTGGCCTAAATATGTGTACTCGTCGACGGAATGTATTGGCTTCCCGTCTAACTCAACCCTACGCTTCGTGCTGTTGGTCATTATCTGGGCCTGTGATCTGTTCATTGAGAGACCATATTGAAGGCTTGCCGAGCTTAGGTCTTGTAGCGTTGTTTGAAGCTCCTGGGCTTCGATTATTTGGTAACGGAGTGCTGTAAATATGGAACTATGGGTGATGCTATCGAAAGCTTTTGAGTAATCTACGAAGGCTAGATATATAAGTTTATTTTATTCGTGGTATTTTTCTATAATGTGACTAAGGGTAGATGGTCAGTCGTAGAGAACCCGGACGAAATGCGGCTTGCTCGGGGGTTGATGGTTATCGAGTTGTCCAGCAATACGACACTTTTCTTATTAATTTATAAATGATTATGCATAAACACGTTCCTTCAATGTGAAACTACATACCTAGTTAATTTTCACATAATCTGTATGCTTAATTTTCTTCACAAAACTGACACTGAGTTGATTTTTGTTTAACGACTCGCGCCAATTAGGTACACAAAAACAAAGATTGCGCGCGCTACGTTAGCCGATCTCAAGATTTTCCCCGTATGTAGCGAAAAGCGTCTACGGCGGACCCGCTAGGGGGGATAACCGTTCTGACGTATGTGTCGTGAAAAGCGCTAAATTAATTTCCCAGTCCGACATCCCATCGGTTATTTAGGTTAGGGTTTAGGTTTATTTAGCACGTCATGTAAGTATGTTAGCTTGGGTCTAATCTTGGAAGCTAAATTAGAACCACTTCCTGACGTACCATTAAGCTCAAATTTGATACACCTGCCTATCTTCGGTGACAATGTGGTACCGTAGAGCTGGTCTGATGACGAAGTCGGAAGGTAGGAACTCCTAAACTTCACAAAATAAACCCGTACCACGCGAGTAGGTACTAATTTAATCGACAAGTAATTAGGGTCCAAAAAAAAGTACAGTCAGCATTAAAAGCTTGTATCACAAATGAAAGTGTTGTCAGAAATGTATTCCATATGTTACCCTACCTGACCCTATGTATATTTAATGGATGTTCTAAATACTTACTACGTAATTATACATTTTGCAGACGTCTGACCCGCCGTCGCGATCCGCAGTCTCGTTGATTTGGGATGGTTTGAAATCGAATTTACCAATCTGAAACACATCATTCAAATAAGGTATGTTGGGGTAAGAACGGATAATTCTTATAACTACTAATCTAGGCGAGGTTTTCGATAGCTGGCAACAAAACACATGCCTATCCGTCCGATCAGACGTGGTTGACCGTTTTAAAATTAACATTTTACTTTTCTCACTTGTTTTCAAAGTAATTGATTTTCTGAATTTGTAGCTTGAAGAGGAAAATATTTTTTTTTAGTAAAACATACCTACGCGTTAAGTGTATAAGTTTCACTTTACAAGACAGTCCGGTGAAAAAAAAAAACCCGAAAGCTTAGTAATGTATTGAATTTTACTCCAATCTTAACCCAACATACCTTTCATGAAGGTAAACTATGGAACTAAATTTGATCGATAATTATGCGCCCATAAAATTCTCATCATTATTTTACATAGGTCTGTTAACACTGGTACGAGTAAACATACATCACATCACACACCATTAAATTGAAATGTAATTTATAAATAATTCTATAATACTTTCTTCAGTTTCCGCGGTTGGGTGAATCTCCGGCGGTTTGAAACGCTCGGTTCGAAAGTTATTATGATACATACATAGTTATAGCACATAGGGTGGCAAGAGCGAGATTCCACGAGTGGAATTTGCATGGGAAGCCTAATAATGGAGTTTTCTTTGAGAAGATGTGCGAGAGCCGAAAAGTATTTAAATCCAGGTTAATATGGTGCCACGATCACCAGCATCAGATCAAAATGGACTTTTTTGCCTTCCATCACTCAAAGAAAGATTTCCGAACTTTCTGGAAGGCTACAAACAACTTGAAGTCTCGTGCTGGTCTCCCAGTCAGTGTCAACAGCAAAAGCAATGAGAATGACATTGCTAATCTTTTTGAGGACCACTTTGTTGTGAAGTCGCTTTTGTGCGTGAAGGCGGGGGAGATGGGCAATGCTGAGACTAATAAAACGTGCCCGGTGCTCACGGCCAGGGAGGTGGATAAGACTATCAAGTCCATGTCCCGCGGTAAATCACCGGGGCATGACGGTCTCAGCATTGAACCTCATCAGCACGCCGGTCCCCACTTAGCGAGAGTGTTGGCAATGTTCTTGAACCTATGCGTGACTCATTCTTATCTGCCGGATGACTTAACGCGCCTATAGTTAAGAATAAAACGGGAGACTTATCCGATGTAAGCAACTATAGACCGATGTCACTCGCTACAATAATAGCCAAAATATTTGACAGTGTGCTTAATACACGATTAAACGACTATGTTCAACTCCTCGCCTAGTGCGAGTGGAGTGAACTGCCACGCGTTTCGCGGGTCATATAAGCCAGTGGATTGGCTACAAAACTTGTTAAACTCACCTGATTCCGGGAGGCGCGATGTTCGCTTCAACTCCGGTTAGTCTCTGTCAAGGTTCAGTCAACTGTCAGGTCAAGTCAAGTTCAATCAAGAAGGTCTTCGGGGCTGAAGAAGCAGCCGTGGTGGTCCGGGGCAGTATCGCCAACAATCCGCGGCGTCAAATCACCAACTCTTCCGATGTCACCGAAATATCCACACAAAACACTCGGACACCCGTGTGTCTTCAAAGCGAGCGATATTACACAAAACAATGAAAATGCGTTTCCAAATTATCCAAAAACACTCGGACCTCTCGGGTCTGCAACCACGAGGTTATCTCTTTTTTCTCCGCCTTGACAAAGTGTCACTGTCAAAAACACAGACTCAAAAGAGGCGTACACACGTGAGGAGTTTAAGGGGGCGGGCAGACGGTCGGCCCGAACAATCACCCGCCTCGGAACGGCCTCTAAGCCGGTCCGCTATACTAGGGGAAGTCGCGATAGGGTTGCTACCGCTCGCTTCAGAACCGAGTCCCCAACCATGACCTCGGCAAACCGAGGGGTCCCGTCCTTACCGGGAAACAAATTAACGATGCGCCCCCGGCGCCATCGCAGTGGCGGAAGGTTAGCATCCTTAACTAGCACAAGGTCTCCAACTCTGGGGGGACTGGTTTTGTCAGTCCACTTGAGGCGCTGCTGCAAAACATGCAAATACTCTAATGACCATCTGGTCCAAAAGTTCTGAGCCATTTGTTGCAGCATCTGGTAGCGCGACAAACGACCGGAGGGTATGTCCCGGAGGGGGTGCTCCGGCAACGCTGCAAGTGGCTGACCAATCAAGAAATGGCCTGGAGAGAGCGCTTCCAGGTCATTTGGGTCGGAGCTGAGCGGACACAACGGACGGGAATTGAGGACGGCCTCAATTCTACAAAACAACGTCGCGAGTTCCTCAAAAGTCAATACAGTTTGACCGACTACCCGATACATATGGGCTTTTGCTTGCTTCACGCAAGCCTCCCAGATTCCACCCCAGTGGGGGCAGCCTGGCGGATCGAACGTCCAGGTGATACCCCGACGGGAGAGGTCTGTTCCAATATCAATCTTATTTTCAAATAAAAATTTTACAACATCTTGTAAATAACGGTCGGCACCCTTGTAATTGGTTCCACAATCTGACCGGATCAGAGATGGGAGTCCCCTACGGGATACAAATCTATCCAATGCCGCAATAAAAGCCTCCGTCGTAAGATCACCAACAAGTTCAAGATGAACAGCCTTGGTCGACAGGCATACGAAAACGCACAAATACGCTTTTACAACCTTCGCATTTCGAAGTCGCGACGTTTTCACTAAAAAAGGTCCCGCAAAATCGGTCCCAACCCTAGAGAAGGTCCTAGCCTCGTTGACCCGATCAGGAGGAAGGTCCCCCATCTGGGGCTGCATCGTGGCTGCCTTGAGCCGAAAGCAAGGCAAGCACCGAAACACGATGCTCCGAATAACCCGTCGGCTGTTCAATATCCAAAAGTCTCGCTGCAAAATGCCCAAGAGTGCATTGCAGCTGGCATGCGAGTTCTTTATGTGGCGGTCAATCACCAACAATTCCACCAGATGCCCCTTCTTAGGCAGCAACATGGGGTGGCGCACCGAGTACGGCAAGCTAGCGTTGCGGAGCCGTCCTCCAACCCGGAGTGTACCCGACTCGTCAATGAACGGGTTGAGGCGTGCTATCGCCTTCGGTAGCTTAGGACGTCCCTGCCGCAGGGGCTTCAATACGTCCCCAAAGTGTTCTTCCTGCACAACCCTAATCCAATGATGTAGGGCGGCATTCCGCTCTTCTGTGGCGAGAACTCTAACGCGTGACCGGTTGTCAGGGTGGCGACAATGGTGTATAAATCGCTTGACCCAGGCGGTCACTCCAACAAGCTTGTCGAGAGAGCTATACCGTTCTAGCAACCAAGCAGTGTCTGACACTGGAGCGGTCTCGACAAGGTGGACACCCAAGCCAGAGGATGGGGTCCCAATCACACAACTGGCAGGCCAGAGTGTCTCCGGTTCCAACAACCAATCTGGTCTCCACCACAGTGAGTGGGCAACAAGCTCAGGTGCCGTGCAACCCCTGGACGCCACGTCCGCTGGGTTCATTTCACCTGGCACGTGTCTCCAAACCAAAGCAGTCTCCGAATTCTGGATTTGCGAGACCCGGTTGGCCACAAAGACCTCCAAAGTATGGAATGACGACTGCAGCCAACACAATACAATTTGGCTATCAGTCCATGCGTAGACACTCTCCTCAAGGTTCACGGTGTCCTTCAAGGTAGAGGCCACGTGGTTCAGTAGGCGTACAAGAAGAGCCGCTCCAGATAATTCCATTTTTGGGATTGTCAAACGCGTGCGAAGGGGAGCCACCTTGCTCTTCGCCATTACCAAGTGCAAATCGACCGATCCGGCGGAGCTGACCGTCCGCAAGTAAACGGCCGCTGCATACCCTCGCTCGGAGGCGTCGCAAAACCCGTGTAGGGTTACTCGGCATTTCCCGGCCGGCAACAGCTTACGCGGCAGTTCGACCTGATTTATCTCCGGGAGCGTGGAGAAGAAAACCTCCCAATCGCTCAACAAATTTCCGGATAGTGGATCATCCCAACCCAGTTGGACCATCCACAGGCGCTGCATAAATGCCTTCGCCGTGAAGATGACCGGCGCGATCCATCCATTCGGATCGTACGTCCTGGCCACCGTGGACAGCACAAGCCGCTTCGTCCAGACCCTCGGGGAATCCAGTTCCACCCGATAGGTGAACACATCTTGGACTGGTCGATATTGCACGCCTAGGACTGATAACATGTGCGGGCTCTCAACATTTTCGAACAGGTGCGGATCCTGCTGGTGATCCTCGGGGAGGCCGGCCACCACGGCCGGTGAGTTGGACATCCATTTGCGCAATTCATATCCACCCGTCCGCAAGAGTTCTCCACCAGCTCATCCCGCAAAACCAAAGCCTCTTCGACACTGTTTGCCCCGGTGCACACGTCATCGACAAATAAGTCCCGTTCCAAAATGGCGGACGCTCGAGGGAACCTCAGTCTCTCTCGAGACGCCAATTCTAACAAAGTTCGAATTGAAATGTACGGACTGCTCTTCAAGCCGTATGTATTCGTATTCAGCTCGTACACCAACATCGGTTCATCAGGGCTCTCACGCCACAAGATCAGCTGATACCGACGATCATCAGGATGGATCACTGTCTGCCGAAACATCATCCGGATGTCGGCGACGAACACCACCTGATGTTTCCTAAAATTTGTGAGGATATCCGTGATATCCTTGTGCAGCTTAGGACCTGCATGCAAACACTGGTTCAATGACACCCCAGTCGAGGTGGACGCGGACCCATCAAAGACCACACGAATCTTGGACTCCGGGGATTTTAGGACCGCGTGGTGCGGCAGGAAGCAGTGCTCCACTGTACTCCAGTCCGTCCGAGCCACCGACATGTGTCCCAAACCCTCGTACTCCCTCATGAAGTCCACATACTTCTGCCGGAAGAGCGCATCTCTTCTCATTCGGCGTTCCATCGACACCAGCCGCTTCTCAGCCATCTCACGTGACGCTCCAAGAGGAGGTCGGTGGATGAGCAGAGGAAGTCGTGTTATGAACCGACCAGAGCAGAGGCGCCCAGTATTATTTTGGTAAAACCGTTCGCACTCTTCCTGCTCGGGGCTCATACGCGACGCGGTAGGTGGTTCCTCAATCTCCCAGAACCGTTGCACGGCTTCTGAAAGAGCAGTTCCAACCAGACAGCCCTCCTCAGTAGGAGGCGGTGGAGCCGCTAACACCAAACCCATTACAGCATAGCCAAACACCGTTTCCAGTGTAACCAGTCCGCCAAGCTGTAAGGTACGGTTGCCGCTCAACAGCACCCGCCCAAGAACGTCTGCACCCAGCAACACGTCAATCGGACCAGGTCTGTCAAATCCAGCATCCGCCAGAACTAATCCAGCTGTCAAACTCCGAACCTCTGGAGGCAGCTTCACCTGGGGGAGTCTCCCCACCACTTCATCCAATACTAACGCGGGAGCATTAATCCTCGCGCGTGAAGTGGGACCCGGTCCAAAGGTGAGTAAGGTCTGCCCTACCAGATTTGACACTGTCACATTGCCTACCCCACGTATACTTTCCGGGTGGGGTTTCACAACCAAGCCCAACTGTCGCACCAACCTACTGGATACCATGCAGCCTTGCGCTCCCGTGTCAAGGAGAGAGCGCACGCAGGCTGATCCTCCGCCAGGGCCCCAAACACAAACCGAAGCCGTGGGCAATAACACGGTCTCCAAGGGCGTGGCGGTTGCTGGTGCGTGGGCGGCGTATCCCTAGCAGGGATAACGCGTTGCATCCTGTTCCGCATGGGCGGGCCGCTCGTACCGCTCGAGCTGGTCCCACTCCGGCTGGTACTGCCGTCGCGCCATGCGTGCCGCCTGCGGCCCCTGGTATGTCCTACTCCGGCCGTACGCCGGAGGTCCCGACGCCAAGCGGGGTCGCTCCACAAGCGGCGGCGACATCCGTGGCGCCTGCCGGGGTGGAGGCGTTTGCGGGCACCCGCCCGTAAGGACCCCCCGTTGGGGCCCGGGTGCGTGCGAAGTAGTCGCGTAGTTTTGGAGGGGGGGGGGAGGGGGGTGTTACCCGACGTCCCCACTGGTAGGCCATGGGCCCCTGGTCAGCCCGCTGCTGACTCCGAACAGGGGAGCATGACCCCTGCGCAGGGGGGGGGGAGGTGTATCCCCACTGCGGTTCATGCATAAAATGGGGTGGTGCTTCCCACCACAGGACCTACACGCCCGCGGGTGGGCACAATCTCGCACAAAATGTGGGCCCAAGCAAACAAAGCACCATTGCCGCTGCTTAGCAATGTTGCGGCGTCCCACAACCCGCTGCGCAAGAAACTTCGGACACGCTGGCACCCGATGGCCAGGGTTCTTGCAGCATAGGCAGACTTCAGGGTCCAATGCACTGATATTATATTGGTGAGGACCCGCTGGTTGTGGGGCCGATTTGCCCCACCCTCCCCTTTGAGGTGCAACTCTCCCCTGGGCCCGCTGGGCCCCAGGAGGCCTCGGGGGTGGAGGTAGATCCGAGGTGTCGGCCCGTCGACACTCAAGTTCCAATTGGTCGATAAGATTGGTGAAGGTCGGCAGATGCTGAGCACTTTCACCACCATACCGGTGCTCAAACCTGGCCCGTACATCAGCCGGCAGCCGGTTCAACAAAAAATTCAACAGTATGTAGGACCACTGGTCCACCGGCAAACCAAGGTTCTCTAACCCTTTGGTCGCTGTCAAAACAGGATTCAGCATTTTCAGCCGGATGTCTGAAGCCTGAGCGATCCGAGGGATATTCCAGATCTTAGTCATAAGAGTATCCGCAAGTCGCCGCACGTTCTGGTATCGGTCCCTCAGCAACGTGCGCGCGATTTCATAATTGTCGTCGGTGACCGACAAATGCGCGATCAAGTCGCGCGGCTCCCCGACGAGAGCAGACATCAGCTGCGCCAACTTCAACGCCGTTGGCAGGTCCGTCCGGGCATGCACCAAGCTATCAAAGAGGTCGATGAAGCTGGTCCACTCGTCCAGGTCTCCTCGGAAGACCTGCATCTGTATGGCTGGCAAGCGCGCTGCCAACCCTGGGTTATAGATAACTGCGTGTTTCGGAACGTCCCGGGCCGCACCATTCCGAACCCGCAGTATCTTAGAAGCCCTCTCGACAATCCTGTCCCCAAAATCCATACATTGCTCAAAGTCCCGCTCCACCTGCTCGGTCTCCGGGGTCGTCCGGCCGGGCTCCGCTAGGTAGAGTTCAACCTGGAACTCCACAGCCTTAAGACGGTCTGACACCTCCTCGTACCGGGTCAACAAAGCCTCCTCCCGGTCATTTCTGTCAACCAAAGCTGCTGCAGATGAAAACCAACGCAGTGCAGACTGGATCTTAGCCTTAGGTGTAGATCCCATTTTAAATTAATTTCCAACAATACCAGAGAAAATTAAAATTAATTTAATTAATGTGGAAATTCCAATCTCTTGGTCACCCTAGTGAATCAAAACCAAATATCAACTCAATTACAGAAATGCCTTACAATAACAACCAATATAGATTCTCAAAACGCAGTGGAAGCTCAAATTATAATCTATAATTGGCTAGTTACATCACTTGTACAATAATCTAGCTTACAACTAATATTTGTGGTAGCCTTATATTTTAGCTTATATTCTTAGCAAACTTGGCCGCTTATAGCAAACTGAATAAAACAAATGCCTTATTACCAAACAACAAGCTATGAAAGGCTTTCCAAATTACAATCAATCACCTTCCGGAGGTTGTAATCTCACTAATTTGCACTGCAAGTACAATAATTTCGTGAAATCTACAGTACAAAACACTTGCAGTGCCACAAAATAGAGGTTTTAAATAGTTGTAGCTAAATTTGGTTTTAACAAATAACCTCAAAATTTTTACCCAAAAGGAAAAAACTATCAAAATTCGCGTTTTTTCTTTGTGAGGAACCACGCTCTGGGTACCAAAAATTGTTCAACTCCTCGCCTAGTGCGAGTGGAGTGAACTGCCACGCGTTTCGCGGGTCATATAAGCCAGTGGATTGGCTACAAAACTTGTTAAACTCACCTGATTCCGGGAGGCGCGATGTTCGCTTCAACTCCGGTTAGTCTCTGTCAAGGTTCAGTCAACTGTCAGGTCAAGTCAAGTTCAATCAAGAAGGTCTTCGGGGCTGAAGAAGCAGCCGTGGTGGTCCGGGGCAGTATCGCCAACAATCCGCGGCGTCAAATCACCAAGTCTTCCGATGTCACCGAAATATCCACACAAAACACTCGGACACCCGTGTGTCTTCAAAGCGAGCGATATTACACAAAACAAGGAAAATGCGTTTCCAAATTATCCAAAAACACTCGGACCTCTCGGGTCTGCAACCACGAGGTTATCTCTTTTTTCTCCGCCTTGACAAAGTGTCACTGTCAAAAACACAGACTCAAAAGAGGCGTACACACGTGAGGAGTTTAAGGGGGCGGGCAGACGGTCGGCCCGAACAGACTATGTGCAGATAAATCACAATCAGTTCGGATTTACGCGAGGATTATCCATAGAAAGTGCAATATTGTGTCTTAAGCACACGGTCAAATATAATGTGGATAGAAATTCGCCTGCTTCCTAGATCTATCTCAGGCTTTTGACTTGGTTTCCTATGAGATTTTATGGAAGAAGCTTGAAGCCGTAAAACTACCCTCTGGGCTGATTAACATCTTCAGGTATTGATACGGAAACCAAGTCAATAGTGTTAGATGGGCGGATGCCGTCTCGGACTTGTATACGCTGGGGTGTGGCGTGAGGCAGGGGGGCCTGAGCTCGCCTACGCTATTCAACCAATACATAAATGAGCTTTTGTATGCGCTTGAGCGAATGGATATCGGCTGTCATATTGAAAATTAGTTATGCAGACGATATGGTTCTTCTAAGTGCATCCGTGGGCGGTTTACGAAATTTATTCAGGGATGTTTGAAGAGTGGATTGCTTTTATGCCAAAGAGAGCTGCATCCCTGCTACGTCGGGTGCGCGCCAGCCCCAACACCATCTTAAGGATGACAGGAGATAGACTGGACTGCCCCTGCTTGCTTCATTGTAGTCGGTTACATGCGTCGTACTCAATGAAGCTAAATGTGTAAAGTTCTTTCTTTTTAATTTTTACAATTTCCTTAGTTTTGTATTGTATGTATTGCTGATATTCAAAGTACTAACATAGTCTTTCTAAGGATAATACTAACAAATAATGGATCTTGTTATCTGATTTAATAAATTAGTTGAATTGAATATATCATCTCCTGATTATCGCCGTAAAAGTTTGACAAAGTGCCAGAACTTGGTATTATTATTTAGCGGTAAGTTTTCGTAAAAATAAATTTATTTGCTTAATCGAATTAAAAATAAATAATTCTTATTATCGTTTATTTTGACAATCCTAGTGATATTGCAAATGCATAAGTTTGGATGTTTGGATTTTTAGATGTTTGTTACTCAATGACGCTCAAACGGCTTAACCGATTTGGATAGGATAGTTTCTATCCCGGGTCCTTGCAAAGAAGTCACGGGCGGAAGCTAGTATTTACTAATGACGTAAATAAAGCCGTAAAACGCTGTAGTGACATTAATATAATAGTAGTATTATTCGTTGGTTTTAATAATAATAATAATAATATCGTTTATTGCATATCACATAGCTATAAAGGTAGGTACAATATAGGGCAGTTTTACATGTGATACCCTGAATAGGGCGCAGCAATATGAGAGGCTGTTTTAGTTTCGCGATGCATTGGTTTTACTGTAATGTCACGTAAATGTATTTGTCAATAAATAAATAAATAAATAATCCAAAAGGTACTGGTTTCAGTTGAAATGCCGTCCGTGTGTCTTGGTCCTTATTCTCATTTATTTTATATTGAACATTCTGAATAATGTGTACCTACATATATTTTTATAGACTCAACTCCAGTAATCACTTACATTGGCGCGGTACAGTTTTTGTAGTTCTTCGACCGAGGGGTAGCCATAGCCAGTGACCTTTTGAGTGCAATAGTTTTTTTCATCAAGTTCCTTTTTACACTTTTGAGCCCATGGTTCCTTATTATAATCAGCTTCAGTAGCCGGTTTTCCCAGTACATTTCCTTGGAAACTGAGCAGACAAACCATCTGAAAGTAAAATGTTATATAACACATTTCAAAAATAGGTACCTACCTACTTATAATACTTATTACTTAAATAAACAAAAATATTTAAAATTGTGAAGTTAGAAATGGTGAAGCTACGGTAGTGGTTCAGGCATGTGGCTGTCAAACGGCGGTCGTGGGTTCGAATACCGGCTCGTACCAATGAATTCTTCGGAACTTTATGCACGGAATATTTACCGATAGCTTTTCGGTGAAAGAAAAAATCGTAGGAAACCGATCTAATCCCAATAAGGTCCAGTTTTCCCTTTGGAAGGAAGGTCAGATGGAAGTCACTTTCGTAAAACTTAGTGCCTATGCCAAATCTCTGGATTAGGTGTCAAAGCGGACCCCGGGCACCTTTAGGGTACAATTGGGAATAACGCTAAGGAGGATAATGTGAAATAAGAAATGGTATCGGATTCTGAGGACGTAGAATATATTCGACAAAAAGATTATGTTTATTAAAAGCTATCTTTTAATTTATACCTTCGTATGTTTGTAAATATGTTATCAAAATTTGCAAATATTTTTTTGCCACCTGCTGGAATTCCATTGAGCTGTAATTTCGCATACTTATGTAAGTTCATGTTGGGGACAGAAGATGACCATGGCTCTTCCTAAACTTCACAAGATTAATCAAGTTTGGATAGTAATAACCGCAAAGTAAGGCCTGATTAAATTAATATGGATTACTAATGTATCAGCAAAAAACTTTTCCCAAAGTATCACATCCAAACTATTTTTGTCAAATTAAAAAAAAAATCGTTAGTCAAACAACTTAACTATCGCAATTTTACAGTTACCAAATTTTTATTTGGCAAATTGTTGTTTAACAAATAATTACTTGATCATGTTTAATTTTACCACGTATCATTTAGTCAAATGTATCGTTTTCCATAACATACTCTTTCCAAAATATTACATGGCATCGTATACTTACTTATTTATTTAACGAGTAGCACATAAGTATTTGACATGACTGAGCTTAAATGCTAGACTTTTCTAAATTAATGCAAGCACTAAAAAAAGCGTTAATACTCCAGGCAAAATACGGTTTTGAAAAACATTAATTTATAATAGCGTTTTTTTTTGTTGATTTCATTTGAAAATGTTATTCTAAGATGATTTAGTCAAGAATCCGACAAACTTTCCACCCGGAAGTAATTATGTAGATTTAAATGAAGCATGCATTATCTTTTTTTGTACGATTTATCTTGAATATTATAGAGCAAATGTAAATGAACTAAAATAAAGACAAATCAATTATTAATATTTTTACTGACTTTTTAGAAGCCAGTTAACTTATCATTTTTTCGATGTCTGAAATTTTGTCGGATTTTGTCGCTGGGTAACTATTTAATTGATAATATATCCGTTATACATAAAAAATAAACTATTATAAATTATTTCCAAAATGACTTATCTATTTATTATGTGACAAAAGTACATACAAAACATTTCCACAACGCAGGTTTCGTCAATACAACCAAACAGCATCTGCAACATGCTTCGTCAATTAAACGTTTATTGACATTTTTTCCATACAAGTTGTCAGTTCATTGGTACTTTAACTATAAATTAAAAGCGTCTTTATTTGATCAAAGTGGGAAACTTAAAAATTATTCGGCACGAGCGGGATTTGAACCCGCGACCTCTGGAATCTGTCCATGAACGAAATTTCTCATTTGATCGACAATTGGAATTCCGTTAGCGGACGTTTCTGCTTAGTACACATTTAGCGTCTATATGTCCTCGAATTGTATTCGTTTTGAACGTTTTTAATTTTGTTATACTTTTTCGCACAAATGAAATAAGTACAAAGGGCGGACTTAATACTATAAGGCATTCTGTACCAGTGAAACATAGGGCCAAACCGGAACTTCCTAAGTTTGGTGCAATCTTGGTTGAAAATTAAGTTAGATGGAAAAAACATCAGACACAGCAAAATAATATTCTGAACATGCAACTGTTCTAACTGCAGTTGCAAATAGAACGCAAGAATGCACCAGTAATTTACACGTCTTCTAAGACCGTTGAGAAGATTTCAAAAAATAAAAAAAAAAACACAAAAAAAAAGGTATTGAAACAAGAGATTAATTAGGAAAATGTTGAATTATCTCGAACTAAGCGACATTATCTTAAAGCAAGATTTGAATCTGTTGATTCGTTAGAATCATCTTATACCAAGATGATATCTTGGTCATTTAAGATACCAGTGGACTTTTTAATTTATATTTGTTGATTCACATGACATTGCGGAAAACATAATGATCGGGTACGGTACCATTTAATATAATAAAGTAATAGATACTCACGAAAAATAACGTAAACGGTACAAAGTCCATTTTATACGATTATTCTTCGATGGCTGGCGATAGTGTGACCCCGTTGGACGAAGGATTGGCGAATGAATTCGTGTGCCAGTTCCTCCTCATTTATACCTTTTTATTTTCCTGTCTAACACAGCACTAGCAGTATCAGTTGACGTAGGTATGCATGCGGTTATGATTTACGCTATTTGTTATGGTAAATTGATTTTGTATATTGGTTATCCCCATATGCATTTTAGAAGAATATGTAATACGTTGTAATACGACGAAACATTTAAACATATCTTTGATGTCTACTGTACACATAAAACAATACATGCTCTGAAGAAGAAAGATGTTAAATTATCTCGAATGAACACATAATTTGTATAAGACAAGATTTTTTTATTTACACTCTTCGCTCGAAGTTGTCGACGTTTATAAATTTTATAATATACAGACAGACAGACTGTACAGCTAGGTAGGTCCAATTTCGAGAAATAATCAACTAAACGTGGAATCCGACTCAGCTGGGCGTCATTCGGAAAGCACATCTTTTTGTCCAATATTCAACAGTGTCTGAAGACGAGAATCTTTGTTGCCAGTGATGACATAATATGGCATTGAAACGTGGATGCTTATTTTGGGCCTCATAAGAAGGGTCATAGTAACCCGAAGGGCAAAGGCTATGCTAGGAGTTTCTCTGCGTGATCGAATCAGAAATGAAGTATCCTATAGGTATAATTTAACCTTTAGAATCGCTAAAGTGGCAACGGGCGGGGTTCTCGAGTGGCGACCTCGTACCGGAATACGCAGCGAGGGTAGACCCCCCATAAAGTGGACTGATGACCTGGTATAGCTCGCGGGAGTCCGCTGGATGCGGGTGGCGCCGGACCGATTACTTTGGCACTAATTTGGGGGAGGCCTATGTCCAGCAGTGGACGTCTTTCGGCTGATATGATAATGATGATGGATCAAGTTTTTTTTATCTTGGTACAAGAATACTATCTTAATTCAAGGCGATATTTGTTTCATTCAAGATAATGCCATGCCGGTCTTAGAAATTTATTTCCTGATTTAATTTTTTTTTCTTTGTGGTATATAAGTATGTAGGCTTTTTAAATTTCAACTCTGACTGATGGCTAATTTTAACTTAAACCTGAAGCAAAAATCGGTGACATCATTTTATGTTCTAAGTATATCTACCAATGTAAAATTAAATTTTAGGGTTTGTTAACACGTGTTTTTTTTACTTCTACCGAAATCCTAATTTTCATTCAAAAATATGAAAATTAAAAGTAGGTATCGAATTCCAAAAGGTCGTAAGTAAATCATGACCTTGGTTATTTATTTTCTGCAAACGTTATAAAAAGTCAAACTATTAATTTCTTATTTTTCTGAGCATTGTATCAAGACGGAATTAAGACTCCTCAAGAAAGTTATTTTGCGTACCTAACTAGGAGCCAAGCCGTTTGAGTGAAATAACATTATGATTTTTAAATTATTATTGTTTAAGATTATTTGTGTTGTCATTATACCCCATCCTGCGGTGGATAGCGGACAGGTTAGATTGCCCGTACATGAGGCACTGTTGTGAAATACATGTTTCCAACAGTTTATATTTTATATAAGAATTTAATTTCATTTTTATACAAAATCTAATTGTAAGTAATATGTAATTTTCTGTATGAGTCCTGGGTTAGAAATAAATGTTTTCATTTATTCATTCATTCATTATTATTGTAAATTACCACTTGGGCCTATATGCAAAATAAATAATTGATTAAGTTTTTGACTCGAGTTAGATTATTTTTTTTGACGTCTGATATTTTGTAGGATTTTGTCATTAATTATCGAACGAGCGAGCGAAGCGAACGAAGTTCTATGCTTCAGCTTGGGCCAAAAATCGGTAGTCTGTCCCGCTGTTCTCCTCGACAGGTGAAATTTTGTAGTTTTGTTTTGTTGATTATAAATTTAACATAGATTTATTCTGTAGTTACTTTTTCGAGCTGCAAAAAAAAGGAAAAAATTAGGCTCGCGATGTCAACCGCTCACAGAGCCACACTAGTTTAAATGATGATACATCCGCCACACGGAAACAAGCTGCTGCTATAAATTATATCCAAATTTGCATTTTTTTCCCTTACTAGTAAACATATTTTTTTTCAGATTTAGGTAGTTGCGCAATCACACTGTATGTGGGATTAACCCTAACAAAGTGCACAATTGCACATGACGTATGCCTTATTAAAAAACTCTGCCTGCTGGTAGATCATCCGTGGTCTGCTAGGAGCCGGTCACAAGCCCGGATAAAAGAGGAGTGCACAGGTCGTGTTGTCATCTAGGGTTCACTCCTTCATGGCAACACGCCCCAAACCCCCAGGGTCAAGGTGGGAGGACGTGCTGAGGGCCCTCACAGCCGGCTGTGGGCAGCGGGGGGTAGTGCGGATTGGGCTTGCAAGCGGACGAGGGGTGGGATGGCAGGACCTGTGGTGTGTTTGGAGGAAGGGGAAGGGCGGAAAGAAGGGAGCTCTGGGGTGTCACATAGCGACGCCCTTGGAGTGAACGGACATCTGCTCTGACCCGGACTCTGAAGTGGAGGGAAAGTGACGTGCGCAGTTTGCCCTGGATGGTCAAGAGCGACTGTCTTGGGGTAGACGTATGCGCACTGATTCCCGTCACAAACAAGCAACACAGGGGCTGTCATCTCAAGCCTGCAAGCTCACTTCGCACAATCGCTGTCGTTTACGACTATGCGCAGGGGGGTGGCGCCACTGCGTAGGGGACAATGTTGCTGGGTGGCAGTAAGGGAGCACTGCTGCCACTCTACTTTATCTTCCCATAGAACGAATTCAAGATGGAAAAAAATTTATATAGCAACACAAACGTAAAACCTACCGCGCAAGCGGATAAGCAACCCGGAAGGGTAGAAGCGAGAGAGGGGGTGCCTTCGGGTGTTCCTCCGACCGAGCTACTAGCAAAGGGGGGTGAACCGAGCTCCAAGGAGCGAGGGGAACCGTCTGGGAGAGCGAAGAGGCAGGGTACTCCGGATGTCCAGTTACAACTGGGGGGCCTGTCACTTAGGGACGAAGAAAAACTTCTACAGACACCACCGAAGGATACAACCATGAGGGAGGACACACCGGTGGCGAAAGGGGTTTTTCATAAGTATGAAAGCAAGGCCCAAAAGCGCAAGGCCAAGCTATTAAGGAGAAAGGCGACGATTGCTGGGGACGGGAACGACCTCGCCGGGATAACACCCGCGGTGGAGGTCGAGCCCGGCCCGAGCAAACGGGGCCTAAAGATCAAGAGGCAGAGTACTGATGAGGGTCGTTCGGAGCGTCCTCCAGCGAAGCGCCAGAATAAAGGCAAAGTGGTTGCAGAGGGACCTCGGGAGATCGCTAAGGCGAACCGAGGTCTGGCTGTAGCTGTGGGCCGAGAGGATGGCGCCTCGGTGGATGAGGCACTGGCGAAGCTCATCAGGAAGAAGCTGACGCAGCTGATAGAGGTGGTCGTCCTGCGAGTGGTGAGGGGGGAGCCTGGCTTGGCAGCTCCTAGATTCGCTACGTCGGGTTTGGTGTCGGAAGGATTCTTCCTTGTGACACCTAAAACGACGGAGACGAGGGAGTGGCTGCTAAGTCAGGACTTCGGCGAGCTGGATGGCCATCGGATCACCGTGCGGAAGCTGGAGCAGACGAGGGCACAAGTGTGGATTCCGGGGGATACGGATACTGAGTACGTGAAGGAGTTCCTTTACGCTCAGAATCCGGATCGTCCGGAATTGAAGATCCTGGAGTGGAAGGCTGCGGGAAGAGAGTCTCTTGAGCTAGGCACCCGGCTGACATTTGTCGTGCCAGAGGGGGTAGAGGAGGGCTGGGGCGAGGAGAGAACGAAGGTGCTAGACTTCTCGGCCACCAGCGTGAGAGTTCGGATCCTGAGGGCAAATCCTCTTGAGGGGCCCAAGGATCCGAAAAAGGAAGAACCCGCAACGAAGCAGGAGAGTTCTGAACCGGACGGCATCCATACGGGAGAGGCGGCAGGTATGGATGTCGTCGGTGGTGGACTCTCCGAGTAGCGCTGCGGGAACAGTAACACTACACACTAATAAAACACAATGGACACACAAATAACACTACACAAACATAAACACACAAGCACACACACAAATATATGCCAAGTAAACCTCCAACATTGTAAAAATGCCATGTCCGAGTTGGGGCAATATGTTGTGAGGAACAAAGTTGAAATCGCACTGCTACAAGAGCCATATGCATGGAGGAATCAGGTGGCAGGCCTGGGGCATCTGGGGGGTGCTCTCCACTACGAAAGGAACGGTGAGCTACCTCCTAGAGCATGCATATATACAAGTAATAACATAAGAAATATGGGATGTGTCATGACCATATGTTACAGAGACCTCATTGTGGTGGAGACCTTCTTCAGTGCTAAAGATGGGAGAAGACACAAGGTGGCGCTGGCATCGTGCTACCTACCAGGGGAAGGAGAGGCGCCAACCAGAGAGCTGGAAGAGACGGTACTGAGATACAAAGGTAAGAGAATTCCACTTATAGTGGGTTGCGATGCTAACGCGCACCATGAGGTGTGGGGTAGTACCGATACCAACTGTAGGGGGGAATCGCTATTAGAATTCATCACTAGCAATGACCTGGAAATCATAAACACAGGTAATACACCGACGTTTGTGAATAGGATCAGAAGAGAAGTGCTTGACATAACCCTAGCACCTAGAGAAATCTGTGACACGATAACGGGATGGAGAGTGGATGAGGAGGACAGCATGTCTGACCACCGAAGGATACTCTTCAGAATCGGGAGTGGCACGGAGGA
The DNA here is from genome assembly GCA_947578815.1 of Epinotia ramella. NCBI lineage: Eukaryota > Metazoa > Arthropoda > Insecta > Lepidoptera > Tortricidae > Epinotia > Epinotia ramella. The sequence continues at coordinate 24,506,930 of OX388205.1, forward strand.
GATGAGGGTAAGGAATCCACGCAAAACGAACTGGACGAAGTATGAGGAGGAATTAGCAAAACTGGTTAAACCAGAGGGGAGATATGGAGAGATGAAGGACCTGGAGACAGGGGCACTGAAACTCAAAGAAAGTATTATGCAAGCCTATCATAAGGCATGTCCCGAAAGGCTGGTAAAAGCAGGGAAGGGACAGCCATGGTGGAACAAGGGACTTAGTAAGCTAAGAAAGAGGACGCGCCGAGCTATGAGGGTCGCCTTAAAGAAGGATGACACTGATAGTTGGGATGCATATAGAAAGGAGAGGAATGAGTACACCAGACTAAGAGAGAAGGCCAGCCGCGAAGGCTGGAGAAGGTTTACAGAAGAAGTACGAAGCTATGCTGAGGGGGCACGGGTAGTGAAACTGCTTGCGGGAGAGCGAACGTGTCAACTGGGTAGCCTAAGAGTAGAGGGAGATCTGATCACGGACCCGGGCGAAATCCTTGGAACTATGCTGAGATCTCACTTTCCAGACTGTGAAGAAAAACCAGAAGAAGAGGCTGAGCTGGGTATACCGGACTGGGGGGCTGCGGAGGGGACGGTGAAGGAGGAGATGATGGAATGGGCGATCAAATCCTTCGCTCCCTTCAAGGCAGCAGGACCGGACGGAATACTCCCGGTGCTATTGCAAAAAGGGTATGAACACATAAAAGAGAGTCTAGCAAGACTATACAGAGCAAGCCTTGCCTTAGGCTACATCCCGAAGGCATGGAGACAGGTGAGAGTGGTGTTTCTACCGAAACCGGGAAAGAAATCATACCAGGAAGTGAAATCCTTCAGGAGCATAAGTTTATCATCATTTATGCTAAAGACTTTGGAGAAAATGATAGACAAATCGATAAGAGAGAAACTGGAATGCGGTAGGAACCCACTACATGGGAACCAACATGCATACATGGCAGGTAAATCAACGGAGACCGCCCTGCATAACCTAGCGGTCAGGGTCGAGAGAGCACTAGACACTAAGCAGTATGCACTAGGCTGCTTCTTCGATGTGGAGGGAGCCTTTGACAAGGCAACCTTTGCGGCGGTGGAGAATAGTCTTGACAGAGAAGGAATCGATCGAGCAATAGCGAGATGGATTGGCAGAATGTTAAAAGATCGAGACATAACAGCGGAGCTGGGTGGGGTCTCAAAAAGAATAAGTCCGAGAAGAGGATTCCCGCAGGGAGGCTGCTTGTCCCCTCTGATGTGGTGTCTGCTACTGGACTCATTAGTGAAGACAGTCAACAGGGGAGGTGTGTATATGCAGGCCTACTCGGATGACGGAGTACTATTGGTGAGAGGAACGGTCCTAAACACCATAAGAGACGTAATGAACAGAGGTCTCAGAGAGGTGTTAGGATGGTGCAAAGACAGAGGTTTGGATCTGAATCCAACGAAGACAAAGCTGGTTTTATTCACTAACAAAAGGAAGAAGGAGGAAATAAAACCAATAAAGATACAGAACGCAGAACTAGAGATAGTAAAGGAGGTTAAGTATCTGGGAGTGACACTGGATAGCACACTCAGGTATAAAACCCATATTAAGGAGCAATCGGCCAAAGCCATTAGAACACTATTCCAATGTAAAAGGGCAGTGGGAAGAAGATGGGGATTGAGGCCCGAGATGATCCACTGGATCTATAGGGCGATCATTTTACCCAGGGTGCTATACGGGGCCGTGGTATGGTGGCACAGGGCTCGTATAAAAGAGTATCAAAAAGAACTAGACAAGGTGCAAAGACTAGCGTGCCTAATGGTGACGGGGGCTATGAGAACAACCCCGACACAAGCCTTGGAAGTACTGCTAGGTATGAAGTCAATGCGCATTGAAGTGGAGAAAAGGGCCATGGAACAGTGGTACAGGATGAAAGCATGCAAAGAATGGAGAGGAAGCTGCGTGGACAAAAGACACGCGCTGATACAGGAGGAGGCGCTATCGAAGATACACATGATGATAGCCAATAATGACCTTATAAAGAGGCAGGAGATATTCGATAAAAAGTACAAGATACATATAGGAGAAAGAGACAACTGGAAGGTAGACGTCGAGCACCCAATGACGGTCTGCTTCACAGATGGATCTAGAAGGGAATCAACGAAGTTAGCGGGAGCAGGTATAGTTATACCCAAGCTTCGAGAGAGAGTATCCATCCCACTGGGGAGGTATGCTAGTGTCTTCCAAGCAGAAGTGTGCGCGATAACGAGGTGTGCACAGATCATTAGAGAAGGAATGCAACAGACTGGAAGGGTAGTGATATACACGGACAGTCAGGCAGCACTGAAGGCACTGAGTAAGGCAACGGTAACTTCCGCCTTAGTGAAAGAATGTAAGGAAGAGCTTAACAAGTTAGGAGAAAACCCAGGTGTCACGTTGGCGTGGGTGCCAGGGCATCAGGGGATAGCGGGTAATGAGAAGGCAGATGAACTGGCTAGGGAGGGAGCGGGAAGGGAGTTTGTAGGCCCAGAACCGGTCCTTCCTTTCTCGGCTCAGGTCACAAAGGGGGTCATAGAAAGGCTAAAAGAACAAGAAGGGGAAAAAGAATGGAGGGAAGCATCTGGATGTAGACAGACAAAGATGATGATAGAAGGTATGGATCATAAAAGAACCAGGTATCTGCTGAAACTGGGTAAGAGCAATCTGAGAATATTGACAGGTATCATAACCGGTCATAACACTCTAAATAGACACTTAAAGATAATAGGTATTAGCAACGACGCTTCCTGCCCACACTGTGGGGAGGAAGAAACCAGTAAGCATGTACTAGCGGAATGCTCCATGTACGCGGCACCGCGGTTTGGAGTATTCGGCAGAGATGTGTTAGAGGAGAGGGAATTGAGGGATGTCAACCTTAAAGATGTCCTTCTGTTCTGCAGGATCACAAGAAGAATGGAAGAATGTGATGTGGGAATGCTGCCGGGACAGTAATCCTAAGCTCCAACCTTAGGGAATGGGGCTGAATGAACGCGACGAGCGATCGACTGCCCGCCTGCTTCCGGCCAGGCGTCCCTACACAACATCAACATCAACATCAACATGCCTTATTAAAATATGCCCGTTAATGGGAGAGGCTAGACGGAAAACCGCATGGCACTATCATTCACGTAAATGACTCGTATGATGTAGTAAGTTTGAGCGTAGCTCAGTAAAACACATCAGTTCTGAATATTAAATTGTATAATTTATATTATACACTTTATTGTCATTTTACATATCATATCATATTAAACTATTTAAAATAAAAGGGTACATACACTATGGGTTAATAATGAATTATTAACTTAGTCGAAAAGCCCGCCCCGCGCCACCCTCGGCGGAAAGGTGCCCATCACGCTCGCCGCGTCGCCGCGCTGAATCGCGATGGACAGACGTTGCACCAGGAATGACCCGGAACGGCGGTCATGACCCCTCTCCGCCAGACGGCGCCCGATCTCCTTAACAAATTTTCTGGCCTCCGAACCCCAACACCCGGTCGTTTCTACCGCGAGTGGGACAAATAAAAAACTCTCCAGTGCAGAATATTTGTCCCGCTTCCTAAGAGCCGCCGTCTCGGCAGCTGCTCCAGCCGTGCACGTGGTGCGGCCAAGGTGCGAAGCCGCGATAGTGCTGACGCACGTGGCGTCCCAAAGAAGGCACTTACCCCTACGCCAAGGCACCAGGGTCAATTATATTTCATATCACTCAACAGCAATTAACTGTATTTAGTCTTTTCAACTTCGTTCCTCCACCGCAACTGAACTCGCACCGTTTCCCAACCGTTCCCGCCATCTTGGCCGCCATCGAATCGTTCGACTAATTGGGACACAGCGCGCGTTACATCAAACTTCCGTTTCCAAATTAACAAATATATTTTGATAAATGGTGATACTAATATTTATCCAAAATATAAGTTTACACCATTAATATATACAAAGTTAAAATGATTATTATGAACCGCTATCATAAGTGACGTTAGAGCTTTGGAAAAAGAAAATTGAACAGTGACTCTTTTCATTACTGAACAGAAAAAAGCGATTTCATTGTTATTATAAGCTACGGTAGCCAGATGGACCATCAGGCATGCGGCTGTCAAACGGCGGTCGTGGGTTCGAATTCCAGCTCGTACATTACCAGTGAGGTATTTGGAACTTATGTATGGAATATCATTTGAAATTTTCCATTAGCTTTTCGTTGAAGGAAAATCATCGTGAGGAAACCTGCATACATCTTCGAAGAAATGCAAAGGTGTATGTGAATGCAGTGGGCCAGCGTGGGGACCAACCCTACAATAACCATTAAAAGCCTACATCACCCTACCCTTCATACTTACTCTACTGGAAAATCTGAAGCTCTGGAAAGACTAGAAGTTATGAAGTTCTGAAAATATACTAAAATACTGAAGCTTTAGGCTGCTGGATATCTATTCTAACTGAGGAGAAAGAAAATAAATCAAACAAGGAATGAGAGAGAGAGAAAACAAATAAACCATTTATCCAGAAAAGTAATTTAAGACGCCAAAATGCCCTTGAGGATTTTGGATAGCGCGCACACTGTCTATTTGTATCGGAGTAAACGAGAGCGAGTGTTACTGGGCGGCCCGGTTTTTGAAGAAAATAATAAAAAAAAGGGTGGATTATTTGTGAAATATGACTAGCTAGCGGTTTAGGTATGAATATGTTGACTTCATGTTTTTAATTGCAGATCCATACGTCAAAAAAATAAAGATATATAACCGTTTAATGTGATTTTAAGACCAATCTTTGCAATTATTTTCTATCGAGTCGATATCGTCAAATGATGTATCGAGCCGGTCTACGGTCTTTGAAATATGGTGAATATTAACATACTTATATTTTATTTGATGTGTTAGAACAAATAGTTTTTCTTAAAAAATTGCTTAAATAACATCAATTTCACCAAATTAGGTCTTGTCAGCCTCTTAACTCGAAACATTGACTATTTTATGTAACAAAGCCGGTGAGGACTTTACTAGACATCCGCGTTGATTCCTTTTTAGTATGAGGTGGCCAGTTATGGAACGTTGGCCGCAGAGTACAAGAGGTTTTAATTCAGTAACTAAAGTTGTCTCAGTAGACTCATGTTGACATTTTAATAAATGTATATGAAAATATCGACGGTCCCAATTAAGAGTCGGATCTGCAAAAATTGAGATTTTTGCTTTTCAGCGGCTTAGGTCGTAAAAAACTCTAAATTTTAAAACCACATTCACAGTTTTTAGTTTTTCTCAATACTTTTCGTAAAAACCAAGATAAAAATGTCGGATCTAAGAACAGATGACATTTAAAGACGTCGGTTGTGACAGTTCCGACATTTTTACCGGACACACAGTGAGTACAAAGTGTCGGATATAACACATTCTACTATTTTCCACGGAAAAGTATAGCGTGTTTTCTGTTGTGTATTTTATGTAATTTACAGCCTGTTAAGTTATCAAGTAAATTTTCTCTGTATTCAATTGTTACATAAGAGTTTCCGTGCAACAATGTCAGTTTTGCCAGTTACGACATTATTTGGAGTACCATTTTTATGTATACATAATTATCTATGTGTACTCGGCCGGCAACCCCTTACTTCCCGGCCTCTGTAGTAATTAGTAATGTATTATTAATCAATCGTGTAGCCTATTTTATACAAACAAGTTATCGCTGATACCAGCAATATACGATTATGTAGCAGTAACTATTGTTTTTTTTGACGTTTCATAAAAAGAAGCTGATTTGAGTTTTGTCAAATACCGTATTATAGTGTTATGATAAAATAACAATTTATGTATGTACGTCCAATAAACGATGTAAATAATTTAATCACAAGTTTATCTATATGTCACACATAGAATCTTGAGCCTAGCTCAAAGGCACGAGGCGCGAATTACTATGAAGTCTCACAGTTTTTTTTTTATACCACGTCGGTAGCAAACAAGCTTACGGCCTGATGGTAAGTGGTTACCGTAGCCCAGGGGTCACCAATAAGTTTCGCTCAGGGTCCGTTTTAAGAAATGAAATGACCATCGCGGTCCGCGCAACATTACACAGAAAAAAAATGCGGGAGGATACATTTTTATTTAATTCCGTAGGTACTCTGTAGTGCAAGTTGCTGTGTTCTCGCGGTCCGCACAAAACGGGTCGGCGGTCCGGATGCGGACCCGCGCTCCGCCATTTGGCGACCCCTGCCGTAGCCTATTGGACGCTTGCAACTCCAGGGGTGTTACATGCGCATTGCCAACCCTTTAAGAATGTATACACTCCTTTTTTGAAGAATCCCATACTATAGTCCCTCGGGAAAACCTCGGCAGGGAGCTCGTTCCACAACCGGAGCAATCGGAGTATTTCAGGTTAAGAGCAGAATTAATGCACTATTTCCAAAATCATAGAAAAAGTGACCGAATCATTTCATTGACTGATATAAAGTATTAAATGGCGGGTAATATTTATTTATTAATTAATTTATTTATTGATACATGGAAAACCAACAGCGCAACATATTTATAGACAAAATAATAAAACCATATAGCCAATTACAGGTTCTCACTTATAGATATAAACTAACACACATAAATCTAAACCCAAACTTAACTTAGCGTACATTACGCACAGTAACCAATCGCGCACCAATAGCAAGCATGGCAATGGGAATATACAAGTACAAGGTAGTTAATAAATTAGAATATAATATAAACTCTAGTAACCCGAGCCTACACCTGAAGTATCACACATGAAGAATGTGTCACTTATCGAAAACATTCGACGTAATTAGTCATAAATACACAACATACATTGTTAGGGAGCGACCACACCGGTGCGTAACGCTGCGTATACGCGTTGAGATGTCGAATGCGTCACGTATACTTCATACATTTTGCTGCGTTTACGGTGCGTTAGCGTATTTTGAGCAGCGATGTGGAGTCCTTTATGGAGTCAAAGATGCGCCTCACCGTTTGTTCAAATATTTTTTATTGGACCGTGAACAGGTGGTGAAACGGAAGGCAACACCGGTGGTGTCATGGCAAATAGTGTCTGACACTGTCGAGTAGTTTTAGTATTTATAAGCTTTGTCAGAAAAAAATGCTTGCAATATTTACATTAATTGCCTAACAGGAAAAAATACTCATAACAAAATAAGGGAAGTCGTTGGTCATGTGTATCGGTACAAACATAATATTAGGTATATTAATTATAATACATATTTATTGCTATTATTTACCCCAATTGAATTACGTAACGTTCTGTTTTAAGCCCATTTATGGTAATCTACAACCCGGATGGTTACGCAATTTACTGCTACTGTTAAGGTAGGTACCAATTTTATCTCGCTCGCTCGCTTATGTTGGCTCAATATCCTGCACCTTAAATAAAATTTCATACCACGGGTCACTCAGTGGGCTGTATTCCCTACGCGCTCATGCGCATGACCTCACCCGTCACGCCTAACGGAACTAGACCTCCGATTAGGCTTAGTTACTAGAGTCGGGCCAGGAAAAGATGAGCCTAGAACAGAGGCCTTGTTACAAGTTAAATAACGGGGCTGGGCTGTTATTGTTTAAGCGTTTATGCGCCTCACCTATTTGTTAGTACGTTACTTTACCACAAAAGCATAAATACGAATACGTAGCGGTTCACCGCGATCATATTTTTAATTTTCGTTTCGTATCTCATTTGCCCATTGTTTTTGTATCTAATTGCTTATAGTGTTAGTCGCATTTCACCATAATTGTGTTTTTAATCATAGCGTTCTCAATAATATTTATTTTTGGTCACTATTAATTTTAGCCGCGTTTCACCTCGACTGCATATTTAATTGTGCAAGTTATGTTTTTGGTGAAGTAGGGCACAGCGAAATGTCATCCCGCTCGAATTTGGAGCATCCCAACTGGGGAAGTACCTCCGCCTTGCAGAGGACCACAGCCATAATTAACACTACTGCTCGCTCTGTAGTAGTGTTGTGTTCCGGAGGTGAGCAAGGTCGCCAGAGCTCCCGAGGATGCGTTGTGTTGAGAGCGAGGGAATTTGTTCCTTCAGCTGTCAACACGGCGAATCCTCAAGCATATCAAGGGTCGGCTACGCCCATGTTACTCCTTTGTCCGCTTACCACCAGGCGGGCCGTACGCTTGTTTGCCACCGTCGTTGTATTAAAAAAAAAATTGTAACAGCATATCCTCGTGAATGTGGTGATCGTTTGCAGCTAAGCGCTACGGTAACCTAGTGGTTCAAGCATGCGGCTGTCAAGCGGCGGTCGTGGGTTCGAATCCCGGCGCGTACCAATGAGTTTTTCGGAACTTATGTACGGAATATTTACCGTCAGCTTTTCGGTGAAGGAAAACATCTTGAGGAAACCGATCTAATTCTAATAAGGTCTAGTTTTCCCTCTGGGTTGAAAGGTCAAATGGCAGTCGCTTTCGTAAAATGAGTGTCTATGCTACATTTTGGGATTAGATGTCAAAGCGGACGCTGGGCTCCTTTAGGGCACAACCGGGAATAACGCTAGGAGGATGATGATGATGTCTCAATCGTTTTTTGAAGTGAAAACTGCTTTAGCGGCTGAGCACTTTTTGGGGTGGGGAAAAATTGTTAAATACGCGACAGAGTTTTGTGACGTCAGATGTGAAGGAGGTCACTTTTTGCTGCTAGCCGATTCAACTTCATTCAAAACTGAACGCTATTCGTAAGAGTATAAAGCCGTTAAACACTTTTTGCAATAGCATATTCTGCAAATAAATTTGTAATAATACCAACGCGTCCTTCACCGTTTTGCTATTGAGAAAATTGGAATAGTTCGAATTTGGGCGTTATTCCTCTTTATCTTTGGTAAATATTTTTCTAAGCTTTATCTAAAGAGATAAAGCTTAGAAAAATATTTACCAACGGCAAAAACAAATTGATATTTTGGTCGCCACCGCCGTCTGCTGTGCAAATTCGAATAGTTCGAATTTAGACGTTCCTAAAGAGATAAACCTTAGAAAAATATTTGGCAATGGCAAAAACAAATTGGTATTGTGTTTGCCGCCGCCCGGAACCGGCGGCCCGTCGCACCCAACGCGCCCGCGGGCCGTCCGCCTAAATAATTGATAATTGTTTATTGCGTCAAATTCATTTTTAGGGTGACACCGTAAGATGTCACGTGACCTGATCGAAAAACTGTTACAATGTTATTGAGTTTTCACTTCTGCCGGCACTCCCGGTGTGCAACCCGGTCTTTTTTTATACAACGACGGTGGCAAACAAGCGTATTGCCCGCCTGATGGTAAGCGGACGCCGCAGCCCATATACGCATGCAACTCCATAGGAGTAACATGGGCATTGCCGACCCTTGATATGTTTGAGGATTCGCCGTGTTGACAGCTGAAGGAACAAACTCCCTCGCTCTCAACACAATGCATCCTCGGGAGCTCTGGCGACCTTGCTCACCTCCAGGAACACAACACTACTACAGAGCAAGTAGTAGTGTTATTAGATCATTAGTGTTTCTGTACATTACATAAATTACATCATTTGGGTTGTTTGTTAATAATATACCTAATTGAGGAAATACATACCACTGACACACACATTATCAACTTATATCATCATTATGTGCCTTATACCTAAGTTCTTATTTAGTTCCACTGAATAATGATGTGTCAGGGATATGCGTAAATAGACGAACAGAGATATGCCTTTGTACATTGTTTGTTTGGACAATGCCTCCCAGTAGTCCGCAAGTCCGCTCCTAAAATGCCTACGTCTCATGACACCACGATAAAATGCATGGCGCACGGACCGCACGGTCGAAAAAGTTGTCAGCGAGAATCTGAAGATTCTTTACAAATCGAAAAACACATACACAAAGACAGTTAGTTGGAGCTCATAATTATTCTCTTTTTTTGTACTTACTTACAAAAAAAACTATAAATACAATTTTAAATTAAAAAAAAAATTCTTTACTTGGTATAATACCGTTACTTCATAAAGCTGTAAAACAAAAGCCAAAATTGCTTTTAAAGGATATACCCGGGATGATACCCCTTTCACCCATACCCAATATTAAGTAAAACGACAGGTTGTTCAGTTTATTTGAAATAACTTTTTTTATAATGGTTACAGACCATTGTGAATAAAAAGTAACGCCTAAGACGAGCGAATTTTGTAAAATGCTTGCTTTTTCATTCAAGATTACGACGTAACTATTAGTACTTATTCAAAAACTGATAACGTACTTAAATAATAGTTTCTTAAACTAGGGGCTAACATAGTTTAATTTTTCATTTTCTGTTTCTAAACCTAAAATAAATGAGTTTACTTGGGAGTCTTTTTCACATTTTTCAGTAAACAAGAATCATTAGGTACATGAATTATTACAATGCACATCTCCAAATCTTTTACGAGGGGCTGACATGATTGAAAATCAAAGATTCTTTTTAAAAAGTCGATAAAATACCTTCCGAGTTTTCTTAATTTTTTTGGTGAAAACAGGATTACACTATATTTTTTTACCGCAAATTGTAATTTTATTTTGTCGTAAAAATAATATGATAGCAAATTATGACTTTATGTTAACCCATAAAAAATAATCATAACTATAGGACCTAAGATGCCATAAATGTATTTTTTTTTAAAAGACGTAGGTACTAGTCACGCTGCACAGACGCCGCGCGCCGAAATTTTTATTTAAAACAATATTAAGAGGTTAAGAAATTATTATTTAATTACGTTATCAGTATTTGAATAAATACTAATAGTAACGTCATAATCTTGAATGAAAAAGGAAGCATTTTGCAAAATACGCTTCCGCTTCTGCTTATGTGGGCGTAAGGTCAATATGAAAATACCGACCGAATCATGAAAATACCAACTTGTTTATTTTTGCACCAGATGAATTTAGCATGAACTGTAGCTTTATACTAACGTAAACTTATGCTGATGTTTTTTTAGAAGTACATCCATTTTCGTAGGCAAAATTATCAATTAAAAAGTCATATCAATAGTTGTATTGTCAGCGCAGTTTATTAAAATATCTTCTAACACTAACTCTCTTTCTATGACTTTTTTTTTATGTTTCATACCTATTGCACTATTTTTCCTCCTTATCTAACTTTGACTAAAGTGTCTTTAGGAAAAATAATGTGCAAATTTGGAATGTTAAAGTTATAATTAAAGCAACTTTATAGTATGATAATAAAATAAATGTGTAGGTAATTAATTAACAAATAAATGAATAGTTTAAAAAACACTAGAAAACACGCTTTTATAAATGCACTGAAAAACAAAAAAGTAAATTCAGGATCGTTCAAGTTGTCTCTATATACCTATGACCTGTGAAAATATATATTGCAAATATCTCGGCTCCGATGCATTTTTGGTGTAATACATTTCCTAACAAAATAATTATGTTTTTTTTTAGTAGATGTATCATAATCTACCACTTTTACGAATGGCCGCTCATCTAAAATAATTACAACATTTTTACCCTAAAGGGGTTTCCTTTAAAATAATATCTAGATTTTATATGAAAATCGACTATTTTGTTCTATGACGTATTTCATAATATTTGGAATGTACGTAATTCCATAAGAACGTATGTATTTCTTTCGACCCATAAGCATCATATTTTACTTGTAGGACGTAGTTAATTTGTACCATTATTCAGGTTGGACAATTTCCATGCCGCTGAAACGGCACCAACGCATTCCAGAGGTTGTGGATTCAAATCCCGCTCGTGGCGAATAATTTTTAAATTTTCCACTTTGATCGAAACTTGGAATTTCGTTAGCGGACGTTTCTGCTTAATAAACATTTACTATTTATGGAATATACAGTCGATAAAAATAGCTATTTTGGTGTTATAAATTAAAATACAGTTCCATGTATTCAGTCTGCATGCAGGCATGCAAACATTTCCGAGTGCTACGTCACGATTACATAATTTATAACAATAATATGTCAACTTTAATAAATAAGCAAAGAATACAATAACAAAATAATATATTTCACAAAATTAATAATAATAATAAAATAAATGTCAAAATAACCACGGAGTCAAAGTTACAATTTACATTACCAAATAGATTATATTAAAGATGAGGACATGATAACCTTTTATCTCAAAATCGTTCCCATTGACCCTAGTCTCCCCTACTGTTTCTGAAATTGTACCCCAGAATCTCTGAAAATCTCAATTCAAAACTACATTAAAGACTTTAAATAAGTTTGTCAAAAATTTCATTTTTGGTACAATCTTTTATTGGCGACTGTACTTTTCTGTATACCATCATCAACTACTCATTGAGACGATTCTAACGAGCCCAAACTCAACGGGGTTACGTCGGTTAAGTACAGAATTCCCATGGCCACCTTCTGTCTCCATCATCAGATCAGCTCGATTGTACCATAATATTGAATTGTCATCCAAACTATACCTATACCCAAAATTTTAGCTCAATCGGTCACCGGGAAGTGGGTTAAATTTAGCAAGATTAGTCCCATACTAACATACTAACAGGGTAAGTTAAATAAAAGCTTGTAAAAATCGTGGCTGATTGGCGATTTTAAAGATATCTTGGAATTATATTTTGAAAATCTTGTGAAATGAGTATTTGCCTATCCCCCGGTAGCTTTGATTATAAATAGGCATCAAATAATGAAAACGATATATTTATGAATATTTATTGCATTTTTGTTTCACATATTTACTATTATTAATATTATTATACATATAGAAGAGATTTCAAAAACATTCTCAAAAACAACTCACGAAATAAAAATAATGACTATCCTCATGCCAATGCACCTGTTAAGTCCTATCCTATATTCGCAAGAAAATCTGCATTCACTTTTCTCGCAAGTTTCAGGACCATTAAATTAGTTATTTCTATGCTAACCGCACCATTTGCGTTCTGTCTTAAACCGTTGAAATTTGTCCGAGACATGTCAAAAGCTGGTAACGTCTGTGACTTGGTTTAAAAGATTTAACGCCTATGTAGTGCAGGTCGAACACGTAACGCACTGTACGCGCGTCAGGTAGATCTAAGAACCTGTCCAGCCGGAGCGTTTTGCGCGCGTAAGCACTCGCGCTTCAATGTATATTGCGTCCAGATGCCGCGTTTTACGCGCGTTTCTACAGGGGAGGGACTTAACCAAATAAAATATTCCGTATCGAATTTATCGCGCTCCATTTTGAACCAAGTACGTCCACTCGCCACGGACTCGCGCGTACTACTGAACGCTCCAATGGCGCCAGAGTATCTCGACTCGCGCGGCGCTCGCGCGTAAAACGAGCGAGCGAGTCGAGAGTCCGGCGCATGGCACGCGTTTTACGCGCGAGAGCATCTGGACGCGATGTATGTAGCTGTAGTCCCTCGGGAACGCGCGAGTGTCTACGCGCGATTGCTTACGCGCGCAAAACGCTCCGGCTGGACAGGCTCTAAACGTCACTTTTTAAATGGAAAAATGTCAGTTAAATTGTCCTAACGCGCGTTCGAAACGTTACGTGACAACCCCTCTGAGGGGTAGTCACGTAACGTTTTGAACGCGCGTTAGGTAGATCCAACTGTCATTTTTCCATATAAATTTGACATTTAGATCTACCCAACGTACAATGCGTTACGTGATCGACTTGCAGCTGGTTGGTTGCCAAGCGTTTCGTACGTACGTTAGGTAGATCTAGACGTCTTTTTTTATAGGAAAATGACAGTTGAGTCCTCCAAACGCTCGTTTGAAAAGATACACAATTACCCCCTCGACAAAATTTGTGGCGTGACCATACAGTTTAGTGCATAAGTTATTTACACAAAGACGACAAACTATGAAGCTATTACTTTAGCAGAGCAGCTTAAAGGCACTCCATCCCTGGGCGCTACGGATTCCAACTTTGTGCCATCTAGCGAGAGCACGGGAAACTGTAAGGGCCTTCTCGTTTCATAGCAATCTACTCGTTGTTCGTCCAGTTGGTTTTCGTCTAACGCTGATGATTCAGTAATCGGCCCGGGTGTGCTGAAATAAATATATTAAAATTATAATTATTTATTTATTTATATATTAAAAACATGTTAACATGACATTACAGTAAAAGCAATGTGCCATGAAACGAGATTAAAAATAAAAACCGGCCAAGTGCGAGTCGGACTCGCGCACGAAGGGTTCCGTTCTATAAAAACTGGAATCAATTCACATTTGTTGTATTTTTTTATTTTTTGTTTTGTTGTTATAATAGCAGCAACAGAAATACATCATCTTGTGATCATTGCCAGCGAGAATAAGTCACTTTTTCCCTGAGAATTACATAATACATTATCTCTCTCTCTTATAACTGTACTGTACATAAAAGAAACCATGTCTTACCTGCACTCTTCGATCGCAATCTTATAGTTGAAAACTTTACCGTTTTGTGCAACGAAACGGATCTTGTCGTTCTCATCCAAGATAAGGTAAAACCTCTCAAACTGAAAAGAGAAGAAGGACGTTTTAAAAACACTTCAGCACTTACACAATTTTACGTCACGCCTGGCCGTAAAGTAGCAATTACCTGAGCTGGCAATTAATCTACCTGGCCAGGGCTGGCAGACGTCAAATGTTGTATCTACTTTCGGTAATAAATTTTTCATCACACTTGCTCGAAAAGGGCTTCATAATGCGCAGACATACAGAGCTGTAATAGCGTGTGTTACGCCCACGGGCGTAATGGTTTTTTTCTTAAATTGTATCTGTTTGCTTTGTAACTGCCGCATGAGTGCAGTTACAAAGCAAAGAGGTTTTATATCAAATACGATGTCTGGAGTTTATAAATAAATTTTAATTTAAAAAACTACTTAAACATGTTTAACTGGATTATTTACAGATTTAATATGTAGTTATTTAGTGTGTATGTAAAATGTTTTTAAGTGTTTTCAAATCGTGGCTGTATACCGAAGGGTCTTTGCCTTACGCGCCTCACGTCAAATTCAACAAAATGGACGACTGACATGTTGCAGTTTTTATTACGATTTGTATTCATTTCATCTAAAATGTATTTGTTTCCTCGCAAATGTGATGAAAAACATTGTGTATAACACGGGCGTAAGAATATTGCAAACTCGAGTCATCAAAAGCCCTCCGCCATCGGCGTCGAGCTTCTGATAGACTCTTGTTCGCAATATTCCACTTACGGCCCTCGTTAAACAATGTACTAAAGTGTTTTATCGCATATTTATCGCCCTCGCCATCGACTTGGGCGTCAAATATGTGCAAACTCGCGGGCATGAATTTTTTCCAAAAACATTTTTTCATTTCATTTCTATTATTCTGCACGTCTATCATGGGACGCCGCGACATAATACTCTCGATTTTTCTCGCACTATACCTCTTGTTCTAAGTGTTCTAATAAAAAAGAGACGGATACAAAACGAGAGGTTTCTCACCTTGATGATAGGAAGGCAGTTAGCTACGTCGAAGTCGCTGCTGCGGTTGCCGAGTCCACCGCCTTGATCAAAATCTAACCTCTGAAAGCACAAGCGAATCGTTAAAGCAAATGTACAATTGCAGTTTGCTAGACATTTCATAAGAATTCTATGAGACAATTTCATCATCATATCAGCCGAAAGACCCACCGCTGGGCATGGGCCTCCCCCACAATGACCGCTCCTGCGCCACCCGCATTCAGTGGATTCCCGCGACCTTTAGGGCCTAAGCACACGGCGTATTTTAACGCGCCGTAGGTTCAGCGAAGTTAAGCGAACAGAGTTTTTGAAACAATATAATGCGTCTGTTTATAATAATATGGTTTAAAAAAAATACGAATAGTAATCCTGAGGCTTTTCTGCAGGGAAATCAGTGCTTCGAAACATGATTAAGTAAATTTCGCTCGATAGAAAAAAATCGCGAACATAGGTCTAAAACACACAAAAATACACTTAAAATATTCGGAACAAATTATGCACAAAAGCTATAAACATTAAAATTGCTTCTAAAAATCGGCAATATCATGTTTGAGGGAAATCAGTGTTTACATTTTTATTTATTTAAACAGCCAAAAAACTAAAATTAAAAAGCATGATATCCGCGCTTCCGAGCACGCACTTCCATCTCGCTCACGCTTATGCTCAGTGAGAGGGAGAGAAGACCATGAACCTACGGCGCCTTAAACGCGCCGTCGACGCGCGTTTCCCTACTACCATCGGCTGGGTAGTAGGGAAACGCGCCAGATCACCAGTCCACCTCGTGGGGCACCTTGATGGGCGTACCGAGAGCGTGGGTAGACCCCCCCCCGGGGACTGATAAGACAAATTACCATTCGAATTTAAACTTTCGTGAGACATGTTGAAATAATACTAACAATTACACGGTTCAACTCACGTACCTATTCAATGTCACTACGGGCGACATGTTTCGAACTCTTCGGGAGTTCTCCTTCAGGATGAGTGTTTTCGCGGCGGTGTCGCTTGTATCACTGCCCGCGCCCGTGAAGAAGAACTATCGAAGAGTTCGAAACATGTCGCCCATAGTGACATTGAATACGTGAGTTGAACCGTGTAATTGTTAGTATTATTTCAAATTACCATTTTTTATAAATTACGTATTAAGTAGCTAATCGCACGGCTTCCCCCACGAGGATAAACCTACATCTATCATCACACATACATATATCATCGAGATAGTCTCGGGATAAAAGAGTCCATTGTGGAGGTCCATTCTATTCACTGGTGTTTTTTTTTTGTCGTATCAGTGGTTCCGTAGGTTATGTAGGTACTTACAAACTTCCCTCTTGAATAATATTATTACTGATAGTATTTTACTTTGCTTATCTTCTTAGCCCTTAATTAAAATAATGCATATCGATTAAGAAAGGTGAAAAAAAAAAAAATTGTATTAACTTTGCTCTTATTCGTAATTTTATTAAATTAACTTACCACTCCTTCCAAAAGCTTTGCAAACGTCTCACTCGGGTAGTAACTTGGTTGGATGTGGCAGTACGACTTCCCTTTACACTCCTCGGGCCAATCTTGCAGAGCTAGGTTTTGAAAAGAAAAAAAAAGGTTAATTAACTCAGCTGTTGAAAAAAAAATCTCTCAAGAAAACCTTGTTTTCAGATTCCTTACTTCCTCGTACTTTTTAAAATACCCCTTTCGGGCTTTATAATGACACCAGATCTGTGTCATTCTCATCTAACTTACATCAATGGTGTGATGTACCTAAGTCAGGTAAGGATGACGTCATCACACTCCTAGCGATTACCCGGCTTCACTTTAAGGAGCCGGGGATCCGCTTGGCACTTTATCCCAACATTTGGAGTAAGTAGACATTAATTTTACGTAAGCAATTGGCACCTGACTGATGGAAACTAGACATTATTTCCTCAAGTCTGTCTTACAGGAAACTAAATTTAAAAATGAAATTAAAACTAAGTAAATATTATATATTATTTAAGTATTTGTACACATGCTTGCATGTTGAATACAAGGACATTTTATACTGTAAAACCTTTTATAACTGTATTCTGACAAATAAAAACTTCTGATTTCTGATTTCTGATTTATCTCAGTCAAAAAATAGGTTAATTTGAACTGAATTGAACTTTATGAAGTCGATCAAAGTCGGAATGAAATATTTGAAATAAGTTGACCCCTTAATATTAATAAACTTACTCGGATAAGCTTGGTGCATCTCGACCCCCACCAGCAATACCATCTGGAAATTGTTAATAAAGCGATCAATTAAATGAAAATACCGAATGATGTTTTTCAAAAGACCATAGGTAAATGCCACATTAACGCAAACGATTTGTCAAAACAAAAACAAATCAACTTACAAGCTACAGACTTACAAATTCAAGCCACCTGTTGTTTATTAAGCATTTTTTTTGCAACATGTTTCTCTTTTGTCGTGGTGCAAAATAGTAGATTACTGCAGAGGCCGTGAAGTAAGGGATTGCTGGACGAGATGGGGTAGACGGCCGAGTCGTAGACGAGGCCGAATACAACGAGTCCAGCAATCCCTGTTCAGGCCGAGGATTGTATAGTACTTTTCTCAAACGATGTGAGGAAATATTAAAATTAAAATAAATACAAGGTAATCAATAAAATAATAGGTAATTTGCGCCTTTTTTATTTTTTAAACATGCCATTTGAACAAGCCGTTCGAGCACCATGTTTAACCGCACATAAAGTATAGTACCATAGATTATTTTTATTTTTCTATGAAGCAAGTATGCTTACAGTGTCTAGTGGTGGTTGGCAGTATGTAAATTTTCCTTTGTCAGTTTAATATTAGTAAGCAAATTTAAAAAGTTAGAGTAGCGGACAATAATGTTTTTACTTAGGGTTTTCATACATTACTTCTTGGCGTAAGGCCAAGAAGTAATGTAGGGAGCCATAAACAAGAAACTTCACGTCTTCATTTCGTGATATTAACGCGTACATTTCCGAGCATGTTTGAGAAATAGTAGATTACTGCAGAGGCCGTGAAGTAAGGGATTGCTGGACGAGATTGGGGTAGACGGCCGAGTCGTAGACGAGGCCGAATACAACGAGTCCAGCAATCCCTGTTCGGGCCGAGGATTGTATAGTACTTTTCTCAAACGATGTGAGGAAATATTAAAATTAAAATAAATACTTGGTAATCAATTAAATAATAGGTCATTTGCGCCCTTTTTATTTTTTAAACATGCGTTTTGAACAAGCCGTTCGAGCACCATGTTTAACCGCACATAAAGTATAGTACCATAGATTATTTTTATTTTTTTTATGAAGCTAGTATGCTAACAGTGTCTAGTGGTGGTTGGCAGTATGTAAATTTTCCTTTGTCAGTTTAATATTAGTAAGCAAATTTAAAAAGTTAGAGTAGCGGACAATAATGGTTTTACTTAGGGTTTTCATACATTACTTCTTGGCCTAAGGCCAAGAAGTAATGTAGGGAGCCATAAACAAGAAACTTCACGTCTTCATTTCGTGATATTAACGCGTACATTTCCGAGCATGTTTGAGAAAAGAGTATTTATTATTATTCCTGTTCTCCGCTAGAAACAACTTTACTCTGTACATACTTACAGTTTTAGACTTATGCTACTGAACGACTAATAATTTACTAAATATTACCTAACTCCAAATAAATAGATTCACACACGCACACGCACATGCACACACACACACACACACTGGCAGAACTAAAATTAAATTATTCTAAAAACTGCAAAATATATAATATATAGCATTGTATACCAATGACACACAAGAATTTGACAGGGAAAAAAATATCTGTAAAACCTTTCACTCAAAGAGTTATTTTTCAGTGTTCGTAACCACTAACACATCGGTTTTAGGAAACTTACCGTAACGGTGAAAATATTTCCGGAAATCATCACGAATGTGATAGGTTCCTAATTAAAACTTTTTGTCAACAAAATGCTTCCGTTCAGGTTACTAACAATGCATGTACTGAATTTCTTAGATGGATGTGATGGGTATTTAAACCACAATATGTTGTGATTTTCCTGGAGAGCACTGCGTATTATTGATTGATGTCATACAGTATTTGCGTCAATATAAACACGTAAATTGATAACTTGTAGGCTATGACACAATTTTTATGAAACGACACGAGCTCCCAGTCCTGCTGTGGGCCTGTTTTACTTAGCATAAGTATAGGGTAAAGGTCGCGGGCAGGGACCGGAACCGGTTACCATTAAAGGGTTTTGGATCGGGTATTTGATAGAATTGTTTTCCGAAACCCTATCAATTCGGCAAGCATATCGATCGACTTACCTGAACGATAGTGTAACCAAATTGATAGAGTTAATTCAGGTAAGCGCTTACCAACATTAAAAAACCCTATCGAGTGTTTTTCGAAAACAATCAAGCAATTTTAATCTCTACACGCTTCATAAAGCTTATTCTTGCATCTCTAAGTGAATTTAGCTAATAGCTACCGGTAGGGTATAGGACGACGGCGAGCGAGCCTTCGAATTAGGCTCGTAAAACAGACTTTCCCGAAATGTGCACTTTCTGTAAAGGTTCATTTTTTTTGAATGATCAATTTTCCGAAAAGTACATATATGTACACTTTGTCAATAGGTGCACTTTCCCAGAATGTGCACTTTCGCGCAGGAGGTATATTTTCCCTGAAAGTACACTTTAGGGGTAGGGGTGTCCCTGTTTATGGTACTAAGGTTTTCTATGAAAAAGTACAAATGCAAACAGACGGACAGACGGACGGACGGACAGAATTGAACATTGCCGCCAAAACTTAAGGCTTAAATGTGTACCTTTTGATAAAGTGCCCTAAGTGGGAAAGTGTAGGTACATTTTGGGAAAGCGTGCGTTTTGTAAAAGTGCACTGTTTGAAAAAGTGCACATCTTCGGGAAAGTTTCCAAATTGGGAAAGTGTACATTTTGGGAGTGTACATTTTGCGGAAAGTACACCTTTGCAGAAAGTGCACATTTCGGGAAAGTGTGTTTTACGAGCCTAACCCAAAGTTATTATTATGCTGCAAGCCAAAACGCTTACGTTGTTGACCGAGAGTCTATTATTACGTAATCCACGCGCAAACGGATCATCACGAAATATTCGACCTACGCAATTTGGGTTTACGTCTTTTGAATGCCGCGTCGTCGCTCCAGTCCACATGTTTGGTGTTTGCAACAAATACCTGTAACACCAAACACGTAGGTACACGGCATCCCCAGGCTTGGCGAACGTGCTAGTGTTATTATTATATTATATTATATTAGTAGTGTATATCTTACTAGCGACCCGCCCCGGCTTCGCACGGGTACTATATTATACATAAACCTTCCTCTTGAATCACTCTATCTATTAAAAAAAACCGCATCAAAATCCGTTGCGTAGTTTTAAATATCTAAGCATACATAGGGACAGACAGCTGACTTTGTTTTATACTATAATCTGATCTGAAATTCTTAAAATATTATAATTTTGTAAAATCATCTGCAATAAATTAAAGCCAATTAAAAGGCCTAAAAGTATTTACACTTCGTGTGCTCTGAAAACCTCATTTGAATTGAACGAGTGAGCGAGACACATACAAATACAAACCCAAAATCAATTTTTAAAAGCTCTCAGGCTGTTTTGTAGAATTCTGAAATCGTAAGGTACGTCTACTTCCCCACGTGAAACATGCTCAACTATCATGAGTATCAATAAAATATAACAATACTAGCTGATATTGAATTTTCCCGTGGGAATTAGATGTTTTCGCGCTGGAAAAAGTAGCTTATGCCACTCTCCAGCCTCTAAACTATCTCCATACAAAAAATCACATTAATACGACGCTCCGTTGCGACGTGAAAGAAGGAGAAACAAACACACACACACTCACACTTTCGCATTTATAATATTAGTAAGTATTATTTATAGCAACAAGAGCGGCGTAAATATAGCGGATTGAGTATAAAAAGTTTCATGCTATTCCAGTATGCCGTTTGAAAATGGGAACCTAACTGCGTTTGTATGGAGAGTCAACTTGAGTCGACCGTGCCGCGGGCACTCTCTCTCACTCTTTAGTTAACGTCTCTGATGTTAGTTGCTAGTAGCGTCGCAAAGTTGTCAGGGAGGTTCGACGGGCTTACGGGATACGACTTGAAGCTAACTTCAGAGATGCAAACGTGTGTGGCGCGTATTGTAAATCGCTGTCGGCAGGGTGCCCCACTTTACTGCCCACAAGGCTGGCCGCCTTGCCTCGCTGAATGGCTTTGCCAATTCTTTAGGTGAGCAACGAACCAGCTTTGCGCCTTGCGGCCACCAGAAAGTCGAAAAAGCAAATAGCTTAATTTTTTTAAGGGCTCGTGTGCTGCCGATCCCTACGGATTCACAGCAAACCCTGCCAATATGTGACTGTTGCCGAAACGGTATGTGCTACTTCGCTCAGGGTGGCTGGTCACAAATCCATCGATTATTGGGTTGTCTAGCTTTACTTTAGGGTGGCATGGCACAAAAAACCGTGCCAAAAGGGCTGGTCTGGGGACCGATTTTTGACTTTCGAGCGCTCGAAATCAAAAGCGAGCGGTAGAAAATATTCGCACACGAAAATTGGTCACTATTATTTTCGCATGAACCCAATAATAGCTATTTTTGAAATCATCACTCGAAAGCTAGTGATTGGCTATCGATCTTTTGCGTTTCGTTGAATGCAAAAAGTAAGTAATTACCGGTTTTTCAAATTTTAATTTTCAATATGCCTAATATAGAGAATAGTACTTTAGTGGAAGTTGTGTATCTATAATTTAGTAAATTGATTAATTTTAAATATATTATGCGTTTCATAACAGAAAAAAAAATTAAAAGTAAGTAGTGAGTTGTAAGGTGCAAACATTAATAATTGTAAAATGAAACGTAATTGTGTGAGAAAGAGACAGTATGTGAGCGTGACATGAGAAAGAAAAGGGATAGAGAAATGAAAGGGATAGGAGATACGTTTCAGCGAGAGTAACAGAGAGAATAAATTCTTTATGGCCGATCCGTTGTTTCCTTTACTTATGGCCGGTTCCAATAATCAATCCACTGATAGTTTTCCTTACCGGCAGTTACATTTTGACAGATTACCCGTAGAAAATGTGTCAAAATGTTGGTAAGGAAAATTATCGGTGGATTGATTATTGGAACCGGCCATTACAGAGTAATAGTAAACGAAACGCTTATGTTCCCGCCAATATACTAACGATCTTGGTTTTCAACCACAAAATTCGCCAAGAAATTATATATCCCTTCAGCTGTGGTCATCCCTCTGTGGGCTTCATATTTTTTCCTGCAGGTTGGTGGAGCCCCCCTCGGAGGGGCGCATTGGCTGTGCTTACTTTCTTAGAAATAAAACCGCCATTCGTGTATTGATCTCGTTTTAATCCATTGAAACGTATAGCCAATGAAGTGAGACAGCTAACAAGCGACAATTTCAATGGCCATTGGAGGAAAATTTTGAATTTGATCGGTAGTCTAAAACTGCCACTGGCGCGTTAACCACGGTCGAGTTTCGCGAGTGAGTTTTAATGGTTTTAGTGCGAATTTTCGTTGCCAGAAGGAGATATCTTGGAGAAATGTAAATAATCCTTCGTTTTCTGTTAAAAAAATATAGTTTTTAGTTGATTAACGATAATAAACTTGTGGCTAACACACCATACCTACTCATGGACAAAATTTGCTTACAGGTTTTTTAGCGCTTTTCTACTAATTTAGAATTACTAACAGCTATTAATATTACCGCTATTTATCGAACATTTATTTAAAATGTTGGAAATGGACTAACAATCGCCCGAAAGTAGATAAATAGATCGAAATTGGTAACGGTCATAACAGAGCCCTCAGAGGGATGGTAGCCGTCAAGGAACTTCCCTCCGAGGGATGCTCACATGAGACCTCGTGACGTCACTTACTCAGCGCACCAGCGCGATTTCATAATATGGATACGCCATGGATTGATTGTCTTGCAACGTTCGTAATTCGTATCTATTAACGGAAAAGTTGGATCTTGTGTTGTGTTCGCGATTTATTGCTATTGTCTAGCTTTATGTCGGTGAACTAACATTAGATAAATACTTAGTGTTTGTGGATGTGCCTAATGTGCTTATCAATATTAATATTAATAAATATTCAGGTGTCTCTTTAGTGCTCGTTCGGACTCTTCCGACTAATCAAGTGAGTGAGTGGCGCTTTCGATTGTAAGCACGAATACGATGGTTCATGTGCTATCATAGTTTCAATAAGTGTTAACTGAGCTGTGTGCTGTGTTATTTAGGTGCTTGTACAATCTACGAAGAACCATCGTAAGTAAGAACTAATTTCTACACAGACGAGAGACCACTTAGAAATCACCACTATTCCTTCATGTTCATCAGGTTGTACCGCTACTACAAAGTTTGTAGTACAAACTCATGGTGTGGGTAAGGGTATATCCATACTAAGCAAACCATTTTTTTTCGAAATGGTCTTGATTTTCATTGTTTTAATGTTCATGTTTTACGTGTTTTTTGTTTAACTGGTATTAATGTTGTAATTTTAATTGAAAGGATATTTAATCAAGATGCTTCCAACCAAATTTCTTTGGTTTAAAGCCCATGGTTGCTGTGATAATTGCAGTCGTTTGGAAGAGGTTATTTTGTGTCAAAGTAGACATACTTTTTTCATTTTACTCTCACATAAAACCTACTGCACCTACAATAAAAAAAGCTTCGGTTACACCTAGTTGATGGCCCAAATGTATTGTTTAGGCATGAATTTGATTACATACAGTATAAAACACTTCAGATATAAACATGTAAATCGAAACCCACACGAGCAACTTCTGAGTGTAGGCATTATATTGGTAGAATATTTCAAATGGTCTAGTGTAAAAAAAACTTAATACGACTTTAATGTAACGATGATATATCGTTGAAGTTAGATAATTTAATATAGATCCAGTTTCGTCCAAAATCCTGACTGTGATTATGTAAAAAACTAAAGAAAATTTAATTTTACCAAATCACTTCACCCCACAAACCTTGGAGGTGGAGCGTCCCTCAGAGGGTGCCACAGACGTGGGTAAGCGGCCATGTTTTTTCGCCACAGCTGAAGGGATATAACCGTACACCAGCCAATCACTTAGCATCGAATCAATATATTTTTCACCTCAGCAGCTCGAACAAGCATATTTTGCTGCGTGAAAACAGTGTGCAAAATGCGATTTTGCTCACTGTGTGAGACAAAGTAGTATTTTAAATTTGATGTGGAGCACTGACATTTCGTCGTATGGGGTCTATTACAAGTTCAGAAATATTTGAACTTTATTAGCGCTGTCCCTTTCATTCTAAATTAAATAGATAAGGTGAAGTGTCAAAATTTTCTACCGATAGAATTGAATACGAGTGGTCAACCACTCGTTTTTCAATTTTCTATCGCTCGTATTTCAAAAATAGCATTTCATCGTTTTTGTCCGTTTTCGAGTGAAAAAGTCGAGCGCTCGAAAGTCAAAAATCGGTCCCCTGGTCGTGCTAAAAATACCGAATAAAAGTCAAAGTCAAAGTTATTTATTATTCAATTTAGGCATATTACATAGAAATAGAAATATTGATTTGCTATTAAATGTGGTATACAAATGGTGTTACACGATAAACTATAGAGCCGTACACATTTAGACTTGAAAAAGCCATGGAAATTGAAAATGTATTAAAACTAAGATGAAGAACAGTATTATTTTAATATTTAACATGAGTTAATAAATCTCGTTACAAAGTCGTTTTAATTATGAAAATGTCAATCATTACATAAATAGTCGTTCAGTGTGTAGTTACAACAAGAAAAGAGAATAGTTTTTTTGTAAATGTCGTGATTGGTAGATTTTTAATGCATGCATTATGAATGTCGATAAATAAGGTAAGTACCACTGTTTCGAAATAAAAATCTCGGCCTTTAGAAAACTTAGCGTACAAAACTTTTCATCACACTTGCTCGAAAAAGGCTTCATAATGCGCAGACATACAGAGCTGTAATAGCCTGTGTTGGGCGTAATGGTTTTTTTCTTAAATTTATCTGTCATACATGCGGCAGTTACAAAGCAAAGAGGTTTTATATCAAATACGATGTCTGAAATCGTATTTATAAATAAATTTAAACTTAAAAAACTAATTTAACATGTTTAACTGAATTATTTACAGATTTAACATGTAGTTATTAGTTATTTAGTGTGTATGTATTTTTTTTTAAGTGTTTTCAAATCGTGGCTGTATACCGAAGGGTCTTTGCCATACGCGCCTCACGTCAAATTCAACAAAATGGACGACTGACATGTTGCAGTTTTTATTACGATTTGTATTCATTTCATCTAAAATGTATTTGTTTCCTCGCAATTGTGATGAAAAACATTGTGTATAACACGGGCGTAAGAACATTGCAAACTCGAGTCATCAAAAGCCCTCCGCCTTCGGCGTCGGGCTTCTGATATAGACTCTTGTTCGCAATATTCCACTTACGCCCCTCGTTAAACAATGTACTATAGCTAACCAAAGGGCTCATTTAGGATACACCGGGAACTATATGGCAACTCAACTGTCACCATCCCACACAATAAATGGCATTAAGATCTACCTCACGTAAGTACGTGCAGAGTCAGATGGGCAGTCCCCGGCTTCCTAATCTTTATCCTCGCTGATTACCGTTAATGTTTCCTGCGACTAATTAAAAATTAACAGGAACGATAAGGCTTCTACGAGTACATTCACGTCAAATCGCGAATAATCGGCATATAAATGTCGCCTTTAGCCTATTAAGTCTTATTCGTGCTCGGGTATCCCTCAAGCTAAAAAGTGTGGCATAGCCGTGTATAAACCAAATATGGTGTTCATAGCGTTTGTGCTTCTCACGGTAAATATGAACTTTTTTATTATTACCGCATCTTACCCGGGCAAATTCTACTCACTTGCTTGTGGTAACCACAGTTGCCAATTTGGTGCACACCTAAATTTATTTTGGTAAATGTGGTTTTTAAAATTACTTAAGTACCTACTTATAGGACAAGAAATAAAAAGCTTTTTTATTTATTTATATTAACTGTGGTTTTAAAGCGAAGTATGGGCTACCTTGGTTAAAAATAATTCAAGAAATTTACACTACTTTCTTTAAAATCCGAAAGGGTACATACATTCCTCATGTTTTTATAGTTATGTTGCTCAAATGTATAGTGAACCAACCAATTATAACAAGATTAAATTACAAAATATAATTAAAATCATAAAAAGATATAAGACTAGAAATTTACCTAAAACTATGTTTATTTTTATCGGCCAAGAGCAATTTAAACATAATAGAATTCTTACACTTGATTTAAAAAAAGTTGTTTGACAATTATTTTCACATGACATGACAACATTTACGTGATTAGCCATACAACGGTTAGTACGAAGATAATGCTGTGACGTCTATTTGCACAAGCCGTTTCGGCCGTCACCAAGGTGCGGGTTCGCCTTTGACCCTCATTTTTGTCTTTTACGTGCTCTAATAGTACTTATTAAGACCCATAAAAACATTTAGAGTCACAAAAAAAAGACCTGGTTGCACTCCGGGAGTGCCGGCAGAAGTGAAAACATGAATAATTTTAATTTGGCAAAAATAAAACCGTATTTTGTTTTAAAAATCTTAGAAATCCGCGTTTTGAAAGCGTAGCTCCCGTTTTTTGTATTCCGGCGTCTGGCAACACTAAATCTTACGGTCACGTGACCTCCTACGCTCCTACACCTGTGGCGAGTTTAACAATCTTTCCCCATCCCAGCAAAAAGTGCACAGCGCCGCTAAAGAAGTTTTCACTTCAAAAAGTCAAGTAGCCAATTAGACGTGCATTGACAAGTCGATATGTATATAACGATGCTATGCATCTCGCACCTTTAGGTACTTGTCAATCCAGTAATGCTGATTTTACCCATAATCGACTACGGTGATGTGTGCTATCCGGATTTAAATGAAGAACTTCTCGATAAGCTGGATCGACTTCTCAATAACTGTATCCGTTTCATTTTCTGTCTACGGAAATACGACCACGTCTCCTCTTTTCGGGCTCGGCTTGGCTGGCTTCCTATCCGTCAACGGCGAAATACTCGCATGCTTTGCACTTTATTTTCTATTCTTAATGATCCACATTCCCCTGAATATCTCAAATCTTTCTTTCACTTTCATGGTGCTTCTCGTGACCGTCAATTTCGCTCTTCTGGCAATCTTTCTCTATCTATCCCTCTTCACCGTACTGGCTTTATGTCCAATTCTTTCACTGTGCAGGTGGTTCGTCTTTGGAACGGCCTTCCCCCCGCGATCAGGAAAGCCCCGAGCAAATTCGTCTTTAAGAAATCTGTGCGTAATTTATTTGCTGGCAGATCCGAGTAGACTAAAGGTTACAGGTTTGAAAATTTCGCTTGTAAGTATGTATGTAGTGTATATTTATGTGTATATATTTATTTGTGTATGTAAGTATTTTTTTTATTTATGTACCTATATGTATTTGTGTAAATATGTTGTATATAGAAATACCGTAATGTTATTTTTTTTTAGTTGTTATTTGCACTGCCCCACAATCTTTTCCGCTTTGCCTTAAGGTTTGACTGGTAGAGAATGCCATATGGCATTAAGTCCGCCTTTTGTACGATAAGTTTTCTTTTGTGCAATAAAGTTTAAATAAATAAATAAATAAATAATGTTCTTACTCCAAATTGTCATTGTTAGGTGACTAATTGACAATGTAGGCATATCTCACGATACCTCACCCCTGTAGTTCGAGCCTTTTAATTCATTTGTTAGTTTTCAATTCATGTTTTCCGGCGATCTTAGTAAAGTAAGAGCTCCTGATACGACATTAAGTACATTAACTTATAGCCTTTGGGGTCATAATAATTCCCACACAGACAGAGTTTGTTTTTTTTAGTTATTTGTTTGTATCTTTTTGATATATAAGTCTAGAAAAATCTAAGTATGCAAAATGCGTGTCTGGTAGTTAGTATGACCTTATCATCTATTATTTCATCCTCATCAACTCCTGGAATATTAGCTTGATCCATATAATATGCACGTCTTGGTCTCCCTGACTCTCTTTCTCCGGCAAAACTATAAGATTAAAGAGAACTTTTTGTGTCTCCACTAACTATACTGTAAGTTTTTTTCTCTTTATTTAAGGAGCTTGTTCCACAATGGCGCTCCGCTGAATCAACATGACATATGTTTCCTAATAAAGAACTGTAATCATGTTAAACTAAAAAAACACACTACAGGATGGCCAAAAAACGTTTCAAATCAGTTGTTCTTATCATCATCCATTTTATCAAGTTACATTGTATCATCAGTTTAGGTAGAATACAATTTAACTAGGTTTAAAAACTCATAGAGATAGAATAATACAGTGTCGCGTTTCTTCAAAATAAAATAGATGATTTCAGATACGCAGAGCGGTCTCTATTTCGCAGAAACTTCTAAAACCAAGACAATACAAGATAGACAACAATTACCATACAAGCGAAAAAGAAATAATAGCCTTATATACGAATAGACGCACGATTTGCGCCCTTCGGTTTCATGGATGAAAAGTATTTTCGTGCCTGTATGCGTGTCTCCTACTATACAATATGTTTTAGATAGGTTGGACACAGCGTAATCTCATCGCATTTTTATTTGGATCTTCTGCCCGCGACTCCGTCCGCGTGTAACTCGTAGCTCCATACAAACTTTCACCCCCCATTTTAGGGAAGTGGGGGGTTAGAAAGAGACAAAAAGTAGCCTATGTCACTCTCCATCCCTTCAACTATCTCCACTTAAAAAATCACTTAAATTCGTCGCTCCGTTTTGCCGTGAAAGACGGACAAACAAATACACACACTTTCGCATTTATAATATTAGTATGGATGGCCTTACTGCACTAGTACAGACCTCTACTTTATACTTATACTTTATAATTATATCACCACTTACTCTGGTGGTACGTGGTACGGTAGCCTAGTGGCTCAGGCATGCTGCTGTCAAGCGGCGGTCGTGTGTTCGAATCCCGGCTTGTACCAATGAGTTTTTCGGAACTTATGTACGGAATATTTACCGTTAGCTTTTCGGTTAAGGAAAACATCGTGAGGAAACCGGTCTTATCCCAATAAAGTCTAGTTTTCCCTCTGGGTTGGAAGGTTAGATGGTAAAACTAGTGGCTATGCTAAATCTTGGGATTAGTTGTCAAAGCGGACCCCGGGCTCCTTGAGGACACAACCGGGAATAACGCTAGGAGGATAATGATGCCCCTGTAAGTACTTTTTCAGTTCTTGGTCGCCAGGGCTATCGAGGAAACATTCAGTAAATAAACTAGATTTAATAAATATGTTTATATTTGTTACTGGAAATATTCAGCTCAGCACGGAAAAAACCATTGTAAAACCCAGTTTACGTAGTGCACTAATTAATTGTCCTGTTACATTTTCAGGTGTCAACACTAGCTGTCCACGGGGATGAAGTGTCCACAGGTACTATTCATTGTTTATTTTGTAATCCTGTAACAAAATCCGTATGTCTGCTTAAAAACTGACTAGTGTGCGACCAGAATCGGGACGCTGACTTTCAACTTCGAATTTGATTGATGGAGTGCTACTAAACTTGGTCGTATTAAACGCTTGAATGCTAGCCTACTTTATCTTTATTAAGATTTTATAGGTGCAACAAGGATAGCAATAAGTAGTTCCGCTAGCTTCGGGCTAAAAAGTAAGAGCAGCTGATCATCCCGATTCGGGCGGGTTGCCAGACCCGCGTTTGTAAGGCGCGACCCGATTCGGGACGCGTGCCTGTTGAGAGGATAGACGCTGTGAAACAAATTAGATTATCTCCCCTTTCATTTGATTATGCAAGAACTAAGTAATAGAGATAGAGTTACGGTTACTTGGATATTCGAAATAATAGGGTAGTTTCTTCATGTGGAAATGTATAACATAGTGTTGCTACACAGATAGTAAACCATCAAAGGTTTAAACTGTAAATTACAAAATATAATCAAAATCATACAAAGAGTTTAATAAGAATAAAAAAATAATAAATAAAGCTTTTATTTACGAAAAAACAGTACTTTTTTACAATTTCTCGACTTTCCCCAAACTGTAGAGCAGTTTGTTGGCAGAAATAAACTGCCTTTCTGTACATTACTGTTTTAAGCCGTACTGTTTCGTCTTTACATGTTTTTATCTTCCAAGAGTAAATTAGATCCTATCAATTGGAACTGTATTTATTACCCGTTTTCCCGTAGAAATGACGCATTTTCCCGCGGTAAAAAGTAGCCTAAGTTCATCAGGGATAATGTCGGCTTCTGATGGTAAAATATTTTTTCAAGTCAGTCCATTAGTTTCGGAGCCTATTCAATACAAACACACAAACAATCAAATCTTTCCTCTTTGTAATATTAGTGTAGAACTAGAAGTGTAGATTATGTGCTCTAATTTTATTGCAGGTCCCATCAAAATAGTTGATTCTCTCTAAAACTGGTTTGTATGCCATCGTGAAAAAAATACAAAAGGAGCCTAATTTGTAGTGTTGTATTCGAGATGTCAATTTTGTGACGTTCCTGGCATTTACATACTTAATATTATTTTTACTTTTTTTTATCTGGCAGTTCAGAAAGCCCTCGTTTTTAATTAATAGTGTAAAACGTTTTACATAGTTAGGCAATTCGATAAAATCGTACGTGCCATACAATATCGTATCAGGAAAATTGTTATACTAACTACATATTCACGCAGCTATTAATATCCCGCTGTATTAATGGATAACATTTTAGTAATTATATATTTTGCCTGGTTTGCAATATCCTGGGCAGAACTACATTTTAATTTGAGTTAATATTTGAGTAGGTATAGCTCACAGCTGCTCGTGCGGCCCGCCTGCTACAGATATTCCAGAAGGAGTCACGGAATAAAATAAAATAGATTAGATTAGATTATTTATTTCATGATAAAAAATTACCAATTACATTACACAATTACAATAAACATTTACACAGAAGAAATATTTTATTTTAAGGGTTAAGTGGTTCCGGAGATTAAAAACCTTTACACATACATCTCTATGTATGTGTAAAGGTATAGAATACAGAAGTATACTCGTAGATAGACAATATATTTCTATGCTGAAATCTGCATCTCGTACCTAATCATTGACTTTCTTCTTGGCAGCGAAAATTAAATCGAGGTACTTAAATTTGTATTTTTCAGATGGACCAATCATTCCTCGTGGTTGCCACGGGAATAGTTCATGCGACCAAGAAGCTGACTACCCGCAGGAAGAGATCGATTACTTCTTACAAAATAACCCGGTGAGATAGACTGCTTTTACACAAGAAAGGCAAGGCACAGTGGGATATCATGTCACTCGTATATAGCTACCCAACTGCGGAAGCTCCTTACAGAACAGCAGCAGCCATAAAGGGGCTCCTAGCTCCCAATGACCTTCGATCTGTAACTGTCGGTGTTTTACTAAAAATCTCTCGTGGGTTGTTAGAGACGTCAATAAGTAACAGATATGTCTAGATTTCATGTATAAAAGTGCATAAACAACATACTTATATCGAAAACAGAGCTTTTAAGGACCATTGTTGAATAAATCGTAAAAAAAATATATTTATTATTTTCATAAAAACTCTCGTGCAAATGTAGATAAAGAATTGAAGAACCGATAAGTGTTTGTGCAAAAAATATATCAATAGTTTTGACGGAGGAATATCAACTCAAAACTCGTCAAAACTAGCCAAAAAGCCCCACTACTATAGTATCCGCAAAACCAAGTGGCGAGTCAGGTCATAGATAATTGGATCATGCTATCTCTTTCAGACCTGCACTGCCTTATAAGGCGGGCCGTGCAACAATAGTACTGACTTTTATTGCCTGACTCGCCACTTGGTTTTGCGGATACTATAGCTTCGATGGTGTTGTTTTGCTGATGATGAGTGAGGTCACCAGAGCTCCCGAGGGTGGGCTGGTCGAGAGTGTTGGACCAGCATTTGTATCTAGCTGTCAACACAACGAATCCTCATATCAGTAAAGGGTCGGCAGCGCGCTTGTGTTTCTTCTGGTGGAAAGAAAGAAAGAAAGAGAGAAAAACAGAAAGAATAAAGGGGGCAGTTTCAGGGGTAATAAGGGGTTTCGCAATTTTTTTTTTGGATTGTTAGGTACGTGTGGGGTATCATCCGAAAACTCGTAAAATTTTGAGATGGTATACACATTTTGAGTTCTTTTTACGATAGCTCTTACTAGTGTAAAATATGACCAAAGTAACTTTTTTTCACACAGTGCTGTCCCCAGCTCTATTTCAAAAAAAATAGCCAACTAAGACTTCTAGATACACATGCATAACGGAAATTGTGTGTAGATGGCGGGAAAATTTTCAACATGATGCTAGCTTTAATAGTTTAAATTATATTTACAAATTAAAGTAAATAAAATAGGTAAAGCATTTTACGCTGGTTCTTCAGTATAGCCGTGCCTGGTGACGTACATTGCACTTCGGAGTCTGATAAATGAATATTGATATAATGAAAACACAGCATTGTATTTCGTGTTGTTTCCTGTTTCCGATTTGTTCCGACCGAAACCGAAAAATACCCGATGTCAAGTAATTAGACAACGCAGGTCTGGTGTTTTCAACAATTATCCACAATCCAGTTAAAGTCTGATCTTCGATTCGGTGTAGTTGTTGCGGATCTGGGAGTCAATATTATACTAGAGGTGTGTGGTCGTTTAGAGATAGATAATTTACATCTGTACGATATTGGGCTTGAGAACGAATCTCTCTTTAAATGTGCGTTCAAATTGACGCACATAGAAAACTGCCACAACCTCTTTTGTGACGGAACTGCATGAAATAATGCTCTATGTCACCTGCGAGCGGCCATAAACTATGAGTTCGACTGAAAACGCCGGCCGGCTCGGATCGCTGTAAAAACTGAAACTAAAAATGTGAAAATATGAAAGTGGTGCATGTATCTGGAATCAGAAAGCCTATGGATAAATGTAAGTGAGACCCCTTTTTCTTTCGCCCAATACGTAGCTTGTCGTAGTTCAAACATTTTGGTCACTTCGGACCGGATTTCTCAGTTTGTGAACCAGATACTCATTCACTCATATTTCAATTACTCAATAACACAGTTTTAAAATAGTTTTTCATACACCAAGCTTTATTTCTTATCTAAAGATTGTGTAATTTACGAATTTCAATTCATTTTGCATACCCGTCGTTGCCGTTCTGTTTCAAGTCAACATGGCCGACGCGGAATTGTTAAATCAACTTGTGAATAAAAAGGAGATGTGTTTTTTACGTGTTCAAACACTATTCGAATTATCCAAAGTTGTTGTGACCGATTCAAACCGTTTAACCGAATTCAATTTACGTCTCAAGGACATTCACTCAATCCGGGAACTTTTCGAGAAAACTGTTTTCGAAATACATAGTTTACAAAAGAAAGAAACCCCTAGGATTGAACCTAATTTTAAAGAAATTCAATCGTTTGATGATTTGTATTATCGAATCTTGAGTGTCGCGGCAATTTCAAATGAATCGTGGCAGTCGTGCGAGAGCGGCAGCTTGCCCCCGACCGACGGTAGCTTTTGTGGGCCCGGACATACCAACAATGATTCGCGTTCACTCCGAGCGCGTTTACCTAAACTCGAGCTATTCCATTTCGACAGTAAACTGGAAAACTGGCAAACTTTTCATGACACGTTCACTAGTCTGATACATAAGAATGACGGCATTAGTAATGTTGAGAAGTTCTATTACCTACTGTCTGCCGTCAGCGGTCCTGCGCTCACTGTCGTCAAGGGCATGCCAGTTACATCCGATAATTACCCGATAGTCTGGGCGTTGCTAGTCAAAAAGTTCGAAAACAAACGCGCCCTAGCAACCAGTTATTTAGATCGGCTATTTCAATTCAAACCATTGTTGGTAGAATCGGCCTCGGGGTTAAATACCTTCTTACAAACGTATCAAGAATGTGTCAAAGCGTTGAAACATTTAAATATCGACAATTTGTCTAGTTTCATATTGTTTTATATGGGACTTCGTAATTTAGATGCGGTTACTAGGCGGGAGTTCGAACAATCCGTCGAACAAACACAAATACCTACCTACGAACAGCTGATTGCCTTCGTAGAGAAACAAGCGCGCGTTTTGGAAATGTCGGAAGTAAAAACTAGTGCTCAAAAGAATCAGTTTTCACCGCGAGCTGTTTCTAACGTAGTAACAAAACCGAATGTGTGGCGTCCGAATAATAATAATAACTATCACACCGGCGCAAATAAACAGTCACCGAAGCCGTGTCTGTCAGCTGTTAGTAAGACGGTTCATGAGAGGTCAAATCAGTGCTTATTTTGCGATAAACCGCATTCGACCTACCGGTGTTACGAATTTTTGGATCTTACGCCCTCACAGCGTCTTGACAAAGTGAAACAGCTTCAATTATGCGAAAATTGCTTGCGTCAGCATCCGCTGTCAGAGTGTATTTCAAAGATTCGTTGTGTTTTGTGCAAACAACCGCACCATCATAGCTTGCACTTAGATTCAGAGTCAAGTGCTCAAAGCGCTAGTCATCAAAATCCTAGCAGTCAAGTTCAGGTCAAAGGTCAAGGCCAACCACCCAATGTCGGTTTGACTTGTTCATCAAATTCAACTGTATTGTTAGGCACTGCAATGGTGCACGTCCCAGATCGTTGGGGAACTTACCACGCCGTGCGTGCAGTCGTTGACAGTGGGGCGATGTCTGGGTACATCACTAATGAGTGTGCTCAGCGCCTAGGTCTATCGCGACGGAAGTGTCCGTTTGAGCCCTCGGGTCTGGGAGGTGCGCCAGTGCAAAATTTCGGATTGGTTACATGTTCAATTAAACCACGAAATTCACCTGCTCCAGTTCTGACTACCGAGACCGTAATAGTAGGCAATATAACCGGCAATTTACCTACACTGACACTTTCCAAGAAAATAGTCAATAATTTCAAAGATCTCGAGTTAGCAGACCCGAATTATTTCTCGGCTGCTCCTGTTGAATTATTATTGGCGGGTGATTTATTTCCGTATATATACAACAGACAAAACATACTACCGCGTGAACCGGGTTTGCCCGTCGCGATGAATTCGATATTTGGGTATGTCATAGCTGGCCAGACAGTGCTGGACAGCGATAGCGAATCGAACAAACCTTCGTTTGGCTTGTTCTCGGCTACCAGTAGCATCGATAAAATTATGAGCTCGTTTTGGGAGATTGAAAACGTACCGTGTGACGTACCTAAGAACCCCGAAGACTTGTATGTCGAACAGCTGTTTCAAAAAGAACATAGTCGCGATAGCACGGGTCGTTATACGGTGACGTACCCATTCAAACCTAACTTTGAGTTGGGCGATTCAAGTCAACAAGCGTTACGACGTTTTAATAATTTAGAAACGAAGTTGAACCGTATGCCGGAACTTAAGGCTGAGTACGGCAAATTTATGTCCGAATATGAGCACTTAGGTCATATGACTTGTTTAGGTGATTTAGGGTCTGTGGATTCGAAGTATGTTATTCCACATTTTTGCATTCTGCGACCTTCAAGTACAACGACGAAATTACGCGTCGTTTTCGACTCGTCTTGCCAAACGTCAAACGGCAATTCTCTAAATTCCGTTGTTTACGCCGGCCCTAAGTTGCAAACGGACATAAACGAAATTTTGACCAACTTTCGTCTTCATGAAATTTGCATGTCAAGTGACATTTGTAAAATGTTTCGAATGACCTTGATTGCTGAAGCTCAACGCAAATATCAACACATTTTGTGGCGGTTCTCTCAAGATCAACCGATAAAAGTCTATTCGCTAAATACCCTTACTTATGGCGTCGCCACTAGCCCTTATCTAGCGATAAGAGTCCTGCACCAGCTAGCAGACGACGACGCTGAGAAGTATCCTTTAGCGAGCAAGGTTCTAAAAAAAGGATTCTTCGTCGACGATCTTCTGTGGTCTGTGGGTACTTTCGAAGAGGCAGCTCAGCTTCAAGATGAGCTGTTGGCGTTACTGGAAGGAGGAGGTTTCATTCTGCGCAAATGGGCAAGCAACTGTCCCCAGCTACTGGAACGTGTGCCTGCTGATTATCGCGAGACGCCGGTAGCATTCGAGGAAGAAAAGGACCTGTCATTGAAAGTTCTAGGTCTTCAGTGGCGGCCGGCGGAGGACTCGTTCTCATTTGCGACCAATGTACTCCCACCTTCACAGGCGATCACTAAGCGCAATGTCTTGTCTCAGTTAGGTCGTCAGTTCGATCCTCTAGGTTTCGTAGCCCCTTGCATCTTCTACGCGAAATGCTTCATGCAGAGGCTGTGGCTCCATCAGCTCGGTTGGGACGAGAGGCTTCCCCAGGAGCTGGAGAAGGACTGGCTCGACTACGTGTCTGAAATTCCATTGTTGTCAAACTTTAGGCATGATCGACAGGTTACTGTCAAAAATCACAACTACTATCAGCTCTTATGCTTCTGTGATGCTTCTACAAAAGGAACAGCTGCAGTAATTTACTTGCGTACTTTCAACGAGCAAGGTCAAATTAAGGTCAGCCTTGTTATTGCCAAGTCCAAGGTAGCACCCTTAAAAACTATGTCCGTACCTCGTCTCGAGTTGATGTCAGCGCATTTATTAGCCAAACTTGTCAAGTACGCCAAGTCTGTGTTACTTCAGCGAATATCTATTAATGACATTTTTCTGTTCACGGACTCTTCAGTCGTGCTGAACTGGTTGAATACACCCAGCTACACTTTAAAAACATTTGTAGCTACGCGTGTTTCTAAAATCCTAGAAACCGTGTCTAGCGAATATTGGTTTCATGTGAGTGGGGCGTTCAATCCTGCTGACGTGTGCTCTCGAGGGGCGCTTCCCTCCGCGCTGCTGGCTATGCCGGAGTGGTTAGCGGGCCCAAACTGGCTTTACACGCCACAAGATAACTGGCCTATTCGATCAATTGATCAATTTAAAGCGGATAGTGTACCAGAATTGAAGGTTAGCGGCTTGTCAGCTCAGACTGTTCAGGCACTCGTGTCTAACAATGATAATACTGAATCAAAGTTCCTCTCCGAATTGGCTGAAAGGTTTTCAAGTTTTGTGAGGCTACAAAACGTTGTAGCACGATGCTTTCAGTTTATCAATAATTGCAAATCGATTAAATCAAAACGTAACTCGGGTCCGCCGCGTCTGTCTGACCTAAAGAAAGCGCACGATGCTATTATCAAATCAGTTCAAGAACAAAACTTCTCGTCTGACATCGATGCACTTGCCAAGGGTAAGACTTGCAGCCTATCGTTCAAGAAACTAACACCCTTTCTGGACCCCCTCGGTTTCCTCAGGGTGGGGGGTAGACTGTCGCTTTCGGATCTGCCATATCAAGTTAAGCACCCATTGTTGCTTCCTAAAAACGGGAATTTCACTAAAATTCTAATAGACTATTATCACAAAATGTATCTACATGTAGGCCCGCGTACGCTTCATAGTCTATTAAGTCAAAAATATTGGATTATTTCAGCAAGGCGAGTAATAAGATCGCGATTCTCTAAATGCCTTCAATGTTTCAAAGTGTCGCCGACTGCTTTACAGCCCATCATGGGCAATTTACCGAAATTTCGTATGCAAAATATA
The DNA here is from genome assembly GCA_947578815.1 of Epinotia ramella. Lineage (NCBI taxonomy): Eukaryota > Metazoa > Arthropoda > Insecta > Lepidoptera > Tortricidae > Epinotia > Epinotia ramella. The sequence goes on from OX388205.1 coordinate 24,545,015, forward strand.
CACAGTTTTCACACTGTAGGCGTCGACGCGGGAGGTCCTTTCTATACGAAGGAGAGTAACCGACGGAACGCAAAGACAACGAAATCGTATCTGCTGATTTTCGTCTGTTTTTCAACCCGTGCAGTGCACGCGGAGGTTCTAAGTGCGCTCACAACTCAATGTTTTTTCGCAGCTTTCGACCGTTTCACGGCTAGGCGTGGTTTGTGTCACACGATTGTGTCTGATAATGGCAAAAACTTTGTATCTGCCGGCAAACAACTTGCTGAAATCACTCAATTTTATAAACAAAATACGGATGGAATTACAAACGGTTTCAATAATCGCAGCGTTAACTGGACGTACAATCCACCTACTGGTAGTCATTTCGGTGGGATGTAAAGCGCTATCAAGTCTTCAAAACAATTGTTGAAACGTGTAATCGGCAATAGGCCATTGACGTTCGAGGAACTTAGCACTATCTTCGCTCGTGTAGAGGCTGTGTTAAATTCCCGTCCTCTGACTAGTATATCGAGTGACCCGTCGGAACATACGGCGCTCACACCTGGACATTTCCTTGTTTGTCGCGAGCTTTTAGCTGTCCCTGAGTACGACTTGTCTGAAGAATCAGTTCACGGATTAACTCGCTGGCAATTAGTTCAGCAGGTGTCACAACAATTTTGGAAATTGTGGAAGAATAATTACCTTCATACGCTCCAGCAGCGACAGAAGTGGTTTAGCAATTGTCGAAACCTTAATGTAGGTGAACTAGTTCTAATACATTCTGATGCTCCTCCACTTCAATGGTCCCTTGGACGTGTGACGGAGCTTCACCCTGGCGCAGACGGCGTAGTCCGTGTAGTCAAAGTACGCACTCAGAATGGAGAGTATACGCGGCCCGTTGTTAAGCTCAGTCCGCTTCCAATGGATGCCGACTAGTTTAAAAGTCATGTTTATAATGTTAACCGATTTGTTACATGAATTTGACGCAAGAAGGTGTCAAGTTTGTGAATATTAGTTAGATAAGTATGTTAAGGTAACACACGTTTGACACGTTACATTATGTTTTAATTTCAATATGTTTTTTTTCAAGTATTCGCGTATATACAGTCCATTGTTCTTCTATATTTCACTGTCAACCATCCCTGGTTCATAAACTGGGGAATCTGGGGTAGATTCCCGGTGAGGGGTTTATGTACGATATTGGGCTTGAGAACGAATCTCTCTTTAAATGTGCGTTCAAATTGACGCACATAGAAAACTGCCACAACCTCTTTTGTGACGGAACTGCATGAAATAATGCTCTATGTCACCTGCGAGCGGCCATAAACTATGAGTTCGACTGAAAACGCCGGCCGGCTCGGATCGCTGTAAAAACTGAAACTAAAAATGTGAAAATATGAAAGTGGTGCATGTATCTGGAATCAGAAAGCCTATGGATAAATGTAAGTGAGACCCCTTTTTCTTTCGCCCAATACGTAGCTTGTCGTAGTTCAAACAACGTCTAGTAAAAATAAAATTGATTATTGTCACAATCTATACCAATTCAAATAAAGAACTCCGTACTTTATGAATGTTTGTTTTTAGTGTTCCATATTTAAAGCTGATACATAGACCAAAGGTTAATAAACCAAATAGAGGCGTCATAGTTATCACATTATTTAGTGTTCCCATATTCACTTTTGTGCAATTTTTTTGTTTGTAAGTGCGCGAGAGCGTGTGCTAAACTTATTTGGCTTGGTTGAAAACCGACTTCACTAGGTTTTTCGTAATGCTCTGTCTATCTTTTTTCTTGGTCTGAGGTTATCGTTCGCGGATTTGACAAAAAAGTTATTATCACAATACAAAAAGTAATGTAAAGTAAAGTAAGTAACTAGCCCTTACACAACACACAACAATAAGACCCCGTATCATGGTCGGCCTTATCACGCAATAAGTGACAAGATAAGAGCCTCGTCTTGTTCTATCGAACGGTGTCAGCCAGCAGTGACAGACGCTCTATCTTGTCACTTATCGCGTGGACAGACCATGATACGGGGCCTGGTAAAGGTCGCGGGAGTCCGCTGGATGCGAGGGCGCAGAACTGTGTCATTGTGGCACTCTTTGGGGGAGGCCTATGTCCTGCAGTGGACGTCTTTCGGCTGATATAATGATGACGCATCAATATCGATGAATATTTTGGATTTTGTAATTAAACGATTCAGTTGAGAACTAAAAAAAAAACTCCTATTGAATCTTCATGCGGTTTTGTTTGGGTTACTAGAACACACAAATAATACTATGCTTAATAATGGCTTCAGATTTCAACACTACAAGCAGCTTTTGGTGTTCTATATTTTAACAGTTCTACATATTGTTGACTCTATTTGGTTAAAATCTAGAAACAAAATAGCATCAAAGTACGAGGTTCTTGATTCGATTTAAAATTGGAATACCGAGCTGTAGTGGTGAATCGTATTGTTGCCTTATACCATTCAAGTTTGAGAGCTTGCTGCGAAAATTTTGAACCCGACACCTAAAAATGAGATGAGCAGCAGTTTAGTTAGTAGTAGTTAGCTTCGAAATCAGGAGATAAAATATGAATCATTTAAAATAACTGAATGTAACGGAACACTATTGCTGAGTTCCGACTCGCACTTGGCCGATTTTTTTTTATCCATTTGTAATAGGACTAACCCAATACAGCGGTCGAATTGCGCGGTTCGAGGGTATCCTGGGGAAAATCCAGGGGAAGCATCCGGCACGACCACGCGAGGGCAATTTAGACACTGGAATACTCTACGAGTTTGCGCTCCAGTGAGATTGGTTGAACGGTATCAGCCGAATCTGGGGTTGAGTGGTATCGAACTACTGAGAGTTTTATCGCTGGTTCGCTAAAAGAGCCTAGCTGAGAAGAGTTCAACAAGAAACTCAGCTAGGCCGGACTCTACCCGGTATGCGGCGGTACCGGGATGAATATAGGGACTATTATGTGTCTGTGTTGTCGCGATCTCGCGGGCGGTCCGGAACCGTCAGCCATACGTATATTCTGACCCCTCCATAGTTACGTAAAACGGGGTGATTAGGGTCAAAACTGACATTCAAACCTCGATATCTCACTCGACGACATTCAAACTAAATGGTGTATATAATAAGTGTTCCGGACGCTCGTATTTTAGTTTTATTTTATTTTGGGTAGTTCCATTTCATAACATTGACGATAAGCAGGAAGTCCCACCTCACCCCGTAGTCCCTCGTAATTTGGGTGAGATGGGACTTCATACAAAGGTGATTTTGGAAGATTGTTGGATCGATTTTTTATTATTATGAGCATTATTATAGCTCCATTCGAAATTGGAATACATTATTTTTGTAGCAGTAGCCTTAAAATCCCATCTCACCCCCCTTTCATCCCTTCTCTCCCCATTCATAACCCAACTCTCCCCGCGAACCCTATTCACCCCATTTTACGGTACCATATCAAAAAGTAGAAAGCGCCAAAAAGTCGGGAGTTTACAAGCTTCCCTGTGACGATTTCAATAAAGGTTTATTGCACAAATAGGGCGTAGCTTTTTCACGAGGTATAAAGAACTGCTACGTACTTGCATAACCACCCAGACAAGTCTAATTCCGAAAAGATTTATTATAGATCAAACTGTACGTTGTCTCACAATCATTGTTTCAACATCTTGCATGTTTGCGAAAAAGGATGGCGTTTGAGTGTTCTAAAACAATTAGAAATTAGCGGAATAGCAAAAGAATATTGCTCTCGTAACGGGTTATTTTATTTATTTATTTGAGTCAGGCAACAAGGCCCATATTTACAAATACCTTACAGACAAACATACATAACAATATACAAAACTCATAAACATAACACAACAGAAAAACACGTTTAAGACGGCGACGCGCGGCGCAAGTTCTGGGTGTCAAATAGCCGGCCTCGAAATCGCCGGAAAACTACACCCTTCGGCCAGATCTCCTTCATGAAGGTCGACAGCTTGTCAGTTGGTACTCTCACCATAAATAAATTGAAACTCGGTTTGGGGTGGGGTTTGATTTGGGGTGGTAACGGGTTATGTGTGTAACTACAAAGTTATGTGTTCTAAAATACTCGTTTTATCCTAGGCGTTTGTCAGGCGCATGAAACGTGAAGCGGATCTTGCCGGGTGGGAGGGCTGCGAGGAGTCGGTACGTATTCATAACCTATATCGTCTTATTTATTCCAATTTTATTAACTTCATTATGGATTTTATCCCTTTTTTCACAGGAAAAACTTGAACTTGAAAAGGGAAGCGAAGAAGGTAACTGTGAAACACAAATAAAGGTTCGTATATACGTACAACGTGTCCCAAAAGTCAAAGTCAAGCTGAATACAGTAATCCAAGACTAAAAAAAAAACTCTACTTATAGTTTTTTTAGTTAGTAGTTATAAAAAAAAAAAAAGGCATACACTCTTACAGATCTTAGTTTTCTTCAATATTTTTAATTGCTATGTAACTGGACATTGCTATTACTTTGTGTAAATTAGAAACTATACTTAGTTAAAACACAAGTGCCTTTTTTGTAAATAAAAATACCTTTTATTCTCAAACATGTAATTAAAATCGTTGGATGAAGTTAATTTAGCTTTGGTACGATAAATATCATTTGAGATACCTACTGTTAGCTTTTCGGTGAAGGATAACATCGGTAGGAAACCTGCATACTTCTGAGAAGAAATTCAAAGATATGTGTGACGGCCCCAACCTGCACTGGGAAAGCTTGGGGACCACTGCCCCGTTCCCTCTCATTAATGAGAGGAGGCCTGTGCCCAGCAGTGGGACATATAGGCTGATGACGACGATGCTGAATTTAAATGTCTGTTCAAAAAAAAGTGTTATGACGCAAATCCCGCAAGTAGCTTCAAAGATGGCTAGTCCGAATTTCGAAATAGTATAACACTTATTGAAGATAAGCTTTTGTTTTTTTTAAGGAGCGTGAGGTGCTTGTCGTTCTGTGTATTACGGTACGTAGGAAATTCAAGGCTCAATTTCCGCCCAGTAAGGAAAACTTTTTTTTTTCACCTACTGTTTTTTTTTTTTATAACTTTTATGACTTGGGTATACTCAATACTCAATCATTTATTGCATTCCACAATGTTAGTTTACAGGGTTTTAAGTAAACTTAAGTATCGCCCGTCTGCGACTTGATGTTGACTTTTGAGACATCCTGTTTACTATTACACATAGGTATATATATAATAATAAATCAGCCTATATAGGTACGTTCCACTGCTAGGCACAGGCCTCCTCTCATGGATGAGAGGGAACGGGCAGTAGTCCCCACGCTGGCCCAGTGCGGGTTGGGGACTTCACATATACCTTTGAATTTCTTCGTTTCCCCGCGATGTTTTTCCTTCACCGAAGAGCTAACGATAAATATCAAATGATATTTGTTATTAAGATAATTATTTATATATAACCTATGTTAATAATCATCTTTACAAATGTACCTAAACCTGTAAAAACATTAATAACTATTTGTAAAGAATTTGTATTAAATAAATAAAAAAAAAAGCTTACAATACGCGCCACATAAGTTTGCATCTCTGAAGTTAGCCCTAAGTCGCCCCCGTCGAACCCCTCTGACGCAGCTTACGAAAAAAGGTTTTTTTTTTTTCATTTATTTAGAAACACAAAAAGTCATCATAAACTTGTTACATATTATGTTGTACACAATGTACAATAACTGAGAGGTTACCCAAACACGTGCCTAAAACCCGGTATGCGCATGTACGAACTAAACGGCTGCCTGGCATCGTTTTGACACCCCGCCCCCGCATACTGGCAATGGCACCCATTCTGTGGGGCCATTTTGCGGCGCTAGTTAGACTTCTATGGTTTTTTCTTTCGCTGCTCTGACACCTTTAGGACGCTACTAGGTAGGTAGGTAGGTACCTACCTACCTACCTACCTAGTAGCGTCCTAAAGGTTGACCTCAAAGAGACGAGAACGTATGTGCCGCGTACTGTAGGGGAAAGCGGGGCTAAAAGTGCCGATTTCCATAAAATAGAAAATTGAGCTCTGATAATAGTGTAAATATTGTGTGGCTTATGCATATATTTAAAGAATGATTATTGGTGTTTCTGAATAGTGGCATCGTTTTGTGCATCGTTAAACAGTTTTCCTACTAATATTTTTTTCATGATATCGATCGGAACGGAACAACTAACCCCGCTATGTTGCTGGTTGTTCCGTCGTTTCAAAAACAAAACTTACCCTTCAAAAATTAAACCTCAGTTCACACACGCTGAAAGAGTGTTTTGCAGTCCCTCAAAATATGTGATTATTTTTTGTGTATCAGCAGTTAACAAAAAAAAACAAAGGTAAAAATACATTATTTCGCAGGGTAAGTTGTTTCGTCGATTTCTTTTTTTCTTCGATAACTACTATTCTACCATAATGGAAGCAACTAAAACGGCTCTTAAACGACATAGCGCCTAAACGTTTCACGACAAACATCACACAAATCGGTTCGTTTTTTACTTGCGTTTCTATTCTCATCGGAACAACTTACCTGCGGCACTTTTAGCCCCGCTCGTAACAACAATACTATTAGTAACATAGAAAGTGAGTGGCAATCGGTCGTATTTCTTCGCAAACGTCGTCATCCTCCTAGCGTTATTTCCGGTTGTGCCCTAAAAGAACACCTAATGCGAAGATTTGGCACAGGCACTAGTTTTACGACAGCAACTGCCATCCGACCTCCCAACTCACAGTGAAAACTAGACCTTGGGACTAAACCGGTTTCCCCACAATGTTTTCCTTCACCGAAAAGCTAACGGTAAATATTCCGTACTTAAGTTCCGAAAAACTCATTAGTACGAGCCGGGATTAGAACCCACGACCGCCGCTTGACAGCCGCATGCCTGAACCACTGGGCTACTACAGTAGCTTGTGTCGTATTTCTTCGCAGACAACCCTAAGCAATACGGGTGTAGACTCGAAAATTATTGTTACTCCAAAAAAAAGAATGCAAAAAAATACGCCTAGTGACGAAAATTCCATTCCCATATCTCAAAGAATGACGAAGCTGCAAACCGTTTTAATAATGCTTGTTAGAGAGAGAAAACGCAAACGGTGTGTGACGTCACATTACAGGATGTTGCCGGAGGGCAGCGTCGACGGCCCCGCCGACCGCGATGCGGCGCGGCACGTTGCCGTCTTCTGTGACGTAACATTCTTCCAGCGTCATCGTTTCATATGAAGTTGCGTTTTGCGAAAGAGGGACAGAACATACCTGTTCTTAAATCTTTGGACACTTATAACTTCTTGAATATTTAACTTTTTGCGTTGATTTTTGCTCTATTTGACTACAATTTTTATCCTTTTTCGAAAAAATATGACATTATTGATTATTTATTTAGTGTCTACGCCCCTATTAAAGAAACCAGAAAGTATGTGTTTTCCTTTATCCGACAAGCTAACGTTAAATATCAACTGATACTCCGTACCTACATAAGTTCCGGCAAACTACTTAGCACAAGCCTGGATTTGAAAATACAGTTGGTTACTTTTTACAGTGCATGGAACCGCTTTACAAAGATGTCGTCGAGAAGGGCGTACCACAGGTCATCTTGAAGTCTGAGTTTTTCAATCAGAAAATACGTCAAGTGACATGCAGCTTCCCAGGGTTTGTACTATACTCTTCATTGTGCTCAAAACACACACACACACATCTGCCGAAAGACGTCCACTGCTGGACATAGGCCTGCCCCAAACAGTGCCAAAGTGACCCGCTCCTGCGCCACCCGCATCCAGCGGACTCCCGCAACCTTTACATGAACATGTACCTACTCTAAGAGTAAATGTTTATTAACCCATTCAGGGCCCATGACGACACATATGCGTCAGACCGCCGTAGTCGCTTTCCGCTACATACGAGAAAAACCACGGGATCGGCTACGAGCGTAGCGCACATTCATTGCCCAGAATCGCTACGCGCTACGCTCGTAGCCGATCCCGTGGTTTTTCTCGTATGTAGCGGAAAGCGACTACGACGGTCTGACGCATATGTGTCGTCATGGGCCCTGAATGGGTTAAGCAGATACGACCGCTAATGAAATATTAATTTTATAAAAATTTCGTCGCCACTAGCGGAACCCACTGTAGCTCAGTTGGATAAGAGCAATGGACGGATTCCAGGTTTGTGGGTTCAAATCCCGGTCGTGGTGAATAATTTTTAAATTTTCCACTGATCGAAATTTGGAATTTCGTTAGCGGACGTTTCTGCTTAATAAACATTATATTTTATTATATTTAACATTACATATTTTATTTAACAGAGTTAAGTTATTTTATTTGAAAGGGGGTAAACACATACATACATACAAATAGATTCACGCCTTCATTCCCAAAAGGGGTAGGCAGAGCACAAGAAACATATGTTCCAGTGCCACTTCTAGCATACATGTGGGTATAAAAGATCGACAAAATGTGATATCGCAGTGATAGGTTGCTACGTTGCTAGCCCATCGCCCACAACACACTCGAACTCTGCTCCCTAAGTCGACTTTTACGACACCCACGCGAAGAAAGGAGGGTGGTAAAATTCTGACCCGTAACCACACGGGGGCCACAGAGGGGTAAATTAACCTAAGATACCTACGATAAATCATAAATAAACAAGTATATCGACAAACTGCACTTTGCGAAAGTTTCTTTTATTAATGTTTATTATTTTTGTTTTTTTACAGAAAACTATGCTTCCGCGAACTCACCGGAAGTCCTTCAGCCAATTGCACACAAATAATAGTCGATACCAAGCTATATGTATACAATAAATTAACACGAAAAGTAGAATCTATACCAGGCAAAATTTACGTTGATTGCGCATGTGAAAGGCAAACGTAACATAAATGTGTCGCTAATGTTTAATTTTCTCTCACTATACTTAATTATTATATAATTATTTATGTTTTTAATCATGAAAGCGTCTCAGTTCAATGAACAATTGTGAATGGCGGTGTAAACCTTTTAATATTTCTATATCACAACAAAATTGGACAGTCTCGAATTTATATTGGTGCTATTATATTCGAAATTTGATAAAAAATTAATCAATATAACGACTTGATTTGTATATATTGTATTGTAATCAGTCTTCCTGAATTTACACTCTAATAAATTATGTATTTTTAAGATGTATTTTTATTTGGACTCACTAGATAAGTACCTAGATTTTATTCACACCAACCATGTAGGTAACTAATTCTGATTGTTTTTTTCGTTCTGTAACTTTCTTAGGAGTGGAAAATTATCGTCAGTGACAGTTGACATTATTATTACGAATAGGCTTAGCTTAGCTTAGCTTTGCTTTTTTTCCATAAATCTATGGCTAGTATTGACATGTTCCTATTTTTTCCTTTTTTTCATAAATTTATTCTTAAAAGAGATATTAACCTTCAAATACCTAAAAAAAATGCCAGATTTTCCGCTGTGTTAAAACATCCAGAAAACAATTTTGACTAGATTATTAAAAAAAAGGAAAACATAGGAACACGGCCAAAGCTTTTCTTTGATTATAAATAAAAAAAAATGTTCAAAAGGTCAAGTTTTGGAGAAGAAATCAGGAGACTACGAAACGTTGATTTCATTTACATTTAATAGGTATTATCGGTCCAAGCTGCAGTTGTCTCTATCGCGGTCGCGCTCGCTTGATCAGGCACTGCGCGACAGCAATACATTTTACAAATACCTATTTCTCTTAAGCTAGAGGATGCCTGCTCTATACATACATATAATTAACTCAATGTTCTACACTGCTATTTCCACGAATACCTACGATGCAAAATTTGTTCCCTGAAATCTAATTAGTCATGCAAAGTAACATTACCTTATTGGGAATTCAGCGGAATTGCAAAAATCGTATGTAATGCTTGTTCAATTATTAATTAATGGTAATTTTCTGTAAAAGGATATTATTCCGGTCAAATTACAATAACAGCCTGCCAGCGCCATATTTAACGTTGATCAGTTTATAATCGAAAGCCCCCGCCCCAAACCAGCCCTTAAAATTCAATACCTATATAAATAAATAAACCATCATATCAGCCGGAAGTCGTCCACTGCTGTACATAAGCCTCCCCCAAAGAGTGCTACAAAGACCGGTCCTGCGCCACCCATATCCAGCGGACTCCCAAACTTTTCATTATCCTTACTAATATTATAAATGCGAAAGTGTGTGTGTTTGTTTGTCCTTCTTTCACGTCGCAACGGAGCGTCGTATTGATGTGATTTTTTGTATGGAGATAGTTTAGAAGCTGTAGAGAGACATGACAGGCTACTTTTTCCAGCGGGAAAACATCTAATTCCTACGGGAAAATTCGATATGCTACATTTTCTTATAACCACGCGGGCGAAGCTGCAGGCATCAGCTAGTAATTATATAAATGACCAATACTGTTCATGACTGACTTGATTTCAAGGAACATTCGAACCTGTTGGAATAATGAGAAAATCTAAACCACCTGTCGTGTCTCGATAGACACGGCGGCTCATTGATATGAGGTTTTTTTTCCCTCGTAGGGTTCGACCCCCCCATGTTGAAAACACTGCTGTAAACAAAATCGTTTGTTCCTATTCAAATTCTTCGCGCCTATTCACGCGCACAAACGCCTTACTTCATAACAAGAAATCACTTCGCAACGCAGTACAGAACACGATTACACATTTCAGTAAGGTACATTCCTTTAGCGCAGACCCCAAATATTGTACCCAAAAAGGACTGTGGGGAATAAACCCACGCCTTTTTTATGCTAAGCAGCAGCACGGTTATCTGACGAAAATAGACCGACTGTCTCTTTCTAAGTGTTCAAATTAGAAAATAATTAACTTTAAAAACAAAGTTTTAACCGACTTCAATTTAGTATTCCGCCAAGCCACGAGAACATTTTCACATTTCTTTTCCATTTTACCACGTGAACTAATTTCCGAGAGAAAATGCGTTGTTTATTAGAGAAAAAAACCGAATCGCTGTATGTGGGTTGATAATATTTGAGGACTTCCGTCGATTCCACAAGGATCACCTTTGGCACTTCATTAGTTGCTATTTCAACGGAACCTTATCAGAATCTGTGATATACTTTTGTACTTTTAAGTACATCATTGAGGAATTCCATAAGTCATCTGTGGTCTTCATCATCAATTCCACTGCATAAAATTTATGATTTCCGGGTGTAAATACACGAGTTGTAATAGAAAATACCAAAATCACTACACGCGTGCCTAATATAATTGAGGAGTTCCCTCAATTCCTCATGGATCCCATCATCCAACTGATTTTTTTTTAAATGGGACCCACCTGGAAAGTTATAGGTATATACAAAAAAACCTCCTTTTTTTGCACTCGGTTAAAAACGGATAGTCTCTTTATTTCGCCGCGAGACAGATCGGTGCCGTCTTGTGATAGTTGTGTTCTCTAGTTTCTGATTCTGTTCCTCAGAGGTTTTTCCTCTAAGATAAAGACGCTACAAGCTCTGAGCTCCTAGACCAAGTCATGCAACGTGACCTGATATCTGTTTTTTTAAGCCTGAGAGTTATACATAATAATAATAATTTGTTGCTCTCATGTAGACACACATCAGGTCTTAAATATCTTACAGTCTATACAACATGACACCCTGTAAGGGTATTAGAGTCCTACCTTCTTAAACGCGCCGTCGACGCGCGTTTGTAACGAATCACGTGATTCGATACAAACGCGTCTTGCAACCTGGCAATGTCGATACTCATCATCATATCAGCCGACAGACGTCCACTGCTGGACATAGGCCTCCCCCAAAGAGTGCCAAAGTGACCGGTCCTGTGCCACCCGCATCCAGCGAACTCCAGCAACCTTTACCAGGTCATCAGTCCACCTTGCGGGGGGCCTACCCACGCCGCGCCTTCCGGTACGTGGTCGCCACTCGAGAACCTTTCCGCCCCAACGGCCATCGGTTCTACGTGCTATGTGCCCCGCCCACTGCCACTTAAGTTTAGCGATGTCGATACTCATCCTTATTCAATACACATCACACGTGTGTATCGAATAAGGGTGAGTATCTACAGTGCCAGGTTGCGAGACGGTGAGTGAAATACACCAATACTTAGAAAGACATGCGGGAGCGCACCCAGCTATCTTATCTTATCTTATCTAGATGAGGGCCCTTTCGGATGCACTTCGACCCAGTGGGATCTTTTGTGCATTTGCCCTCTCCTTTATGCTTACTCCCAAGCTCCATCATTTCCACAAAGCGGATGATGCAGCTCAGCGGAGCACCTTGATTTCCTTTGGTTGCGGATAGCCGTTAATTCATTCTTTGTCTGGCAAGGGCATGATTTTCACACAATAAATGTTCCATAGTCTCATCCTCCTCACCACATATTCTACAGTCTAAACTATCCGATAGTCCCATCTTGGCCAAGAGATCCTTGACCCCGAAGTGACCTGTGAACGCCCCAGATATGATTCTGAGTTGTTTCCTTCTGGATTTCGAGAGTTTGTTAGTCCAGCCCGAGTCCACTCCTTCTATGAAGAGCTCAGAGTGCCTTACCCAGCTAAGCTATTGGTGGATTTCTTCCGCACTCACCGCCTCGCAACTTCTGGTGTATGCTCATGCCCAGCCTGCTTGTTTGTCGCACCTTTTGTCGCATTATGCTATCCGTGTTGTCAGAATGTACGATGTGAGAAAAAGGCGGACAAGTAGCCCATAGATCATCAAGGGAACTAAGCTCGAGAATAGGATAAGTAGTTTATTGAAACGGAAAACAACTTTGTACTAGTAAAATATAGTTTCTGACAAATATTTTTACCAAAGAGAGATTAACAAAGAGAGTATAAGAGGGAAAAGTGGATGTTACTGTTGGATAGGGACGACCTCGTCAAACTTTGTCCGACCAGATCGGAGAAATCCTATAGAAGGGTCAGGTCAAGAGTACCGTAAACCGACGAGCATGTATGGAGACTGTCATGTAAGTGAATGAAGCAAGAAAGGTTTGTCAAGATCGTAGCAAGTGGAAATTCTTTATCTCTGCCTATCCCTCCGGGAAATAGGCGTGATTATATGTATATATGTATTTTTTACCTAATGCTACATCTGACTAAACTACACGAGAAGGACAAAATAATATTTAAGATTTCGGATATGTATAAAAGTAGTAATAAAGTTGCAATATTTCATCAGAATATACAAGGTCTTATTAATAAGTTAAATATAATTGAAACGTGTATTCATGAATTTAATGAAATCAATTTAAGATTAGATGTCCTTTGTTTTTCAGAGACTTTTATTAAGCAAGGCTGTGAGAGTAACATATTTCTCAAAGGTTATAAATTAGCGTCATGCTTTTGTCGTGATAATAAACGTGGTGGCGTATGTATTCTAACTCGTAGACATATCGACTCTAAACCAATACCAATTTGCAAGGAGTTGTCTCAAGAGAAAATGTTTGAATGTTGCGGGGTAGAGATCCCTAGCTTAAAATGTGTGGTTATTTGCATCTACAGGATTCCTGGTAATACTCACCACAATCTCGGATTTTTTTATCAGAAGTTAGACATGTTATTAAACAAATTATCGTCAAAGAAAAATGTAATACTTACTGGTGACCTGAATATTAACATATTAAAGGATAATTACGCCTCTGTAAATTTTGTTAATCTACTACATAATTTCAAGATGCGATTAAATATAAAGGTTCCTACTAGACACAATACATGTCTTGGTTTATTTGCAAGTAACATAACAAAAGATGTAATTGGTAAAGTACATACGCTTCACCTGTCGGATCATGACACTTGCCAAACATTGGAATTTATATGTGATAACAAAAAGGCAGAGATTAATTCATGGTATAAGTATGTTAAAGACTACAGCGAGGCAAATATCAATATTTTCAAAGAGTGTATGAATAATTTAAGTTGGAAGGAAGTCTTTAACGAATCTGATTTCAATAAAGCTTTTTCTCTGTTTCATGATGATCTATGTATGTTCTATGAATTGTGTTTTCCGCACAAAAGAATTAAAATTAATTCTAACAATTCTAAACCGAAGTGGATCAGTAAAGGAATACAAAAATCTTGTAAAACAAAGCGGATTCTTATGTCTCGTGGCTTCAAGGGAGAAAACAGGATAAATAACAAGATATATTATAAGAGGTACACTAAATTGCTAAAGCAGTGCATTGTGCAATCTCGGAAAAATATTAACCGTAAATATTTCTTAACCGCAAAAAACAAATGTAAAGCTGCATGGGATGTAATAAAGGATAAAAATGATAGTGTTAAGCTAGTAGAATGTGTAGAATCCCTACAAGTAGATACAAAAAACATTAAAGATGCACAAGCAATAGCCGAAGCTTTCAATAATTTCTTTGTCAGCATAACCAATAACACCTCAAAACAGAGCAGGAGCCACAGCATTGTTAGTATTGATAGTGTCAGCAATAGTTTATTTCTGTCACCCTGCACAGAGGATGAAATTGAGAAAGTAATCAAATCTTTGCGTGATACGAATGCAATAGGCATCGATGGAATATCTACTCGCATATTAAAATCGATTGCAAAGGAGATAAAATCAATACTGAGTCATTTGATTAACCAATCTCTTGAGCAAGGTTTATTCCCTGAAAGATTAAAACGATCCATTGTAAAGCCGTTATTTAAAAAAGACGACAAAAGAATCCTGAATAATTATCGTCCCATTACATTAATTCCAATTCTCTCTAAAATATTTGAGAAGATTATGAGAGATAGGATCGTCAATTTTATAGACAAAAATAACATATTGGTGAAGGAACAGTACGGATTCGTGAAGGGCAGATCGACAACACATGCTGCATATTCATTACTGCAGAGCGTCACTGAAAATATTGATAAGTATAATTCTGTAGTAGCTGTATTCTTTGATATGTCGAAAGCATTCGACCTCGTTGATCATACGATATTACTGGAAAAATGTTATAATTATGGTATCCGCGGCGGTGCTTATAACTGGATACAGACATACTTATCAAATAGAAGCCAATGTGTACAAGTTAGTAAACTTAACAATAAAAATGAATTGACACAATATAGATCGACGTTTCAAAATACACAAAGCGGCGTGCCCCAGGGTAGCGTTCTGGGACCGTTACTTTTTGTACTCTATGTAAATGACATTCCTCAAGTGACATCGAATCAAATTATTATGTATGCTGATGACTTATCAATTATTGTAACAGATAATAGGGACATTTTGACATTTGAAAATAGAGTAAATAATGCAGTTAATGACATCGGAAAATGGTTAAATAATAATAAATTAGTATTGAATATAGATAAAACACATTGGGTTCAATTTTCTAATTATAGGACTAATCCAGCATCTCTAGCTGTGAATTGTAAAGGAAAACCCATAAATAGTTGTGATGACGTATGTTTCTTGGGTCTCACACTTGACAGGTGTCTTAACTGGAAGCAACAAATTACTAACACCTGTAACAAGTTAAACAAATTTGTTTTTGCCTTAAAAAGACTGAGGAGTGTAACAGATGAGTCAACCGCTCTTACGGCGTATCATGGCTACGTTGCATCTGTTCTCCGCTACGGAGTTATCATTTGGGGGAACTCGACAAATGTTAACCAAGTGTTTGTGACACAAAAGCGCTGTATTCGTGCTATCTGTGGAGTTGGATCTCAAATATCTTGTAGACCGCTTTTTAAAAAGCTTAACGTCCTTACATTGACTGGAATTTATATCTATGAGCATGCAAAGTTTGTAAGAAACAACCCTGAGCTATTTGAAAAAACAACCCAACATCCACGTTTACGCAACAGGGATTTGTCCAGGTTTAAACAACCCGTTTTTAAGACAGCCTTGTACAACAAAAACTGTTACATGATGTCTGTGAGAGTTTACAACAATATTCCCATAGACTTAAGAAATCTGCCATATACATTGTTCTTGTCAAAACTTCGGCGTTGGCTCCATGACAATTGTTTTTATAATATGAATGAGTTTATGCATTTTAGAACGTAGAATTTTTGATATTTTTGATTATAATTTGTAATTTGCATGCCACTAAAATGGTGAATTATGCTGAACATATTATTTCTAAATCCATCAATGTAATGTACCATAATTCTGCAAATAAATAATTTTGACTTTGACTTTGACTTTGACTTTAAGTATTTAAAACCACAACGTGTCGGTTATAATAAATTACCCATACCTAGAGGTACAATAAATGATAAATCAAACTAAATATAGAAATAGTTCATCTCATCAACTGCTATGTTTAGTATCAACAATATTAAATAAATATTCGTATTCATATCAATAAAAAACAGGATATATTTGCTGACCTATTTATATTCAAGTACCTAATTAAGCGTATATAATCAATATATATTAATATAAATAAAATCAACGAGATGACGCACTCGTTGATTTGACTAACAAAATTAAATGTGCGTTGGACGAAATGCTTGCTGGTGCAAATGCGTACAGACAAAATACATATTTGACGAAATGGGTGTTGGTTCAATGAAGTGGAGACGAAATGAGGATTTCAATATTGTTTGGACGATTGCTTCGTTATTGGTTTTATTGATTGGTATTCCCCGTACGTAGGTTTTGGTAAACTTCCAAAAGAGAAACTTGGAAAAATGTCTTAAGCCATAAGTCATAAACATTTGTATATGACTACATATGTCTACATACATAATGTGGTCATGTACACACAGCAACACACCTAACTAACCATACCGTGAAAACCTAGAACCTTATTACAATGCACTTAAGGTCAGATTAGATTTCCGATGGTCACTTAGCTGTGTTGTCGACTGTACGTAAATTAGGAATTTCCTGGAAGGTAACTTCGGTTACTTCCACAAGGAAATTCAGAATATTCTGTCTTCTTGAAGCACTGTTTACAAAACGAATAATAAATTATATTTAAGTTCATAGATTTGTCAGTTTATGTAGTTGCGAAATCAACCATCTGATTTTCAAAATCTTTCCGCGGTATATAAAATGTACCTTGAGGGTGGACCGACGATGGAGAGTAGACTTGACACATACAAAATCGAAAGCATTCTGAGCCGGCTATTCGACAAGCAACAAACAATGCACAGATTCCTCTTCAAAACAGAGCAGTGTCAAACGATGCTGGCAATTAAGAGGAAACACAAGGGCCCATTCCCCATACAAACGTAGTCACGTTTGTATGGGGAATGGGCCCTGTTTTCTCCCTGGATAATGGCAGTAGAGCAATAAAACATTCTCCATAAATCAATGGCTACTAGTGACATGTTCCTATGTTTTCCTTTTTTTCATAAATGTATTCTTAAAAGAGATATTAACCTTCAAAAACCTAAGAAAGATGCCAGATTTTTCGCTGTGTTCAAACGTACAGAAAACAATTTTGACTAGATTATTAAAAAAAAGAAAAACATAGGAACACGGCCAAAGCCTTTCTTTGATTTTTAATAAAAAAAATATATAAATAGGTCCAGTTTTGGAGAATAAATCAGGGGACTACGAAACGTTGATTATATGTACTTTTAATTATTTTCGGTCCAAGCTGCAGTTGTCTCCATCGCGCTCTGCGGGGGGAGGCTTGAGGTTGGCGCGACAGCAATACATTTTACAAATACCTATTTCTCAATTATCTCGACCTTAATGTTTCATCTTGGTTCTAACCGCTCATCATTTTAGTCCGAAAATATATTACGTTACGGCAAAATCATCGTGCCCGTAAGTCTCTGAGAGAAATTTGTGGGCGTGTTGTATTATGTTTTCCTGTGTAATTGTCATCTGGTGTACAACCACGTCAATGTAATAATAATATTAATAATATAAGTACTCCAGAACCAGTGGTGGTGAGACTAGTGACCGATTGTCTGTGGATACTGACTGGCGAGTGTAATGGAATCGTCCGCAGTGTTATTGTGTTTGGTAAATATTATTTTTAACCATGACATTAATTAGTTTGCATGACTTAATTCTAGAGTTTATATTATATCAATAGTGTCAACGATATGTGAGCTCAAAAAAAATGCTCGTTAGTTTAAAAAAATAATTAAGACGTGATTTTTAAAAATATAAGTAATTACTCGTATGTGTTCTCTTCTTTTTTTTAAGATGGTTGGTCAAAGTAGAATGTTTTTACTCTACCTAATTACCGAATCCTAATTTAATAACAAAATTAAGGCATTTATTTTTATTAACTCATTCACTGCCGAGAATAACTACGCGCTGCGCTCGTAGCCGATCCCGTGGTTATCCTCGTATGTAGCGGAAAGCGACTACGGCGTATTCACCCGCGGAGCGGGTTCCTGGCAGTCAAAGTGTTAGAGGCACAAAGTTTTCTCTGTTTCTAAGTTAGAGAGGAATCTCTGTTCTGTAGAGTTCCTGTAGGTAAGTAAGTAGATACAGTAGGTTTAACATCAAATCGTATCATGGCGTAGCATTATTATGCTTTTTAGGGTTCCGTACAAAAAAGGCAAAAAGGAACCCTTATGGTGCGACTCTGTCCGTCTGTCATAACGTTAAATTTCTCAGGAACTACTTATGCTATCAATTTGGGAATAATTGTGAAGAAGAATGGAAAATGAAAAATTTCAATACACACACACACACACACGACGAATACGAGGGAGGTTAAAAATTCAAATCTGTTCAATAGATCAAAACGGGGTATATTATAGAAAGGGGTTAAGTTGCACTTTATCAAACCATTTTTCTCTTTTCTAAGGTTAATTTTTGATTTTTGAAGGGAAGTAACGACGATACCTAGTCAAGTAGTAAGCCACGAGACAGAGTTTCTTACAAAAAAATATATAAATTGGACTTTTATCGTGTTATGAGATTCCCTATGGGTTTACCAATATAACAAAAACACGATGTTTATAAAAATGTTCTATAATATCATAGTTTTAAAGAGTGACCCAGGAGATGTAATCATGACAACGAGCAACAAAAATTGTTGATTGGCGTTAATCAAAAACATTTTCTTAACTAATTTTGTACCGTGAAACATGCCTACTTTGCCACCAGGCAAAACTTTGCCCAAAAAGCTAATTTTAAACAAATAATGAACGAAAACACAACATATTTATGGCAACCTTACTATTTTTAGTAGAAACTAGATTATATTTATGACTTTACTTTGAGTCATACATGTCTTTAACTTCAGCCAGGAGCAGTAAATTGTGGAATGTGAGGTATATGGATTTGTATGGCAAAGTTGAAAATACCTAGCCTAGGTAACATTGCCCATCTGTACTGTGTTAAACTTTTCGTATTTAAGACCAAGATGCTAAAATGGAACGCCATGTTTGCCCAAATTTTTGAACTGAGTCTTGTCTCAACATCGTAAGAGAGAGAGTTGCGTCAATAATTTGACATGGTCAATGTTGGCAAAAGTCCAGATAACTTTGCCCGCGATCAAAATCGATAAAAATTTGGTATACGTAGATAGAAAACATACGTATGACTATGAAGGATTCGTTAAGCAAAAAAAAGACCTCTTTGCACCCCGGCGGTGCCGGCAGAAGTGAAACCTCAATGACATTGTAACAGTTTTTCGATTAGGCCACGTGTCCGTCCGTCTTACGAATTTTCAATCTGTCTAGTCTTACGGTCACGTGACCTGTGGCGAGTCTAACAATTTTTCCCCATCACAAAAAGTGCACAGCGCCGCTAAAGAACTTTTCACTTCAAAAATAATATTATCCTACCATACCTACCACCTAGGTATGATATTCGTGTTTTTCCGAAAAAAGCGGGCAAAGTAGGCATGTCTCACGATAATTGAATTACTTTTGTATGCAGTTAAGTATTTTTCTTCAAGTTCCTATGAGATTATTGTTAAAATAGGTACCATCTTCAAAAAAAATATTGATATCGGTACACGTGATAACAAATATACCTACTAAGGTTGTAAGTTATTAGTACCAATATGCAGATGGCGCTGTACAACGGTAACTTCTAATATGAGCCGTTAAGATTGACGAGCAGGGTGTTTGAAGGTTTGTACGGAAACCTTGGTGCGCGAGTTAGACACTTGACCGGTTTTTTTGTAACACGGCTATCTCAAGAAGGCGCGCGAGCTCTTCCGTTTTTTCTCGCACTACACCTCTCTTTCTAAGTGTTCTAATAGTAGAGAGACGGATAGTGCGAGAAAAATCGCGCCGTCTTGTGATAGCCGTGTTACATTTTCTCCGATTAACCTCCGAAAAAACAGCTTCGTTTATAAAAACGTCGACTGTAATGACTTAGGAAAATTGGATCTACGACGACAGACTTAAAATTGCTTTTGGCTCATGCAAAAAATCCTGCACGGAATAAAAAGACTTCTTCAACTAAAGCATAATTCTTCCATTCAAGCAAATAAAAAAAAAATATATTCAGTCGAATAATGTTCTCAGCTACGTTTATAAAAAATGTCGACTGTAATGACTTTAGGAAAATTGGATTTACGACAGACTTAAAATTGCTTTTGGTTCGTGAAAAAAATCCTGATGTAATCTTGATAGAAATAAAATACAAAGTATTGCCACTAAGGAACAATCTTTTCTAGACAACCTGTGGGTAGCGTAGTATTCAGAATTTCATGAAATATAATTAATATTTTGTGTTTACAGGCTCCCATGCTTCTTGCACAGACATTTTTGGTGAATGCTGCTGCAAAACCTCGGGCTTCAACAGGTAGGAAAACTAAAGGCACATCTTACAATAACTATATTATACAACTTAGAAAAGTTAAAAAACCCCCGATATTTTCATTTCAAAGTCCAATATCTCAAAAACGGGTAAACCGATTTTCATGATACATGGCTAAGAACACTTGGAATAAAATTATCTATTACCCAAAGAAAACTAAATGAAAATCAGTTCATCCGTTTGGGAGCTACGATACCACAGACAGATACACAGACAGACACGTTCAACTTATAACACCCCTCTCTTTGCGTCGGGGGTTAATAAGGGGAACGTTACGAAATATTTGGCTACCATGGCTGCTACTAACTATATAAAGGTCTTAAAACTATGTTAGTAGAAGTAAGTATATTACAAGTCGTCAGTTGGATGCCATATCCTACCCCAAACACTGCGGCACTGTTGCTGCGCTGCATACCTATCCCAGTGCAATAGGAAGGGACCATCCAGGCGCACCGCCACCGCTTGCAGGAGGCTGTTCGGGCTGCCACGCAGGCACCTCAGCAGGGACGCGACACGCTTACGTTTATGGCGTAAAACCCATCCGTGTGCTCGTCGCAAAACATCCCTGATGCACTGCAATGGCGCGGCAGCCCTACCAACATCCTAAAGCCATTATTATATTGGACGCGTAGGGCGCTGTAAGCTTTTTGCGTATAGTTGATCCATATGCTGCAGGTGTTAAAGGATTGGCAGAACGCCTTAAAAAGATTGACGCCTAAAAACAATGATTTAACTGTAACTATTGAAAACTTTGACTATTATTAAAATATGCCTAATCAATATGACGCCCAGTAGAATAGTGTGTAATAATATATTATTCCTTCCCAGACAATCAGAAAACTGATTTTACCGTCACACTGCCTCCTGAGTGCATTGGTCAAGAATTTTGCACCATAAAACCAGCGGACTACCCTACATCTTTAATGGACCGGGAAGCAAAACTCCTGGTAGGTATACAAACATATTCACTGTAACGATTCGAACACCACGAATAGGGCGTAGACACTAAATAAAATAATCAATAATGTGATATTTTCTCGAAAAAGGATAAAAAATGTAGTCAAATGGAGAAAAAATTAACGCAAAAGGTTAAATAATCGCGAAGTTATAAGTGTCCACAGTTTTAAGAAGGGGTATGTTCTGTCCCTTTTTCGCAAAACGCAACTTCATATGAAACGATGACGCTGGAAGAATGTGACGTCACAGAAAACGGCAACGTGCCGCGCCGCGTCGTGGACGGCGTCGCCATCGACGCGGCCTGCTGGCAGCATCCTGTAATGTGACGTCACACACCGTTTGCGTTTTCTCTCTCCAACAAGCAATATTAAAACGGTTCTAGCTTCGTAATTCTTTGAGATATCGGAATGAGATTTTTGTCACCAGGCATATTTTTTTGCCTTCTTTCTTTTGAAGTTATAATAATTTTCGAATCTGCACCCGTATTGACGCCAGTATTCACGAAACCGCACCGTGAAATAGTCGGGTGGGGTGCCGTGAAAACTCACGTCGCGGCGCCATGTATTCTCACGATATCGTAATTTTACGACGCATCGTGAGTTTCTACGGTTATGCATTTTGTTCTTGCCATGCCCAGTGTCACATGGGGTCCTGGTACCCCATGTGACACTATTTTATTTTTAGGATCTGTAAATACCATGGTTGCAATAAATATTATGATTATGATGCGTCGTCACGACAAGGTGATCTTTTTTTTAGAATTTTTAGATGGTACGACGCGGTACCATACCTTTCAAATAAAAACATCTACGAAACATTTGGCAAACAACGGTACCGTAGAAAAGCATGTTGCCGCGTCACTATAGATATATGTATACATCATTATAAAGATTTGATGACGCACAAGAATATTGCACAATCATCTCCAGATCTAATTGAAGTTAAGGGAATTGGTCGATTTTTCTATCTCAAAAGGTTTTTTTCCTTAGCTTTAATTCAGACATTTTTGTTTTCATACAAATAAGTAGGTAGTAAAAATTCCGTCACTTTATTCTTCAGGTGAAAAGATCAAGAAGACAATCTCCCCAAGAACTCGTCCTACATCAACCTCGGAGCGACGGCAGCAACTGTGAGGAATCAATGCAGGTACGGCCTAACGCATTGCCGGCCTATATACTCATTTGTTCCTTTTTGTTACCCCTGGGCACGAATGGGAATAAATATGCCCATCGGTTACCACTGGGGACCGTTTTCGTGGTCAACATGGGCGGTAACAACTGGGAGAGAATCATTCCCATTTGTCCCCAGTGGCAGTGACCACAAATGGGAATGAACATTCCCAGTTGTTACCGCCCATTTTGACCAAGAGAACGGTTAAACATGATAAAACTATTATTACAATTTTATGTAATATATCAATGTATCTAATCCAAATTCTGTTTTAAAGTAAAAATTGGGAAAAAAACAATATCGTTAATTTTGACATGGTAAAAAATAAAACTATGAGTTATAATTCTTGTTTATTAATAAAAATAAAAATAATAAAAAGTCACCGCTAGTCACTACCTGCCTTGATAACTTTGTGTACTTACAACAATGTCATAGCAGGCTGTGTCCGGACCTCTTTGCAATAGCCCAATTTCATAAGCCACCCATATCCCATCACCATACACCCAGTTCTCTATCCATTTCACACATAATAGCCCCAACGCCTGTTGGAACCGATTCACGGGTATCTACCGATGTACCTGTGAATGGGTTCAAGCAGGTGTAAACACATTAAACTTCGTCTCCAAAAACATTGCATTAAGTCGGCGACAGAACACTTGCACACGCTTGCTTGTTTTTAATTCTACAACATTAGGTACCTATTTATATAATAAGAGATCAACAGAGTATACAAATCATTCCAAGTATACTTAAATCGAGGCGGTATGTTCGCCTGGCGACAAGCCCATTTTATAAAAAAAAACCGGCCAAGAGCGTGTCGGGCCACGCTCAGTGTAGGGTTCCGTAGATTTTGTAATGTTTTTCAAAAACTATTTAACCTACTTTTGAGATTTTTTTCATATTTTTATAACTTATCGTTCAAAAGTTAGAGGGGGGGACACATTTTTTTATTACTTCTGGAGCGATAAGTTCCGAAAATATTAACATTATCAAAAAAATATTTTTTGCAAACCCCTATTGATTTTTAAATACCTATCCAACAATATATCACACGTTAGGGTTGAAATGAAAAAAAAAAAAACACTCCCCACGTTACGTATAGGGGAGCGGGAGGTACCCTAATAATAAAAAACACTTTTTATTTTACCACTTTGTCGGCGTGATTGATATACATACAGCTTTCTAGTGCTAACGGTTACTGAGATTATCTGCGGACGGACGGACAGACAAAGCGAAACTATAAAGGTTCCTAGTCGACTACGGAATCCTAATAAAAAAGAGTAGGTACCTAAATATATATTATTATTGTATTGAAGTTAATATGTTATTAGGTACTTCAAAAGTTTCCTTATGTTTAACCATTTTTGTTGTTGTCCCCAGTGGTAACAAATGGGAATGATTCTTTCCCACTTAGGTATCCCCAGTGGTAACAGATGGAAATGTTTATTCCAATGTGTTCCCAGAAGGCGGGAACTAATGGGAATAGCTCATTTACGGACACTATTCGTCTGATTCACTGTACAGGGGACCGATTTTTGACTTTCGAGCGCTCGACTCTTTCACTCGAAAACTGTCAAAAATTATGAAATGCTATTTTGAAATAGCGATAGAAAATTGAAAAACGAGTGGTATTGACCACTCGTAATTAATTCTATTGGTAGAAAGTAAGTGCCTGCCATTTTGACACTACAAACTTATTTACTTTTATTTGATTTTCGAGCGCTCGAAAGTCAAAAATCGGTCCCCAGGTCGACACACGTAAAAAGAGCTCTGGCGGCCATATAATTGTCCTCTTCATACAAAATATCGACATACGAACGGTCGAAATGTATGAAACGGCCAAAAATGTTTTTGAGTTTTTGGGGTTGGCCCCATAGTAAAAATTGTTCAGTATAAACTATCACTTACTTTCGGCTTTGCATCCTGTTACCAAACACCCTTTATGTTCTGGCGTGGGCCCAGGCATGGTACGGCGTAGGTTCTGGTTACTGATAATTCCCAGAGGCTACATTTAGTTTTTATTTCTATTATATTCGTGTCAATGCATACGCCAAGAGTATGCTCATCCTGATGAAGAACTCCAGATGGCGAAGCATGTCTGCTGTGTAGTAACATTCATTATAGGTACACGATTTGCCTGGTATGAACCCACAAACTCATTAGATATTTCGTTCTTTTTGCAGCAAATGAGACCTTATGTCGTCGTCGCCAACAACACGCAGCACGTGGTCGTTCAATCCGGTATTTTCAGTCAAGTTTTCAACGGAATCACTTGCAGGTACCTAATAAATCACACAAAAGTATTTATTTGTATAAGTACATTAATATAGTAATCTGACATTAACCTTTTCGCCGCCACTGTAGATTTCGTAAATGGTGTCTCACACGCCAGTCTTTGTAGAAAAAGAATGAAAATTAACCTTACTTTATCAACTAGTGGTATCGGACGTCGGTTGCCTTTACATTGACAGTGGCGACTTGATATGAAGTGAAGTTATGTCATGCGGGGCCCTCAATGTCTGTCTGACTTTACATCAAACCAAAGGCGGCCAAAAGGCTAATTGACCTAGAACCTACAATACTAATTGTAAGTGAAGTTTGAACTATGGGCTACTAAACAGCGATATACATAATCTTAACACTTTCACTACCAAGTATCGCTACGCGCTACGCTCGTAGCCGATCATGTGGTTTGCCTCGTATGTAGCGGAAAGCGACTACGGCGTAGGCGCCCGCTAGGCGGGTTCCTGGTAGCGAAAGTGTTAAAGATGAATAAAGACAAACATAAACACGCCGCCGCCAAGACAAACATTACAAATGAATGGACATACTATTTTCACGTAGCAGTCACATGCTAGGTTATTCTCGTGACCTCAACCTTCACCCCTAATATCCATATCCATCCATACTAATATTATAAATGCGAAAGTGTGTCTGTCTGTCTTACCTCTTCACGCTTAAACCGCTGAACCGATTGCGATGAAATTTGGTATGGAGATAGTTTGAGTCCCGGGGAAGGACATAGGATAGTTTTTATCCCCGAAATCATCCCCTAAGGGGGTGAAATAGGGGGGGTGAAAGTTTGTATGGAGTTGCGATATAAACGAGTTCCACGCGGACGGAGTCGCGGGCAGAAGCTAGTATCTTAATATATACATCTTGAAGCCATAAGCGACCACCTACCGGAAGGCGCGGTGTGGGTAGGCCCCCCGCAAGGTGGACTGATGATCTGGTAAAGGTTGCTAGAGCCCGCTGGATGCGGGCGGAGCAGGACCGGTCACTCTGGCACTCTTTGGGGGAGGCCTATGTCCAGCAGTTGACGTCTTTCGGCTGAAATGATGATGATGATACATCTTGAAGCCGCGATTCGTAGTAACTATGCGTCATTGGTCTAGCTTTATTAGGCGTGGCGAGGTAAGGCGAATGAGCGCGTTCAGAATAACAGCCGTGGCCCCGTATCATGTTCGGCCTTATCACGCGATAAGTGACAAGATAGAGCGTCAGTCTCGTTCTATCGAACGGTGTCAGCCAGTGACCGACGTGTTATCTTGTCACTTATCGCGTGATAAGGCCGACCATGATACGGGGCCTGCTCTCGTGTATGTAGTCGTCGACGTGAACGTAGCGTGCCATTTGTTTCGGCGACAAATAAATGAATAAATATTGTGGACAATCTTACACAAATCGACCTAGTTCCAAATTTAGCATAGCTTGTACAAACACCAACACAGTAAACTGACCATCCTGTATTTATATATAACCTTATTAATTACTAAATGCACGGATTGTCAGATATCTGGGTGGTTGATAATACTATGGGTAGGTACTAGGCGACGATAAACATACTGATATAGACAATAATAATCACTTAAATACATAGAAAACAACCATAATGACTCAGGGACAAATATTCGTGATCATCACACAAATAGAATGGAATAGAAAACTCGGATAACACATCATTACACATGCATTCACATAATGCACCTTAAGAACTAACAAATAGGGATGTGCTACCGAAAAGGTCTCCACTCAGCAATGCAGTTGACACAGCAGTGCCAACGGCGCTGGTTTTCTGTGAATCCAAATAAATGTAAGGGCACAAGGGATTTGAACGCAGGACTTCTAGCTTCGTAGGCACACTAACCTACCAATCAGGCTAAAATTGATGTGTATAGATAGATGGATGGACCTTGATTGGTGCTCCATCGTTGACCCCCTATACCTACATATACAGGATGGAATCTTGTACGTGATCCAAAATAGCAAAATGTGAATCTATCCATGATTCTGAGCAACTTTTATTATGGGACCAACTTTGTGTTATGCCAAAAAAAACACACCTGTTCATACATTCTTGTCAGTCTAAAATGAGCAGAGTTAATGAAATAGTTGGATTTTTTTGGCATAACACAAAGTTGGTCCCATAATAAAAGTTGCTCAGAATCATGGATAGATTCACATTTTGCTATTTTGGATCACGTACAAGATTCCATCCTGTATATGCTTATTGGTTGACAACATACTCGGCCGTATTCATAAACCTTCTACAGACCTATTTTAACTAAAATGGCGTTCAAATTCGTTTGCCTTTATCTGTCACTTTGACATTTGTGTTCGTCGGAAAGGGACAAAGCACATTTTATTTGGCAGAGGCATTTTAAGTTTTATGAATAAGCGGGTTAGTGTTCAGCCACTTGAAACTCAAGAAAAAAGTTTACATAAACTCAATTTACTGTATTATTAACCCCCAACGCAAAAACAGGGGTGTTAATAATATAAGATTAACTTGTCAAGTTTACAAAAACTCAATTTACTGTATTATTAACCCCCAACGCAATAACAGGGGTGTTAATAATATAAGATTAACGTGTCCGTGTGTCTGCGTGTCTGTCTGTGGCATGGTATGTAGCTAGCTCCTAATCGAATGAACCGATTTTACTGGGGTTTTTAGTCCAAAACCTGACGTGATCGATAGGTTCCTAGCTACGGTTCAGCAAAATCGGTTCAGCTGGTTTTGAGATATTGAACTTTGAATTTAATATTATGTCGGGGGTTACAACTTTTCTTAATTGTTAATTATTCATTTCCAGGTCAAAAGGCGCGTCGTGTTTCGAATCTCTGGGTGGTCACGGTCAACGGAGTCGGTTCTACTGCGGCACTAGAAACTCTTTTATGTTCTTGACGACTTACAACTTCAAACTTCAAAAGCCTGAGTCGTTCAAAGCCGAAATTCCCGTTGGCTGCGCGTGTATACACCGTGAGGATGAATGAAGAACGAGCTTGGGCCGTGGCTCCGCTTGCCATGGATATTTGAAAAATTTCGTACGCTCATATTAGTATAATATCATTATTGGGAAAACAAATTACTATGTCCGTCTTCAGAGACAATTATTGCATTTGTACCTATGCGTACGCTATGGATACAATAAAGTAAAAAAATATATCTACACTGATATTGAAAAGAAATTAATTGATTCATAACTTGAATACGAGGGCCATGCAAAAAGATTGATAGCGGCAAGTTATACACCATTGTAAAGGCTGGTTATTTGCTTATAAATTCAAAAATGAAACACTGGGAAAAGCTTAATTTTATTTTTTCAAATATTTTTTTTCTGGTTCAATTTGGAGGGAATTCGCCGCAACAATGGAGCTCAATCGACGTGATTTTCGTGTTATGATTTATTATGATTTTAAAAAAGGTTTAAAACCTCAAGTGTTTTGAACTTTTAGTCACGACTTTTGGTGAGTCTGTGTGATCAAGTGCAACTGTTTTTAATTGGTTTGCTGAATTTAAAAGAGGAGGGGAGAGCTTTGAAGATGATGCGAAGACAGGACGGCCGCCAACCGCAGTCACTCAAGAAAATGTGCAAGCTGTGGAAAAAAATATTCGTGCGAACCGACGAATTACATTATGTAGGGCTCGAGCGTGAACTGGGCATTGGATCAGCAGCATTGCAAACTATCATTCATGATCAACTGTTCCTTCATAAGCGATGTTCAAGATGCGTGTCGCAAAAACTCACCGATTTGCAGAAAGACCGTCGCGTGGATTGGTGCAAATTTATGATAAATAAATTCGACGCTGGCGAGAAAATAAAACGTTTATGATATACTGACAGGTGACGAAACATGGCTGTAACTACGATCCTGAAACAAAGCGACAGTCCACAGTATGGTGCTTTGAAGATGAGCAGACTCCAACAAAACGTCGCCGAGCACGAAGTACACAGAAACAAATGGTTTCCTCATTTTTCTGCAAGACGTGACATATTGCTACGATAGTGCTAGAAGATCAAAGGACAGTTAATTTATCATGGTATGTGACAGTTTGTGCCCCAAGAGTATTGTCAGCTTGGTGTGACAAGCGGCCGAAGTCTCCTGACTTGACCCAGCATCTGCTCTGGCACCACGACAACGCTGCCCGCACACTTCTGCTAGAACACTTGAATATTTCAGTTCAAATTACGTTACTATTCAGCCCCATCCGCCATATTCCCATGTTTTAGCACCCAGAACCCTTAATCTATAATTAGCAAAGTGGTACCTTTTGTGATTTTCATATTCATACATTTATTCATTCATTTTTGAATAAAGGAAAAATTGAAAAATTTAATGCTCCGAGCCGGATTTGAACCGGCGACCACAGGCATTCATGGCCCGTCACTACTAACCAACTGAGCTATCGGAACAATCCGGTTCGGGCACCAAATTCTTCAATCAGTTCCTTCCTACAACGCCTCCGCGTGTAGCGACATCTACCAGAAGACTTAGGCTTCTTAACGGCACCAACGTCTCAAATTATATTGAGCTGTTAAGAAGCCTAAGTCTTCTGGTTCAAAAGTACAATCCTGGGCATAGGCAAGGGCTTTCAAGGCACGAGACGGCAAACAACTTTGCTGCCGAGCGTAACCCACAACTTTTCACCTCATCACCGTGAGGAAATTTGTGTAATGTAATGAAAGTCATTTGGACCTTTTACTCATTTTCAATAAAGGTTTCTTTACATCTCATCAAAGCATTTTATAATTATAAAATGTAACATAAACATTTTTGCATCTTTTAAATAACTCCACGCTAACCTACATTAAAAAATTCAAAGTCAATACTTTAGCCATGAGTAGGTACCCAACAATTTGGGTACCTACTCATGGCTAAACTGAGGCTCAAATACGCATATTTTACTTTTTCCGCTAACTTAGCAGGCATTCAAATTCATATTTGTACATCTTCTGCAATAAAATCTGAAAATAACTTCCATTATTTTGATTTTATTATGGCTTTAGAACAAAACAAAACAAAATTAAATGAATATGATAAAACGGTGCGTTCCAAAATTGTACGAAGCGATTTTTTTTGAAAAATAAAACTTCATTTTAAAATTATCCTTATAAGTCAGTCTAATTATTAATATTTCATATGTATTAAATAACTGAGAAAGAATACGTATTATTAATTTAATTTTATCAAAATAATAATAATGAATTTTATTATTGGCATAACACCATAAGTTTCTGAACGCAGGATAATGACCTCTCATTCTGTATAGAAAAAAGTTGGCCCTCGCGATTGACCTTCTCTGGCGCCCTTACTGTTCAATCTTTACACGCACGCCTTCCTGAAACTTTATCCAGAAATCTGAAGTTTCTACCTATCAGGGTCAGTTATGCAATTCCTTGAAGCTGTAAAAAACACAAATTTATAAGATAACGCAAAGGAAAATCCTACCGTTAGTCTAGCATTATGAAACTCAGAAAGAAGTCTTATGTTAAGTACAGGAATAAGTCTAAACGCTATAAATTTGTTGTTACATCATAAAGAAAATGCGATAAACTTATTTTCAGTTGGTTAAGTGACAGCGACCCACATTGTATGTGGATAAAAATCTTCCAATTTGTTTCAATCCATAAAGGGGCGGGAATGGTAATAATATTACAATTCCCGCCCCTTTATTCTTTATTCTTTCAACATTTTCCTTCTTAAAACCAAAACTTTATCACTGTAGAAAAAAAGGTTTAAGAAAGTGCAATGTTTATCTCGTATAATCCAAATCCAAGTTACGAGAGTTCAAAAAAACGACGAACCGCTTCGAGAAAAGGTAGGTACTGCCCTTGCGTTGTGCTTCGCTTGGCTCGTCTTGGCCGGGGCACTGCCGTGCCCCCAGATTGAGGCCCTTTCATGTGATACCCCGCTTGATCTCTTAACTAAACTTTGTTTTTTAACCCTCGTCATTTTCGTCATTTCAAAGAAAATAACACTGTTTTTTTCATCTCTCATACTCTGAAAGTAGGTCATTGTTTATTTAAACAGCGGGTTGAAAGTAAGGCATGTCGCCCCTAGGGCTGAAAAGTAATAAAAAATAAAAAAGCAATGGCAGAAACCTGTACAGCCACAGTTTCAGAAAATTGTACTGATTTTGAAACGTCAACAAGTTTCAAAATCAGTACAATTTTCAAACCATGTGTTATTTTTTTAAATATTGATAATAAAATAATTATTGTACGACTAGTATTGCTATTTGAAGACTATTGAATTTTTTTTTTCAAGTGTTCGTAGTTTAATGTGACCGCTTCAGATCAGCGTGCTAGTCATTAAAAAAAATAACAATGGCAAAACCTATACTGCCACACTTCCACAAATTGTGTTGATTTTTAAGGTTGTTGATATAATTATGATGGTTTTCATTCTTTATTACTATATGGTATATATAAATACAATTAATAATGTAATTTATCATCCAAACAATAATTAAAATTATTTTTTCGAGATAACCACTTCAAAAGCGCGTCCAAAAATGGTCCACTTATTAAAATGTGTATCCCCGCCCAAATGGTCCATACACAAACGCTTTTAAAATTTGTTCTATAGGATCCGAGTGATTTACAAAATATTTAAGTTTTTGGCTTTCAATTCATTTCCACGTATTCGAAATGAAAAGTAGTGTTTAACTCGGGAAAAGCCACCCATTTCAGCCTCGAACTATTGGCGCTCTCACTTCGTTCGAGCGCCAAAATATCTCGTCAGGAGTGCACCCACTCCTGACGTGGCTTTCATCCCTCGGTTAACAATCTACTATTTTTTTTCAGATTCCAGACGTTACAAATGTTCCAAATTTCAAATTTATACCATAATGATAGCAGTTTTTTTCTGTTTGACGGATATACATCATCGTTTATATAATTACGTAGACAAAATGGAAAGTTTTAAAATTATTTTAGCAAAAAAGTGCTAATATAAATTACTTCATGTTTTTCAAAACCATAATATTTTTCCTGGAGTATGTATATGTACCTACCTACGTTTTCAGTTAAGTATATTTTTCGTATAGCATCATCGATCGCGTTATTATGTAATAAGGATATTCCATTAACAAAACACGCATATAACGATGCGTACGTAATTATATTAATTGCCTTATATGGCTCTGAAACATTACATATTTAATAGTTATTATGTAACGGTAAGAGGAAAATACACAAAAAGTTGCGGTTAGGAACAGAATTATTAATATAATATTAACATTGTTCAATGCGTGTTAAGGAAAATGCATACGTACCCATGATATATTATTCTGATAATCAATTTAATACTACTAATGATTAACTGTAACAAAATGTTCAATTATACTTATTGTTTTACTAAACAAGATGTAGGTATTTACAATCAAATATAACATAACTAAAACAAGAATAAAACTGAAGAAAAACTACACTTTACATAATAGCAAATTAAAAGGAAAGTAAATATAGTACAGCGTACAGCCTGTCGAGGCACCTTTAGCAAATAATGTCGGTATAACGCGCGCAGATAAAGAATGGATCAGAACATGGCCGTCCACTCGCATTCTATCTCGCTCACACTCTATCGCTGTCTATACTCACACAGTTAAAGTGTATAGTGTTGTAGTGTATTGTAATATAGCCACTAAAATTCTATGATTGACATTTGAGACTAGATATGAAACACATGTGATTAACTTTAATTAACCGCTTTATGTTCATTGATACTACATAATAATGTTCAATGGATGTTATGTAATCCATCCATATCCATACTAATATTATAAACGCGAAAGTGTATGTGTGTGTTTGTTTGTTTGTTTGTCCGTCTTTCACGGCAAAACGGAGCGACGAATTGACGTGTTTTTTTAAGTGGAGATAGTTGAAGGGATGGAGAGTTTTAGTTAAGTTAACATTAGGATAGTTTTAGTATTATGTATATACTTACAGATACCGACAAGTAAAGTCTCGGTAAAGTAAAAGATACCGGAATCCGATTCCACCCAACCAAACACAAAAGAAATTTACGCATTTTTCGAAGAGCGGCGTTTCAGTTAACACTTCATATATGAAAAAACCGGACAAGTGCGAGTCGGACTCGCCCACCGCGAGTAGCGTACAAAATTACAAATGTATAGTTTTCATATTTTTCCCTGTACTTGTAGTATAAGACGATATTGAAGAAGGTACCTTATACATTTTGTGTTGATTGTTGAAATAAACGTTTTTTGCGGCATAAACGGGAGGATCTACTTTTTACGTTAACTTAGAAGTTTGACTTTTTTAGAGCTTCAAGGGACTGTAAATCTGAGTATATATGGTTTTAATTTTAACTCCATATCTCCACGCGTTCCCGATATAAAGGGTCTTGACAGACAGACAGACGGACAACAAAGTGATCCTAAGGGTTAAAAATTAACCAACAATTGATTTTAACGACTTAAAAATAGAGCGAGGCCTCATAATATGCACGCCGTTTTTTCAGGAAGAAGTCAGTACGACTCCGTGACGAATCGGAGTGTATTCAATTTCATGTACTTTCTCAAAACTATTATACAGACTAACAGAAATATCTAAATTACCTTTATAACGAAACAAATTATTTAATTAAATATTTTTTGTTTCGTGTTATTTTTAACGAGAAAGTTACCCCGATCATTTTTTAAACGATATGATACAGAGAGAAATAATATAATGGAAAAATAAACCATCTTCGTCTGTAGCCCCCGACAGGATTCGAAACTGCGACCTTTCTATTAACGCTAGACTGCTCTACCTAGGGACAGTGACGGAAATTGTGTATTTTTGAATTACATTCCCGCTAAGACTAGCGCCCTCTCTGTGTCCTCTTGAAAGACTTGTTTACAGCCTTGGCACCACTCTAATGGGCGAGCTAACACTCTAATGGGTCACTGTCCTCGTAGCTCAGCTGGTAGAGCAGTCTACCGTTAATAGAAAGGTCGCAGGTTCAAATCCTGTCGGGGGCTACAGACGAAGATGGTTTATTTTTCCATTATATTCTTTCTCTCTGTATCATATCGTTTATCTAAATAACCGTCATGATTTTTATAAAAAATATTTGTATCGTTTTCACTACAACCGTAAGTATTCTAACTATACACTTACTAAGATTATTTTATAGAGGTTAAGTTTAGTTTACATATATTTAAAAGACTAGCTTCCCGGGCGGCTTTGCCCGTGTTTATCAAAGAGGCAAACACGCGGGTTAATGCCAATATGTGCCATATGGCAACCCGACAAGTCCATTCTACATAAAATTGAAGATTTTTTGAATTCGGTCCAGTGGTCCCAGAGATTACCCATTACATACAAACATACAAAGGTACAATTTCACAGACTTTCCCTCTTTATAATATTAGTAAGATGATGATGATGTAGTTAAAAATCATTGCAATTCAGCGAGGAAATGTCGCCAGTATCCTCGGTACAATGCCTCGAGGAAGTCCCTTACCTTACCCCGTCCCCGTCCGTACCTTTTTGTAGATGGATTAACTTAGTTTTAAACTCATCATCTTGTACATACTTAAGAAAATTAATGAATAAAAAAAAACAACTGGTTGCACTCCGGGAGTGCCGGCAGAAGTAAAAACTTGAATAATTTTAATTTAGCAAAAAGAAAAACCTATAAACGTATTCCGCAAATCCGTATTTTCATTTAAAAATCTTACAAATACGCGTTTTGAAAGCGCAGCTCCCGCTTTTTGTATTCCGGCATCTGGCATCACTAAATTTTACGTTCACGTGACCGCCTCCTACGCTCCTACACAGCTGTGGCGAGTTTAACAATTTTTCCCCATCCCAAAAAGTGCACAGCGCCGTTAAAGAAGTTTTCACTCAAAAAAAATATATACGGTTTATGTTATGGATTTTAGATTTTTAAAAATTCCTTCTGCGGGATATAGTTTTGGGCAATAAAAAAATCGAAAAAACATTTCGAACAACTAACAGGGATCCCACCTTTTGGCTGGCTACTTCCTCGGTCAACGGATTGGAATCCTTATGGGCGTCCTTCCCAGGGGCAGCGAACTTGGAGAGTGCATTTATAGTTAGTTTAGTAGTTAAGTAGATTTAAGTGTTAGTGTTAAGTTTTATATTAGGGTAATGTATACTTTTACTTACTGCTTCTTGAAAATGAAAATGAAGAAAATAAAATGAAAAATGTTTTTATTTCATAAGCTTTGTTCTGTTATACAAAGATCAGTTGGGGCTACCTAGTAAGTAAAGATATACTTGTACAGTCAGCATCATATAGTTAATAGCAGCCAAAGTAGCCAAATATATCGGAACACGTCTTTATTACTATAGGAGTAAGGAAGTGTTACGATATATTTGGCTACTTTGGGTGCTACTAACTATGTGATGCTGACTGTACCAGGTAGTCCCGCTCTTCCATCGATACATGTTGCTAAAATATTTTACGTAATTTTAATTATTGTATTTGTTTTGTATTGTTCAATTACTTATCTATTCATTTATTACTAACTACTTTATTGTAGGTTCGACCAAACAGGAACAGACTCTATTCCAGGCCCCGTAGCATGGATGGCGTTATCACGCGATAAGTGACAGGATAGAGCTTCCGTCCCTGGCTGACACCGTTCGATAGAACGAGACGACGCGCCTATCCTGTCACTTATTGCGTGATAACGCCATCCATGCTACGGGTCCAGAACTAGTCCTAACAATTTTGCGGCTAATCCTTATTCCTGTTTTGTCGAACTTATCTTATGGGGTGTATACATGTCATGATTTGTCAGCCCCAATTGATCAGAAACTGACTAATTGCTATCGTCGTGCTGGAGGCATGTTACGCTGCTGATCCAACTGTCAAACAAGTTGTACTGACACGTCTTCTTATACCGAATAAATTATGCTTAAATGGATCTTGGGAGTTATGTATTGTTGACAGATTTTATCGCATTTGATTAATTTCAAATTTTACATTAAAGTAATTTAACTTTATGTAATTATTACCATTAGGTACTTTTTATCACTTGCGGGAGACCAGAAAATGATATGCCACCACAGTGACAGTTTTACGTAGATACTTTTATTGAAAGAACAAATACGGTAAAAACACACTCAAAATATGTTAAAACGGTAACGGTTTTCAAGAAATCAGCTAACTTTATTACCTATTGTTAAATTTAGGGAGCCTGGACCAACTTTCTCTTCTTTATTGGACGAGGGCCAGTTGGAAAAACAACGAGTTGACTGCCACGAGACGAAATTACCCTTCATGTTCCCAGTACTCTCGCTAGATGGCGCAAGGTTGGGCAGTGGCGCCAAAAGGCGGGATCCCTGTCAGTTGTTCGGCCAAAGTTAAGAATGTAAACTAAATAGGTGACGAACATATATTTATAAAATACTCGTAAATGTTTGTAAATTGCATACGCAAGAAGTAAATAAATAAACAAAATTATCATTTTTGATTATTTCTCTTTATAATGTTCTTACTGATTATTGTACTTCGGATCTGTATTTACGTTAAGAACAATGTATAAAGGGACACAAATAAAATTAATGGACTAAGGTTAGCGACTAATTTTAAGCGTCTAATTAATATTTTATGCATTTGACATTTTGAGTGGTTGCGAGTGGCGCAGGACCGGTCATTGTGGCACTCTTTGGGGGAGGCATATGTCCAGCAGTGGACGTCTTTCAGCTGATATGATGATGATGCCAAGCCGAACTCTTCCTCGCAATTGATAGAGCTATCTACTTATCATCTTCAGTAAATTCGATAAGTAGAACGGGTACGCTCAGACATGTCGCCATTCGAAAATAAAGGTACGATACAAAAATAATGCCAGCTAGTTCCACGAAGTCGAATAAGTAAGATAGTGAATAGAATACTAAAAGCTATGATAGTTTAGCTCCATGAAAGTTATGAATAAGTTATTGTATTGCATATAAGCAGATGTTAACTGTACGACTGTCACTTATACAGGGTGTGGCCTGGAATATGAGACAGTTACTAGAAGTCCACGAGGAAAATCCGACACAATAGTGGTTACAGAGAGGGTTAAGGTTTAAGGTCCATTTTACAATATGGTCTTTGGTGGCTGCCATTTTGTATTTTGATTACTGTCTTGTCTTCAGTGACACTCGCAAGATTAAAACGAATCTACAACGAATACATTTATTCTTATTCTTATTCTTATTTAAGGCCGGCCCGAGACCTACACTATTTAACACGGACTTGGCCGTTCGCTCAATTCGTTCCGGATTTTAATGAACGAAAATATTATTTCCCGTTGTCGTTGGAGTAGAAACAGCTACAAGCTGAAAATTTTGAGATTATTGCAACCTATTTCGTTTATTTGTAACCAGTTGTGGTGTCAATCAGTTCAGTGCTGTGCCAACGAACCGTGTACAGTTATTTCTAGAATACTGCGTGTTGCACGCTAGTGTAGAGAACCGCCTCTAACATCTGCGGCTGTCATTGGTGTCTCTTTGCTAATCGCGTTATCCGCTTGCGGGATAACTGCTCCCAAGCCGTAACTACCATGCCGCCAATCGTGGTAGCGCTCCCAGACTACGACGCTGCCGACGCTAAACCACCGGGTTACCCCGTTGTTCCACCAGTCGGGCGTATCATAAATAAGAATGTAATTTTCTGAGAGCGCACCGTCGGGGAGCAACCACGACCCCGTCACCAAAGTTCGGCGAGGACCAGCTCCACGGCGCGACATCGGGTGCACCTGTTATTTTACCACGCGTATTTGCGCGACCTCCATCTGAACGTAACGTCGTAACCCAATCCGCACGCGTGGCGTACAAACTGTTCGTCGTTATTGGTAGTTATCAACTAAGTACCTCAACTAGCTATAGTTGAGATAGTGCTCCTACGCCTTTTTTGAAGTGAAAACTTCTTTAGCGGCGCTGTGCACTTTTTGGGATGGGGAAAAATTGTTAAACTCGCCACATGTTTAAGAATGTAGGAGGTCAGTGAGGGAGAGGGTGGGAGGGGAGAGTTTTTTTTTTGCAAAATTAAAATTATCAACTTTTTACTTCTGCCGACATTCCCGGAGTGCCACCAGGTCTTTTTTTTCCATAGATCAGTGTACGTGACGAAAGGTTAGTTAGTTTATTACGGATCTATATTCCCGCTTTCCACGTCATCCGTTAATATTTTTACTAAATTCTAAAACTGCAATTTGTCCGAGTTGTGTTTAAACATAACTTTGGCTCACCCTTTTTCTCACCCGCGACTCACCTTCACCAGCTCACCCCCATCAGCACCTCGGCTCATCTTTTTGTTTTGTCCGCACCACCACTTTCACCATCCTGTCACCACTGGTAGTTTTAGTGGACACGTCGTAGAGGTGTTATTTTATTTACCTTTTTTATTTTCTGTTCGGGGTTCTAATAACCCGTCGTCCTTGCACCGCGACCACGTCTTATGTTGATTGTTTTAACTTCTGAATTATCAATACTGCATGCATATCGCACCGCGTCCGCGCAATATAATAGGTACAACACTACTGCGTAATGCTACTACTAAATGTAATCCCAGCAAAAACATAAAAGTGAAAATGGGAGCCAAGTTCAATATTAAAAATATGCGTGATTGTGAACTTCGCCGACAAAAGAATTGAGATATAAAAGGGTGTCAAGTTCAGTAGTATCCTTAAATAAAATGTATTCTTAAGAACATAAAATGTCTTATTTTTTCCTACTACAACAATACGTATTTTCTATGTAAATGTATGACTTCTTTTTTAACGGTCGAATTATTTACACAAAGCAGATAACTTTGGATAAATTGATGCTCAAGACTTGTCTTGGCTAGTTTCTACTAGCAAGGCAAATATTTCAAAGCTACAAAAAGATGATAAGTGATTATGATTAATTATCCCAATGTCAGATATATTTTATGTAAAAACTACCCAAGTCATATCTTGAGCATAATAATAACAATAATAATAAATAATAATCCTTAAAAACTCCCCGTTTTTTTACTTTTTTATCTGTACACACACGTACAGTTACCCAGCTAGTAGCAAATTTTTAACTTTCTAGCTCATCTGGAAGTGGGTTAGGTTTTTGTGGTCTATCTATCTAAGTCAGTGATAAAAATGCCGATTTTTAGACGTTAATATCTCAATAACCGTTTACCTGTATATATGAAATTTCGGATTCTCGTTAATCTAAGGGACCTTTAAACAAACCAAATTACATGTTTCTATATTCAATAGATTTTGAGTTATTGAGGAGTGAAAAAAGGCTCGAAAATGGTTCGTGTACGAATAATACACACGGCTGCTGCGTCGCCAGTTCCTCTTCGCTTTGAACTTGGCTGGACACGCTGCCGCGTGTCTAGATACTGACAGTATGCTGGCAAGTAAGGAAACAGGCGACATCAGTATGCTTTTGGTATAGCTCAAAATACCCCGTTCGCTCCGTCATGAGATTTTATTTCACACTAGCTGATGCCCGCGGCTTCGCCCGCGTGGTTATAGGAAAATGTAACATATTGAATTTTCCCGTGGGAATTAGTTTTTTACCCGCTGGAAAAAGTAGCCTATGTCACTCTCCAGCTTCTACATACAAAAAATCAGATCAATCAGAACAAACATACAAACACACACACTTTCGCATTTATAATATTACTAAGGATAAGGATAAGGAAGTAAGGATTTCCTTTAGTATTAAACGAGCAATATTTATATATAATTATCAAGCTTTTTTACTACACGGCACGGGACTTAATTGCGTATAATTAAGTTATTTATTTACCTCGCCGAGGTCAGCAAAATGCTAGCGTCAAAAAACATCGTCCGATGTATCACCGGACATTATTAGTGTTGTATGTCGGCTCGGTGGCAACCCTATTGTACAAATAAATGGTTAGTAAAGACCAAGTGCGGGTAGATCGGAAAAACTGCGCAGCTAGGCGATGTTGATACCTGCTCAAGCCAGTCGTCCCGTGGCCATGGATTTTGCGACACATCCCAATCGTCGGGAGACCTCAGAACGGTGGTTAAATAAGATAATTATACGCTTTTGATAAAAAATATGTGTGAGAAACGTTAAAGTTTAAAACAATTTATAAGTAACGAGTATTTGTAATCACGTTCTCACTGAAATTTTCAATATATAGGGGTATACAGGGATGAAAATTGTTATTGGAGAGGTGTCTTTAACTAAAGGAGTAGGTAATAACATAAAAAAACATGATTATATCAAATTTATAATGCAGATAAAAAATTACAATAGTGCTTGTACCTAGGCACTGTTGCTAATTTAACGTTTGTTTAATTATCTCTGACATGCAATGAAATAATTGACGTTATGATCGTTATAGACTACGAAGTGTCACGTTTCGCGAAAGGTTCATAATGAAATTTGATACAAAATTGCAGGCCGAGGCCTGAAAATTTACCTTATTTTATTTAAATGTAAATTTGTGAAACATATGTTAATCTTTTTTTATTTTATTTCGCTGCATGTTTGCTGGGTACGCTAAGCCGTCTTTATAATATCTACTTGACCGGCAAACCCTATTTTCGTGGCGTCTTCAGTGCTTATTAATAATTTTCGCCGAACAGTACAATGGGACTCCGTTGTATGGCGCACGCGAGACTTCTATTTTGCTTTGATCTTGAGAAAGTACAGGGAATTGAATATGCATTCTTTGTTCCACGCAAGCCACATTTTTAACCTCCAGTGCATGTTGATCCAAAGAAGATTGTACCGGTGAAGTGATGCGATTTTTGTCTCTGGAACAGAATAAAGTTTATCTCTCACACACAACATTAATAGTATACTAAGCCTACTAACGGCGACTGTAAACATATATTTGTGCATAAACTGGAGCATCGTCTGCCAACAAACCGCATTGTGGTTTGGCAGAAGAAAATATTAATAGAAATAAGTTTACTTCGTGAATAAATAATAGTAGATTACTGCAGAGGCCGTGAAGTAAGGGATTGCTGGACGAGATTGGGGTAGACGGCCGAGTCGTAGACGAGGCCGAATACAACGAGTCCGGCAATCCCTGTTCCGGCCGAGGATTGTATAGTACTTTTCTCAAACGATGTGAGGAAATATTAAAATTAAAATAAATACTAGGTAATCAATTAAATAATAGGTAATTTGCGCCTTTTTTACTTTTTAAACATGCCATTTGAACAAGCCGTTCGAGCACCATGTTTAACCGCACCTAAAGTATAATACCATAGATTTTTTTTATTTTTTTTATGAAGCAAGTATGCTTACAGTGTCTAGTGGTGGTTGGCAGTATGTAAATTTTCCTTTGTCAGTTTAATATTAGTAAGCAAATTTAAAAAGTTAGAGTAGCGGACAATAATGGTTTTACTTAGGGTTTTCATACATTACTTCTTGGCGTAAGGCCAAGAAGTAATGTAGGGAGCCATAAACAAGAAACTTCACGTCTTCATTTCGTGATATTAACGCGTACATTTCCGAGCATGTTTGAGAAAATTATTATTATTATATAAAATACATGGCCAAGGCCGTAAAATTGGCATTATTCTGTTACATACAAAACGCGCGCAGAGTTTTCATGAAAGCTATATTGATGCTAGCTCGATGCCTGTCTTTGTATCTAATAGTATTTTGATTAAGTTTGTGACACCTCAGAGTACAATTAAACGACGACTATTTACATATTTTTTTGGATTTTAAAAATGTCGGAAACTGAAAATGGTTTTTTTTTCTGTATTTCGGAGCCTATTCAATGTATTTTTCAGCAAGTCACCTAGTTTGGGAAGTGTTTCATTACATTCACAGCGTAATTAAGCATTAAAATATTACTTATTTTACCAAAAAAACTTTGCGAGACCGATCCCTACGCTTTTATATAACACCACGTTTTTTCTCGGCAACCATTTTTTTCCAATAAAATCTACTAACTACTTGGAAGAAATTTTATGTTCGACCCAATACCCGCGTCCACGTATATTTCTTTAATTTTTTGCATAGGATAATAAACAACTTGGAAAAGTTAAAATATCTCCGACATTTTTATTCAAAGTTCAATATCTCAAAACCAGCTAAACCGATTTTGTTGAAACCTAAAAACCATTAAAATCCATCAATTCGTCTAGGAGTTAGGATGCCACAGACATGCACACAGACACACAGACACGTCAAACTTATAAAATCCCTCTTTATGCGCCGGGTGTTAAAAAGAGACAGATAGGT
Organism: Epinotia ramella; assembly: GCA_947578815.1. Lineage (NCBI taxonomy): Eukaryota > Metazoa > Arthropoda > Insecta > Lepidoptera > Tortricidae > Epinotia > Epinotia ramella. Next base: position 24,587,300 of record OX388205.1, read on the forward strand.
ATATTAAGCGTTCGCTAGACTGATCGTGAACATGTTCGCGATGCATGGCTCTATGGTTAGCTCCGTTCGTTGTTCAGTTCAACAAATAAAATAAAAACCGGCCAAGTGCGTGTCGGGCCACACGCAGTGTAGGGTTCCGTAGTTGCCTGTCTGTCTTAGTTACATCGACGTGCAGTGCGGTTGCGTCGGCCGAATTTGTACGACTATTACTCGGTAACTACTTATGCCTACTTGTCCGTGACCTACTACCACGAATATTTTCACATCCCCTTGTCTGAAAATAAATATTTTTTATTTATTTACATATTATTATAAGGGTTGCTTGTTGACTACGGAATCCTAAAAAGGCGATTGCTCGAGGTTCTGTTACATGTGGATGCAAAAGTCTATCGGCACCTTCAGAGAGCTACGCTACAACATGATGATAGGCAGTATAGGCACCCTAATAAAAGGGATTTGTTTCAATTAAATCAGTGACCTTCTGGCATAGGCGACTAGACCAAGTGAGCTATCGGAACCCCGCCCGGTTCAACTTATGTTTCAACCAGTCCACATATTACGGTTTAGGAAGATAATATGTGGCGACATCTAGAGAATGCTGCACGATCACAAAAAAGCCCGCGACCTGTTTATTTAATCGTATGGCATACATTATTTTGGCCTTTAATGTTGTCCCATAATATATACTCTTTAGTACCACCCAGGAGACACGTGCAGGGTTTCGGTAGGTAGCTCCTGCGGACGCGAGTAACAGTTGTCCCCCCTTTGTCAAGTGAGTGGGCAACTCGACTGTTAGAAGTTCTTAAGCCGCCCGAAGGCCTCTAACTCGGCTTAACGACGACAGCACCCGGGATCAACTGCTTAGCGTGCCTTCCAAAGCACGGAAGCGCTCATTTATATTAACCACTCAAACATCAGGTGGTCACCCATCCAAAGACTGACCGCTGCCATCTTTGCTTAACCTGCGTTATCGTTTCCGACTCGCAGGCGCCGCGAGGCTATGAGCGAGCTGTGTCGAGGAAACATAAGACTATCCGACTCTTTTTAAGCACTTTAATTAGAAAGAGACGGATAGTCTATCACGCCGCGACAAAGGTCGCGAGCCGGCCTGGAAGACTCGGACTTTTAAACTGAACCAATGTCTCAAATTACATTGAGTATCAGGTCTCTCTGATTCCAATATTGCTCGGAACGATCATCATCCTCCTAGCGTTATTCCCGGTAATGCCCCTAAAGGAGCCCGGGGTCCGCTTTGACACCTAATCCCAAGATTTGGCATAGGCACTAGTTTTACGAAAGCGTCACCATGACATCTAACCTTCCTAGAGGGAAAACAGGACAGGACCGACTCTGACTTTTAAACTGAACCGATGTCTCAAATGACGAAGTTGAATGATGATGAAGTTTTGTGTTTTCTGTATTTTTATTTTCTCTTATTGTAATGTGTGTGTATTTTAGCAAAACAAATAAATGATTTATCTATCTATCTATCTCAAATTACATTGAGTATCAGGTCTCTCTGATTCCAATATTGCTCGGAATGATAAATCCCTTAATTTTAATTAGTAATTTTCGTTAGCAGATCTTCACTTCTCAATACAAAGGACGATAGGCATATATCTATATTTTTGCTCCTGTGAACCATCTACGCACCTAACCTCTTTTTAGGGTTCCGTAGTCAACAAGGAACCCTTATAGTCTCGCCATGTCCGTACGTCTGTCTGCCCGACTTCTGCTTAGCTCAGTAGGTAACCATTACTACTAGAAAATTGTAATTCGGCATGGATATATAAATCAGTCACGCCGACAGAACAATACAATAATATCTTGAAAGAAAATTTTTTTCAAGATATTATTGGTTACCGCGTAAAGCGGGGATGCAATTTTTTTTTCTCGTTAAACCCATAGTGGGGTGCTCGTTAAAAACTATTATGGGTTTTTAAAATCTATTTTTCAAATCAGTGATTCGTTTGCGAGATATTGAGATTCAAAGCCCTAATTTTTGTTCGTACATATATTATAATGAATTTAAAAGGAAAACTATCACGGACAAGTAGGCATAAGAAGTTACCGAGTAATAGTCGACCAACTTAATGTGTACTTGGAAATACCAATTTTCGTACAAATTCGGCCGACGCAACCGCACCGCACGTCGATGTAACTAAGACAGACAGGCAACTACGGAACCCTTCACTGCGCTTGGCCCGACACGCACTTGGCCGGTTTTTTAAACAGTTATTGAACTAGTAGAAATAAGAAAAAGGTTTTCTGAAAGAGATTGGTTTAAAGCGACAAGCCTTGATATGTAAGTACTCCAGGAAAAATACTGAATAACATTGATTTATAACAGCGTATTTTTTGTTTATTTTATTTTAACATTCTACATACATACATACATTCACGCCATTATTCCCAAAAGGGGTAGGCAGAGCACATGAAACTTATGTTCCAGCGCCAATGTTAGCATAAATGTGGGTATAAAAGATCGGCAAAATGTGATATTGCATAGATAGGTTGCTAGCCCATCGCCCACAACCCACTTCAACCCTGCTCCCTTAGTCGACTTGTACACCCACGGGAAGAAAGGGGGTGGTGAAATTCAAACCCGACACCACATGGTCACAATAAGAAATACTAATCTAAGATGCTTTAAATAAGAATTCAACAAACTTTCCAGCCGGAAGTGATTATATAGATTTTAATATACCATGCATTGTTTTTTTTTTGTATGATTTATTGTAAATATTCTAGAACAAATGTAACTAAACCAAAAAAAGATAAAATCGTTAAAAAAAATCTGACTTTTCAGAACCTGAAATGTAATTTAATTGATAATATATCCGTTATAAATCCGATTCACTGCCGCGAAGACACACACATTTAGTGTCGATTGTAATGTATGTCTACTCCCTCTGTCTCGGTGTGTCTTTTGTGTAGTGAATAAATGTCTTCTTTCTTTCTTTCTTTCTTTATACAGAAAAAATCTGCTATTATAATTTATTTCCTAATATTGTCGTTTTTCTATACTCTATTAGTCAGTTCATTGACTGGACTAAACATTTGTTTAGTTAGTTTTCGTAACTATGTCGTAGTGCAATAAATAATATTTATTATTATCACTAGCTTTCGCCCGCAACTTTGTCTGCGTGGACCCAAGATAAAACTATCCTACATTTTAATCCAGACTTTAAACTATCTGCGTGCAAAATCATTCATTACGTATTTCGAGAAGAATATTTATTATCATTATCTCTTTATTTATATTTCATCTTAGGCTAGGTTTTTACAATAATTATATATAAAAAGTAAAATATTAAACTATACATACAAAACATAAAATAATTATAAAAACCTAACCTAGGGTGCAGCCGGCAGCGAGGCGGGGCCTAAGCTACCGGCGGTCAGGGCGACAGAGACAGGAACCTCCTGACTATCCGCGCAGTATCCAGGAGTACCGCCTTCTGTATCTGGCCCTTGATCCAGCCATCTAGCGAGAGTCTCTTGAGGTGATGGCCGAGACTCTTCGCTATTAACCGTTATTATTATTATTGTTACTTACGCGCATTCTACGACCTGAATGATCATAGTGTAGTTAGCAGTCTGTGGAACGTACCAGGTGACATTATCTTTATCTCTGATCATGGTGATTGTTTTATTAAACTGCAACAAAAGAGAGTGAACCGTCATTGTATATCGCCTAAGGACTAGATGACACAGTTCCTACAATAAAGTATACCCAACGATTTCGTTAATTAATAGTCGCATTTCCATTTTTTCAATGTTTTTAAATCTCACTGTAATGTATTCTGTAAAACAGTTTCCGACATGTTTTCTTGTGGACAACGCATTTTTTTTTTTTTGTAAGTATACCTGAATATGAAAATTCAGGTTTACTTATTCTAAGTAGGTTAAGTACCTTACTATCATTGTAATGCCTAAGCTTTTTTTGGCAAAAAAATACTAAGTAATTTGAGTTTGTTTCGGCGTTTCCAGTGGTATCTTTTCAGAAACGCTGATAGGATTTTGATTTGTAAAAGTGCCATTGCGGTCTACTTGGGGAATAAAAATCATTTATTTCATTTATTAACGATCGTAGTGTACAGTTACCGTAAAACGGGGTGAGAAGAGACAGAACTGACATTCAAACCTCGATAACATTTTATTTTTACATATGCAAACTGAATGTTGTATATAATAAGTGTTCCGGACGTTTGTATTTTAGTTTTTTTTATGATTTTGGGCAGTTCCATTTCATAACATTAACGATAAACACGAAATCCCACCTCACCCCGTAGTCCCTCGTAGTTGGGGTGAGATGGGTTTTCATACAAAGGTGATTTTGGATGATTGTAGGATCGATTTTTTTTATTATGAATATTACTATAGCTCCATTTTAAATTGGAATGCGTTATTTAGGTAGAGCAGTAGCCTTAAAATTCCATCTCACCGCCCTTTCATCCCTTCTCTCCCCATTCATAACCCAACTCTCCTCGCGATCCCTACTCACCCCATTTTACGGTAGGTATAGGTGTACCTACAGAGCAAGTAATGGTTTACAATCTTAGTAGTTCCAATTGTGATGCCAGTGCTTACAAATCATTCAGTTTAGATAATTTCAAGCTACACAGGTTGAAATGCATGTTGTAATGACACCATTATAACATGAACTAAGAAGAAGTTCCTGAGCGACCGAGCTCTGCTCGTGTGGAAAAAGAGAAAACACGGAGAAAACGGTTTTTACCAGACATGAGACCCAACTGTAGGTAGATCGCTTCACCGCCTGCGTGGCGCGTGGGTGCAGGGGTATGACAATGACGGGACGTCATCCTCATCCGTCATCGTCATACCTACCGATGCACCTGCACGCAGGCGACGACTGAGTGAAGAGGTACAGATCAATCTGTCTCCCCCGTATACCCCCATATATCCCAAATCTCATTGAAATCGTCAGAGCCGCTTTCGAGAATATGATTGCTAATATGTTTACAAATTTTGCTCGTCCAATAGTATAGTGATAGAATAAAGGATGACTCACGCTAGAACGGGCCGTGACGGGCCCGGGCCGTAATCGTGACGAGCCGTCAACGAGCTTATTTGGTTGTCACATTTCGCCAACGGGCCGTGTCCGAGCCTGCAACGAGCCGAGCCTCGTCCGCAGCTCGGCCACCGGGCCGGGACATTATGCAAACGACATGTCACCGAGCTCGCACCGGGCCGGGCCGACACCGGGCCGACACCGTGCCGCGGCCGAGCCGCTCACGAGCGTTGCGTGTCAATCACAACGGGCAGCGACCGGGCCGCGACCGGGCCGCTTTCGCTATATTTAATGTCATTAACAAAGACATTGACATTGTCATTGCAATTTATTCGAGTACTGCAACATAATCCCTTTGCATTATAATTATATTATCTTATAAATACGTAATCTAATACTTATCTAATAAAAATAATAAAATGTCGAGTGTCTGATTTCGATGTAATATTGGCTGTTGCAACAATTCAAGACGAAGAAGAAGATTTGGCACCATGTTCTTCAAGACAATTTGGCGTGCATCCGCTTGGCGTTCCCGTGAAGAAAGAGGAGAATCCGAAATTTTGTGTAAAGATCGTTGGACCTATGATGACAAATTTTATGATTACTTTCACATGACACAAGATTCTTTCCGTGCATATCCATGATAAAGTTAAACACTGTTTGGAAAAGAAAATTACAAGGTTCCAGAAACCTATATCCTCCGAACATCGACTAGCTCTTTGTTTAAGGTAAGCAATATCGAATAAATAATCCAATAAAATCTGAGTAGGTATGTGCTATGAGAGTGTGAGTGTGCATTTTTCTCCAGCCCCGCTATTCTGTTTCTTATTTTAAGCTCACTCACAAATATATCCTGACGCCGCGATTCGACTAAGCATAATCAGAAGTCTAAATAAAGGGTTGAGAACAAGCTTGTTATACTACACAAGTTGCAAGTATTCATAGGCTATGGTGTCTGTGTTTGTGTACGGTCAGGTGGGCAGATCCTATATTGTTTGTGTGACGTTGACGAGTTGAAATTATGTGAAAACATAAATGTGCGCGTTATTATTATTTGAATGTATTTCCCGCTCACGACGCAATGGTGCTTCGGACCTTTGGGAGGCGTGCGCGACGGTCGACTCGCCAGTGTGAGTGGAGAATGTCGATAGTTTTAGTTGGAGGGAAATCGTGAGGAAACTTGCACAGCTATGTACAGCATCTGCGAAGATGTTGACGAAAAGTGTCCAAGCAGCACTGGCCCACTTTGTTCCTTAGCCTATTCTCATCCACAAGAGCATATCTTTGCCTTATAGTACAGTGTACAGTGTCGTGGCTGCTAATAGGACGTTTAGGTATATAAGTTCTTTTATAAGGATGTATAAGTTTTTGGTAGGAAACAGTCAATCGCTCGGAGTTGACGCTTGAGGTGCTACTTCAAAACAAATTAAATTTAGAAATGCTACTGCTACCCAATAATATATATAGGTAATCAATGAGTCTGTCTGTCTGTTATCTCTTCACGCTTAAACCGCTGAACCGATTGCGATGAAATTTGGTATGGAGATACTTTGAATCCCGGGGAAGGACATAGGATAGTTTTTATCCTGGAAATCACCCCCTAAGGGAATGAAATGGGGGGTTGAAGTTTGTATGGAGCTGCAATAAAAACGATTTCCACGCGGACGGAGTCGCGGGCAGAAGCTAGTATTATAAATGTGAAAGTGTGTCTGTCTGTCTGTCTGTATGTCTATTACCTGTTCACGCTTAAACCGCTGAACCGATTGAGATGAAATTTGGTATGAAGATAGTTTTTATCCCGGAAACCATCCCCGGAGGGAGTGAAATTGGGGATGAAAGTTTGTATGGTGTTATGATATAAACGAATTCCACGCGGACGGAGTCGCGGGCAGAAGCTAGTGTATAATAAAGCATAATTATTATTTATATGAAATGCTAACTTGTGACTACTTAATTTTCACAGATGCACATACCACGGCAAACCTTACTATATTAGTGTTTGTAAAACAAATAAAAATGGCAAGCATTTTTTTTTAATGCAGCAGTTATTCAGGTAGCATGTCTGTAGCTTTATACACAGAATCGTCTACTATGTACCTTCAAATACTTCAAATCATGCAAAATTCAGCTTTCGCAAGAATTGTGTTAATGTAAAAATATTACACAATGGGGGATTTCTCGAATCGACGTTGCATTAATTGCACATTTCTAGTGTCCCGAAACATTAGTGTCCATAGTTTAGCCCATAGTTTAGGCTACTGAACCTATAATCAATTTGCGAAGTATTAAGTATGCATCACGTTTAAATGTTAGTGAATGATTATTTGCATTTGTACATGACAACGCAATATAAATATCATTTGACATGTCAAAATTGTTCGTAAACATAAAGATTACTTCAAAATAACGTAATTGATTTCAAATATCTACGTATTCCCAGTATCATTTAAAAAAAGACTTGGTGTAGTGAAAGTGTAGTTTATTATCCTCAAAATACACTAGGTTTGGATGTGACACAAAGAGTTTTATATTGTTACAAAGGTACTATGGATGCGCGGTAATGGAGCCGCGCGGTCAGCTATGTAGTTATTATCATTAATCGGTTTTAATACTTTTAATATTACTTAGGTTAGATCGATACTGTGGCACTCTTTGAGGGAGGCCTATGTCCAGCAGTGGACGTCTTTCGGCTGATATGATGATGATGAAGGTCGATGTACTGGATAATAGCTTTTCTGTGAATAGTAAATAAGTAAGTATCGTGAGGAATACGGTCATGTTCTTGAGATTAGCTAACAACAAGGTGTAGGTACATTACCCTCTGGGTTGGAAGGGTAGATGGCACAAAACAATGGTACTTACAATCGTGAAAACGCTAGGAGGATTGAACGTTGGGACGTTGATTGAACGTAAAACCGATAGACCGGCGAAAAGTTTCTCGAGTGGTGACCACGTACCGGAAGGCGCAGCGTGGGTAGACCCCAAGAAGGTGGACTTATGACCTGGTAGGCGAAGCGCGCAGGTGCCTGCTGGGTGTGGTTGGTGCAGAACCGGTCATTGTGGCATTTTTGGGGGGATAGACCTTCCCAGCAACGGACTTCTTTCGGCTGATATGATGATGATAACAACATTTATGACCTTATGACCACCATTAGGGCTATATAATTTGAATCAAAGTATGTAGACACTTGAGATTTTGATGTAAGTATGTATGTCTCAAATCTCCTAGCATTATTTTCAACTTACATGAAAAATTAAGAGGTACTTAATGTATCTTCTTAGTTCTGTACTTACCCAAAAGGGTGCATAATGGTCCCTAAGGCTCCTCTATATGTTCATCCGTCCGGCTGTTACAGGGCTGTATCGTTTGAATTATGTAAGTACGTAAGTAAGTGTAGTAATTATGTAGGTACCTACTTCACAGATTTCTTTCTTTACTATGTAGTTCTTCAGGTGATGGAAATGGAATTGATGATGAGGGATCGGCACAGTATCTTTATGGCAAACATATCAGCATCTTTGCTATGTGCTTTAGTACCTAACCAATACAATACAGTTACTATCGGAAAGCTGTTCATGTAGTAAAGTGTTGAAACTACGTGAAATGTCATGTGTATGGCAATGGCATGGCGAAGTACAAAATTGGAGTAGGTAGATAGTTCATTTATTTAGAGTGACATTCCCATTGGAACTATTAGGATAAAAACACATTTATTAGGTACAAAAGGTGTCAGTAATTGAGCACATTAAATTGATTACAAAATGTTCTTCAGCGCGGCGACTCGCATAGTATTCTTAAAAAAACTAGGGTGTAACTTATGCCATAAAATACAGTTTATTAACAAACTTGTAAAGTAAGGAAGTTCTCAATTCATCTTCTTAAGAGTTGTGTACCTAAAAGGATTATATTTGAACCATTAACAAAGGCTCCACTATCTGCCGATCCGTACGTCCGTCTGTTACAGCCGTTACAGGATTGGTACGGAATCCTCCGTATGCGAATCCTTGTCCGCTATCGTGTATTATCTACGTATCTGTCTGTCGGTATGTCGTTATCGTGTTTCCCAATTGTAATGTTTTTGTTTCATATGGATTTTGAGATACTTACGAAAGTTGTTGGACCCTGAAACAAGATGATTTCAAGACCCACACCCAACACCAGCGTAAGATTGACTGCTAAAAATAAGTACGTACTAATCAATACATATAATAAAATCGTAACTGATCGCTGTCTGTACATGGCAAATATATTAAAAACACTTTTATAAACGCAATAGAGCCCAAAGAAATGATGTCTGTTTGTCGGTTTGTCTGTTTATCTGTTTGTCTGTGCGTTTGTGCACGCTAATCTCAGAAGGGGCTTAACCTATTTAGATGCGGTTTTCAGTAATATCTTATGCTAGTTCAATTTCAATCAGTAAGAGCAGAGCGTCGCACGTGGTCGCACTAAACTGCACTCGATCGTGCCCCCTAAATGACGCCCATCTGCGAGGTGACCGACTTCGGCGAGGGGCGGTTCGTGTCCGCTCTGTATGTAATACTGTAATGTGCCCCAGGAGCTCATGCACTATAGTATCGTATAATGGTAGGTTAGGTAGTAAAATAGATAGTAGGCACAGAAAAAGTAGCAGTATCGTGGTGAATGCGTTATCAGTGATGTTTTCAGGGTTCCGTACCCAAAGGGTAAAACGGCACCCTATTAAAATCTGCCGAATCCTACACCGGAGATGACGATGCAACGGGGCCACGCCGTTTCCTCGCCTAAATAGTATTATTTGTTGTTTTTAGTTTCGTGACGCATTGGTTTTTACTGTAATGTCACGTAAATGTATTTGTCAATAAATAAATAAATAAATATTAGTAAATAAATATTAAATTACTAAGACTTCTGTCAGTCCGTCTGTGTGTCTGTCGGTATGTCTGTCTGTCTGTCTGTCTGTCTGTCTGTCTGTATGTCTGTCTGTTTGTATGTCTGTCTGTCTGTCTGTATGTCTATCCGTCTGTCGCCAGGCTGTATCTCATGAACCGTGATAGTTAGACATTTGATATTTTCACAGATGATGTATTTCTGTTGCCGCTATAACAATAAATACTAAAAAACAGAATAAAATTAATATTTAAGGGGGCTCCGGATACAACAAACGGGATTTTTTTGCCGTTTTTATAGATAATGGCACGGAACCCTTCGTGCGCGAGGCCGACTCGCACTTGGCCGGTTTTTTAATACTATGATAAATATATCAGTGGAAAACAATAATCGACCTGCCTGATGAGTGATGATAAGCAGATACCGTGGTCTGTGGATGTTTAGGAGTCCAGAAGAGTCGCTGCCGACCCTTTATAGATTTGAGGATTCGTTATGTTGACAGCTGGAGACAAACGCGCTCTCACTCTCACAACAACACTCCTCGGGAGCTCTGGCGACCTTACTCGCCACCAGGAACACACACCACATACCTACTGAGCAAGTAATGGAGTCATTATAGCTGTGGTCTTCTGTACTTCTGTACTTTATGCTACATAAATATTTTATCATCTTCATCATCATATCAGCCGAAAGACGTCCACTGCTGGACATAGGCCTCCCCCAAAGAGTGCCACAATGACCGGTCCTGCGCCACCCGCATCCAGCGGACTCCCGTGACCTTTACCAGGGCATCAATCCACCTTGTGGGTGTACCCACGCTGCGGTACTGGGTCCGGTGCTGCGGATAGCCTCATTTCTGGTGCGAAATTTTACTAATACATAGGTACCTAGATATAATTGCAAATAATAGGTTTAGCTCTACTCTGTCCGGATGTAGCGTTATAACTTATATCTATTGTATTTCTCTATTGTACACCTATAGCTGATATTGTAAGATATTCATTCACTTACGGATATTTAAATCTTGCATTTTTTTTTATAGCGTATCGCGTAGTCCTGCTATATAGAGTTATGATTGTGAAAAGCATCTACTTACTAAAAATTAAAATTAAATAACCGTGCAATTATTTAATTCATCAAATAAACTTTGTAACTGTATTTACTGATAGCTTTGTGTTAATTTTCTTTCTCCTGTAGTTGGACGTTTTATTTCTTGTTACATGTACGAGCGAGGTGAGCCGGTCTAGATGATACTATACTGCAGCAGCAACAGGCTACTAGCTGGAGCAGCACACGTGGCATGGCGGGAAGAAGATGTCCAATCGGATGCCATCACTTCTCTGTCAGCCTACGGACCCAACTGCTTCAACATAGCACGGCGGAAAGAAAAATACTTCTCCATCAGCGGGCGGCAAATTGCAGCCAATCATCTACTCAATAAGTTTAAGACCTACTATACTTATATACTTCATTATTCAATGTTATAAATAAAAATATTGGTGTTTTTTTTATTCCAACGGCAAATTGGATTACAGCTGTCAAAGTCAGGTGCAATCGATTCATGACATTTGACTTTGACATCTTGTCATGGGTATGGGTCACAAGACTTAGTGTAGGCGCGCACGAGCAACTTTGTCGCCAGCAACAGTACATCTCTCTTTTTCTCACTTCTAGCGTGCGAAAGAGACAGATGTACTGTCGCCGGCGACAAAGTTGCTCGTGCAAGCATACCCTTAGCTGCCGTTTTTATAAATCTATGGGTTAGTTAGGCTACGAGGCTTTAGGATGGTTACCATTTCTAAGTAATGGTATTCGGTAACCGACGTTAAGGTTAGTTCACATGCATGATAATCAGACTAGCAAAAGCGGAAATCGGAAATCATCAATTTTTCTGATCGCACCGTAAGAGTTTCATAAACTATATACTTATCTGCATTTACGTCGTCTACGTAGCATATCAGCACGTCTATCATGGGACGGCCGCGACATACCTACTCTCGATTTTTCTCGCACTATACCTCTCGTTCTATGTGTTCTAATAGGAGAGAGACGGATAGTGCCGTGCAGTCATTATTTTTGTGGTGCGTCTTTATTTTTGACAGCTATGCGGTTACTCCGATCTGTTATTCATTCTATAGGGTAACAGATCGGAATAACCACAGTTATGAAATAATAATAAATCTTATCTGATCATTCTACGAAGATGGAAATCTATATTTTCACACATCTCGTATGAAGCCCATTACTTAAATCTGCTTAATCTTATCGCTATGAAAAAATCACTACGAAAACTGTAATGTAACAATATGGGCACGTTGTTAAAAAACTATTAGTTGTGTGTTTATATATAACCATGTAAACCCATGTGATTTTGCAAGATTAGTACTAATAAAAAAACTTTATGCCTTGTCCTGTTTTATTATTGTATTTTGTACATACAGTTAGACAACCAGTAGCTACTTCTGCATATTCAGTTAGAACATATTAAGTTTAAAGTCCTTACTAATATTATAAATGCGAAGCTCTGTCAATATGTCTGTCTGTGTGTTACCATTTCACGCTTAAATCGCTGGAACGATTAAGATGAAAGTTGGTATGGTGGTAGATTGAATCCTTGTGAAGGAAAAGGCTACTTAGCTTTTTCTTTTTATAAGAACAGAAATGGGGCACGAAAGTTTGTATGTAGCTACGTTATAAACGAGTTTCAAACGGACGAAGTAAGACAGACTAATTAAATAATAATATATCCAACCCTGACTGTTGTTTGCAAAAAAAATACATAAATATCCTATACTATTAAACGAGCAATTTTGTATGTATGTATATATTTGCAATCACGTTCTCGGAAACGGCTCTACTGATTTGGAATAAGGGGTTTACGGGGGCGAGAAATCGATTTATCTAGCTAGGTCTGTCTGAGAAAATTCGTTTTCGCCATATTTTCACCCGAGCTGAGCTCGGTCGCCCAGGCACTATCTATTTTAAGTAGGTAGGTACCTATTAGAACAAACAGAGATTTTGTTTCGTCTTAATAAGATGATTCGTAAGAAAATATCGTATAATGTACAATAGCCCTTAAAAATATAATGTATAATAGCCCTTATTAATAAACTTTTGCGCTAAACTATTTTTTATGAGCACATCAAATAATGTAAACCGACTAAGTGCAAGGTTAGTTGGACTCCCATATTTCACATATTCATATATGACACCTTACAACCTTCGTATTTTTGTCGTATGTGTCCGAGCCGCCCGGGCCGAGCACGAGCCGGGACCGGGCTGCTGAACAGCGGAGCGTTGTTGTAGGTCAACGGGCCGTGTGCGGGCCGGGCCGGGACCGAGCGTCGTCCGAGCCTCGGTTGTAGGTAGACCGGCCGTCAAACGTTGGTGTTACATATGAGCGACCGACACCGGGCCGACACCGAGCCGCTTCCGAGCCTCGGCCGTGGCCCGGCCGGGCTTGGGCTGCGCAAAAACGCCGTCGTTTTTCTGAGAAAACGGCCCGGGCCGGACACGTCCCGTTCTAGCGTGAGTCATCCTTAAATCGGCTAATGATCCTCACCGGAGACTCATTTCTTTTGCAATATGCGACATCTTTAGCAGGACTTCGCCGATCATCCATTTCTGCGCCAACCCTATAATACAACTCCTGCAATAAAAAGCACCTGATTTATAGAGCTTTTTTTACCGAAAAACATTTCATCGAATGAATGTTTCGCCGAATTTTCATTTCATCGGACACATTTTTTTTTCAGAAACAGTTATTTCATGAGTTTAACAAAGCAAACCTAACCTAATCGAGGTGTAGCAAAGGGTACCTTATTTTGACGTATTCTGTAAGATGCAATGTGGATGCAATCATAAACACGTTGTTTCAATTTGACATCACAACGTCGACTAGGTTTGGTCTTGGTTATTAAAAAAAATGTAAGCACATATCTTGGCCAATTTACATTTTTTCAAATAAAACACGTTTATTTTAGCATCTTCTGTAGGAATTCCTGGTTACCTTTTCCTACACCCCAACCGAAAATTAGATGGAACAAAGCATTCGGTGTAACGTTAGTCGGTAAAATGAGGGAATCCCGATTGTATAGAAAACTCCCGTAAGTGTCAGATATTATATTGCTGGTCGCTTATGTCTTGAAGGTCGAAAATCGATTCCCGACCAACATATAGACCGAGGGTGCTAAACGCGCCGGCAACGGTCATGACTTAGAAACGCGAATCGGTTCGAAACATGTCGACCGATTTTTGAGCTCAGGAATTCATTTATTTCATTGTAAGTGACCCGTTTTCATTAGATTTAAAAAATAATTGAACTGCTAGATGCATTAAGTTGCGTCTAGACTTCTTAGACGTCTAACGGTAAGCACAGTCCATGCAACAGACAGTTAAGTACTACTAAAGTTAAGAATTTACTTTAAAAACAAAGTCCTATCCAGTACTCCGCTATAAGTGTGCCTATGAAATGTGCAGATTTCCCTCGATTTCTCCAGGATTCCATCATCAGATCCTGACCTGATGACGACCTGGGATGGATACCCATTAAAACAAAAAAAAACGGCCAAGTGCGAGTCGGACTCGCGCACCGAGGGTTCCGTACAAACCTGTAGGTATATAAGTAAAAGTATTATAGACCTGAGTATTTGATATGAATTTCAATTTCATACCTCTACGCGTTCATGAGGAAAGGGGTAGTAACTTTAAAATTATTAAAAATAATTTTATTATATGATGTAACTAAAAATTTACGGTTTTCGCCATTTTTCCTTTATCTGAGCTATAAGACGTTGCTTCGGACCAAATTTCAAGATTCTGAGTTAGGTTTTGATTCCCTTGCGAGATTCGAAAATTTGCGGATTTGCAGCATAAACGGCTGTATCTTATGATTGCGTTGGCTCAGAAGTTTGATTTTTTCACAGCTCTAAGGGACAGTAGACTTGAGTATTTGGTATAAATTATAGCTTAATATCTCCTACGCGTTCCTGAGAAAAAGGGTCTTGACAGACGGACGGACCGACGGACAACAAAGTGATCCTATAAGGGTTCCGTTTTTTCCTTTTGAGGTACGGAACCCTAAAAAGAATTTTCCGAATCGGTCCTGTTCTTCGAGTAATCGGGGGGCATATGTACATAAAAATAAAAGATTCCGAAAATCCTCCTTTATTGAAGGCGGTTAAGATTTTATAAAAAAAATTGAGCTGAACTCGTGGTCAGAAGAATATGCTCTTTAATTATTTGGAATCCCCCCGAGACATCGTGTGTGTTATGTCATCCTCCTAGCGTTATTCCCGGTTGTGCCCCTAAAGGAGCCAAGGGTCCGTTTTGACACCTAATCCCTTAATTCGGCATAGGCACTAGTTTCTGCCATCTGACCTTCCAACTCAGAGGGAAAACTAGACCTTATTGGAATTTGACCGGTTTCCTCACGACGTTTTCATACACCGAAAAGCTAAGGGTATATATTTCGTACATAAGCTCCGAAGAACTCATTGGTACGAGCCGGGATTCGAACCCACGAACGCCGCTTGACAGCCGCATGCCTGAACCACTGTTTATGTTATCTATTTAGTACTAAATACTATTTGCCTTATTCATATTAGGTACTAGCAAACCTCTGTTAACTAAAACGTTTATATTTCTTTTCTCAAACATGCAATAAAACATTGACGTTGTGTTCTTCATAATGAGCTTCGAAGTGTCACGTTTCGGGCGCTGCGACACGAGAGACCCGTAATGGCATTTCATACAAAATTGCCTGCAAGATGGTCTTTTTAATTTCCATTCCACAATTTGTGGCACAGGATCACGGCGTTCAGCCATGAAAATTAATGTTTGATTTCTTGGAGTTTTTTTAATTTGTTACATGGCATGTTTGAGAAAAACACTATACATACCTCGGCGTGAAAAGAGGTTGCCAGCCTATATGTTCCCGGCCGGCAACCCCTTACTTCCCGGCCTCTGTAGTAATGTACTATTTATCACACACAAATATTGATAAAAACAAACGAATTTTAACGGCATTAAGCTACAATTTATTTTTGTTTTTTTATAAATTAATGATGTCATCATAGATGTAAGGTTAACATACTACTTATATAATTATTACCCATCTGTTAGGTTAACCTAGACGTACCTCGTCTCTCAAAAGCTCTTCGAACTTCCCTTTTAGGGCAATGTAGGCCTCTGTCTCAGCCCAGCAGTAAGTTCTGTTTTCACATTCCTTTGGCCAATCATGATTAGCTGTTATACCTGATAAATATGTAAAGAATCATAGTAGAACCTAGAACACTAAATCGGAAGAAATAACGTAAATAATAAATAAATGTATGTAGAAACTCAACTCTAACTTAACTACCATTTGGGCGATTTTAGGAAATAGTTTTACTTTGATGATTTATTAAAACATCAATACAAATAATAAAATACAATACAATCATTGCATTGCATTTTTTTTCGCTGCGTTGTGGAAATGTTTTGTATGTACTTTTGTCACATTCAATAAATAAATAGTTATTTAAAACATGTTTAAGACTGTTAAATTAAAATGAGTTTATACAATCATTTATTGGTAAAAATGTCATTTTACATGTCAAAGTTTAGTCATCTTAGTAATCATGGTTCAGTCAAGTGTAAAAATATGGGTGCATACAACTGACTCATAAATATTCCCCATCGCTCTTATGCAAGCTATTAAGGTTTCGGTACATATTTAGGACAGGATTAAATCGATAAACGAAACCCCGCGTAGTTATCCAGTCCGCAGCGCGCGCGCCGGAAAGTTGCCACTCGTGTCGCACAGACTTGCGAAGTCAAATAAACTGACGCATAATCATGAGATTCATGAGTCACCGATCATAGTGCATCAATTTTTAAAACTAAGCTTAAAAAAATGGCTTCTTGAGCAGACGTTCTACGACTATAAGGAACTATTTATCAGTTATAAGTAAGTAGCTGTATAGACAAATCTATATGGTTGTTTTTTTAAATGTTTGGAAGCGTAGCTATCAATAAATTACACATAGTTTTGCACTTGACTGTTTATCTAGGTAGACAGTTGGAAATTTTCCAACATGTACCTATTTATATTACTATTTATTATTAAGGTCAGGGTGGCCAAAGCCGTCAGCGGGGCATTTCCGTCAAACGGCGTTTGTGGCTATTCAAACAACAGTACGCGCTTACTGACTCGATCGGTAAAACAGAGAGAAAATTTTATACCCGCAGTCAAAAACAGATGGCGCTGTCTAGCCAGTGAACGGAAAAACCCCGCTTTCAAAGTTTAGTTGCGCTCTGAACTCGAATGCGAGTGTAGTGTGCTGCTGTGTTTCGTGACGGTGCGATGAAAAAATGTACTTTTAGGGCTTAGTAAATGCGTTTGTTATATAGTTCGATATTCATGTTTGATGGTAGTTTTATTAATTTTCAATTATAATCTGTTGGTGAGAAACTATGGATGGTTAAATATTGGTACTAACGAAATGATCGAGTAGACAAATCCGTCAATTGTGAAACGGGCAAAACCGTCATGTGCCGGCATTTCCCCATTTCATATATTGCCAACCTTTTTGATTTGACTTACTTAAATAATAAAATAAAAATAAATCAGCCTATATACGTCCGACTGCTGGGCACAGGCCTCCTCTCACGGATGAGAGGGAACGGGCAGTAGTCCCCACGCTTGTCCACTGCGGGTTGGGGACTTCACATACACCTTTGAATTTCTTCGTGGATATATGCAGGTTTCCTCACGATGTTTTTCCTTCACCGAAAAGCCAACGGTAAATATCAAACGATATTCCGTACATAAGTTCCGAAAAACATTCATTGGTACGAGCCGGGATTCGAACCCCCGACCGCCGTTTGACAGCCGCATGCCTGAACCGCTAGGCTACCGTAGCTCAGTAATAACTATGGTAGCGTAGCTTAGTTAAATAATAACTATGATTATTATACTATAATTTATTTTCAACGATTCTTAGTTTAATTTGCAGAGGATCAAGTTTATTTTTATATTTTGCTTGATTTTTTTATTTGTTTTTCAACTCGGCGGACTGAGATTAGTCCCGATTAAAAATCAGTAGGTACTAAAATTGTTATATGTAAAGGCATTACACACCAGATGTATTAGACGTGCGCTTCCTACTGCATTTGAAGGTATACATTTCCGTGGGACAGGACTTGTGTGACGTGAGCACGCGTGCGTCTCGCAAGCAGTGTGACTTGTATTGGGAGGGAATACTTAAGATAGCTACGTTTACATTTTAATGCCTGTATACGTATACCCATCTGGTGAATATACGTCTTAGCGCCTGTTAATTAGTCCATATCATAATACGATTTCAATATTACAATTGTAAGCACGGTTGCAAAGATAAATAATTTATTTTGATCGATAAAGGCAAAATAGCAGTATGATGGTAATCACGCTCTTCGATTGTTGAGCATTTAGGGTCTTAGCTAAATTGGTCGTTCAATACTTGAAATGAAATGACCAATTTGCTTATTAAATATGATTTAAAATTAAAAATATTGTCGCGCCCATAATAACAATGAGTTGGCCACTGTACTGGATCTTACTCAACAGTGGCGCCATGTGGTGAACACAAAAACAGTAGGTAGCCCATTATTTTAAAAACATGATGTCAGTTGACGGATTTTCCCTAGGGTTTGGGAATTTGTTTTAAAAGGTTTACTACTCCTGATTATAAAAATAGGCCGGAATTGCCCCAAAAAAATACATTTGGCAATAAAATCTAAAATAAACATTCAATTGAGTTCGCTAAAGTTTAGTTTCGATTAACAGTTCAGTGGTATTTGTTCACTTGACGTATATGTTTGTAATACGTCACGATACAAGAAAAATCGTTGGTTGACGGAATAGCCCCAAACCGTCGGGAAAATCCGTCAACTGACATGTTTTAAAAAGAAAAACATATTTAAATACCCAGCAATACTAGCAATTTAATATGAGTAAATTTGTATAGTTAAATAAATGCCCAATCTATTACAGTGATCAGGTTTATTAAAAAGTAAATATCCTCTTAGTTATGACCAGCCAAAGTAAACTTATCAAAAAGTATGACGGAAATGCCCTCATTGACCTTACCTATTTATAAATACTAACATAGCACGGCTATCACAAGACGGCGCGCGAGCTCTCTCGATTTTTCTCGCACTGTCCGTCTCTCTCTGATTAGAACACTTAGAACAAGAGGTATAGTGCGAGAAAAATCGAGAGTATGTCGCGGCCGTCTCATGATAGACTAGCTGGTGTAGGTAGCGAAATTAAAACGTTAAAACGGCGTTAGACGCGTAGGGTCATAGTTGCCCCACGCGACATAAAAATAATTGAAATATTTACACTTACCAGGGGTAGGGGTTGAAGGGAGAGCGTAGTTTGCTGGAAGCTTCGCCAATACGACCAACTGTTATAAAATAAATATTTATGAATTAACATACATAGATACTAATGTAAATTGATGTGAGAATAGATTCAGCCTTATTTATTTATTACATAAAATGTGTCGCATATTTTTCTACTCATAGATCATGTACTTCTATCTTTGAATTTTTAGGACTTTTTCAAAAATCATCGTAATGAGCTCATTAAATTAGGGTAAAAATCATGTAAGTACGTAGGATTCGAAAAGTGAAATAAAATAATTAAAAAAAAATGTTTTTTTCCTGGAGTAGGTATTTGAGGAAAAATGTTGTAAGTAAATCAAAAGCATCGTTATAAATTTTAATGTGAATGAAATATTGTTAATATTTTTACCACAGACACTAAACCAAATTGAAATTATATAGAAAAACCACACCGCATGGCGTCATTCATATTTATTTATTTATTTATGTACTTATAGTAACATTTATACCTTAACAGCAAGGCCAAAGCGGTACCAACTTATAAATATGTAATATTAAGAAAAATAAAAACATAAACATCAACGACTCTTAAGCATGTTAAACTATAGTACTCGCGGGCATCTCGCATTCTGCCACCCTCCTGCATCCAATCATCAGTCGCGCGGTCGAACTCGCAAACAGATCACACTGTGGGTGCTCTTGGAGCACGGAGTTGAGGAACGCTAACGCGCGCGCAATGGGATCGTGCGCGTGCGCCCGCGTGCGCGCGCCCGGCCCGGCCAGCAAGGGGTGACTTCGCGCGCGAACGTACCGATCAGGGACAAAGAGACGCACGAATGCATCGATGAGACCCACACAATCGACCTTTCCTCGCACTAGATCGATGCTAAATTTAGCTAAGGAGAGTAAGCGACGCAATTGTAGTGAGTCATAGCCTAAAATGCCCTTGTAAGAATAAGGTAGGGTACATGTATGAGTAATAAAAGTGTATCCTCTTGTACAGCGCCCTTAAGAACATTTTTTGGACCTGTTTCAATATAAGAGTGTATTTACTCTCATGTGGACTCCAGACCACAGCATTCGACTCCAGCACGCTGCGCACGAGCGCCGCATACAACACGCGGGTAGCGTGGACGGTCAGAGGTGCAGAATTGAGCAAGACGAAACCGAGTCTCCCCGATGCGGTTTTGGCCACAGCTTGAATGTGATAATTGAACGTGAGCCCCGGATCGAAAAGGACACCTAAATCCCGCACACTTTCCGCTCGCGCTATTGGCACGCCACCAATTGTGTACTGAAATTCGTCGGGAGTTTTCGATGTCAACATTTCGCATTTTTCCGCATTAAAATAAAGTTTGTTACGGAGACTCCACCGATACACCGCATCAATGTCCCTCTGTAACTCCGCTCGGTCACTCTGGCTTTGAATCGACTTCACCAACTTCACATCGTCAGCGAACAACAACACCATGGAACCGCGCACCTCCTCATAGGTCGTTTATGAGCAATACGAAAAGAAATGGTCCTAGGTTTGAACCACGGAATAAAGAATCCATTGGAAGTGGTGAGTGGGCGTTCCCGTGTCGCCGAACATGAGCAATAATAAGCATACTTCTTGCACAGATTATTGTCACTCACCTAGCGACCGCACGCGGCGTATGACATGAGTGAATATGTGTTTATTTTAGGAAAATGCCGTATTGCGTTATTGAAAGCTGCTCCAATAACAGCACATAAAAAACTTGTCTCATGGAGGTATTTCCTATCATCGTTAAGTAATATTTTAGAATACGTATAAAAAATATTTAATTTTCAATTTCTTAGACACAATTTGCGTCTGTGGTCAAGGAAATATCAATTCTATTACTCTAAGAATAAAGTTCATAATCCTGTGTATTATTTCGCTACTCGGAACGTGAAATGCACGGCAAATTTCCCGAAGGTTCGCTACTCAAATGCTGTGGCTAAGGTCGATGATTGTTATCGATAAACCAAAATGAAAAGGATTATATTTTAGGAGTGATATACAGAGCCCGGAATTCTCGTAGCACTTTTGAGCTGTCATAGGGACATCTCGTTTATCGAATTCCGATTATACATATGTATGTCGATAAATACAGAATACAATAAGCAAAATATGATTACGAATGACCGATCTCTTCGAGATAAACTTTGGATGCCCACAACCAGTTTTCTGGCCTAAAATTGGTCAACTTTGATGCCAAATATCTCGAAAACAACTAACTTTGAAGTAAATATGGGTTACTACATTGCTTAAAGCCGTTGTTGTTAATATAATAAACTACAAAAAAACATTATAAAACTAAGGGATTCAGATCGAAGGTCATTGGCGTATGGGAGCCCCTTAAGCATATTAATCAGGACAAAGGCCCTCCTTATTATCCCGCACGGTGAACAAACTCGACGGTAAATTCTCACTAGACGGTGTCTAGCACACGACGGCTCCGACATAGGTACTCGATTTTTATCGCACTATACCTCTTGTTCTAAGCGGTCTAATAAGTGAGAGACGGACAGTGCGAGAAAAATCGAGAGAGCTCGCGCGCCGTCGCGTGCTAGTCGTGCTGGTAAAATAATTCTAAATAGTATTTGAGATGTGCTTGTATTAAATTAAACAAATTATATTATTTGTTTATTAGAAATCTGTGTTTAATTGCTACTACATTTATAACAAAAGTAATTTAATATAAATGTTACCTAATACTAATTATATAATAAACAAGATTTTATTAGAAACAATTTGTAACTAAGTCTTAGCTTAATATTTACCATATGAATATCATAAAAATATCGATAGTCCAACTCATACCATACCCACATCCCTATTCAGTTATAAGCGGTCGCATCTCCAGTATTGAAAACACCGCCATCTTGCGTCGAGTAGCCGAACGACCACGTCTCTTGCAAGTCTTGCAACGCATATGGTAACGGACGTAAGAAATATTTACTTGACACTCTAAATTAGACCGTAAATAGTACTTGTTAAAGTAGATTTTGCATATATAATTTGCTACCGTTAACAACATATTGGCACAGTACGTTTTATCAAATCGAAAGCGTATTGCAATTGTGTGTCCGTGTCTTTATTGGAGTATGCTTGTGTGCGTGCGGCGACAGTGGTTCTCTATGAAAATCGGTTGAATGCCACTTCCAATGGATTCTTTATTCCGTGGTTTGAACCTTGGCTAACACCAGAGCGCGTGATTCAGAGCATTCTGATTGGCAAGACTACGTATAAAAAAATCAAAGCCGTTTTCTTTTTAGGTTAAATTGGGTTTGAAAATGTTTATTTCGTTATAGTCTACGAGATTTGGGACTGGTCTTTGGACAGTTCCAATATGACGTAAAGAGTGATGTGGCTAGAGTAAATCGATTGTCATAATATTTGATTACGATTGATGGTGGCTAATAAAAGGAATGGATTGATTACTGTGTAATCATTATTTTTAGGAAATCAAATAGAGAGCCTATACACAGTCGTCTGCTAACAAAAGTGTCCTGTAAGAAAAATCGAGAGAGCTCGCGCGCCGTCTCATGATAGCCGTGCAGAAATCAATGCCATATTTTCAAACGGACCATTTTGCACAATCAAATATGTCAGTTTTGAGCGATTCGTGGATCGATGTGATTTAATTTCGTATTATCGTGACAGTAATTAAATAATACATTGTTATTTTCCTATTCACAATTATTTGATTCATACCGATTTATTTCTAAATTGACAGACTCCAATCGATTGAAGAATTAACACTAAAATAAAATAAAAAAGTCATGGTACGTAATTGTTCGCATACCAAGTTTTCAATGCTAATTACTGCACAAATAAGCCGTCATAAAATATAACAAACACTTTATAAGTGCTAAAAAGAGCGTGTATGGAGATTGAACTTTGTTTCGTAACTCGTAAGCTATTTAAACTTTTTTTTATTATTTCGATGAGCAGTGCCAATTTACGTTATATGGGTGTTGCGATGTGTCAAAAGTCCAGTCCCAAATCTCGTAGACAGGTATATATTACTTTTGGAGAAGGGCAGCTGCTAGTATAACACTTTAAACTCTCGCGCTTTAAACATAATATATTCACGGTCACAAAGTCAACTGCGACCATAACCGGTGCAATCCGTATCGAAACGTCAGAAATAAAGGTAAATAAATATCGCGTTAGACCCGTGAAAATAATAATATAAATAAGAGCAGCTTAGAACATGAGGTGTACTAAAAATTAAAAGCATGGGCGTATATAGGGGCGGGTGAGCCGTGTATATTAATATTATTTTACACTTTAAATACAAAAAAAAACCTTTTTTTTAACCCTTCGTCTGTGTTGGATAAGGATCCGTGCCAAGCATGAACCTATAGTTTTCAATCTCAAGGTTATATATTGATTAGCAATTTTTGACATCCGCATACGAAGGGTTAATAAAGGAAAAATTGAAAAATTTAATGCTCCGAGCCGGATTTGAACCGGCGACCACAGGCCGAACCGGATTGTTCCGATAGCTCAGTTGGTTAGTAGCGACAGCCATGAATGCCTGTGGTCGCCGGTTCGAATCCGGCTCGGAGCATTAAATTTTTCAATTTTTCCTTTATTTAAAAAAAATATAATTTTCGTTAGCAGCGTAACTGCTTACTACAAAATTAAAAAAAAACCTGTCAATGTTAATAAAAACTCCAAAAAAATAAGGGAATAAGACACATATTAATGTCTCTGACATAAGCGCCCAGTATCCTACGAAGATATTAATGAAATGTACATGCTACGATATTATTATGGTTTTTATTTCAGATAAGACTGGAACTACTTTATTAACAATAATATATCTATTTCAATCTGTAAAATTTCACGGGAAATAAAAGGTTTCATTACATTTATTTTATTTTATGCTGCGATATCGTGACGTCAAATTTAATTACATTTAGAGCACCACTTTAAACATATTATTTTCCGAATTCAATAATTTTGAAACACTGGGATCGATATAGGATAACCGCGGATACTCTATGGAGTTATCCTTTTTTATTGCTCCTGTTACAGCATCCTATAATTATTAAATAAATAAATAATTTTATAAATAGGATTGTTAAAAACTTACTGCAAGCACGAAGATGGCGGGAGCCATTTTTCTTGAAGTTAATGCCATTAAATTGACAATTTTTACTTCAGCTCACTGTATGAGCTATAAATGGTAACTGGTAGCTGGCTAATAATCTTTCAATATTTATATAAGTGCGTATTTTTTTCCCTGTTACACACGTAAAAGGACAATACAAAGGTACCTAAGTAATGTGATACCGCGATTAGTTACAATATTTTAATTAGGTACAACTAAATTACGTTACTTCATTATAATAATCTGGGTGCGTAACGTTGCCTATATATTTTTTTTATATAATATTAGTCGCAATTTGATATAATTATTGAGTCATATAACAACATCATCCTCCCAGCGTTATTCCCGGTAATGCCACTAAAGGACCCCGAGGTCCACTTTGACATCTAATCCCAAGATTTGGCATAGGCACTAGTTTTACGAAAGCGACTGCCAGCTGACATTCCAACCCAGAGGGAAAACTAGACCTTATTGGGATAAGACCGGTTTCCTCACGATGTTATCCTTCACCGAAAAGCTAACGGTAAATATTCCGTACATAAGTTCCGAAAAACTCATTGGTACGAGCCGGGATTCGAACCCACGACCGCCGCTTGACAGCCGCATGCCTGAACCACTAGGCTACCGTAGCTCTATTGAGTCATATAACAACATTTAATATATTTACATAATATGATATAATTATCATTTTTATATAACATACTTTAACTAATACATATATTTCCTATAATGAACATATGATATAATGTTAATTTCTTCTAATGTACAGGTAGCATAATAGTTATTGGAAGACACTAGGTAGGCAGTCGGTGTAGGTACGACGACGAGCGAAGCGAGGAGGAGTGTTAGGTAGAACCGCGACCGTACAGCGCGCGAGCCGAGTAGTCCAGGCAATGAACTGACAACTTGTATGGAAAAAAAATCAATTTTGGAAATAATTTATAACAGCTTATTTTTTATGTATAACGGATATATTATCAATTAAATAGTTACCCAATGTAACGGTGTTATTTTACGAGGCGGTTCTTATAGGTTTTGAGACTCATAGCGCCATCTATCACAGCATACCTGCGACTCACGGGCGTTCAAGGGACGGCGACACCTACTGATATTCGGCGGAACTACGAGCGCACCGAAGTAGCAGACAAATCGATAACAGTTCAGGCTGGTCGATATTATTGTTTATTAATATCTTTACAGATAATTTAGATATCGTGAAATAGATCTTTTAGAAACATTGAAGCGAGTTGTTAATAAATTTTTACTCTTTATGCATTCAGGGCAACTGATGCAAGTCTATATTTGTGGTGCGGGATGACGGAGCTAGATTGTCTGTGGTAAAGGTATTGTTCTGGTCCTCGGCTGTCAAATCGCGGAGGAAGCTTTCTTTTACGGCAATGTGAGGTCAGGAGGAGGACGCACACACGGAAATCGCTTCGGCCGAGAGGCCACCTTTCTCAAACTTAGAATCAAACTTTAACAATGCAGTGGTAATCTCAATACATCTTGCGACCTAATGCTGCGATGACACAATGAACATTTTGGTAAGTATAACGCGAATCTCGCCGATTGGACGGTGGAAATATTTGTTACGTTCGGACATGGTTTAATGATACAACATTCTTTGTTTCAGACAAAACATTAAATGACTTCAAAAGGATAAATCTGGTCGGTGGAACGAATCACAAGCTTAGCTTTTACTCTTGCCAGGTACTTTAACAGTTTCAGTGTTTATTGCGGAGTGTGTGGAAAAGAGTTGAGGATCGTTTTGTTTTGAATCTAAACTTAAATGTGGTTTACAGCGACTGCGTGCTGGCCGCTCCGTGGGGACTGCTTCGCGGAGGTCACTTCACGCATAGGCAATTTTGAGTCGGGCGCCGGAAGCTGTACCCGGGCCACATGTGTCGACGGTTCTCCACCTGCGGAAGCCGTCACGAGCAGGATCTCTTCTGAGGTCCTGGGTGGAAGCAGTGGACTACGGCGGCGCTGTGACGCGTGTACTACGCGTTCTACAAGGTGATTTCTTTCCATAATTCACGAACCACGTTTTGAGGCAAAACCATGTGTTTGCAAATGGAGTCGTCGCTTTAGTGTTAGTATCGCAGCCTCATACAAACCAAGCATTAGAACTAGGCCTATTCTTTAATTAAGTAAACTTAAATACCTAGATTTCGTCCTCGGTCAGATAGTTTCAAATTTAAATCTCCTTAAGAGAAAGCCACGCCCTTAGCTCTAAGCCTAGTTAAGATTTGGTGATGTTTAGTGGCTTGTTGTATTCATATACATATATACGTGCTTTGATGCCAATAAATCTACTTGTCAAACAATCTTTCTTTGTTCATATTTCTGACCATTGTGAAAATAGGTACCCTGCTTAATCTCTTTTGCATTTAGGAGAATAAATTATAAATGCATGGCGCCCTTCTAATATCAGCACACATCAATAGCCATGTGCCCAAAACGCACCCACCTCTGTGATACTATCTACCTGTCTGACTAGCCCGGTGCAAACAACCAAGTGTGGACGTCTCTCCGAGCGCGTCAAGTATCATTCACACCAAGGTAAACGTTAACCATTCTTCAACATCATCAGAAACGGTTTATCACATTACATTTTGGCGCCCAACGTGGGGCTTTGGGTTTTACAAGTGAACGGGTATTGGTGTGTACTGAATTTTCTTTCTTGACAGTAGGTCTTACCTGTATTAGATAAAACTTGAGCTGGTTTGTATGAGACTGATAGTTTGTTAGTAAAACAAAACTCTTTACCTCTTATAATAGAATCTGTATCAAATATTGATATCTACTGTTCATTGTGTCAAAATATTTAGCATTTAAGTCAACAGATGTGTAACTATCTGTTTTCCATTACTCTATAGTGGAAGGCATGTTTTTCTTGGTGTTCCAACTGGACACAATATGTGTAGTTTGTAACTCTTACAACTGTCAAACTTGACATTTGAACTCCTCTAAACTAGACTTTAATACTTTTCCTGCTTTGTGAAAAAAAAGATTAATAGTACTAAATAGGCATCAGACCTATCTTACATTAGTTATATAACCTAAGTAGAAAAGATAAGTATAAATAATTGTAGTCAGCTGTTTCTACTTATCTGTTTTATTTTCTTAATAAGTGTTGAACACTAATTTATTCTTTCAAACATGGCGTTACAAATTGAAGTTGACAACCTGACCAAAGACGAACTATTATTTGAATTGCAAGCGAGAGGCTTAGATGTAAATCCTAACAATACGGTAGATGACCTTAAACAGCAATTTAAGTCTGCCAAAGGCACTTTATCTGACAACACAAAAGCGAACACTTTCATCTCAGGCTTGTCCATCGACGATGAATTTCAGGTCTGCGAGGAGAAGCTGGATGCAGTGTTATTGGCTGATCACGCGTCATCGTCGTGTCGAAGGAGGTGCCTGTCGAAGCTGTCTCATGTCATCTTGAGGTTAGAAAAATTGTTTTTGACTAACTCGGAGCAGCGGCTTAGGAAGATAGCGCTGGTTGCTAAGGCATTTAATGCCATAGAAAACTTGAAGTGTAATCGGACACCCGGCACATCTTCTCGGGGCGCTGAAGCGAGTAGTGTTGAATCTCCTTCGTCTGTAGTATGTCAAAGGCACACTTCTCAGGTGCTCAAGTGGGGTCTTGTGTATGATGGTAGGGGCCCAGTGCAGGATTTTGTTCTCCGTTTGCAGGAGCTTAAGTACTCGTCTGAGGTTTCGGACTCATTCTGGTAGTTTGTGATTGTTTCACTAAATATACATGTATTTTCCCTGTGAGAAAACTCATATAATTTTACTATTTTTTATATATCCCTTGAATTCTATTTTTTTGAGAATAAACTACTCATTTCAAAGTGGTACTTACCAATGTATTATATAGGAATGATTATCCTTGGCATCCTTAAACAGCTGCTCACATTGAAAAAAAAAAAAATACCATTATAGAATTCAACTATCGTTTCTTGGATTTAACCTGCATATGATATAAATTCATGTTAGAAAATAAAGACTTCTAGAAATTAATAAACTTGATAATTCAAATAGTGAACCTTGGACACTGCTCCATGGCCGTACCAAGAGTATAGGCTTACACTGATGAGATATTCAAAGTTTACAAACATGAATTTATACATTTATTTTATTAAAGTGATCAAATACCCTGGTATTATGTTAGTCTTAATTTGAGTTAAGGAAATTATCCATGTAGGTTTTAGGTAATAAACGAACCATATATGACACTTTGTCAATGTGAAACCACACATGGTTTGTTCTAAACTGCGTGCAGTTGCATGCCATGCTAATCTAAAAAGAATAACGATTCCCGGATTATACAGTCGACCTACATAATAGGATACACCTTCGAGTTGGCCTTCGAATTGTGTTAGGTAATTGATTAGTATACATTTTAAACAGATAAGTTTGTAGGATAAACGCTTGTGTAGGGAATTAGGATTTTAAACGCTTGTTGGGGGTAACAACTAGCGTATTGGGTTAATTACTCAATAGAGGATCCCACTGATGGTACCCGTGGTTAAAGGACCAGTGCCTGTAGTGCACGCGATTTTTGTAGGACAAAAGCTTCTGTAGAGAGACATAGTTAGGTAAATAAATACATAGATAACGTTACTACATGACGTTTATAGGTTCGTTATTAAGTTTGTTCGTTCGAAGTGGGGACGCCCACATAGCATATAACAGATAGCATATAACACATAGCATATAACACATAGTACATAACACTTAGGCAAGTATATAAGCTGTAGGTTAGAAAGGCGCACTAGTATAGGTATTTGAACTGTCGACATTAGCTTAAGCTGTGGGGAAATTCTCTCTCCTTTCTTTTCTTTTTACACTGCTCTACTACTGAAAAAAAAAAAA
This sequence comes from Epinotia ramella, assembly GCA_947578815.1. Classification (NCBI taxonomy): domain Eukaryota; kingdom Metazoa; phylum Arthropoda; class Insecta; order Lepidoptera; family Tortricidae; genus Epinotia; species Epinotia ramella. Next base: position 24,616,599 of record OX388205.1, read on the forward strand.
TTTCAGTCCTGATCTGAAAGGCAATAAGTCTTCTTATCTCTATCTATCTTGTATTCTAAAAATCTACTACTTGCAGATTCCGGTATGGAAAACGGTGTTGTTTTTTTAGTCTGTTGCGATTTCTACTAGGTGCAATAGTGAATAGGTGTCTATCATGTGCGTATGTCTCATCAACATATGCAAGCGCTGGTTTTAATCATAGACAGTACTTACTACAACGTCATGTTGACGGCTAGTGTTGTTTTCTCGTGTTATTTGAAATATAAAGATTTCAGGACCGTGGGTCAACGTTTGAAGCCTCACGTACAGTCGGCAGCATTGTTATTTATTGTCTAATCTCTTTTAAGACTTTTGTAGGCTAGCTGGAACATTTTGACTTCCATAGAGACGTTATGACATCTGTCACATCGCCCCTCTTATCTTTTATTTTTTTTGAGTCTAAGGGATTGAACTCGTATGTAGGTCAAGGGTTGATGACCTTACATAGGGTCATGCTGCAGGTTAAGTTGTTGGTAGGTTAAGGGAAGGGAGTGTGCTTTCTCGGAGAAACATTTTACAAAGCTTTATTCCTTGCTCTCTCTATGGTGGATTGTTTGGACTTAGTTTTTTTTTTGAGTTTTTGAAAAAAAAAAAAAAATTTTTTTTGAAAATTTTTTTTTTCTCTGACTGAAGCGGTAATGTAACGGTGTTATTTTACGAGGCGGTTCTTATAGGTTTTGAGACTCATAGCGCCATCTATCACAGCATACCTGCGACTCACGGGCGTTCAAGGGACGGCGACACCTACTGATATTCGGCGGAACTACGAGCGCACCGAAGTAGCAGACAAATCGATAACAGTTCAGGCTGGTCGATATTATTGTTTATTAATATCTTTACAGATAATTTAGATATCGTGAAATAGATCTTTTAGAAACATTGAAGCGAGTTGTTAATAAATTTTTACTCTTTATGCATTCAGGGCAACTGATGCAAGTCTATATTTGTGGTGCGGGATGACGGAGCTAGATTGTCTGTGGTAAAGGTATTGTTCTGGTCCTCGGCTGTCAAATCGCGGAGGAAGCTTTCTTTTACGGCAATGTGAGGTCAGGAGGAGGACGCACACACGGAAATCGCTTCGGCCGAGAGGCCACCTTTCTCAAACTTAGAATCAAACTTTAACAATGCAGTGGTAATCTCAATACATCTTGCGACCTAATGCTGCGATGACACAATGAACATTTTGGTAAGTATAACGCGAATCTCGCCGATTGGACGGTGGAAATATTTGTTACGTTCGGACATGGTTTAATGATACAACATTCTTTGTTTCAGACAAAACATTAAATGACTTCAAAAGGATAAATCTGGTCGGTGGAACGAATCACAAGCTTAGCTTTTACTCTTGCCAGGTACTTTAACAGTTTCAGTGTTTATTGCGGAGTGTGTGGAAAAGAGTTGAGGATCGTTTTGTTTTGAATCTAAACTTAAATGTGGTTTACAGCGACTGCGTGCTGGCCGCTCCGTGGGGACTGCTTCGCGGAGGTCACTTCACGCATAGGCAATTTTGAGTCGGGCGCCGGAAGCTGTACCCGGGCCACATGTGTCGACGGTTCTCCACCTGCGGAAGCCGTCACGAGCAGGATCTCTTCTGAGGTCCTGGGTGGAAGCAGTGGACTACGGCGGCGCTGTGACGCGTGTACTACGCGTTCTACAAGGTGATTTCTTTCCATAATTCACGAACCACGTTTTGAGGCAAAACCATGTGTTTGCAAATGGAGTCGTCGCTTTAGTGTTAGTATCGCAGCCTCATACAAACCAAGCATTAGAACTAGGCCTATTCTTTAATTAAGTAAACTTAAATACCTAGATTTCGTCCTCGGTCAGATAGTTTCAAATTTAAATCTCCTTAAGAGAAAGCCACGCCCTTAGCTCTAAGCCTAGTTAAGATTTGGTGATGTTTAGTGGCTTGTTGTATTCATATACATATATACGTGCTTTGATGCCAATAAATCTACTTGTCAAACAATCTTTCTTTGTTCATATTTCTGACCATTGTGAAAATAGGTACCCTGCTTAATCTCTTTTGCATTTAGGAGAATAAATTATAAATGCATGGCGCCCTTCTAATATCAGCACACATCAATAGCCATGTGCCCAAAACGCACCCACCTCTGTGATACTATCTACCTGTCTGACTAGCCCGGTGCAAACAACCAAGTGTGGACGTCTCTCCGAGCGCGTCAAGTATCATTCACACCAAGGTAAACGTTAACCATTCTTCAACATCATCAGAAACGGTTTATCACATTACACCAGCGACAGAATCCGACAAAATTTCAGACATCGAAAAAATGATAAGTTAACTGGCTTCTAAAAAGTCAGTAAAAATATTAATAAATGTTTTTGTCTTTATTTTGGTTCATTTACATTTGCTCTATAATATTCAAGATAAATCGTAAAAAAAAAGATGCTTTATTTAAATCTACATAATTACTTCCGGGTGGAAAGTTTGTCGGATTCTTGACTAAATCATCTTAGAATAACATTTTCAATTGAAATCAACAAAAAACGATTATAAATTAATGTTTTTCAAAACCGTATTTTGCCTGGAGTAGAGCGAGTGACGCGAGCGTGCCGCGGTAGCGGCCGGCAAAGCGCCAGAACCGAACACTTTTTTACCGCCAAATACGGATACTGAAATGAAATGAAATATGAAATGAAGTGAATACCCTAATAATTTTGCTGACTGTGACCCAGCTACGCTCCGCGTAGAAACCCCTCGGGACTAGAACACGTTTTTTTTTATCTATTTTCATGAAGGTACATTACACATACACATTTATGTATTCAATTTCATACTCGCTAAACAGACATAACAGTTTGTTGGCGAGACCACGCTCATTTTTTACAGGTATATAATGCACCTAAGTTACTTACTACTTAAACACAGAAATTGTTTGCAAATTAACGTAATTTTTCTAATAATGTCTGTTTAAGCTTGCTATTTACTACATTTAAACTATTTTTTTCTCTTATAATATGTTATGAATTTTGATGTTAAGTACCAATATACATATTAACATACTTCTGAAAAACAAAATGGTACTTACATGATTATAGCCGATTACTTTTCTTTTTTCGCACATTCATCAACAGCGTTGAGAAGGTTCAAACGAGTATAAACTATCGGATTTTACGTACCTAAAGGGTTTACTGGAATTGCGTATCTTTAATTACTGAATTTTCGATATGAACATCCGGAGTAGATTAGCTTATGACTAGGAGCTCGAAAGAACGAGGAAAACCCGATCCAATTAATTTACATAAGTACTCATGTTAAATTATAATTATTATTTGTTGGCGAACTTAATGCCAAATAGCATTCTCTACCAGTCAACCATAAGGCCAAACAGAGACACTTAAAATTGGTGCAGAGTAAATGATCAATGTTTAGAGCGTAGTTAAATACAGACTTATTAAAACAAAATCCTACATATATACTCGTATATAATTACATATTATTACTTATATACGAAGATGCTATGCAAATTCTCCTTCCAGCAGATGCCTACGAAGCATTCGCTAGAAAACTAATTTGCTTGGGGCTTGTCTTGTTAATAACGTTAATATTAACCTTAATTAACAATTTTGATTGATATTGTCTGTACCAATTCTGTTAACAACACTACACTGCACCAAAAATGCTACAAAAGTTACGATCACTGATGATAAGATACTGTCGCCCTTATATTTAGAAGTCGTCTTGTCCTTCCCGCAATACGTATTATAAATGTTGCAATGGTGGACGCCTGTCAACAACCAACATACGGTGAAAAAGTTATGAAACAACAATTGTCCTGACATATTTACAATTGTCATCTTATTTCGACAATGCATGTTTCACGAACTACAACTGTCATGTTTTCTTGACAATTGTCGCACCTGTGAACTTGGTGAAATAGGGGCCTGGCATTGATATAGCAGCACACGAAATGCTGTTATCCACGTTAATCCCCTAGCCTGATCCCCCAGGGGAAAAAGACGGTTAGGTTGTTAGGTGAACTGTGACCTTACAGCGCGCGAGACGAGCGAGCGAAGCGAGCGTGACGCGGTAGCGTCCGGCGAAGCGCCATAACCGAACATTATACATTTTTCCTAGTTGAATATAAAATAATTGCCGCTAATTCCCCTGGGTGATCGAGGCCAGGTGATTAACGTGGATAACGTGCACGAAAGCGGCATTATTGAGAATCAACACCAAAACTGGATCACGGTGAGACTCATATTTATGACCGTTTTGTTTTGAATGGTTTGAATTTTACAACGAACACCGAAACACATACAATTTACTTTGTTTAAGTCGGAATAATAACGGTACCTCATATCATAACACCCAGCTGATTGGAGAACACTAACTGACAGTTGACAACTGGACTAGTGCGCAGTCATACCACCATCTACGGTAAAAAATGTGTTGCCAGTAATAAGACGGCAAGCACAAACGCCCTACTGTTGATCAAAGCGCCATCTACCGCGAGTTGAACAAACCACTTATAGACTTCGATTGACTTCACAAACTGATCGCAACTAAAACTGGACGTGTTGTCTGAAAAAGTCGCTACATGTCCGTAATAGTAAAGTGAGGAAATTAAAAATTAACTAAGCTATAAAACACGTAGATGGAAAAAAAATGTGTTCTCCAAACATGATCAATCAATCAATCAATCAATCAAGCGTTTATTGCACCATTATTTTTTGATTTGCCCGGCTTGCGATAGTCTAATAGACAGATTACACAAACATCATTTCATGCATACATTGTAAAGCATGTTATCACTACCAATGTGTTAACATAGCATCAGCATTCTTCAGAGAACAGCAAACCTACTTAACAAAATACTGGAAATGTCCCTCTTGTGAGTTGATTACACGACGTCCTCGCAACGACAACACCCCTGCGTCACCCGTGGTTAGGAGTATTGGAAAGGATAGGATTGGATAGGATAGGATAGGTTAGGATAGGATAGCTACGGTAGCCTAGTGGTTCAGGCATGCGGCTGTCAAGCGGCGGTCGTGGGTTCGAATTCCGGCTCGTACCAATGAGTTTTTCGGAACTTATGTACGGAATATTTACCGTTAGCTTTTCGGTGAAGGAAAAAAACATCGTGAGGAAACCGATCTAATCCCAATAAGGTCTAGTTTTCCCTCTGGGTTGGAAGGTCAGATGGCAGTCGCTTTCGTAAAACTAGCGCCTATGCCAAATCTTGGGATTAGGTGTCAAAGCGGACCCCGAGCTCCATTAGGGGCATAACCGGGAACAACGCTAGGAGAATGATGATGAGGTTAGGATAGGACAGGATAGGATAGGTTAGGATAGGATAGGATAGGAAAGGATAGGATAGGATAGTATTGGATAGTATTGGATAGTATTGGATAGGATATGATAGGATAGGAAAGTATAGGATAGGATAGGATAGGATAGGATAGGATAGGATATGATAGGATATGATAGGGTAGGATAGGATAGGATATGATTGGATATGATAGTATAGGAAAAGATAGGATAGTATTGGATAGGATAGGATAGGATATGATAGGGTAGGACAGGAAAGGATAGGATAGGATAGCACAGGATAGGATAGGATAAGATATGATAGGATAGGATAGTATTGGATAGGATAGGATTGGATAGGATAGGATAGGATAGGATAGGACAGGATAGGATTGGATAGGAAAGGATAACATAGGATAGGATGATAGGATAGGATAGGATATGATTGGATAGGATAGTATAGGAAAGGATAGGTTAAGATATTATTGGATAGGATAGGATTGGATAGGATAGGATAAGATAAATAGGACAGGATAGGATTGGATAGGATAGGATATGATATGAAAGGATAGGAAAGGATATGATAGGATAGGATAGGATAGGACACGATAGGATTGGATAGGATAGGACAGGATAGCATAGGAAAGGATAGGATAGGGTTGGATAGGACAGGATAGGATAGGATATGATTGTATAGGATACTATAGGAAAAGATAGGTTTTTTTTTTTTTTTTTTACGCGGGAGGAGGAAATCCTCATTGAATACTGCCAGGCCGGTCCTGACAGCATGCCCGACTCTACTGGAGGTGAAAACGCCTTATCAATTATAAACACAGCTAGAAATAACAAAGAACAAGTGATAGCAGTATCTTTAGACATCCGAGCTGCATTTGATAACGCCTGGTGGCCAGCCATATTTAAGAGACTAAAAAAGATAAACTGTCCCAAAAATATATACCTAACATTACGCAGCTACGTCACGGACCGTGAAGTCCTGATAGGTTTCGCAGATGAAACTATTAGGAAAGGAATGAGCAAAGGCTGCGTTCAGGGTTCCGTGGTTGGCCCGGTCCTCTGGAATTTAATTCTTGATGAACTACTGGAAGTGACGTTATCAGAGGGATGTCATCTGCAGGCGTACGCTGATGACGTCCTCCTGATCTGTCACAAGAAAACCTCACTCGAGGTCAAACAGGAAACCAATAAAGCCATTAAACTCGTCACCAAATGGGGTTCTACAGTGAAACTGGAATTCGGAAGAGACAAAACCCAGGCAATCGCATTTACACCTAAAGCCAGTCAAATTAGGTTAGTGTCTGATAATATACGTATACCCTTCACCTCACATATAAAATACTTGGGAGTCATCATCGACAGCAAATTTAAATTTATTCAACATGTTAATCACGTAATAGAAAAGGCAAAAAAACTGTATCATAAACTCCAACAATACATCAGACCGACTTGGGGAGTTCACGCTGAAAATGTTCGTACAATCTACCTACAAGTTATCGGAAAGGATAGGTTAGGATATTATTGGATAGGATAGGATTGGATAGGATAGGATAGGATATGAAAGGATAGGATAGAATATGATTGGATAGGATAGTATAGGAAAGGATAGGATAGTATTGGATAGGATAGGATAGGATAGGAAAGGATAGGATTGGGCCAGTCAACGACATCTTTGACTCGTGAGCTGTTGAAACGGATAATGGACGCAAAGGAGAAAAAACAGCAGGTTGCGGTCTTGTGCTGCGACCTGTCAAAGGCCTTTGATGTGGCAGATCATAGCGTCATTACAGAAAAACTGCGCCATTATGGGATAAGCGGCGCACCGCTATCACTGTTTGCAAGTATGCTGCGGAACAGGTTTCAGATAGTCTTAGGTGATGGGGGAGGGGTGAGATCCTATGGGGGCCTCAATGGGCGTAACACAGGGATCATCAGTCTCCAACTTGCTTTTTTCACTGCTCTTGAATGACCTGCCCGAGTCCATAGACACTGCCGAGGTTCTGATGTATGCTGATGACGTCGCTGCAATTGTCACTGCACCGAGCGTCGAAAGTATTGAACAAAAACTGAACCAAACTACTGCAGAGCTGGCCGAGTGGTTTGACGTGAATGGGCTATCCTTGAACCTGAAGAAAACACATGGACCGCTCACTGTCATGGTAGGCAATGAGGTACTTGAACAAGCCAGCAATAGCTTCTTAGGGTTTGAGATCGACACGTGCCTGGCTTGGAATCAGCACGTAGACAGACTGTGTGGAAAATTGGGGAGCGCGTGCTTCGCACTAGGCCGGGTTACGACCATAACAGCACGCTAAACCTTCTGCAGACACCGTGCAGAAGGTTTAGCGTGCTGTTATGGTTCATACATTTTTCATAACAGCACTGTTTTACCACGATGAAAGCACCAAACTTTAAAAAAATCGATCCTTATATTGCAGTGGTACCAACTTCTCAAACAAATATTTTGAATAATTTTATTTATTTACTATCAATCATTACCAATTTCCATAAATAATTGTGAGATAGAGCCTGTGTTTGCTGGCCAACGTACTTAGCTACCAAATATTTGATTGACTACTGCAGTGGTAACACGCCTTACCAACGATGGATCGTTGCCGTCGAAACGCCGTGGTTGTCACCACTAACATGGTATTGCGGTTCCGAAGCCATCCAATGCAGCGTACACAGTATTTGTTGACATGCGTCAAAGCTTTATTTTATTTATTATTCGACACTGGTTTTACCAATTCAAAATTTTGCCATGAACGCAAAGTTAGTGACATCAAATGAGAAATTGATTCGTTCTTTATATATTCTCCTATACGCGAACTCATCTAAATCGCTCTCACTGTCACTACTGCGTGCTGTGCTGCTGTGTTGCGTCACTTAAGATGAATTTGAAGAAGTTGTGGCTTTCCAATGACTTGTGAATTGGTTGAATATAGTATTTATTTATTTATTTATTGTATATTTGCGATATATATATTGCATATGATAGTGTGTATTATATTTTATATTGTATATTTATATATGTATTGGCATGTTTTTATTTGTCTAGGATTAATACCTACTAGGTTTTGTTCTCATTTTCTCTGTGTTTTTGTACACGGTATAAGTTTGCCCATCTCGTTCTACCTACCTTCCTCTCAATTGCTCAAAGGTTAGCTGGAAGAGATCCCTTATAGGGATAAGTTCGGCCTTGTACTTTGATCTATTGTGTGATATGTATATTCTTTAACCTGTTATTGTGTACAATAAAGTGCTTACATACATACATACTACTACTGCTTTCGCGGAGAGCCATTTTGTAACTAACAACACTACAATTGTAACGCTAGGCTGACACAGCCTCGATCTCATGTCAACAATTACCGACAAATCTAAAAATATGTCGAGTTGGAAAAGTGTTTCTTGTTTCACAACATTAGTTGTCATTTGATTAAGATTAGGACAATTGTAACAAAATGCTTGTCATGTTTATAAGCATTTCTATACGATATCATTTACAAAATTGCCAGTTGTGACCTGTCACTTGACGATTGTCAGCGACATATATTATGTCGAATTGTAAGCCGACATATGCCGCTGACAATAAAACTGTCAGGTTGGTGAAATAGGGGCCGCCAGATCGTAGTCACACTTTTACAGTAGAAAGTCACTGTCCAGGTACGATTTCACTAATTTGTTTTAATTAAAATACGCAGAGCTCTTGTTATTAATGTTTACTAGGCTAGTGTTGCTAAGTATGTATTTCTAGTGCCTGGGCATGTATTTCTAGTGCCTGGGTATGTATTTCTAGTGCCTGGGTATGTATTTCTAGTGCCTGGGTATGTATTTCTAGTGCCTGGGTCGCGATAGAGCGAAATATAGCATAACCTCAGCAGTGGGGGATTACAGGCTGATAATGATGATGATAATGATGATGATGATGATGATGATGATGATGATGATGATGAAAACAAGAGTGTAAACATCTTTGTCATCGACTGTCAAAAACCGTTGTTCCGACCAATTGAAAGTCACGTGCCATGCCGCTCAGCTACAAAGGCTTTATCTGAGGTTAAAGGTTAATATAAGAATAATAAAACACGTGTGTCGACACATATATATTAAATTTATTGGCAAATAAGTAAATATAAGACATAAGTAATTTTCAGTATTACACTTTATATCGAAAGCATCATTTGTTGATATACGGAAATGCAACAATAAAAATAAGATATTTTTCAAAAATATTCTGTTTGTCATACTTAAGGCTTTCATTACAAAATCAAGAATCTTACCAAAACGAACACTGTTTCCAGCGTTTGAGACCTACCTACATAATTATAGTAAATATCGTAAATTTAACTATGTTCGTAAATCTAGCTTTTTTTGAGATCATAAGAATCTGTTAAAATACATAACTGTTAATAAGTTTTGAAGAGTTTTGGTACTAACCTACTTTTTAGTTTTTGTGATACACAATACACATATTTCACCAATGACCCGGATCAATCTTAGTCCCAATGCAAACATTGGAAGATGAGCGTAAGTATTTGTACGAAACACATCCAAGAATCAGGAACAAATACTTACGCTCATCTTACGGGGACTGAAACCCCGGAGCTTCGAAGCAGGACGACTAACAGGGCTGAACTAATCGTCAAAGATATATTATAGGACAATATACTCGTAAACTCCATCGTTTACTGCGGGCTCCGCAAAAATCACGTCCAGTTTCAATAACAACCAAACCCGTGTATATTTAAGATAACCGCCGAATCTCTATCTGATATCTTGGCCACATAAGGGTCCTTACGAGCGTATTTTGCAAAATGGTTGCTTTTTCATTCAAGATTACGACGTAAATATTAGTATTGATTCAAAAACTGATAACGTAGGTACTGAAATAATTATTTCTTAAACTAGGGGCTAACATGGTTCAAATTTTCATTTTCTGTTTCTAAACCTAAAATAAATGCGTTTTCTTGGGAGTCTTTTTAAAAATTTGCAGTGCGAAGTGTCGTTTCGGTTCTCAATTTTGCAGTAAACAAGAATCATTAGGTACATGAATGATTACAATTCACATCACCCAATCTTGTACGAGAGGCTGACATGATTGAAAATCAAAGATTCATTTTAAAAAGTTGATAAAACACCTTCCAAGTTTTCTTAATGTTTTTGGCGAAAACAGGATTACATTATATTTTTTTACCGCAAATTGTACTTTTATTTTGCCCTAAAAATAGTATGATAGCAAATTATAACTTTATGTTAACCCATAAAAAAATAATCATAACTATAGGACCTACGATGGCGTAAATGTATATATTTTTTAAAAGACGTCTAAATCACGCTGCAAAGAAGACGCCGCGTGCCGAAATTAAAAAAAATAAATATTAAGTGTTTAAGAAATGACTATTTAATTACGTTATAAGTTTTTGAGTAAATACTTATAGTTACATCGTAATCTTGAATGAAAAAGGAAGCATTTTGCAAAATACGCTACCGCTTCTGCTTATGTGGGCGTAAGGATTCTTTCCAGATGCTGTGTCCAAGAAGGTAATCGCCATAATGATTACCTAACTGCGGTAGCGGCACCCAAAGAACCAGGAAAGCAGACTACAGCACCATTAGAGAAATGTAGCTTCTCTTTGTTTTTTACTAGCTTCCGCCCGCGACTTCGTCTGCGTGGACCCGGGATAAAAACTATCCTATATTTTAATCCAGGCTATAAACTATCTTCGTGCAAAATTTCATCCAAATTGGTTGAGTCGTATAAGCGTGATTGAGTAACAAACATCCAAACATCTAAACATCCAAACATCTAAACATCCAAACATCTAAACATCCAAACTTTCGCATTTATAATATTAGTAGGATTATAATATTATTATAGTAGAACGTATGGCAAAACATAATTTTAGACGGCAATCAGAGTGTAGGCAGCTATTTCAGGTATTAGAGCGTGCAAATCTTCAGCAGGTTCTAAGGTTGGAGTGAAGAGGACAGCCTCTAAATATACGCTCCGTGGTTAGATCTTTAGATCCGCACTGACAGAGTGGAGAATGCTCCTACCTTCACTTATGAGCGTCCATGCCTTGTTCAGGTGACCCCGAATTAAAAAAAGCAACCTTCTTACTCTACGACACAGACGCAATCTATGTCTATTTCGCCATCTTTTAATTTTATGGCACGATCTTCTGTGTTATATACATATAATTTGACACCGATTTTCTTTGGTTTACACTTGGCGGCGGTACCGGAGCCGTCTCGAATGAAGGACTTGAAGCAAGATGAGCCACTGTAAGTAAAACGTGGGTGAATTAGTTAAAAGTCTCTTGCACATTTTGTAGTGACATGCCTACTTTGCCACCAGTCAAAACTTTGTCTAAAAAGCTAATTTTAAACCACTCTGGTAATGAACGAAAACACAACATATTTATGGCAACCTTACTATTTTTAGTAGAAACTAGATTATATTTATGACTTTACTTTGAGTTATACATGTCTTTCACTTCAGTCAGGAGCTTCCAGCAAATTGTGGAATGTGAGGTATATGTATTTGTATGGCAAATTTGACAATACCTAGGTAACATTGCCCATCTGTACTGAGTAAAACTTTTCGTAGTTAAGACCAAGATGTTAAAAAGGCACTCCATGTTTGCCCAAAATTTTGAACTGAGTCTTGTCTCAACATCGTAAGAGCTATATAGTTGCGTCAATAATTCGACATGGTCAATGTTGGCAAAAGTCCAGATAACTTTACTCGCGATCAAAATTGATAAAAACTTGGAATAGGTGTTGATTAAAAAAATATTTCTCCTCATGATCACATGCGTATGACTACGAAGGAATCGCTAAGCAAAAAAATATCATCCAGCCATATAAAGAATATAAGATATACGTGTTTTTCCGACAAAAGAGGGCAAAGTAGGCATGTTTCACGTATATAACATAAAAATGTTGATGCCCATGGTAAGTGACGTTTCAGTGCCATAAGTCATCAATGGCAACACATATTGGTCAAAATCTCGGATGATATTTTGTCATCTTTTTGTATGTAATCATTGTATGCAAATAAAGAAGTTTGAAGTTTGACCAAAGTGTCGCGGGAGTCTGAGGCAGGACCGGTGATTGTGACACTCTTTAGGACCGGCCTGTGTACAGCAGTAGACAGCTTTCATGAATGGAACTTGACAATTCTCTCCTGACAATTACAATTCGTCGGCTTGACGAGCAAAGTGGTTGCTGGACACCACCCATACTCATCAATGTATGTTAAATTGTCAGCCGACAATTTTAATGTAAAATACGTGCTATAAAATAGGTAAAAAAACATACAGATCAAACTGAGAAACTCCTTTTTTGAAGTCGTTTAAATAGATACTGAAGCATCCTTTTAAAAGAAAGTAGAAGCACACTGTACACTGTTTTTATCGAGGTTGGTCGTATGACAAAGATTTTAATGGTACAATAGAAGCATTGTTATTTAGATAATCCTAATAATTAAACAAACTCGTGTATTAAAAGTAACTACGACTTCAGGGTGAGTGTTTTCAGAAGAGTTCGAAACATGTCACCCGTAGTTAAATTTAGTTGAATAAAATAGAAAAACGTGAGTTTTAAATATGAACATGTAAACAAAACAATGAGAATACGTGAGTTTAACCGTGTCATTATTAGGATTATCTTTAGCCTTTTTCCTCAGGCCGGCAGTTGGAAAATGAGAATCAAATGTCAGTACCTACTTATTTATTGACAGGCAGTTTGTGGACAATATAACGCCACTGCCTAGAAAAGGGTTAAGAGGAAACACAAGGGCAAGATAATTGAAAAATAGGTATTTGTAAAATGTATTGCTGTTGCGCCAACCTCAAGCCTCCCCCCGTAGAGCGCGATAGAGACAACTGTAGGTTGGACCGAAAATACCTATTAAAAGTACATAAAATCAACGTTTTGTAATCCTCTGATTTCTTCTCCAAAACTTGACCTATTTTACTATTTTTTAAAATCAAAGAAATGCGTGTTCCTATGCTTTCCTTTTTTTAAATATTCTAGTCAAAATTGATGTTTAAACACAGCGGAAAATCTGGTTAATTTAATATCTCTTTTTAAGAATCCATTTATGAAAAAAAAGGAAAACATAGGAACATGTTAACAGTAGCCATAAATTTATAGATAAAAAAAATATTGCTCTACTGCCATTATCAGGGGACTACGTTTCTATGGAAAAACGGCCCTTGTGTTTCCTCTTCAACATGTTTCACGAAAGTTATTGAGTTTATTTATGTAGGTAGAATGTACACTTAAACACTTACGGGCTTTTACACGTCACTTGGGGAACCACCTGGTTGAAAAACTGGGATTGCACGATGATGTCAGGGGCCAGACCGTCATTTTTTAGATGATACGGCTTCACCATCTGTAAAAGAGTACCTAAATAATTTGGATTGGACATAAATCAGTCCACAGTCACAGTGTCTGTTTGACATTATTTCGTATTTTGGAACGGATATGATTTTAGCGGTGTATGGTTGTATTCACGTGTGTTCCATTCCGTTTAAGATATTGGACCGATTTTGAGGACAGAAGTTTGAGACAGAACACGGTGGCCCAGTTTTATAAATAACCGCAGAGTAATTGATTTCACCATAACCATGCATAGAGTTTATTTTTTAATTGCCTCGGGGGCAAGTCTTTTATGGCTCTAGGAAGCCTAAAAAAAATAAAAAATGGGGAAATGGGGGATAAAATATGGGGTACAGTCGACAACACAGCTAAGTGACCATCGGAAATCTAATCTGACCTTAAGTGCATTGTAATAAGGTTCTAGGTTTTCACGGTATGGTTAGTTAGGTGTGTTGCTGTGTGTACGAGTAGTTTGTTTTAAAAGTTTTTAATAGATACTGCAGCGTAAAAAGACTGCATGTTTATGTGTTTACGTCCTTATTGTCTTCTTTTTATACGGAACTGGCCGTTTGCTCATTTCGTTCCGTTTTTGAAATCTTGAACTTGAAGTGAAAATCTATCATTCAAAATGAGATTTCTTTCCATGTGATTGGAATGAAAACAGCTTTAATTGATAATTTTGGGTTTAATCCAGTCTATTTCGTTTATTTGTGACCAGTTGTTGTGTCAGTCACTTCAGTGCTTGTGCCCTGTGTGTACAGTTATTTCCTGAATGCTGCGTGTTGCACGCTAGTGTAGAGAACCGCCTTTAACATCTGCGGGTAAGTGTTTATTTTGGTTTATCTCTGCTGATCGCTTTATCTACTTCGGAAACCAGGGGTTTCCAAATCGGATGCCTCCTTTGTTACATTCCACGTCCAAATGCGCGACTCTCTGTTTTAACTCTATCCGGAAGCACGTCGGCGAGCGACCGTTTTGGTTTTTATTCATAGCTAGTTCGTAGTTTGTATTACTTCCCCGGCCTGTTGCTCTATAGGTCAGTATACGTGACGAAAGGGGCCATAATATTTATCCTTCAATTCTAAAGTGCAATTCACTAGCATTACATAGTCCTTTTTTTTCACCCGCCATATCACCTTCACCCGCACACAACCATCGTCACGACTCACCTTCTTTTCACCCGCTGACCACCATCGTCGTCATACTATTCATTTTTTTCACCCACGACGTCACCTTTACGTCACTGATCACATTAGTGGTCGTGTAAATAGGTCAATATAATTCCAGGGTTTGTGTATTTTTTTCTTTTTTTGTTGAGTTACTGTTACTTTTCATTTAAGTTTAATAAATTATTTATTTAAGTGGCAGTTTCTAGTTTTTTATGCTACAATACTAAAATACATAAATAACATCCAAGTCTCAGAAACAAATATTCATGCTCATCACACAAATATTTGCCCTTATCGGGATTCGAACGCAGGGCTATCTTCCTAGGCAGCGTCACTACCCACTAGGCTAACAGGGCTTCTAAAACAAAAAAATGCCTTATACCTTCACATAACCAGCCCTCGCACATTCGCGAAACTCTAGGTAGGTAAGGTAGCTTCACCCAGAAATAGGAACCCCGCTACGCGGGGCTCCGGCGAATCTTTCGAACTACGAACAATCGACGACCAATCATTTCGAATGGCGAAACGGGCATACCGGTAATGTAACATAGTTATGTATGGAGAAGAAGGGAACAAACAGCACAAACCTTTACTTCTGTCACGCAGTTGCCATCAGTACTCCCAGGCTGGAGCACCAGCGGTTCCTTACCAACATCTCTTCTTGTGCGGTGAAGGAAAGTCTGGCAAAAAAGTTGTACAAAAGTATCAGTGGCCCGTTTTACGAAGCTATAAGTTACAATTTTACAAGTCTTAACTGGCAACGCAAATGCCTAGTTTCTAGTCGAGCGCCGAGAAATTCAATCTTGTTATTTCTGCTACAGCTTTCGAATCAGCTTAATTATAATCATGGAACAGGTGGTATTATAACTTGAGTAAGATTTTAAAAAATAGGTAGGAGGAGTTCAGTGAGTAAAATTAAAAAAATAACACAAAAAAGACGTAAATTCTGCAAAATTATTTTTAATCTAACATTTGTTTCCTTTGTATATATTATATATTCACATATTATTGTAATATTAAATATTAATTTTCATTTGTTAACTATAAGTATTAAGGGGCTCCCTACGCCAATGACCTTCGATCTGAATCCCCTAGTTTTCTAATGTTTTTGTAGCTTATTATATTAACAACAACGACTTTAAGCAATATAGTATCCCATATTTACTTCAAAGTTCATTGTTTTCGAGATAGTTGGCATCAAAGTTCAACAATTTTAGGCCAAAAAACTGGTTTTCTGGCCATAACTTTTGTGTTAATTGGTTTAACATGTAAACCCTGGACCAGTTTTTAGAGACGTCACAGACGAACCCAAATATGTCAATTTCGTACATGTTAGATGTTTCACGTCAATAGAGATACAAAATAAGTGTTTTTTTTGACAATGTTTAAAAAAAATCATACAAAATTAAGTATTCTATTGTTTCAAAATCCGGTGGACCAAAATGGAGATAACAGATTGTAGAACCGATAGCCGTTTGATCTATAATTCTATCTGTAGTGTAAAACTAGGAGATACGATTCAAAACTTGTCAAAAGTTGATGAAAACCTCGGGTAGCCCCTAAGTACTGTGTTTACAAAATGTGTAGATAATATAATATCGATCCTTATTGCGATAAATGAGTTCTTTTTATCATTATAACAACAATATTATACTAAATAATTGTAATATGTGCATAGCAAAGATCCAAGGCTCAGAAACTTCATTAGGTACGTTGCCGTTACCGGGTTAGATTAGAACCAGGGACCGTCGGCTTCGTAGGCACGGTCACTACCTAATACTTAGTTAGATAAAGCGTCCTAATTAAACTTAGTAATGGCAAATTGAACAATCAGTCTCACCAGATTCTTATGATCCCTCTTCAAAAGCCAGTCGATCTCTTTCTGCGGGTAGTTAGCAGGTTTCTGGTCACAGAATGTCATTCCCTCGCACCCACTCGGTAGACTAACTGTAATAATCATTATATTGGTTTAAAAAAATGTATCAGTAATAGCCAGCAACAGTGCCGGGTGGAGGACAGGAAAGGGGGGAGGCCTTTGTTCAGTGGGGCACCTGAACAGGGTTAAAAAAAACACCCTAGTCTTTGAAGTGCAGGGGTCGCCAAATAATATGAGTTAAGTTCGAACTAAGAGGATTTTTCTGCCACTTTGACATCCTTGTCAGACACTAGTACAACTACGAGGTAGTCCTCGTGGTTGTACTAGTGTCTGAGAAGGACGTTTACCTTACCTATATCTTTATAAGGTACGTACCTATCCCAAGGAAATATTAATTTTGTATTAAGCGGTAACGCTCTGGCTAACAAAATTATAAATTTAAAATTAAAGGATTTTTTTTTATGCTCCGAGCCGGATTTGAACCGGCGACCACAGGCATTCATGGCCCGTCGCTACTAACCAACTGAGCTATCGGAACAATCTGTCTCGGCCACTAAATCTCTCAATCAGTCCTTCCAGGAATAAATATTCTCGAACGATAAGGTTAGTAGAGAGGTTCTTAGATCAATAAATGTCCCATTAATAAGGCTGTAGACACTAAACAAGATAATCAATAATGATGTATTTTCTTGAAAAGGACTAAGAATGTAGTCAAATGGAGAAAATAGCAACGCAAGAGGTTAAAATAATCACGAAGTTATAAGTGTCCAAAGTTTTAAGAAGGGGTATGTTCTGTCCATTTTTCGCAAAACGCACCTTCATATGAAACGAATGTTCATTACTATGACGCTCGAGGATAGTGACGCCGCGATCTGCTTGCGTTTTCTCTCTCTAACAAGAAACATTAAAACGGTTGTAGCTTCGTAATTTTTTGAGACATTTGACCGATTTTCTTAAGTAGGCATATATTGTTGCCTACTTTCTTTTGAAGTAATAATAAATTTTCAGTCTACACCCCTATTTGGGCTATTTAATGACAGTTATATTTTTTGTGTCATTAAAGATGTGTCTCATTTTTAATCGAGACTGGACCCCTATCCTCCTTTATATTAACAAAATTTACCGTTATACTTTAAACTAGTAGTTCGGTTAACTGTAGAAGTCGCGAGCTCTCTATATAATTATTGAACCTACTCACAAAATTTCACGCGAATCGGTTGAGAATTGCGACCTGTAGAAGATAACAACCGGGTAAACGCCGGACGCACGAATTAATTTTGGCCCACGCTGAAGTAGAAAACTTCGTTCGCTTCGCTCGCACGTTCAGTTAAATAGGCAGTTGGAAGTTGTATTAAAGCTATCCGTTCAAAGATCTACTTTACCGTTAAACTAGAGGTTCATAATTCAAAAACCGTCCCAAACTTAAATAAACGATATATTTACGAATGAATTGGCACTCTTTGGGGGAGGGCTTGCCAGCGGTGGACGTCTTCCGGCTGATATGATGATGATGATGATGACGTATAAAATGTATGTTTCATACCTGTGGCCACATGTTTCCCATGGACAGCGAGTGTTGACACCTGAAATGGAAACGTGATTCAATTAGTCAGGACATTACGCGAATTGCGTGTACAAATGTCATAAATAATATGACTAAGGGTATTTCTGAGTAATGCCGAGTTGTGTTCAGTTACTTCTTCTGCAACTAGGTCGATAAGAGTACATCTTTATGCGACGAGATCTCTTCGCAAACAATGATTTTTATTATATTGCCATATTTGCGAGGAAACGATGAAAATTCCGAAGTCAGTTGCCCGTAAGCATCATTGTTCCTCAAGAAATCCCAGTATGCTCGACTTAAGTGTACTTTCCGTACAGTCGCCATCAGATAAATCGGAGCGGCGAAAGTGCTCACAAATATCTGAACACATCTCTAATGCCTCGACACTCTCGACAGCAACGCGGGCCCGCGCTACTGTGTGACAGATACAGCGCTTCCGACCCGCGGCCGCGCTGCCCGAGTTGTATCTTGGCACCGCGGGCCCGCGGCGGGCCCGCGTTCGATGTGTGTTTGAAGTGTAGTTTCAATGTTTTACAACTTGAGCGGGCCCGCGCCCGACCCGCAACTGCGACCGGTGTGTGGAGGCCTTTAGAAAAAACGGGTAGTCTATCTCGCCGCGACATAACTCGCGGGCCGTCCTGCGACAGTTATGCTAAGCATTCCTTATTCCCAAATAAAGAATGCTGACGGAGTTGCTGTCGCCAGACAAAGCGAGTTTATTTTTTTATTTGTAAAAATGTAAATAAAAATAGATCTTACACAAATCGTCGACCTAGTCCAAAACTAAGCAAAGCTTGTACTATGGGTACTAGACGACGATAAACAATCATAAATATGTAGATAAATAAATACTTAAGTATCTACATATAAAACATCCATGACTAGGGAACAAAATATTCGAGCACATCACATAAATAAATGATGCCCTTACCGGGATTCGAACCCGGCTTCGTAGGCAGGGTCACTACCAACTAGGCTACAGAGGTCGTCCATTTGTGTTTTCTGCTACTACATATTTATGCATTCGTAGATATATTGAACCTGGTGTATAAATTACATCATTAACATTCTTGTGTTGGTTGTTTCCTTAAAGTTATTCTTTTTTTTACATCAATGTCAAGTCGGTCAGTTCTATCAGGAGGCATAAACAATATGTACGATCCAAATAAAACTTTGGAGTTAATATTGAAGGCGATTTTTAGTTACTTACTACACATAAGATTAAAATAACACTAGCACTTTTCTGGAACTTGGGGTATTATGAATATTATGATTATGCGAAATGAAAAGATCCATAATCATCCTAACTAGTATAGAATCGACATTATCGAAACTAGTGAGAGATCCCTCTTTAGCGATAAGACCGCCTGTTGTTAACCTCTAGGTACTTTTAAATTTTTTAAGTCCTGTATTTGATGCATGTTTTGAGGTGTGCAATAATGAGTATATAGATAAAATAATACAATACAGGGTAACTGGCGTGATTGATATAGTTACGAGTAATATGCCTAAAGCCTCAAACACACTGGAGCGGCCTGCGGTGGCGTCAATTCGAGTAGTAAATGAAAGTCAGCTATTGTCAAACTGTCAAGTTTACCATTGACCGCCACCGCAGGTCGCGCCAGTCTGTGAGAGGCTTCCTAAAAAACAACGCGGTAAGTGGGGTAACCTAGGGCTGCTCCAAAATAATACCTACCAGTAGCACGGCACAAACGTTCACATTATATCCACAAAACATTGTTTTATTTGTAAATTCACGACAAAATCAAAAAATATAAACCGTGATTGATGTGTGGTCTCTCGCGAAGCTCGCTTGGTCGTATACTAATGACAATTTGAAGTGAACTGCGAATATATGGGTATATTCAATCAAGTGTTATTCACAACTGGTTTGACCTCACCTCGTCGCTCAGCCCTATATAAATTGACGTCGGTATTCGTAATAGAGTCGCCTCATTGTAGGTGTGAATTAGGATGAATGTCCACCAGACATCTTTCTTGTTACTGCCTTGTATAGTCTGTAATAGACTTAAAGTCCATTGATGATGAGCATATATATATTATAGCTTCTGCCCGCGACTCCGTTCGCGTGGAACTCGTTTATATCGCAGCTCCATACAAACTTTTATCCCCCCATTTCACCCCCTTAGAGGTTGATTACGGGGATACAAACTATCCTATGTTACTCTCCACCCCTTTAACTATATCCATTAAAAAATCAAGTCAATTCGTCGCTCCGTTTTGCCGTGAAAGACGGACAAACAAACAAACACACACATACACTTACGCATTTATAATATTAAGTATGGATGGGCTTGAAGTCACACAAAGGGCAACGGAGAGGGCTATGCCACGATCATAGTATAACTGTATTGGGATATGGGACTGACTACAAATTAGAGCACAACATAAATTATAACAAAAATGCTAGTTACTGTCAGACATTGCTAGTGAATGCTAAAAATGTTTTATAGTAACTGACCGCTAATTGTGACGGCATCGGCATATACGAGGAAATACAGTAAATTGCCGTTTTGGTCGCGAAATATGGCTTTTAGGTACATTATTGTTTTTATGGATTTATTCTTTATTTAAATTTTAGTATCTTATTCCCAGCGCCCTCAATCTTTTCAAAGAGATTACAAAAAAAATTGCGGACACCATCAGGGACCGAAGAGCTGAAAGATCCTCGCTCAACGCATTAGTATTTGTGGCAGTCCACATCAAAAGGGACCTTATGGCGGTAGGCACTTTCGCCATTAGTGACGTCGCTTTCATACAAACGCGAATATGTGCGTTGGAAGCGCCTTCCGCTATAATAAGGTCCCTTTTGATGTGGACTGCCACATTTAGTATTGCGTTACAGCGGGGAAATGTTGCGAGCATCTTCGGCACCATGCCGCGAGGAGTCCTCTTATTTTATAATGTTATAAATTGTTTTATTTATTCAAGTTTTAGCGACAAATCGGTGCCTATTTTATATTGTTATGTGGGTTGAGTTGAATACTCATAGTACTTTGGTAGCATATGTATGATAAGTCAAGATAAGTATTCAACTCAACCCATCAAACAACTTTTGATGAACTCTGATTTCTAAGCAAATATAGGAAGGCAGTGATCAAGTTGCTGGTTTTTCAATATCAACAGCGACGTCGTCAGCGACTGAAGTTCCAATATAATTAGGTGTCTCATCTAACAGTTACTATCGGTTGAGGTATCAACCAGTTTTTGTTAATATATATCTAGTCTTTAGCCGCCTAGCACTATTTTTCACCCCGTGTTTTTTCACGTTTTATTCTGCAAACAGTTTAAATAGGGTTCCCTTTACGTTCCAATTAAGTATATGCTTGCCAATTTTCAAGTCTTTAGCTCATAGATTCAAGGAGTTCGCATACAAAGTTCAACCCCATTTTTTAACCCCTCTGCACCCTTATCTTTATAATTTTTGTAGCATTTAACCTGGCTGGGGATTTTCACGACAGATTTGTAAAGTTTGCATCAAAATCCTTTCAGACGTTTTCAAGTGATGCGCGATCACATAAACAGACAAACAGATAAACAGAAAAAAATCTAAAAACTGTTGGAACGTGTTCTGATATCAATTCTAAGTATCCGATAACTTTTTTTCAAATATCATGACTTTCACCCTCTTCAGCTTTATTATATATGTATAAATGTATAGATTCTACTTTTCTGTCATACCGTCATCAACTACTCGTTGAGATGATTCTAACGAGACCAAACTCAACGGGGTTGCGTCTGTTAAATCATGAATTCTTTTGGCCACTTTCTGTCTCCATCATCAGATTAACTCGATGGTAACATAATATTGAATTGTCATCAAACTTGGTTTGTTTCAAACTTGAGTTGCAAGATTCCACCCGAACTAAACATAGTTTCACTAGCTTCTGCCCGCAACTCCGTCCGCGTGGAATTCGTTTAAATATTGTAGCTCCATACAAATTTTCATCCCCCATTACACCCCCTCAGGGGATGATTTCTGGGATAAAAACTATCCTATGTCCTTCCCCGGCACTCAAACTATCTCGTTACCAAATTTAATCTAAATCGGTTTATACAAACATTGCACCCCTATTTAACCCTAAAATTTATTTTCTAGGACAACGCGTGAATAAGGACATACACAAAGTTTCAAGTCTCTCACTCAAAATTTTACTCTATCCCTATACAAACTTTCATGCCCCCTGAGGGTGGAATTTTCAAAAATCCCTTCTTATAGTGGGTTCTTGAAAATTCCACTTCCGTTATATAAAAACTACCTATTGTAAAATAAAACAGGTTTTTTTTTTCTTCTACGTTCAACACAACTGCATGTTTGAGGTACGAGTAAATATATCATAACTACAACTTAGAAAAGTTGAAAAACCCACGACATTTTCATTTCAAAGTTCAATATCTCAAAAACCGCTGAACAGATTTTCATAAAACATAGCTAAGAACACTCGGGATAAAATTATCTATGACACAAACAAAACCGCATTCAAATCGGTCCATCCGTTTGGGAGCTACGATACCACACAGATACACAGACACACAGATACACAGATACACAGACACGTTAAACTTATAACACCCCTCTCTTTGCGTCGGGGGTTAAAAATACGTTACCGTAAGTAGCATAAATGCTGCGGACACCATTTTTGGTTTATACACGGCTATGCCACACTTTTTGCAACCACGTTTGTTGGAAACTCGGGACCGAATAAGTTCTAGACGGAAAAAGCCATACTTATATTAATTAAATGTTTCCTTATTATGCTGGATTGACAGTGTCATTGGCGATGACTCAAATGATCGGTTTTTCGAGCTTTTGTTTGGAAATGCGAAAATTCATGAAAACCGTTATGAAAATGCTTCGAAGTTTCCTACGTGGCAAGGTACTAGATATTGTCGTATACTTATTTCCATTAATAATGTATATGTATTATTCATGGTATTGTTTACATGTAACTTGTCCTTAAGAGTCGCACGGTCGACTCAAGGCGACTCTCCACGTCCTTTTTTTTTAATGGCATGGCATCGCTCTGTTCTCGCGTTGAGCCATAAAGTCTATTTGAGTTTCTGCAAGATTACACGCTGAGTATTTGTCACGATACTGGTTTTTCAGTATTTAGATTTATCAGCAATTTAAACGGTATGATTGTATTTAATCAGTAATATCAGTATACAACGGGCCTTTTATAAACATTAATTATCAATCGCGTCAGTATTAAGGCGGTATTATAACTTCGCACACCTTTAAGTTGATATTCAGCCACAGAAATTGACCCAAATACCATAATATGCCACTGTATACACATTCTTGTACAATAAATGAAAAAAAAAACAGAGTAATTATGACTAATAGTTGGACTAAAAGTTTATTTAAGTTGCCGATGGCGGGACCATGCACAAGATTTGGTACCTACGAGTATGGTCATCTTCTGTCTCGTTCATCAGATGATGTGCCGGCGAAATTTGTATGCAGCTCCGCACCTCCGTCCGTTGATGCGGCGCAGTGTGACGACCGCCTTATAGTTCTATAATTTTCAACTCAATTCGCGTGTGTATAAGGTGTGAGGGTATAATTATAGACAACATGCAATAGTTCCCAAATTTATTGTTTTCTATATTTTAAAACGTTAATGGTTTTGCCAAGTGATACCTACAACTTATATTGGACAGTCATAAGTAAGTAAGTAAGTTTATTTGCATAAAATAGTGTACAACAACATGTCAGGTTAGGTATACAATTAGATCCAACTATTTTGCCTCATAGGCATACAAATGTCAAAGGAGCACAATTTATGTCACAACGTTATAATCTTACAGTAATAAATTTAAAAATTAAGATGATTAGTATAATATTATAGTACAATGTCAAAAAATATTTAATAATTAATTTAATGGTAGAAAAGTCATGCATCATTAATTTCGCATCATATTTGTTCCGGTGTATTTGAACATTATATTTTACTCGACCATGATAAGTTTGGGGTTGGTTTTGCCATTAACATTGATAATGTGTTATTTGTGTATTCATTTATAGCAATGCCGTTCCTAAACCTATCGCGGTTGAATGAGTTGTACAGTACTCTTATAAAATATCATCAATTCTATACTATGGAGCTTAATACATATTATGTCAAATTGTGTATGTTATATTATAACCAAAATTATCAGATGTCTACTTTAAATGTATATGTATAAAAAAGAGAACTAATTAGATTGATTTCTAAAAATTACAATGAAGCAAATAATAAAAGAAAACTTGAAATGGAACTTCCACACAGTTTTTCAGTACTAATTAAACCAGAAGTTTGCTCATTTAAAAAGTTAAAATGTATTTTTCATTAAACATTCATAAAATCAAAACAATTTTACAACAAAGGCGTTCAAAACGTATGCGTTTATATTACATTCGTGTTCGAAAGAGATCATATTTTGAACTGACAGACTTGATAACTTTTATCAGGTATACGCTTTTAAAGAACCTACAACATGCAATTTGTCACACCAACTAGCTATAGTTACAGAAAAAGCATTATATTGCGTTCTCATTCGAAGTAAATCGAAAGTCCTTAACATTATTGGACCTTTGTTAATATAATGATTTTCACTCGGATACGCTGGTAAATTTGGATTCCTAACATGATGGTCTGGAACGCTGTGTACGCCATAAAATGGGGTGAGTAGGGATCGCGAGGAGAGTTGGGTTATTAATGGGGAGAGAAGGGATGAAAGGGGGGTGAGATGGGATTTTAAGGCTACTGCTACCTAAATAATGTATTCCAATTTAAAATGGAGCTATAGTAATATTCATAATAAATAAAAAAAAAACCAACAATCTTCCAAATCACCTTTGTATGAAGACACATCGCACCCCAACTACGAGGGACTACGGGGTGAGGTGGGATTTTGTGTTTATCGTTAAAGTTATGAAATGGAACTACCCAAAATCATAAAATCCAAAATACAAACGTCCGGAACACTTATTATATACAACATTCAGTTTGCATATGTAAAAATAAAATGTTATCGAGGTTGGAATGTCAGTTTTGTCCCTACTCTACCCGTTTTACGGTACCGTAGATAGAAGACTCCATAGATGCAGTACTAGCGAATCTCCGAAATGGATAGACGTAAATCAATCTGAGTAAATTGTGAAGTGTCAGACACGTAGGTAATCTTGAAGTTACAGTTGAATTTTTGACAGCTTGCGGACAAACAAAGCTGGCGGCAAACAAAAAGGGCCTTTACGTGATGAGGGTTTCTAGTCCGCACTTGTGAAATTGTCTATCCTTATGCCGGCTGTACACATTGACCCAACGTTGGTGCATGAGCAGGCTGCAGCTATGCAAACGCATGAGAACGAAATAAAGCCTTCTTTCTCTAACGCATAGCTGCATTCTGCTCCGCGCCAACGTTGGCCCAGTGTGTACAGCAGGCATAAGGATAGACAATTTCACAAGTGCGGACTAGAAACCCTCATCACGTAAAGGCCCTTTTTGTTTGCCGCCAGCTTTGTTTGTCCGCAAGCTGTCAAAAATTCAACTGTAACTTCAAGATTACGTGTCTGACACTTCACAATTTACTCAGATTGATTTACCTCTATCCATTTCGGAGATTCCTAGTCCTGCATCTATGGAATCTTCTATCTACGGTACCGTAAAACGGGGTGAGTAGGGACAAAACTGACATTCCAACCTCGATAACATTTTATTTTTACATATGCAAACTGAATGTTTGTCAGTCATGTTTTTATGTGTGTGTGTGTGTGTGTGAGAGAGAGAGTGGCCCTCTATACTTATTCTAGTTATTCTTCTTCTTTTCCTCTTTAAAACCGCAGCGACAACCAGTGGTTATATCATGTTCTATCTTAGGAGTTTTTTTGATCTTTAGATACACTCTTGATATTACTGGTTGACATCCACCCTTCGTCATATTTGACTTGAAATTAAAACACGACCTGTAACGAAATAAATTATAGTTGTGAGTAAGGAAGTAGTTGTCATAGAGTGAAGTAAGTCACACCCCCTTTTTTCCCGTGAGTGTCGTAGAAGTCGACTACGGGATCGGGTTTAGTTGTGTTGTGGGCAATGTGGGCTAGCAATTCTCAGTACAATATCACATTTTCTCCTTTTCAAAACCCACAATTGCAAGAAGTGACACTATAATATTTAACATGTCCTGCCCCTAGTGTTAAGTTTTACGTTCGACGTCTATAGACCTTTGTGCTGAACAGGTCAAATAATTTAGTCTGACCAGCGAGTCGTGTCATAAGAAAAAATATCTGACAAGTGCTCCAACAAGCACTTGTCAGATTTTTTCGCCCACCGAGAATTCCGTACAAAATTACAAATGAATTGTTTTCAGATCTATCCAGTACTTGTGCTATAAGACGATATTACTTACCAAATTTCATAGTTCTTGGTCAACGGAAAGTATCCTATAGATTGTGATTCCGTTGAGAGTATCGAATAATACGTTTTTTTCTGCATATACTTACAGCCACAAGTTACTGTAGACTTGAGTATATGGTTTTTAATTTCAACTCGATACCTCCACGCGTTCCTGACATAAAGGGTCTTGATAGACTGACAGACAGACGGACAAAAAAGAGATCCTATAGGTTCCGTTTTTTTCCTGGTACCGAACCCTAAAAAGCAGCCTAAAAATTAAAAACACTCGTGCTGGTAACACTCATATACACACATTATATATATAAATACTAACTTCCTCCCGCGATTTCGTCCATGTTGAACTCGTTTATATCGTAGCATCATACAAATTTTCACCCCTCATTTCATCACCTTAGGAGAATCCCGGATACCAGGGATAAAAACTATCCTATGTACTTTTCCGGGATTCGAAACTATCTCTATACCTACCGAATTCCACCTTAATCGGTTCAGCGGCTTAAGAGTGCGCAGTAAGCTCGATTCTCCATACAAACGTAGTTACGCTCTCATTTTAAAACTACGTGTTGAATTGTAACGAAACTTTGCATATACAATGACATGAGGTATATTCAGGTCTGTAATTAGTTTATGTAGCTTCAGCTACCATAGTAAATAAAATACAGCGAATTTAAGTTTTTCATACAAAACTTGTTTTTGCTGTATTTTGTTTGTTTTATAAACTGGAACCATATAAACTAATTACAGCCCTGGATATACCTCATGTCATTGCATATGCAAAGTTTCGTCACAATCCAACACGTAGTTTTAAAATGACAGCGTAACTACGTTTGTATGGGAAGGTGAAATTCGGCCGAGCTTACTGCGGACTCTTAAGCGTCAAGAGGTAACAGACAAACAGACAGACAGACAGACTTTCGCATTTATAATCACTACATAGTATAAAACAAAGTCGCTTCCCGCTGTCTGTCCCTATGTATGCTTAGATCTTTAAAACTACGCAACGGATTTCGATGCGGTTTTTTTAAATAGATAGAGTGATTCAAGAGGAAGGTTTATATGTATAAAATAGAAACCGTGCGAAGCCGGGGCGGGTCGCTAGTATTATCCTACTAATATTATAAATGCGAAAGTTTAGATGTTTGGATGTTTGGATGTATGTTTGGATGTTTGTTACTCAATCACGCTTAAACGGCTTAAACGATTTGGATGAAATTTTGCACGAAGATAATTTATAGCCTGGATTAAAATATAGAATAGTTTTTTTCCCGGGTCCACGCAGACGAAGTCGCAGGCGGAAGCTAGTATTATTATAAAGTATGGATTAAAAAAAAATGCTTTTGTCACAACTCGCTACCTTTGTAGGGTAGCAATACTTACTGCTTAGGTTTCGTAGTCTTGCATATTATCACAGGGAGTAAATGCCTGAAAGACATAGTTTGAACAATCTCGCGAGATATGCTTTTTATATCGGTTGAATCGTATGTCCGGGCTGGAGGCTGCAACAGAAAGAAACAGATCGGATCAAATATTTGTCCTGAGTAAATTAAAATGCGTTGCCAAAATGTAAGGTCCTGATAGAATACCATCGATGTGACCACATCATTATGCTGAGCCAGCAACTATTCTATGACACGACACATGGTTTTGTACTTTAGTTATAAGCCGCATGCCTCTCTTTGATATTAGGGAGCAACCTATTCCATTAGAAGGTTCTGATGAGAACTAACCTCAATACGTTCGATACAACCATCAAGTTTGTTGGCATTTCGGATCGCCTCGTGGATCTCCCTTTTGACTCGATAAAAATGACGCTGAAATTAAGAAAAAAAACTGAAAAACAGTTTAAACAAGTTTCTGTCAAAAAATCATTTTTGGTACAAGCTTTTATTGCCGACTGTACTTTTCTGTACACCATCATCAACAACTCAGACAATTCTAACGAGCCCAAACTCAACGGGGTTACGTCGGCTAAGTGCTGAATTCCCATGGCCACCTTCTGTCTCCATCATCAGATCAGCTCGATGGTACCATAATATTGAATTGTCATCCAAACTATACTTATACCCAAAATTTCAGCTCAATCGGTCACCGGGAAGTGGATCAAATTTAATTTGCAAGATTTGTTTACAGACAGATAGACATACAACGGGACAGGTGAAACTAAATAAAAGCTTGTAAAAAGGACCGCATCTCCCCGCTTGGCAACTACAGTTGCCACAATCGATGACGGTCTGCCAAGTTTGGCAGCTTTGGTTGAAAGAAGCAAGTGAGTGGAATTGGTGATTATTGTGATATTCACCAGGTCAGAATTGGCCACGATGTGGTTCAACTCCTCCTCCTGCGGGTAGTCGGCCGTTTTCTCGAAGCAAAGAGTCTGTCCTTCGCACGCATGGTTGAGCTCTAATAGACGAAAAAAACAGTTAATTTTACCGTAATAAATTGTGTCTTTAACCCCCGACGCAAAGAGAGGGTATACTCCAGGCAAAATACGGTTTTGAAAAACATTAATTTATAATAACGTTTTTTTTTTGTTGATTTCATTTTAAAATGTTATTCTAAGATGATTAATTCAAGAATCCGACAAACTTTCCACCCGGAAGTAATTATGTAGATTTAAATGAAGCATGCATTGTTTTTTTTTGTACGATTTATCTTGTATATTATAGAGCAAATGTAAATGAACCAAAATAAAGACCAAAATATCTTCTTTTTTTTTTTTTTTTTGAACCTGACTGTGGCTATAATAGGACGGACCCAATATAGCGGTCGAATTGCATGGTGGAGGGCAGCCTGGGGAAAATCCAGGGGGAGCCTCCGGCACGACCACGCGGGAAAGTTTATACACTGGAATACTCTACGAGTTTGCGCTCCAGTGAGATTGGTTGAACGGTATCAACCGAATCTGGGGTGTGAGTGGTGTCGAACTACTGGGAGTTTTATCGCTGGTTCGCTAAAACCTAGCCTAGCTGAGAAGAGTCCAGCAAGAAATTCAGCTAGGCCCGACCTGGGTCGGACTGACTCTACCCGGTATGCAGCGGTACCGGGACGAATAGGGACTGTATGTGTCTGTGTTGTCGCGAACTCGCGGTGGACGTCCCCGCCACCAAAATATCTATTAATATTTTTTCTGACTTTTCAGAAGCTAGTTAGTTTATCGTTTTTTTGATGTCTGATATATTGTCGGAATTTGTCGCTGGGTAACTATTTAATTGATAATATATCCGTTACACATTGAAAATAAGCTATTATAAATTATTTCCAAATTTGACTTTTTTTCCATACGAGTTGTCAGTTCATTGACTGGACTAGTATCTGTGTATCTGTGTAGCGCTTAGCGAATTCAGCCTTGATAACCTGGTAAAGGTCGCAGGAGTCCGCTGGATGCGGTTGGCGCAGGACCGGTCATTGTGAATAATATAAACAACGTTCGCCGATTTTAAGATTACCAAAATGTGACAGCACACTACCTAGTATAAATTCTTTTATTTAAACAAATGTGAATTAATCACTTCTGTTAGCTTCAATTACCTACTGTGTGAATTCCATTATAAAGTTCGACTAAGTATAGGTACAATGTCGAATACCGAACCGAACAACGCGATCTTTGTACTCGCGGTTGAGAAATTAAGATTGTACGATAATAGTTATTTACGATACAAGTGCCGAAAATAGGAAATTCGCAACGAGTGGTGATATATTAAAACACGACCAAAGGGAGTGTTACACATTCATTGCCCAGAATCGCTACGCGCTACGCTCGTAGCCGATCCCGTGGTTTTCCTCGTATGTAGCGGAAAGCGACTACGGCGGTCTGACGCATATGTGTCGTCATGGGCCCTGAATGGGTTAAATCGACACGAGTTGCGAATTATCTATTCGCACGTGTATCGTACAACGTTTTACTGTACATATGGCTCTTTAAAGTTTCGACATATGCACGGAAAGTGCACTTTTCCGCACTAGTGCGGGAAAGTAGCACCATATGTACTGTAAAATAATATTCTCCATACACTACATCAATGTTGCCCTCAAGAAAAAATCAACTGTCTCTCGAAAATGTTTTCGCACGCTCACTGCCCCTATTAGCAACGCATACTGATATATTCATCATCATATCAGCCGAAAGACGTCCACTACTGGACATGGGCCTCCCCTAAAGTCTGCCAAAGTGACCGGTCCTGTGCCACCCGCATCCATCGGACTGCATACACGGAGCATACTGGTCTGTCCCCTAATATATTTATTTTATTTATTTATATTTAATAAATTGTGTTTTTAACCCTCGACGCAAAGAGAGGGTATCTGTGTATCTGTCTGTGGTATCGTAGCTCCCAAACGGATGGGCCGATTTTAATGCGGTTTTGTGTCATAGATAGTTTTATCCCGAGTGTTCTTAGCCATGTTTTATGAAAATCTGATCAGCTGTTTTTGAGATATTGGAGTTTGAAATGAAAATGTCGGGGGTTTTTTAACTTTTCTAAGTTGTTTTAGTATCACAACTTACGTATATCAAAGTGAAATACTCCGCTGCTTTATTTTTATTGAATGCAATAAAAAAACATTTAGCTGGGGTTAAATCGCGTTAAATATATTTTTTGTTCCGCGATTGATGCGGGTGGTGTATATACATTGTGGCACACTTTGGGAGAGGCCTATGTGATGATGATGATGATTTTTTAACTGTGGGTCAACACCCCACCCCTAATCAGCAGCTTTAAAGCTGCTTAGGGGTAATATATACCATACGGATATATTGGGGTCGGTGGTTGTTTGTGGTCCGCCGCGCACGATCGGGGCGCGCCGTCAGCCCGGGCTGCTGGCCGTGCCGCGCGGGCGCACCAAGCTGCTGCGTGAGGCGCCGATGACGCGCGCCGTGCGCACCCAGCGGCGCTACCACGAACTTCGAAAGTCGAAGTTCGGGTATTTCCATCTCTATCGCACTCCCTTACTCGAGTGACAGGGATGCATGTATTACGAACTTCGACTGACAGGGATGCATGTATTACGAACTTCGACTTTCGAAGTTCGTGGTAGCGCCGCTGAACCTCATAGCCACGCATGTAGACCTATTCTCATGTACGATGAGTGAATTCACAAAAGTAGCACTATTAACTCTTAATAGATAGTTATTTTATTATAATACATCATTTTTTGCTACATTATCGCATTGGGTTCAGCTTGTAATGATAATTGTATGTGTGGAAATAAAAATAAATAAATAAATAACATTGGGTTGTACTTAGTTAGTTAGTTATACTTAGCGTTCTCCGCAAGTCGACATCCAGTGTGCCTATTTTGCGTGAATCGGTGAGGTAGCGCTACTCTAACCACCCCAGCTCCTCCAGAAAGTTTCTGAGTGCCTTGGTGTTGCTGACTGCGTCCCGTAGTGTGTCCGGACTCCGGAGACCCTAGGTGTTTTTTCCTGTATACTTCTACCTGCTTGCAGTCCAGTAGAATATGTTGGGTTGTACTTTTCTATTATAACATGACTAGGTCAAATCGCCAATTGCCCCCGTTCAATTACTGGCCACCTCATACTAAAAATGAACTCTATTCACCTTTGATAGAATAAATTTATAGTATAAGGAGTTAATTACTGTCCACCCTTCAATAACTGGCCACGTTAACCACGTTATACTAAATTGAATTCTGTTTGTAAGGTAACAGAGTTCATTTTTAATATGAGTGGGCGAGTTCTTGGCGATTTACCCTTTTTGTTTTAATATTTAGTTTCCTATCAATTGACTTGCTTATTTTACTTACTTGTTGGTACTGCGTTGATATGGGCAGCGAGTGTTGACGCCTGAACAGAAATATGTGTTCGTTATATTTTACTAAAATATCAAGCAATGACGTTTTGCCTGCCCATCTCTCATCCATGAAGAGCAGGCCAGTGACCAGAAGTGGGACACGTATGGCTGATCATGAAGCAATCAAGTCCGGATTTCAAGAAATACATTGTTATATTTTGTAATGTAATATGGCAAATATAACACACTTTTACCAAGCTATTGCTATTGAATTAATTTTGTATTAAGCAGTTACGCTGCTAACGAAATTATACACGCCTCCCTAAGGCGTTGTAGGTTGTAGGAAGGAACTGATTGAAGAATTTGGTGCCCGAACCGGATTGTTCCGGCTCAGCTGGTTAGTAGCGATGGGCCATGAATGCCTGTGGTCGCCGGTTCGAATCCGGCTCTGAGCATTAAAATTTTAAATTTTTCCTTTATTTAAAAATGTATTAAGTACTATTGAAACAAACAATTAAAAAAAAACACAAAGGAAAAATTAGAAGTGCTGTACACTAGGCGGACCAGAGCGGGGATTTGATATTTGCATCAATAGGTGGATCAACGATTAAATAGTGTGATAATCACATCAGAGGCGGGATTGTTCACGCGAGCCGCAGGTGAGCGTGATAAGAGAGCCGACGAGGATGTAATTACGTATCAAAGCTCACGCGTTTCACACGACGTTTTTCAACAAATTTGCGAGGAAAAAGTCCTTTTCATAACCTAACCTAACCGAAATAAATGAACTCCGATAAATTAAAAACCTTAAAAATTAAGTTAGTATTAGAGATGTACCGACTAGTCGCCGACTAGTCGGGAAAGCCGACTATCCGGCCTCATTTGTAGTCGGCGACTAGTCGGCAAAATGTGCAGATTAGTGGGCACTTTATGGATCACAGAAAAACGAGACATAAAATAATAGTTACCATAAAAAACAGGAATGCTGTGTTCACCATTTTTGGTTTACCTATACACGGCTATGCCACACTTTTTGCTACCTCTGATGAGGGACACTCAAACACAAATAGCAACGCTGTGGTTGTAGCGTTATTTATACCAGGATTATCGGTCATTTCTCCTTAAAAGTCCTGCCGACGCAATCCATAAATTAATGGGAAAAACTTAATCGCGTGCCAAAAAATACCGACCTGCACATCGAAAAACGATTGCAATTACCACAAAGGTGTAAAATGGGGCTTCGAATTTCCTACTTTATTACGCAAAAACTACATAAAATGTGACAGTTTCCTCTTTAACTTACACGAATTGTTTCATCAAAACACGATTTGATTCATTTGCCTCGATAAATTAGGATGGCAAAGTTAGCTCTGATTTTGCGTTTTTTGGTAGCCCGAGTAGAACTAAGAACCAAAACCATTTTTTTGTTATTCAATTTTCTGTATTTATTTTTGTATCCTTTTCTTCCTTATTATATATGTGACAAGCTAGTGGGCTCCTTTTATTTTTAATATACATAAATCAGTAGACTAAGCTCATAAATACAAAATCACCTACAAATCGGACACGCAGAAGTCACTTTCCTTTCAATTTTACTAGGCAGATGGCCATGTCATAAGGCCTCGTACTGGAAGGACGTCTGTCGCGATTTTTTCGTTTTGACAATTGCTAATTTAATACCAGCAATCTAAAAATAATATGTTTTTAGGGAAAATTCATATGGTGTTATGTGGATAGTTAAACGTTCAAAATAGATTTTCTGTCATTTGTGCTACTATAAAACCCATATTACATTCAAACCCTACTCATTAATTATTTTCATATTTTTCCTCTTAGAGCCCGTTCTTATCAAAAAAGTTCGAATACGTTCAATTAGTATGTGGAATATTTTTTTATCACCCAGGGAACATTGTCTTATACGGTGTACGTGGGTGTACGTGGGTGTATTTGTCATAACATCTGACATATAGGTAGGTGTGACATTTTTCATTTATGTTGTCTTAGACACTATTTATTTTGCAAGTGCATTTGAATAAATAAAATAATACTCGTATGGTACAGTCAAGGAATTTAAATACCTACCTTTCGTTGAAATGTCGTTAGACATTCGCAATGCATTAAGGTCGAAACTTCTATTTCAGTAATAGTATTGAAATGTCAAATTGTCAATACATATTTATTTTTCACTTCACATTACAGATAACCTCTTTGCGAAAAGTTATAATTTGCTTTTCTAATTACGAACATGTGTCAGTGTCAATCGAGAAATCTGAAAAATAATTTTCAATTACGTTATTAATTTGAAAAATAAAATACCTGCCGCTAACCGTGATCTATTAAGAGCTAGAAATAGCAGAGTTACACCTGGAAGTGGGGATTGAGGAGATAACACGTTTAAAATTTCAGTTCACCATGTCAACGTAGTTAATCTGGTTGCCTAGTTACTAACATATAACAATGCATGCGATATGTCAAAGGAACGTCGTGCTCTAGCTAGCTCTTATGGTGGCAGTTTGCTATACAATATTGAGCCTTAGCTGGGTCGGAAATTAAATTCCTTGACTGTACAAGGAACATCGTATCGTTTTACAAACTAAGGCGATTATGATAATATATTGCGATCCCGCCGTAATAATGAAGCCGTCCAATGAAATTGTCGTGTATTCTTCCTCAAAAATCAGCAGTACCAACGAATTGAATATTGTGGAAATAAATTGTCAGAATATTTATAATATCAACTCGGAATCAATAAGCATGAGGCAAATTGTGTTATTGTGATCAATTCAAGACGAAATATAGTCACCCGATTGGATACAGTTCTTCAAGATACCTAATAACTACACTTCAACTCCATGTTTTTAACTGATTCACTAGCAAGAATTGCTACGCGCTACGCTCTATACGACACGAGTTATTGTTTCAGCGGATCCCGTGGTTTTCCCCCGTATGTAGCGGAAAGCGCCTACGGTGTAGGCGCCCGCTAGGCGGGTTGCTGGCAGACCTGAGTAAGAGTTTGAGAGTCAAATGAAGAAGAAGAAGTAGGTAGCAAATATTTGTAATCTATCATCGGACCTATAACTGGTTACTGCCACTCCCCGTGTTGTAATCCACGCGGCGAAGCCGACGTGGGTGAAGTGTCCTTTCCACAGACACTGCATCGCCTGGGACGCACATGAAGATACACAGGATTGCCCAAGACCTGTGCCTCTCTCTCGACCTCACCGACTGGGTCCGCGGGAACGACAAGTCGATACGCGCTGAGTCGGGTCAGTTGCAGGTGCATGACGACTGGCACCGAGCCGGGTTTTTGTCAAGTTTTGTATGTTGTAATATATAAATGCAGCTAAAATAGCAAAGTATTTCATGGCATATAAATGTGCATTTAAAGGCCTATAAAAATAAAATAATAAATATAGATATTGTTTATTTTTATATTTGATGATTGCAATTGTATGACGTAATTATACATAAAATTACATTATTGTGGTACACATAAAAACATACTTACAAATAAAAAAAAATAAAAAAAAGTATAAGGGGACAATCTTACACAAATCGACCTAGTCCCATATAGTAAGCTCAATAAGGCTTGTGTTATGGGTACTAGACGACGATATATTTAATAGATAGAAATACTTAAATACATAGAAAACATCCATGACTCAGAAACAAATATTCATGCTCATCACACAAATATTTGCCCTTACTGGGACTCGAACCCAGGACCTTCAGCTTCGTAGGCAGCGTCACTACCCACTAGACTAACCGGTCGTCAAATGAAGTAATTGTTTCATTTTCTTAACCTACCTACTCTCAAGCTAAGTGTAAGGCCTGAGTGGACGCCCCGCTCTGAGCGGCTATAAATTTCATTTGTTTTATATGGACGCTGCACGCCCCGCTCTGAGCGGGGCGTCCACTCAGGCCTTACACTAAGGAATTCACTAGATCAGACATATTGTGCTGCTTTTATACTCTGCTTGCCACTTGGTCAAGTGCGAGCCGGACTCGTGCACGAGGGTTCCGTACCGTACTCGCAAATTTTGCATGTCTTGTTTAACGTGAGCTTCCGTCGCGAATTGTTTACCAGCGTTTTGGTGCCCGCTTACGCTGGTTATACAAATTTTGAATGCGATATACCTAGTTATAAATTGACTTGACATTGACTTATCAATAGCACATATTTCATATACCAAAATGTACCCTAAGAAACTACTCAGAATACGAAACTGTCAACCAGTTTCTGTCATTTTTCAATAAGATGTTTTGACGATTTTGCTTGCTCTATGGAGGTCGGCGACTGGTTTTAATTCATAATGTCACCAAAGAAAAAAAAACCAAGGTTAAGTGACCTACCGCTGTAAAGTGATATAGTGTGCGTGAAATGTAGTAGTGTGTGTCACTGGGGAAAATTACGATAATGTTGCGCCGCCTAGTGTTATTTTAGTGTCGCGTATGTAGCTTCATTCGACTTGTTTCGTCTTAAGTAGTAATTAATTACAGCTGTGCAAATCAGTATTTTTAGGTTGGCAGATTTTTTTGATGTGCCTTTAAATACTAGACTAAATAAATTACTAAATTCATCCACAATACGAGAAACGACATCGGACCTCGAGCTTCGTATTAAGGCCATTAAGGGTCCCTATCAACTAGGCTAAAGAGGTCCTTAGAGTGTGAACACCGTCACTTTATAATCTTAATCGCGATATTATAAACTCTCCAAATATTGCGAACTGTCTGATCAAAAGATTATATTAGTAACGAAAAATAATTCGCTAATTTGTAAACGCTTTTGACAGTTCACAATTATTCGCCAGTTTATAATATGGCGAGTAAAATTATAAACCATGACGGTGTTCATAATCTGACGGTAACATATATATTTGCCAAAAATCTTACACCCAAGTAGTCCCAAACTAAGCAAAGCTTGTACTATGGGGTACTAGACGACGATAAAGATAGATTGGTACTTATATAGTTAAATAAATACTTAAATACATAAAAACATCCTTGACTCAGGAACCAATATTCGTGCTCAGCAGGCAAATAAATGCCCTTACCGGGATTCGATCCCGGGACCTCTAGCTCACTCCTCCTCTGACCTCTAGGTCACTGCCAACCAGGCTAAATCGTCAAATACAACAACCAACATAAATGGTTCATTTTATTTTCTTTAAAGATCTAGAAAGGATTAATCGTATTAAGGATTATGTATGTCATACTATATCACACGTACTATACTTATTATCATCATCATCGTTATATCAGCCGAAAGACGTCCTCTGCTGGACCTAGGCCTCCCCCAATGACTGCCAATGTGACCGGTCCTGCGCCACCCGCATCCTGCGGACTCCCGCGACCTTTGCCAGGGCATCGTGTCATAGTTATAAATAATCGAAAACATATAGCCCTCAACCGACTCAAATATTTAAAATTCCCCTCGGAAAATTATTATTATAAAAGAGAAATGGCAGCGACTAGGGCCTTTGCCAGAGTCAGTGAGAGTGTAAATTAAACAGTATTATAAGCATGTTGTACGGTGGAAGGCCTTCACGATTCACTGGGTGATAGCTGGAGCAGTACAAAGCATAATGGCGGCCGCGACCACGAACCGCTGAATGATGCCCAAGAATTGGTTATTCGCATTTCCAGGAAAATTCTTCATTAACTGTAGCCGTCACGTTTGCCATTCACTGCATAGTACGCTATCAAAATTATACATTAAACAGCAGGATGCAGAAAATGAAAAAAAAATGTCTGGAGCACGATCCGCCATGTCCCAAGGATCATTCTTGGATCATTCAAAAGTCCCCCCTAGGAAAAAACATGACAAAACCTTATGTCATAATTTATAACATCAAGATAATCGAAACGGCGTGAGCTAAAAAGCCTCCTAAACTCTTTTGTAACAATAAACTAGCTAAACAAATGTCGACCTACCCCCCTTACATGTTGAGTGCAGATTCCTCTGTGCTGTTCGCAAAGATTTTCCGCATCCACGCACTGTTTCGT
Source organism: Epinotia ramella (assembly GCA_947578815.1). Taxonomy (NCBI): domain Eukaryota; kingdom Metazoa; phylum Arthropoda; class Insecta; order Lepidoptera; family Tortricidae; genus Epinotia; species Epinotia ramella. The sequence goes on from OX388205.1 coordinate 24,655,113, forward strand.
CCGCAAATTGTCAACATTACCCCAAGCTGGTGCTATGGTGTGTTCACACATTCCTTGACAAGCCGTATGTATATAATTGACATATAAAAATAAAGGTTTTGTAATTGTGGTATAACTTATGACATTTTTATTTTATTATAGATAGTATTGTGGCGAGAGTTCAGTGACTGAGCTAGTGTAAATCTTGGGGTGGTAGTACATTTATAGACATTATGTATACTCACAGTTTGGATCAGTTTTCATTGAACTTGATTATATTTGCACAGACGACGTCATTAAATAAATGAATTTAATTAATGCGAATAAATGAATGATAGGCAGTAATGGCACGTTTACCAGTCAAAATGCTACCAGCGTTTCTGAAAAAGAAGACCACTGTTAAGAAGAAACGCCGAAACAAACTCAACAGTCAGTAATTTTTTGCCAAAAAAAATATTATTACAATGATTACAATGATAGTACTTAACCTCCTCAATCTGTATAAGTCAAACTGAATAATATTATGTATATAAAGAAAAAAAAAACATAATGCGTTGTTTTACAAGAAAACATGTGCGAAACTGTGTTCAGACATAATACAAGGCAGAGATTTAAAAACAACGAAAATAATGGAAATGCGACTATTAACTAAATCTTATGCTTTCTTGTAGGAACTGTGTCATCTAGCTCCTTAGGCGAGCTGCAATAACTATTAAATTATGAATGATTAAGCAATTTTTTATACTCGTCGACCTTAATGTTTGAATTAAGACTTCGTACACCAAACTATAATCACATACTTTTTGATTTTGTCTATGGAGGTCCCAACTCAACATTTTACAACTGTTTAGACAACTAAAATAATTTCGACCAATCACGTGGCGCCTTTACTGAACTATAATGAATTTGATCAATAGGACGCCGTCTTGAGTACAGAAGAAAAGTAAAAGACATCAACGACCAAAACGGAAAAAGCCGTTGGCTGCACTTCGTTTCAGCAGGGCTTAGATTTTCAATAGATACCAAGTTTGTTTAATTAGTTCATTTGACTGGTAGAAAAAATATTGTATAAGTACAATAGTTACCGTCGAATCCCCTGACTTCGCCTGGATTTCGCGGTTTTTTGTAAATTTCTCCCAGATTTACACGTGTTTTTGCTTGTTAAGATCAAAAAACTAATTAATCTATATGGGACTTTAGTTTACCGTAACTTAAAGTCTAAATTTCGCTAAGGAATGGCTACAATTGGACTCTAAAGGTGGTAGGCGAAGTGTAGACAAAATGCCCAGTCTTCGTCTACATACTGCCGGAGCGTCAGTTATAGACAAAATTTGAAGTTGCCGCCAACTATCTTATTAATTTTTAACGTGTTTTCGATTATGAACCTTCACTATCCCAAATAAGTCATATTTAAAAAAAAAACGATGGTAGGCGAAGACAGGTTACGATCTGAAGTCAGTTTCATACATTTACTGTTTTTTCGATAGGGCTGTCAATAATCGTATTAAATTACTCGACAACAAAAGAAAAGGGTAATGTTTTAGGACTAACAAAAATACTTGTTTTAAAATTAAAAAAGTTATATTAGGTATCAAAAATTAACAAGGTACGTATACATCTTGTTTTATATTACGCTAAAATCACACTTAGATCGGTAACTTTAAAAATTACCTAACTAATCATCTCAATCATCACAGCCTTCTATCATAATAGTACGTAAAGATAAACATGTATCAAATATTAGTAGATTACTGCAGAGGCCGTGAAGTAAGGGATTGCTGGACGAGATTGGGGTAGACGGCCGAGTCATAGACGAGGCCGAATACAACGAGTCCAGCAATCCCTGTTCCGGCCGAGGATTGTATAGTACTTTTCTCAAACGATGTGAGGAAATATTAAAATTAAAATAAATACTAGTTAATCAATTAAATAATAGGTAATTTGCGCCTTTTTTATTTTTTAAACATGCCATTTGAACAAGCCGTTCGAGCACCATGTTTAACCGCACATAAAGTATAGTACCATAGATTTTTTTAATTTTTTTTATGAAGCAAGTATGCTTACAGTGTCTAGTGGTGGTTGGCAGTATGTAAATTTTCCTTTGTCAGTTTAATGTTAGTAAGCAAATTTAAAAAGTTAGAGTAGCGGACAATAATGGTTTTACTTAGGGTTTTCATACATTACTTCTTGGCGTAAGGCCAAGAAGTAATGTAGGGAGCCATAAACAAAAAACTTCACGTCTTCATTTCGTGATATTAATAACGCGTACATTTCCGAGCATGTTTGAGAAAATTAATATTATATGACTTAAAAATATTCCTATCATAGGTACGTGAACATTCATATTTCGTCTTAGTAATTACATAACACCACAAGGTCATTCATAATCCTATAATACTTGTTGATTATAAATAATTATAAGACAAATACGTTTGCGTACCTAGGTACCTACTTATACAAAAACAAATATGAGGTATTTTTTTTATTAATATCAATAATATTTTGGCACTACTTAACAATCAGAGAGGTAAGAAGTCATACCTACTAGATGCAAATGTAACATCAATACTTAAATATAAACGAATTACACCTGACTAGGTGAGTACTAGTAACAATTAACGAGATCAATCATAGACTTAACATTTAGTTGTAAAGTAATCACAGCCATCTAGCTGGATAATAGATAAACATTAAACAAAAACAAAAATTTAATCCCTATCTACATCTGACTTATAAATAATCCTACCGACGTACTTGATGCGTATAATAGATTAACCTAGTTAGGTTAATCATGAATCTATTATACCTATCGATTTTCTACTCTAAACTAAATAAACATAAACAAATAAATACAGATATATATACATACCTACACAAATGTAAACAAATATTATTTTAAACATAATAATAATAATAAAATAAACTCCAATCAGTTCACCCGTTTAAGAGCTACAGTGCCACAGACAAACATACAGACATACACACATAGCAATCAAACTTGTAAGACCCCCTTTGTGCGTCGAGGGTTGAATGACCAATACTACTAAATAAGAAATTTGAAATATATCACACACTCGGATTGACAACCCTACGGGCAGGCGAAGTGTAGCTTCAAGATGGCCGGAACATGACCTCAATTATATTTTAATCGATTGCGACGTATACAAATAAGTTACGTAAAAAACAATACTACCATAAGAAAGAGCATTAGTTGTAGATTATAGTACAAGAAAAAACTTACCGTTACCTGTTCTTAGTCACAATTTACAACAAAGTTCCGCAGACACAAATCAAAACATGTGCTGCCACTGCAACGAAATACCGGCACTGACCGTAAACGGCGTTAAGTTAGCACTAATTGATGCGAGAATATTGCCATGCATAAAATACACTTTCTATTTAGTAGTATTGTGTGGATCCAGCCCTAAAAACTAGGCGGAAATTTCCACTTTTACTAAAATAGGCGATGTTAGGTATCCCAGGCGAGGTCAGGGGGTTCGACGGTATATATTTAGCTTTTTAAGTCTCGTACCTTAATTAGGCCACTCAGCAAGCTTCGTGGCCTAAACGTGGTACCTACTCGACTGAAGAAGCATACATTATAATATAACGATTGCATACAATACTATTGGGCTCTAGTTTGGGCCGACATGCGACTTGCCATTTTTGCGAAATATTGTTCGTGCGAAGTATGATTGAGCGATGCACGACTGTGTGTTAGGTGTACTGCGACTCATGCGCGAGCCGAGCGAGCGAAGCGAGCGTGCCGCGGTAGCGGCCGGCGTAGCGCCAGAAAATGTTTTATTTCACTTTCTTATATTAGATAAGACTTTTGTACTTACCTATGTAAATATTAGTAAAAAAAAATCGCTTCGCTCGTCGTCGTACCTAACGGATCGGATACCTGCCTTAGGGTAGAATATAGGTAGGCTACACAGCTAGCGCACTGGCCGGTTAGGTATACTTATAGAAAAAGTTAGAATTTTCACGGCCGTGTTTTGTTTATTGATTAGCCATTTTCTTGGGTTTGCACTTTGACATAGAATATTGTTTGGTGTCAGCACCATAAAAAGTTACCTACTTACATCTAACAGCCAGCTGTTAGTGTTGAATAAAGCGGCCTTTGGACCTGGCTAAATGCACACTAAACCATCTCGCTCTAATCAGTGACTGCGAGTGCAATTAGTGCACTGCATTTGCCCAGTTCTAAAGGCCACATAAAGCACGATCGAATGTCATTTGAATTGTTTTGGGATGGCAAAAGATTGACGATCGACGACTTATACGGTGCAAGATATTTTCACGTTGTAAATAACTATAAGGTTTCTTAGAAGATTAATTCATTTATTTCAACACATACCTACCTACTCCTGGGTAATAAAACCTAAATGCATAATAAACATTTATAGAAATAAACTGGGGCAGTATAATCATAATTTTAAACGGTTACCGAATATTAACGATTCACATAACTTAATTAACATTAATACTATTCGTATAATATATCCTGTTCCACTGCTTTCCTCAACCACCGGAAAAAACTAAGACAAAAATAAATTACCAATATTGGACCTTAATAAGGTGTTTTTAAAGCTTCAAACTGGTTACTTATGTTTCGTTGGCACGTGTTGCGTCCGATGAAGGATGTTGCATCGGTTACGTCATAAACTAGGACATTGCAGTGCAAGACATAAAAAGATGGCACTTCCGATTAGTTACGATTAGATGATGAATTTATCACAAATAATGGGAGTAAACAAGTCACTATGTTAAATTAGTCAAAAGGTTAATCCTAAATACCGTCCACTCCAAAAGTGCAAATGATTTAATCCTCTCATAAATATGTACACAAATACTACAAATTGTCGCAACCATATGTATTTTCCAACTATAGTCCGACCGCAGTATACAACTTTAATCCGGGTTCGAATCCGGAGCAAAACGTTCTCGAAATATCTGCGCTAAATTACAACAGCGTTTAGCGTGAAGGAAAACATAGGAATAAAGTAATCTGCTTATACTTGAGATGATTTGAGTTGGCCGAATCCCATCAAAGTAGTCCGTTCAAAAAGCAACTCTATCTTCCAAGGTAGAAGGTTTCAATTCCAATGAGAATTATATAAAAACTCGGCCATATTTAATGATCTCGACCATACATTTGCGATAAATATCTACGACAAAAGAACAAATATAATAGGTACGACGACTTAAGGCGCCGTAGGTTCATAGTCTTCTCTCCCTCTCACTGAGCATAAGCGTGAGCGAGATGGAGGTGCGTGCTCGGAAGCGCGGATATCATGATTTTTAATTTTAATATTTTGGGCGTTTAAATAAATAAAAAAGTAATCACTGAGTTCTCTCAAACATGATATTGCCGATTTTTAGAAGCAATTTTAATATTTTTAGCTTTTGTGCATAATTTGTTACGAATATTTTAAGTGTATTTTAGACCTACGTTCGTGATTTATTTCTATCGAGCGAAAATTGCTTAATCATGTTTCGAATCACTAATCTCGCTGCAAAAAAGCCTCAAGATTACTATTCGTATTTTTTTGGAACCATATTTTTATAAACAGACGCATTATATTGTTTCAAAAACTCTGTTCGCTTAACTTCGCTGAACCTACGGCGCCTTAAAGAAAGGTCATCAAATGGACAATGTTTCATACGAAAATAAGAGTAGTCATCCTGCCTCTCCCTACACAGAAAAATATTGAAAAAATGTCCATCGCTCATAAAAATATACTGCTTTGCACATCAAAACCGAATTTTGATGAACGTTTAGTGTTTTAGCTGTGCAAATCAGTATTTTTGGATATCTTTAAATACTAGGCTAAAAATATTACGCCAATCGAAAAGTAATTAATAAAATACTATACTATCTTAAGTGAAACAGACATCATCTTGAACCGACAGAAAAAAATCTTGGCTGATCGTAATTTCGCTTCATTCGAGATAATTTTACATGGTCATAATAATTTCTAGGTTTAAGAAAGAAAGAAAGAAGACATTTATTCATTACACAAAAGACACACAGAGCCAAAGGGAGTAGACACAATAAAATTGACACATATTGTGTGTGTCTTCGCGGCAGTGAATCGGTCGCTGCCTCAGCATTATGCCGAGGTATCAGACAGACACTTACAGCGCTGATTTTCAGACAGCACCGTACGTGACCCACGAGTCTTAGTTTTTAGGGTTCCGTAGTCGACTAGGAACCCTTATAGTTTCGCTTTGTCTGTCCGTCCGTCCGCGGATAATCTCAGTAACCGTTAGCACTAGAAAGCTGAAATTTGGTACTAATATGTATATCAATCACGCCGACAAAGTGCTAAAATAAAAAGTGTTTTTTTTTATTTTTATTAGGGTACCTCCCCTATATACGTAACGTGGGGAGTCTTTTTTTTTTTCATTTCAACCCTAACGTGTGATATATTGTTGGATAGGTATTTAAAAATTATTAGGGGTTTGCGAAAATCATTTTTTGATAATGTTAATATTTTCGGAGATAATCGCTCCAGAAGTAAAAAAATGCGTCCTCCCCCTCTAACTTTTGAAACATAAGTATTAAAAATATGAAAAAAATCTCAAAAGTAGAACTTTATAAAAACTTTCTAGGAAAATCATTTTGAACTTGATAGGTTGAATAGTTTTTGAAAAAACAAACAAAATAATTTCTGGACGAAAAACTACGGAACCCTACACTGAGCGTGGCCCGACACGCTCTTGGCCGGTTTTTTGTTTATCAGTATTGGATAAGCGCCCAATCGTAGTAGATAATTATTCGCCTGTCCGCCTTAAAACCGCATTTACATGGTGCAACTACTCGCATACGATTTTCATTACATTGCTGCGGGCTACCGATATACGACGAATTCAATCAAACCCTGCAATGTAATGAAACTCGCATGCGAGTTGTTGCACTATGTGAATGGCCCTTAAGACGCTGTCAACACCAAAATGCCCTTGAGGATTTTGGATAGCGCGCACACTGTCTATTTGTATCGGAGTAACCGAGAGCGAGTGTAGTAGTGTGTGCCCAGCGGCCCGGTTTTTGATGATAATATTACATAAATATTGAAAAAAAAAAAGGGTGGATTATTTGTGAAATATGACTCGAAGCGGTTTAGGTATGAATACGTTGACTTCATTTTTTTTAAATTGCAGACCCATACGTCAAAAAAATAAAGACAGAACCGTTTAATGTGATTTTAAGATCTTTGCAATTATTTTCTATCTAGCCGATTTTGTCCAATTATGTATCAAGCCCGTCCACGGTCTTTGAAATATGGTAAATATGAACATATATTTTATTTGATGTGCTAGAACAAATAGTTTTTCTTAAAAAACTGCTTAAATAACATCAATTTCACTAAATTAGGTCTTGTCAGCCTCTTAAGGGTCCCCAGCACGCTCGACTCTCCATAGCGTACCTAGTTTAGTTCTCATTTTAAAACGAAATGCTAGAATATAATGAAACTTTGTATACACAATGGGATCCCCATCTAGGTCAGAAACTTGTTTCCGTTGCTAGAAATTATAGAAAAATGATAGAGCGAGTATAGAACGTTTCTCATACAAAGTTTCTAATTGCTTTTTTTCTATAATAGTTTTTAGGGTTCCGTAGACAACAAGGAACCCTTATAGTTTCGCCATGTCCGTCCGTCTGTCTGTCTGTCTGTCTGTCCGTCTTCGGCTTAGCTCAGTAACCATTACAACTAGAAAACTGTAATTCGGCATGTGACTCCACCTTACAATAAAATCTTGAAAAAAAAATTTTTTAGGGTTGCTCCCCTACACCTGAACCGGGGATGTATTCTTTTTTTCTTGTTAAACCCATGGTGTGGAGTATCGTTGGATAGCTCGTTCAAAACTATTATGGGTTTTCTACATTACAACCATTTTTGAAATCAGTGATTCGTTTGCGAGATATTGGGCTTAAAAGCCCTAATTTATGTTCGAGTCATGTGTCTCCCCCCCCCTGCCGGCTAAATGGCTACTACTGGGGATGTGAAAAAATCGTGGTAGTAGTACATATAATGAATTTAAAAGAAAAACTATCACGGACAAGAAGGCATAAGTAGTTACCGAGTAATAGTCGACGAACTTAATGTAAACTTGGAAAGGCCAATTGTACAAATTCGGCCGACGCAACCGCACCGCACGCCGATGTAACTAAGACAAGCAACTACGGAACCCTACACTGCGCGTGGCCCGACACTTGTGGGTTGTTAGATACATCAATTAGGAACAGGTTTATGTAGATTTCAATACAATACAATACAATACAAATACTCTTTACAGTACATATGGTGCTATACTTTCCCGCACTAGTGTCGAAACATTAAAGAGCCATATGTACAGTAAAACGTTGTACGATACACGCGCGAATAGGTAATTCGCAACTCGTGTCGATTTAAAACACTCCCTTCTGCCGTGTTTTAATTTATCACCACTCGTTGCGAATTTCCTATTTTCGGCACTTGTATCGTAAATAACTATTATTGCACACCTCACACAAACAAAGCAGTTAAAAAGAAAAACAATACAATAACATGTAGGTAGAGGTAGACAACAGGCGGTCTTATCGCTGAAGAGCGATCTCTTCCAGACAACCTAGATTTCATTTATGAAAGTGCAGAAACAACTCAATTCTAAGACGCTTTATTTATTTGACGACTGCTTTAGCCTAGTTGGTCACTACCCTGCCTACGAAGCAAGAGGTCCTGGGTTCGAATCCCGGTAAGGGCATTTATTTGTGTGATGAACACGATTATTTGTTCATGAGTCATGGATGTTTTCTATGTATTTAAGTATTTATTTATCTATATAAGTATGTTTATCGTCGTCTAGTACCCATAGTACAAGCTTTGCGTAGTTTGGAACTAGGTCGATTTGTGTAAGATTGTCCGCATATATTTATTTATTTATTATATTCGTAGAGACCACTGAAGTCTTACACTGAAGTATTTTACGGAGAGAACCATAGCTATTGTAAGCGACGCCTCCTTGTTATATTTTGATGTAACCTTTTTAGTGCTAGCTGTATGCGGCCACTTGGATGGCAACCGATAAAAAAAAAATTGGCATTCGGCTGTCACGATTGGGTTTGATATTTTCGCAGCTTTCAATTTGGTAATTATTTTAGTTTTTCGTGTTCTATGTGTGTTAAAATGCTGTTTTTAAATTTTCAGAGAACAGTCTCCAGTAATTGAACGAACGAGCGAAGCGAACGAAGGTCTCCGTTTAAGCTTGGGCGAAAATTATTTCGTATGTCCGGCGTCTAACCGGTTGTTCTCCACTATAGGTCGCATATTTCAACCGATTCTCGTGAAATGTTGTTAGCAGAATCAATCATTATAAAGCTTTAAATGCAGATTCAGTTATAGAAATTTTTAAAAAATACTAAGACATGCTCGTGATTTCTACAGCTCACAGAGAACTTGACCTGTTAGTATGGGACAAATCATGCAAGTTAAATTTGACCCACTTCCCGGTGACCGATTGAGCTGAAATTTTGGGTAGAAGTATAGTCTGGATGACAATTCAATATTATGGTACCATCGAGCTGATCTGATGATGGAGACAGAAGGTAGCCATGGGAATTCAGTACTTAACCGACGTAACCCAGTTGAGTTTGGGTTCGTTACAATCATCTCAATGAGTAGTTGATGATGGTATACAGAGAAGTACAGTCGGCAATAAGCTTGTACCAAAAATGTAATTTTTGTCAGAAACTTATTATTTTATGTTCATGTCGTCCATAACGCGATGACCCGAATGCACGGATGGTAGAGGATATTGCACCGGCGCGATAACGAGCGATATAACAGAAATGCAGCGCCTGCGCAACCGTGATCAGCCTTCAGATTGCATCGGAGAGGCTTCCGTTTGATTTTTTATAAGGCATAAACCTCATTCTGCTGGCTAATGATTTATAGTAGGGGAGCCCAACGGGGGATTCAGGGATTTACTCGAGCAGATACTTACATAGGGGAATGACTTGTACCCTATTGAGTTCCTCCATCATTTATACATACATACATATACATTCATGCCTTTATTCCCAAAAGGGGTAGGCAGAGCACATGAAACGTATGTTTCAGCGTCACTTTTAGCAAAAATGTGGGTATAAAAGATCGACAAAATGTGATATTTACAGACCCGGCCTCAGAAGGCCCAATCCAAATAGACCCCACTGGGAAAATTCTAGGCAGGCCAGTAGGGATGCCCGATTTGGTTCGAGCTCCTATATAAGGAACCCGAACCAAATCACCCCGGTCTCCCCCCAAATTTTATCGCAACTCCGCCCACCCGACTAGTCGGCTGGACGATGCCATTACTCTTAAAAACATCCAAATTGTTATCACTCTCTATAAATTAATAATTCCACTGTGTACCCTAAAACTGTTTATATTCTCTACTATAACGAAAAATTTTACACTTTTTTACACTTTTGTTTAGTTTTAATCTATATTCTTTGTACTGTGTTTATTATGTATTCTTTCCCTCCGGGGGGCCCTTTTGGCCCCCGGGGAGGACCATCCAATACCAAATCTGTCAATGGCCGCATTGCTAGCCAAACAGGGATTACACAAAAAAAAAAAAAAAATTGCAGTGATAGGTTGTTAGCCCATCGCCCACAACACACTTCAATCCTGGTCCATTTATAAATCTTCTATATATGATCGCGTGTCAATTCGTCATCAAAAAAGCCGCCACCGGCTCGCGTGTTGTCCAAGTTGTCAGATTAGTGAATGGGAGCGTCGTTCGGGTCTACGTAATGTCCCTTTTAAATATCTGACGCGTTCGAGGATTTTTTTTTCCTCATTAATTCTTATTTGTACCCTTCTACATTGTCACCCCCACCAAACCATCAGATTAACATACCTTCGTTATCAGAGACACGTGCCGTATACACTATCATAATCTGACACGCTCAAGTGACTGTTTTTATACATTGCTTTTTTACCTATAGACCCCCACCATTGAAATGGTATACAACATATAACCTTATTTAATTTGTCGACTTTAATGTTTGAATTAAGACTTCGTACACCAAACCATAATCACTTCCTTTTTTCTACGGAGCGCCCAAGTCTATAATAAATTATTATACAACTGTTTAGACAACTATTATGAATTAGACTAATCACGTGGCGGCTTTACTGAACTATAATGAATTTGACAATAGAACGTCTCCTTGCTCATAGAACAAAAGACATCAACGAAACGCTGAGCCGGTGGGCTGCGCTTCGTTTCAGCTTAGATTTTCAATAGTTAACGACTTTGTTTATTTATTTCAGCTGAATCGTAGAAAAAGTACAATAGTTACACAATTAGCTCTTAAATTCTCGTAGGTACCTTACTCAGGCCACTCGGCAAGCCTTAATTTAAGAGCTCACATTGTGTAACAGTTGTATAAAATACTGTTTTTCTATCTTCCACCTACTCTTCAAAATGCAATGCAACGCTCGAGTAGTTAAATCCACATTATCATCGTGGGCTTCCTTACTATTATTATTGATAAAATATTGAGAAAGAGACACATGGGTAGGTTAGAACCTAGAATAGCATTGCACCTATGCCCTATAATAATCACTGCATAAACATGATGTAATAAAACTATTTGCTTTTAAGGCGCTCGTGTGATTCACGTAGGTACAGTCAAGTGCAAAATATAGGTGCATACAACTTATTGTCATCATAATCTCCCGTGGCGTATAAACGCGCCTTCATATGAAACGATTGTCATGTACTATGACGCTCGCAGATTGTGACGTCACTAACTGCGAGCGTTTTCTCTCTCTAACAAGTAATATTTAAACGGTTGTAGCTTCGTAATTGTTTGAGCTATCGGAATGGGATTTTCGTCACTAGACATATTTTTTTGCCTTTTTTCTTTAGGAGTCAACTCCGAGTCAGTCATTTTGATTCTATACCTTATTGGTAAGGCCAGCTTCTGTCCCCATCACCATATCGGCTTGGTGGTGCATTCATCATCATCATTATGCCTTAATTGTACATTACGATGTCACCGAACTTATACAAGTACCTATGTCATATGTCAGGTCAATCAAATACGGACACCCAAGGGGTCAAATATATGAAAATAGCCTCGAACGTATCTGGTGGATTCACCCTTATCTGGATACTTACCTTCTAACGTATGGGTTATATACTAATGAACAGGGAGCGTACATTTCATGCCGGTTTCGTCATAATGACGTATTCATATAAACACACAGGATGATTCAAAAAACGAAGTGACACGACTTAGTAACCGTAAACGTATTCAGTAACTAATATTTTATTTTATTTTTAATTACTTATAGGCCACAACAAAGTGTCTATCGATGCTATCATGAAATTGGTCAAGTCCATGTTAAAATCAAACTGTGTTTCTTTATGTTCCTCATGTTCTTTGTGTTTTATTGTTTGCAAATGTAATTTGATGTTGCTTGCTTTTGGTGGCAAACTTTGCTGACAGCAGGAACAATAAATTTGTTTATTATCTATAACTAAACATGGATTTATTTGGCACAATAGTTTTATAGCCTCCATGGCGACTTAGGCCACTAGCAAAGCATTAAGTTTCGTGATCTTATTAAATTTAACTGAAATGTTGTTTCCACATGTCTCCTATTTGTGACAAAGAGTAAACTTAGATGTGACAATGTCAGATAAAGTTCTTTCAATGTCCGTCTCAAGTGGAAATATATTAGATCTACTTAAACGAAAGAGGTTGATTAGATAACAGTGATTAATCATTGATTAATCACATTTTCCATTATTGGGTACGGATAAATAAAAGTTCGTTATGCCGTTGCTCTTTTCAAACTTTTTCCATCCTGTATGTAGCTTGACGTCATACGCCTGTCATCGGCATGAAATGTACGCTCCCTGCTAATGAAATACATTAATTTAATTTAACATCAATGTAACGTTTGCCATAATCACCATTTGCCCTAATAAGATTTTCTCAGAAACTGACAATTTTTTCGAGGTATGCAAGGTTCATATAATTTATTCTGAAAAAGTTACGGTTTTACAGGAAAACACTTATATGGCAAATGATGATTATGACAAACACCTGCATTATGGCAAATAAAATTATGGATATCGAAGGTATCCGCTATCGTATCGACAGTGTAATTGGATTTTATCGAGTAAACGTCGGGATGTAAACTTAAATAGTATAGGCGATAAAACCTAAGCGATACGATGTACGATATATTGCAACAGCACGTAAGATTGCATGAGATAGCTTGTTGCATATGCTGCATTCTAATTATCATTGGCGTGAACAATTTAGGAGGGTTTTATTTGAATGGCGACCTGTACGTGGTCGCCATCGCAGGCGCTGCGTGGGTTAACACAAGGTGGACTGATGACCTGGTAAAGGTCGCGGGAGTCCGCTGGATGCGGATGGCGCTGGACCGGTCGCTGTGGCACTCTTTGGGGGAGGCCTTTATCGAGCAGTGGACGTCTTTCGGCTGATACGATGTGCACAATTTATGATTGTTGCCATTTTTGCACCGACGAACACGAGGATTATACAATAACACACATACAGGTATGTGTCTGTCTGTGGCATCGTACCTCACAAACGCTTCCTCATTTGGCTGTGCGGGATTTGTTGGTATAAATCATGCATTAGTTGTATTGGCGCGCTAATCAAATAGCACTTGTTGAAGTGTACGCATGCAGTAAAAAACTGTACTGCCTCGGCACAGTTCCCTGATACAGTTCTGCCATTGACAAGTAAGCAGTCGCCTAAAAAATATATTTTTTGCGGCAAAATCGAACGGGTTTGGTCCCCTGCGTCCGACTCCACCAAATCATGGCAGGTCAAATATAACTAGGCCTATGGACCAAGTATACCCGAAAAACCTATGACTCCCTGCGCGTCCAGTATAATAATGGGTTCAGGATGTTGTTGGGACTCCCACGATATTGTAGCGCATCCGGTATGTTCTGCGAGGAGCGCACGGACGGCCTCCCTGATGCGCCGCCTTTGTGACAGTCCCAACGGCCTCCTGAGAGCCATTGCTGATAATATCAACAGCGCACTATGGAGGCACTGGAACTCCATTCACATGGACTCTAGAAATAATATCTATCAATTAATTACTCGCGGCTCAGCTACGGCATCGCGTTATGGGGCGGCAGCACCGATGCCCACCATTTGTTCATCATGCAGAAAAAATGCTTGCGAATCATAGCAGGTATCCAAAGCCCAACTAGTTGCAGGCCTTTCTTCAAAGAATACGGCATTCTGACTCTCCCTTTCCAGTATATCATGGCATTAGCTATCTATGTCCGAAATAATAAACACAAGTTTCAGGAAAATAGAAACCCCAGATTTAAATATCAGCTGCTCCAACCCGCTGCTAAAATCAAAATGTTGTAAAATAGCCCAGAATTTATTGCTGTCAAAGTATATAACAAGCTGCCTACCTGTATTAAATCCCTAGTCATTTATAACTTGTTCTACAAAGAGTTGAAATCATTACTGTTGCGAAAATGTTATTATTCTTTAAGGAGATATATGTGTGATACTGAAAATAATAAATGGTGAATAACATAATGAGAATGCTATAAAATGGAATTAATTACTAGTCATTTAAATTAAAATAATAATATTTGGAATTGTATAAAAATTGTACTCAATTAATTTATAATAAGTTGTTTGCTTAATTTGTTAAATCACCCCTTCATCAAGTCAAGTCTTAAATGTAATTTATGCCCATATGTATTGTATCATAGCATAATTAGGTTAAGTATATTGCAATACCCAAAAATGGGTACATGTTGATACTATTCACCCTATTTAACACCCTGTAAAACACATGTAAGCAATTAAATAAATAAATAAATTAACTAAATTTCAATGTTTTATTTATTATTAATTTTAATTTCATTATTATCTGACATGTTTTTTATTGTTTTTATTTTATTCTTAATTAATGGATAAATGATATTGATTAAGTTATATTGTATTATGTTGTATGTTTGTGATGTGATATGGGCAATGCCTGAAATAAATAATAATAATAATAATAATAACCTATACTAATTGGCCAAACTCTACAGTTCTATAAACGATTCCTTATTACGCTACTATAGGCACCGCCTATGCCTGTTGGGCTCTTGTGTATCAACTATAGACATAACAGCCGTATTCATAAACGTCCTACAAGCCTGTTTTAACTAAAATGCCGTTAATAGTAGATTGTATGACAAGGGGCTAAAATAAGCCATATGGTTATTTTCCCGAGTGAAGTGAGGGAAAATTGTTCGAGTGGTAATATGGCTTTTAGAGCAGAGTTATACACTCTACTTTTCACTTAGACTGTGAGAAAATAGTGAAAACAAAGATCTATCCACAATCAATAATAAATACCACAGCGAAAAGATTGTTCAATTTGGCGGCATGATTTTTTTAATATTACACAGATACAAAATTTATCACCACGAATAAACGCTACTTACCGTATACAGCCGGGTCCAAACGGCCGAGCGCGACGGACAGCTACGCTGCATAAGATAAAGCGAGATAGACAGCAGTCTATCCCGCTCAATGTAATAGCTTATGTCATGTTTTCAGGCCACCCCGCTTGTACGTTTGGACGAGGCTATAGACGGCCAAAGGCGTTTTTTGGGTTGATTTTAATATATGGCTGCATTCTGATTAGTTGATAACAAAATACAAATGGTTTTTTAAACAGTTGTGATTGGTGGATTAATACGTTGAAGTGTTTTGATTGGTCAAATTAAAATGTTTTAAAATCATAAAAATTAGTTTGTCCTTATCTGTCACTTTGACATTTGTGTTCGTAAAAAAGGGACAAAGCACATTTTACATATTTAGCAGAGGCATTTTAAGTTTTATGAATAAGGGGGCCAGTGTTTATATTCTTCTAGTGCACTCTCCGCAAGATCCGTTTAATAACACCGTGCAAGCGAATCCGTATGTCCAAATGCTGACCCAAATAGCGAGCCAAGATAACACCTGATGCTGTTATGCGATAATGCACAATAATGGTAAGAGGGGATTTCAAGTTTAAATAAAAAGAAACGGGCGCCGCGTCGGTGAGAGTGACGACGCATCGCGAGTAGCACGCGCACCGCCGCGCGAGAAAGTTAACTTGAAACTGTTTTGGCGCCAACGTTCTGAATTTAAACACTTTTGCTTTTTCGAACAGGAACCGGCCAGTGTTTTGTGACGCTCGGATCGGGTTGGATAGTGACGTGTAATTAGTGGCTTTCGCTGTTTGATCAGGATGATGCGGTGTTTTAAGGTAAGGCTTGTTTACACGGTTAATTGCATGCGGCGATTAATTTCTTTCTAAGTGCCAATCAGACGAGGAAAGTTAGGGAAATGGTGATTGGATTAATTGCTTCGATCATGGGTTTTTACACCTTTAAAATCGTTATTGATTCATACGAACGTTGTTTTTAATCCGAATGCAAGTCACGGCTGAATTTGTGAGGTATAATTTTCAATTTTAAAACGTTTCCATGAAGTCAGATTGGTGCCGGTTAATGTACGGCCCGATAATACGCGTCCATCTATCTTTCTCTCTCTCTTTTTGCATGAGTTAAAAAGAAACAGTGGATAGCCGCTAAGATATAGTGGATGCCGATTATTGGGCCGTACATCAACCGGCACCGTCAGATTCACATGATCTCGTCATGGGGTAGGATTTATTTTACTACTAATATAGTATGACGGTGGCAAACAAGCTTACGGTCTACAAGCAGACCCCGTCGCCTATTGACGCTTGTGATACCAGAAGAACAACAAGCCAACAAGATTTGAGGATTCGTTATGTTGACATCTAGAGATAAATGCAGGTCCCATACTTTCAAAACAGCGCAACCTCGTGAACTCTAGTGACTAAACAACAACAATTTTTTTTTTATTTCATCACTATCACAAAAAAACTATATTATCTGCTAAAATTGTTCTCGTTCAAGCATTAATGAAACGAAAAACTTTCGCTCAACTCCTCTTCACAAAAACAAGGTTAGTAGCGTAAAGAATAAATGTTTACAATCTTTTAACGATTTCTTCTATTTAACTTTTGTAATGTAGTATTTACATATTTTTCTTAATACAGTGTGTGGCCTGTAACAGGAGTAAATATTTAAAAGGACGCTTCCTTATAGCATTTGTTTGTATCTGTTGCTATATTTTTTTTTTTTATTTGGCGAAATGTTGATCTAATGTTATGACCTTCAAGTAATGTATCTTGACACCACGAGATCATACTCGTAGCACAGCAGTCAATGCAGATTTTGAGGAAACATCATATAATGAGTCATAATAGTTTTTTGCATTTTTGTTTGTAAAATATATTTTTTTGATTTTTTAATGTATTTGTAATTTTTGTGTTAAAAAAAAAACTACTTATGTCACCCAAGAAGAGTCAAAAACACACGTAAATTAACTTTATAGAAAAAAAAACAATTGAAACCACCTGGTAATAATTGCTCACAAGCTCAATAATCTACCGTATAATTTTTTGCTCCCATTCCAATCCACACCCTGTATAAGGTCCTAGTACTA
This sequence comes from Epinotia ramella, assembly GCA_947578815.1. NCBI lineage: Eukaryota > Metazoa > Arthropoda > Insecta > Lepidoptera > Tortricidae > Epinotia > Epinotia ramella. The sequence goes on from OX388205.1 coordinate 24,672,667, forward strand.
CAGATGTTGCACTAAGTGTATGACATGGGTATGGGCACTTTATGTCAAAGTGACATGGTTTAATTTCGAATGAAGAAGAATCCTCTTAGTTCAAAAACCCACCTTGTTTTGATATAAAGTGCTCATGATGGTTAGACTAGGCGCAACGTGGAGTAGTTATTTAGCTTAATATATATTAGGGGACAATCTTACACAAATCGACCTAGTCCCAAACTAAGCAAAGCTTGTACTATGGGTACTAGACGACGATAAACATACTCATATAGATAAATAAATACTTAAATACATAGAAAACAGCCATGACTCAGGAACAAATATTCGTGCTCATCACACAAATAAATGCCCTTACCAGGATTCGAACCCAGGACCTCTTGCTTCGTAGGCAGGGTCACTACCAACTAAGCAGTCGTCAAATCATTTGATCATTACACGATGAATTGAATACATTTGCCAAATACCGAATATGCTCTTGCCGGTTCACACCCCATTTTCGATACACCCTGTATAAAGTTACATGTTATTCTAGCATGTCGTTTTAAAATGAGAATGAAACTACGATGGTATGGAGTTGAGTGTGCCGGCGACAATATCCACCAGATTATATATTTGACTGACAAGAATGTGAGGTGTCAAATATATGAAAACACACCTACGCATATCCTCTGGTGACTGTTCACCTTTAGGACGGACACCGGAATTTCAGCCCCCCTATTAGTAGGGCAGTTTCAGGTGATAATGTGGACACGCTGAACAAAAGCACCATTTTTTTTTCAGGTACTTGTTAGGTCCATAGCTTTAAGTTTTTGATAGGAACCAACTCCTCCGTCGGCCATCTTTAATTTCATGGCGGCTTTTTTGAATTATACGTATATCATTAATAAATCGAGTTCTAAATAACGTATAATCCGAAACTTAGTGACTAAATATACATATTTGGGGTCAAGGAATTCAACTAGATATTTTTTAGAGTCGAGTTCCCAAAGGATATCAAACGGAACCATGTTCCTAAGCTTCCGCTGTCCATCCGGCTGTCTGCGTATCAGCAACAGCTAGACTGTTCAAATTTTCACAGTTGTTTTTATATTGCTGTTTTAACATACATTCGTAAAATTAAAAATTAATTAAAAATTAAACAGTGCTCCTCATAAATGAAACGTAATTTTATGGCGTTTTTTGCTCGCCCATAACAATCGATATATCTCTAGACCCGAAACATGTAGACACTTGAAATTTCCGCAGATTATGTATTACTATAAAGCCTCTATAATAACAAGTAATAAAAATATAATATGATATGATATGATTTATTTATCTCACAATATACAATTTCACTTAAAACTATTACACTTCTTTTAGGAATTTATATTGTGATAATAACGTTAATAATTGGTTTTTTAACATAACATAAACCAACTCTAATAACAAAGATGTTTTACACGTATATGCAGTGTTATATAAGTATGCGGTTCAGCATATACTTAGCATAAACAATATGTATATTTAGACACCAAGTTTGTGATTCTAAGTGACTTAGAACTCGAGATATTAATAATTAACTATAATTAAAAATAGCGGCATTAAAATTAAATATGGCCGCCGGAGGAGTTGGTCCCTATCAAAAACTTAAAGCTTTGGACCTAACTGCCTGAAAAAAAATGGTGCTTTTGTCCAGCGTGTCCACATTTTCGACAATTTGTTGGAGCACTCTGCCCCACTATATTCTGTTACTTGTTTTAAGTTCACCTCAACGCTCACCCACAAATATATGTATCTTGACACCGCGATGCGTAGTAACTAAGCGTAGGTAAACGTCGTTTCGTGACGGGTGACTGGCGGAGTGAGCCACATTACCGCGTAGCGAATAACAGCCCGCCCCCCTATTCTGTAACTTGTTTTAAGTTCACCTCAACGCTCACCCACAAATATATCTTGACACCGAGATGCGTAGTAACTAAGCGTAGCTAGAGGTCTACTTTCGTAACGGGTGACCGGCGGGGTGAGCCGCATTACCGCGTAGCGAATAACAGCCCAGGGCTTAGGCGTCCCGAATTTACCATACATTTGGTGTAAACGTAAACGCAGTGCCAGTTGCGGTGTGGTAGATCCTTTATGATCTCAACTAACTTTACATATTAAATATCTTTCTCTCTTTTTATGCAAGGGTTAAAAAGAGACAGCCTACACTACCTACCATTTGATTATACCTAGTGGCTCTGTGAGTGTGGTCTCAGCACAGAGAGACACCGGACACTGGACGCCAGACAAACGATTTTCGACCCAAGCAAAAGCATATAACTACGAACGCTTCACTCGCTCTTTCGATTATGAAGTATGATCCTTGGCTCCCTAAGTAACAAAATCTTTGTAAAAATAAAATACAATAAAACCTTTCAGTCGCATCAATCATTTTGAACGGTCATACTTCAAATAAACTTTAACAGGGTAATGATATAGTTTACACCCTCATACGCTCGGCCGTTGACATCGCCTCGTTGCGTCGAACGAAAGTGAATCCGTCTTGCTTTCTGCGCCCATGTGCTCAAATTATAACTATTACGCCATTTGTTTGTATTGACGTGTGCCATTGAGGCATACATTTTTCCTTTGCAACTGACCATTACGGCTCGGAAAAATACACAGGAACTGAAATTACGTTTAAGTAATGTAGTTTTTTCATAACACTTAGCTGTAGATGCAGTAAAATATTTTGTGAGATAAGATAGTACTTATTTAACTTGCCGTCTCAATTTTTACAAAAGCTTACTTGAGACAACAGTATGAATACGAAGTTACCCGACACAATGTATAATGAGCACATTACCAACTCTCTAATAAAGTGTTCTAAATTAAATAACTTTGGTAAAGTAAGTAACTTTCTCGTAAAACATTTAAAAAACATTTAAACCGACTTCAGTTCAGTAGTAGTAATTCAAGAGTGCCTATAAAATTTAAATAGTTCACGAATTGAGAAACTCCTCCTTTATTGAATTCGGTTAAAAATAAAACCGGTGCTGGGCTTTCTTTAATCGAAGCTCTGGCGATTTGCCCTACCTTTGCCTTAAAGTCCAAGAGTGTACCAAAAATGTGGTGTGGCCCGAACAAGGGCCTAGCAGGTATCGTATTCTGATAAGAAAAAACTAAAATATATTTTTTTTACGCGTTTTTATAAATATTTGTATGGAGCTTTGGTAGACTGGGGCGACATGCTATACAAATGAAAAAAAAAGTAAAAAGATAAAGCTTTTAGGTTTTTCTGATCAGAACACGATACCTGTTATGCCCATGATCGGTTCACACCCCATTTTTGGTACACCCTGTATTACGAGTTGAATTTTAACCACGTCTAAGTCCGGCAGTCCGGCACATCAATGAATCTACATTCACGGCCTCTATTCAAACTCAACCTGAATGGGTATACGTTGCACAAACAGGCACGTAATTTCTGTATTTACGTGCATCATCAGTCACCATCTCCGGAGACGAGCCTACAATGGGTAGAAACTCATTTCCTTCCTTTTTGCAAACCGGTTAGGACAAACGTCGCCGAAACGTGTGACCGAGAAACCTAACAATGTGTCATATTATATAACGCGAATTGTTTACGACAAGTGCTTGAGTTCGGGCACATTTCGGCCGGTAAACGTTTTGTCGAAACGTTGTGACATCAACGTTTGTAGGTGCTTTGGGTAGTAATGATAAAAGTCGTAAGGACCTCTTATTTTAGAACGTTTCGTCTGACTCTTTGCAGCAATACAAACGCGTGTTTTGACGAACTAGCAATCTGACATACTGATTAAAAATATGAGCAGAGAAGTACCATCCTCCTCCTTGCGTTATTCCCTGTGGAGTACCCTAAATGAACCCGAGGTCCGCTTTGACACCTAATCCCAAGAAGTTGACTGCCATCTGAGCTTCCAACCCAGAAGGAAAACTAGACCTTATTGGGATCAGACCGGTTTCCTCACGATGTTTTCCTTCACCGAAAAGCTAACGGTAAATATTCCGTACATAACTTCCGAAAAACTCATTGGTACGAGCCGGGATTCGAACCTACGACCGCCGCTTGACAGCCGCATGCCTGAATCACTAGGCTAACGTAGCTTTTACCTGTTTCGATACTGTACATTTCAAATAGGCGTAGACATTACTAATTAAAATCTCTATAGTTCATAAACATTTTAAAAGCCTTCTTATTTCAACATGGAGATCATTTCTGTGACCTAACCAAAGGTCCGGGTGACACGAAAATGACGCAACTTGGAAATGAGGTCTGAATACTGATACTCAAGTCACTTACAAAGCCCTACCAAACAAATCAAATCGAAAAAAGTGATTACAAACATCCAAATACGGCTCTATGTATCGTCGAGCCGTTAAAAGTTATTTCAATAGCGCCTTGCCGACCCTTACTTATTTGAGGATTCGTTGTGTCAACAGCTAGAGACATCCCTCGGACCCTTAGGTACTCTCCATCCTGATAAGGGCAAAGATTTGTGTGATAAGCATGAATATTTGTTGAAACTTAAAACTAGTGCCTATGCCAAATCTTGGAATAAGGTATCAAAGCGGACCCCGGGCTCCTTTAGGGCACAACCGGGAATAGCGATAGGAGGATGATAAAGCGTGAATATTTGTTGTTTTATTTTTTCAATGTATTTCGGTATAATATTATATGTCTAGTAAATATTCCTATACCTACCATCGTCCGGTACCCATAGCAGAAATTTTATGGGGCTTACTATGGAGTTATTCTTATATTTATAATTAAATAAAATCTTCTTAACTAGAAGAAGGCGATTAACTTTTGGTTAAAATAAAAAAAGAATATAGCACCGTATGTGGATGTCTTTGGCAGTAGTTGGGGAATTGTGTATTGTGAATGCTTAAGGTACTGTGAGATGATGGATAGACGTAATTCTTCTGTCATTTATTAATATGCAGTGTATATATCATTTGTAATTCACAGTGACTTAGTTTTTAACTGTAATGTTGTGTAATTATTTTAAATAAATAAAACAAAATAAAATAAAATAAAATATGTACATTGTATGCATGTAGGTACGGTAAGGTAAAAGGTATTTGCAAAAAAATTAATTAAGTATTTAATTTCTTTATTTTGGCAGTTACATAACCGGTGATTATTAGGCGGTAAAATCTGAATTTCCTCGTATGAATAATTCAGATGGACATTATGTTTTTACGCACATGAAACATGTATTATGTAATATTTAACACCTTTTATGGTAATTTAAGCCTAAAGCGTGTTTCAACAAAACTGTACTTACATGAAGTTTTTTTTTTAATCCTGGTTCCTTTTCTGAATTGTTGATACCTACTCTAGTAGAGAAGCGCCGAATATTGGGTAATTATTCGGTATTCGGTATACTTATGTTTCAATGTTCGTTATTCGGCCGAATTATTTGGTTCAAATGCCGAATATTACCGAATAATTTTGCGGAGGTGGTTGTTTGCAAGTTGCAAAAATGTAACATAGTCATTGCCCTGTTAAATTATACGAATTTTAACTAACTTTATTGTAAATATTTCAGTTTTAAATAAACAAGATATTTACCACTGAATAACTACAAAACTTTTTAACAAAAAATAAAACCAACTTCAAATAAAAACACAAAAATCACCATATGTGTGCCTTTAAGATTTGAGGAGTTCCATCGATTCCTCAGGATCCCGTTGTCAGATCCCGACTTAGTGCCAACGGGACCAACTCGGAGTTATACCCTTTCGATTAAAAAAATTAAAATTAAAATCGGTTCACAGTTCTCGGAGATATCGAGTAACATACATACAAAAAAAAAAAAATTAGTTCGAATTGATAACCTCCTCTTTTTTTTGAAGTCGGTTAAAAATGAGTCTGTTTTGGAACGGCTGATGAAGGCATAAGACATTACTTTGAACCGAATAATTCGGCCGAATTTTCGGTGCGGCAAAAGCTGGACTGAACATTCGGCCAAATATTCGTGTTCTGTAAAACCCATATTCGGCGCATCTGTAATACACCTACTAATGATTCCTATATATAAAAAAATCTGCCAAGTGCGTGTCGAGCCACGCGCAGTTGGGTTCCGTAGTTGCCTATCTGTCTTAGTTACATCGACGTGCGGTGCGGTTGCGTAGGCCGAATTTATACGAAAATTGGCCTTTTCAAGTACACATTAAGTTGGTCGACTATTACTCGGTAACTACTTATGCCTACTTATCCGTGATAGTTTTCCTTTTGAATTCATTATTATGTACTACTGCCATACATATTTTGCACATCCCCAGTAGTAGGTACCCATTTAGCCGGCGGGGGGCATGACTCGAACAAAAACGAATCACTGAGTTGAAAAATGCTTTTAAAAACCCATAATATTTTTTAACAAGCTGTCCAACGATACCCCACACCATCCGTTTAACGAGAAATTCTACTGTTTTGTCGGCGTGATTGATTTATATACCCATGACGAATAACAGTTTTCTAGTTCTGCCCACCAATAATGTACAAATTGCACAACATTCCCAAAAAGCGGAAACGTTCTCGAGAATGTTCTCAGAACATTCCTGCAACATAAAAAAATATTGTTTAAACAAGAGAATATACTTGAAATAAAGTTTAAATAGACATAACTTAAAACTAAATGTTATTATGCATATATTATTGTCTATTACAGTTAGCTATTTTGTTGATAAGTGATAAGTTACCAATAAGTTGCTTAAATTCTCACTGTATTTCAGAGAACATTTCGACTTTCGGACTTCACACTTTACACTAGCCCTGACTTTTTAAACTAAGTTACCGAACTATTTCTTGATGCGTGTCTTTGGACTCTTTGATCGTGTCGTGTCACTCGTGTCAAATAAATAAATAAATTCTCGTTCTCGAGAACATTCTCAGAAGTTACCGAGAAATTCTCATGTGGAAAGTTTCGCAACTTTGGAAAGTTCTCGTGAGTGCATTGCTAGTTGTATATAACTCAGTAACCGAGCTAAGCCGAAGACGCACGGACGGACAGGCAGACGGTCATGGCGAAACTATAAGGGTTCCTTGTTGACTACGGAACCCTAAAAAAGCGTTTTGTAAACTAGAAACTTACAAGTTAGCTAAATACTTAGTGCCCAGTGTTCCTAACCATGAAGCCAGCAGCGCCGTACAAAAACTAATTAAAAATAAATAAATAAATATTAGGGGACAATCTTACACAAATCGATCTAGTCCCTAAGCTCAATAAGGCTTGTGTTATGGGTACTAGACGACGATATATTTAATAGATAGAAAATACTTAAATACATAAAAAAAAATCCATGACTCGGAAACAAATATTCATGCTTATCACACAAATATTTGCCCTTACCGGGATTCGAACCCAGGGCCTTCAGCTTCGTAGGCAGCGTCACTACCCACTAGATTAACCGGTCGTCTCCGATTGATCTCCGAGTGTCAATAAAGTTAAAAGTTAGTCCTCGACGTTGCACTAGTGTACGACAAGAGCACTTTATGTCAAAGCAATATGGGTTGAATTCGAACTAAGAGGATTTTTCTTCATTCGAATTTAAGCCCATGTCACTTTGACATAAAGTGCCCTTGCCATACAGTAGTGCAATATCGAGGATTAAGACGTTTACCTTATATCCTACTAGTATTATAAATGCGAAAGTTTGGATGTTTGGATGTTTAGATGTGTGGATGTTTGTTACTCAATCAAATCTTGCACGAAGATAGTTTATAGCCTGGATTAAAATATAGGATAGTTTTTATCCTGGGTCGTGCAGACGAAGTCGCGGGCGGTAGCAAGTATTTAATAAACCTCAAAGAAAATACAGAAAGAAACTAGGCCAGACAGATTTAAAATACAATTAAAACCGTATAATTATGAATGATGGCTCTGTGAACTGTAGAACTCGCGAGCCTCTCTTTTTTTTTTAATAACTGGACATTTGTTTTTTTTTTTATGGGAGAAAAATCCGTTATGCATACCTCTGCGCCACGGGTATAGCGCGGAGGTTATGTCGGACTCGCACCGACTATAAAGTAAAAACCGCCCAATGGTGCTCCTGACCCCGTATCATGGTCGGCCTTAATAGACGACATCGACGCTCTTGTCACTTATCGCGTGACAAGGCCGACCATGATACGGGGCCTGTACGTCTAGCACAACTTGCTGTTCAGTCGCTTCGCGCGCGACTGAGCGTCTCTTGTCTCACTCGCACCGTGCAAATCAGAAAAAGGAGGGTAAATCTTTCTCGACTCGCGTCGCGGCGCGGCGTCAGTTGTGCTAGCCCCGCAGGACGCATTTCGGACGGCTCTGAGATCTCCTACGGAACGCATCAGTGCCGCCGTTATAGCGGCCCAACCTTTTTTTTGCGGTCGCGGCCCCCACGGTTACCGTGTACCCCGAGGACCCCTTTTAGTCGCCTTGTACGACAGGCGTAGCAGTATTCTATTGCCCGGCTACAGGGCGCACAGGTTGACCTAGGTTGTTCAGAGCTCGGTAATCGTCCCACCATGGCCTCCCAACTAGAACAACGTATAATTGATACTAAAAAGAACTGATAGATGGCGACACAGGTACCGAGCGAAACATTTGAACCAGTAATCGTGAAGATAGAATGATTTTTACACCTTAATAAATTCAACGTACCTACCTTAATTATATCACAAACATACTTTCGCACATACAATAAAGGTATATTTTATAAGTTTAGTAAATGCAATAAAATTGATACTAAATCCATGTAACTCGTACTATACGAGTCAGCTTTCAAGCTTGCTACGTATTATTGGGTACTGTCACTAGATGGCGCCATCACGGGTCGCGAAAGTTCTATGGAACCACAGGCTCTAAGCATTTGGTTATGTATATTTTTGTGGGATGTGTAATATTGTCTCTAAAATACTACTTTTATATCGAAAAAATCAAAAATACTGTATTTGTTGCCCGGGAAGTCAACGCCATCTGGTGATATCTCAATGTATTACTAAAGGCTGACAGCGTCATAGCCGTGGTAGCTCGGATACGGCATCTACTGGTGTAGCTACGAGACTAAAATTGTATACAGAATTGCCTACATTAGGACGGTACGCTTTTGCTCTATGGGATTGGGTATCTGTACTTGTATTCTTTAATCTGTGGTCCCACATTTCAAGTACCTATAAAATTAAAAAGTATACCTACCAACTACCCAAATTGATCTCATTGCGAATTTATTTGTCGCAACGATCGACGGTTTACCGCCATTACACAAATTACTATTACTTACGGAATGACGACAGATTTGGCCCGTTTTAGACACGTTTGCGGTCATACTGTGTCATATCATTATGACAAGACATACGTCCTGCAATAATATTACACGCCACAAATGCCTTAGCAATGTTACATCCACTGGACTCGGCCTTTCCGACCGTGTATGGTTTTCTACTTGTTACAATGCAAACAGTATTAAAATTCCCTGGATATTGTTAATAATTTGTATAATTAATATCGGGTTTATGGGTCCGTAAAACCAGAATTATAATTATTGTTATAATCGGAAAGAACAACCTATGTTCCAAAAGTGAACTCATTAATTTATGTCATTACTGTTCGTTGCTTTAGTTATTTTTGATCTCCGACGCAAAAAGAGAAGTGTTATAAGTTTGACGTGTCTGTGTGTCTGTGGCTTAGTAGCTCCTAAACGAATGGATCGATTTTAATGAGGGTTTATAACCGAAAGCTGACGTGATCGAGATGGTTCTTAGAAACGTTTTAACAAAATCAGTTCAGCCGGTTTTGGGATATTGAACTTTGAAATGGAAAGCTCGGGGGTTTTTCAACATTTTAAGTTGATAATAATGTATCTTTTTATTAGAATTTGTGTAAAAATATATATTGCTTGCCTCAGATTATCTTCCTAATAAGTAATAACTCTAATAAGTCACACCTAAATGAGTTAATATTCGAGTTCATTTAAAGAGTCTACATTTTAGACTAAGGAGATTTGACTGTAATGCTTCGTTTTGACTATATGTTTTTTATCGTTGCATCTTGGTCCGCGCGCGGTCGAGGAGCGCAGCATACTTATCGAGAGATAAAGTTAGTGAACAGACCACATTTTGAGGGCTACGTTGGCCTTAATCCGGCGGTGGCAAACAAGCATACGCTTTGCCCGATGGTAAGTAGACATCGTCGCTTATGGACGCTTGCAATGCCATAAGAATTACATGTTGCTACCCTTTATTATTTTGAGGATTCGTTGTGTTGATAGCTCGACAAACGTGGCCTATCACAACACATCCTCAGGAGCTCTGTCAACCTACTCACCACAGGAACACAGCACCACGTACCTACAAAAGTTATGGCGTTATTTATGGCAGAGGGGTTCTGTAAGGTACTTCCCCAATTGCTGGGCTGTTCCAAATATGACCATGCGCTACATCTTTTAAATAATATCAGCAAAAAGGGCTGCTAAAGAAATCCATAATTTAATTTGCCTATAAATGTAACCTTTGCCATAATCATCATATGCCCTAATTAGTGTTTATCAGAAACTGTCAACTTGTCAGGATTTTTATAAAACAACCCTATAACCTAACCTACGGGGTTCTGTACAGAGTTTATATAATTTGAAAATAATACAGTTTCAGAGACTTTTAAAGGAAAAAAATCATGGATATCGAAGGTGACCGCAGCAAAAGTGCATAAAATAAGTCATACCACGATCGCTTATACAACTGCAAGGCAACCATTAACGTGGCAAACCGGTCTAGAGGAGACAGCCGCTTTCTTTATCCAACTATGTGCTAATGGATAGGTTCATTTGCACGGGAAGGTCTTCTTTATGATTGATAATTACTTTCCTGCAAAAAAAAGTCTGAGAGCTCTTAGATAAGTGTTCAGGTTTGGGTGAAATCGTATTAGCGAGAGAGAAATATAAGCCGAATGTCATTCTAAATGCTCGCGGGATGTACCGCCTTTTGGACTTTTCGAAGTGTTAGCGGCATTTCCGAACGCGCCTTATTAATATGGGCGTGTTGGCAACACTGGGAGCATCATGGCTGTTCGCGCGTTTACCATAATGTCTAAAGGTGGTTTTCCACCGGATGAGCGCGGATTGAATTGATTGTTTATTTGCACGCTAAATTGAACCGTACTGCTGTACTGTTAGAGTGCAAATCACACTGAAGATTATTTTCAAGCGCTTGACATCGCGGGAAAATTTATTTAGTGTAATGTGCATTCTAATAGTACGGCAATACGTTTCAATTTAGCGTGCAAATAAAAAATCAATTCAATCCGCGCTCATCCGGTGGAAAACCACCTTAATGGTTGATGGCTTGTAATTTGTTAATGTGAGATATAGGTACTCATAATCTAAGGGACTGCTTTTATTGTTAAAAGAATGAAGGTGCGAAGCGAACGAAGTTCTATGCTAAGTATAGCTTAGGCCGAAAATCATTAAATTTGTCTGTTCGGTGTGTGTCCGGCTGGTTTCCTCTGCAGGTCGCGTTTCTCAACCGACTCTCGTGAAATTTGGGGAGCAGGTTCGTTAATAACATACAATACAATACAATACAAATACTCTTTATTGCACACCTCACACAAACAAAGCAGTTAAAAAGAGAAACAATACAATAACATGTAGGTAGAGGTAGACAACAGGCGGTCTTATCGCTGAAGAGCGATCTCTTGCAGACAACCTTTGGGTATCGGAGAAAGAGATAAAACTAGATTATGTAGTAGGTGGTGCAGAGATTAGTAACATAGTTTATATTAGTCGAGTAACATTTTCGAAAATTAAATGTTTTAAAAATACACGCTCTCGAATTTTACAGCTCACTGTTCTGTTCTCTATTGTACAGTCGACTACAGAGAGATATATACGGCCAAAGTTACAAAAATATGTATACACGACTGTATTGCCTTGACATTAAGGTCGTGTATACATATTTTTGTAACATTGGCCGTATATATCTCTTTGTAGTCGACTGTACGTACACGGGTTTATGTCCCATCTCATAGAGATTTTTTTTAAACCTTTGATTTTATCGGGTTAAAACTGACTAAACACGTGTTTTTGGTACATTGATAAACCCATTTAATGGTGGGGCATCTGCTTAGTATCATAGGAGTAAAAAAAAAACTAAGAAACTCTGTCACTGTTGTCATTTGGAGCTTTTGCTGGATCAGAATAACAACAAGAGTCAAAAGTTGATTGACCCGAGTAAGGAATGGAATTCGCTCCCGCCGTCTTTATTTCCTGGCAATTATGATCTAGGCACCTGGAAAATAAGAGCTATTACCAGCGAAAGAAAAAAAGACCGGGTTGCACTCCGGGGATGCCGGCAGAAGTGAAAACTCCATAACATTGTAACAGTTTTTCGATCAGGTTACGTGACATCTTACGGTGTCACCCTAAAAATGAATTTGACGCAAATTTATAAACAATTATCAATTATTTATGAGGACGGCCCGCGGGCGCGTTGGGTGCGACGGGCCCAACGCGCCGACGGGCGGCGGCAAACACAATACCAATTTGTTTTTGCCATTGCCAAATATTTTTCAAAGCTTTATCTCTTTAGGAATAACGTCTGAATTCGAACTATTCGAATTTGCAAGAACAGCAGATGGCGGTGCACGGTAGCGACCAAAATATCAATTTGTTTTTGCCGTTGATAAATATTTTTCTAAGCTTTATCTCTTTAGGAATAACGGCCAAATTCGAACTATTCGAATTTTGTCAATAGCAAAACGGTGAAGGACGCGTTGGTATTATTACAAATTTATTTGCAGAATATGCTATTGCAAAAAGTGTTTAACGGCTTTATACTCTTACGAATAGCGTTCAGTTTTGAATGAAGTCGAATCGGCTAGCAGCAAAAAGTGACCTCCTTCACATCTGACGTCACAAAACTCAGTCGCGTATCTTAACAATTTTTCTCCATCCCAAAAAGTGCTCAGCGTCGCTAAAGAAGTTTTCACTTCAAAAAAAACAGAATGCGAGCTCCTTACAAATTTCTACCCAAACACGTGCCCTATACCCGGTATGCGCATGTACGAACTAAACGGCTGCCTGGCATCGTTTTGACACCCCGCCCCCAACCCCGCATGGCAATGGCACCCATTCTGTGCGGCCTTTTTGCGTCGCCACGTAGACTTCTATAGTTTTTTTGTTCCACTGAACCAGTGAGCTTCATCTAAGGCTCTATCGTCGCTTACCATCAGGTGAAATTATGGTCAACCGCAGGCCGCAGGTCAGTCGGGGTTGGGTCTTTTATTTTAAAAAAGCACGGCGGCGGTTAACTAGCGGATAGCCCGAATTTTAGTAAGCGGTCACATATTCAGCAGAAGAGCAGAGGGAATTGAGGGATATCGAGATAAAAGATGTCTTGATCCAGTGATGGAAGTGGACTGAATGAACGCCTGTAGCGATCGACAGCCCGCCTGTCCCACTGACTTGTCATCTTTCACATTCAAACAATAATTTCAACAGCAAATATTTACTACTTAAGCAGAAACCTCTGCTATCGCAATTCCAATCAAAGTGAAAAGTTGAACAATTTATCACCACAACTTTTTCATTTTGTAGTCTTTACGGCCTATAAGATCAATCGTTTTCATGCTTTTAACACCATTTGCAGCTTATTTTGGCGTACCGCTAGGACTATTGATTGGATTGGAATCGATAGCAGACTTTTCTGCTGTAATTTAAATTATATCAAGTTGTCGATTTTCCATTTGAATTAATTGCAATTAGCACAACCCGACATTATTAAGCATCAAGGTCTTTAAAATATGATATTTTCCTGTTTGGTCAAATGTTCACCCTTGGAGTCATGCCATAAACTGAGGGAGAGAGATTACAAAGGTACATTACATGCATAAATTCTGTAATCAGAAGTTGTCGTAAATATGTCTGATCAAATTTTATAAAATTGTCCTTAAAGTCCACATTTATTTCAATGTTCAAATGGAAATACTGGATACAAGGAATACAAGTGACAAACAGGAAAACAAATGAAACGAAACATGACATTATGTTTATCGTCATTAGTTAATTACGAAGAGTTATGGCATAGCAGGGTCACCACAGAACAAATACTAGTAATAAAATACGGCAGCTGTCCCTTAGTGTTGATGTTTCCTGTCATCATTAGGGGGTTGTGGACTATACTTGAAAGGTTTAGGTAATTAAGTAAATGTCAACAAAACGAACCACGTGACTTGGTCATTCAACCAATCACAGCAACCTTTTGTATCTATGGTATTATCTTATTGGCTGAATGACCAAGTCACGTGGTTTGTTTTGTTTATTAATTACCTAAACCTTTCAAGAATAGTCTAGTACATAAACATAATAATAAAAATACTACGTAGGTATGCATTTCATGATTGGAACTTGATACCTATAATATAAAAAAAAATTGTGTGTATTCTTCAAAACAGTCATTTTGAATTGAAAATTTCTACGTTGTTGTTACAAACAAGGCGTCTAAAATCTGCCACAACTCTATTTCTGAAGGTGCAAACAATCGTCTGATGTGTCAGCTATTTTGCCTCCTTTACTGATTCAAAAACTACCAAGACAATTTTGACCTGCTACTGAAATATACCCGTCCGAATCCGAATCCGTACGAAATATGAATACAGATAACTGAAAGTACATTTTTACCCAACTGTATCGCCACAAAAAAGGCCTAGCCCAGAAAGCTACCCGTCAAAAAGTAACAGTTAGGTATAATAGCTTAATATTTCGACCCGATCATTTTAATCACTTGTTCCATCGAATGTTTTTAATGTGGGAAACCAGCACGACATGGAAAGTCATCATTATTAGTCGTACCCTCAATGCTGAGGATCGCGACATCATGTCCTTTTCTTGTTGACCAGACTACTCCATATGCTCCTATCACACGCTTTATGTACCTGTTATCCACGTTAATCCCCTAGCCTGATCCCCCAGGGGGAAAAACGGTTAGGTTGTTAGGTGAACTGCGACCCGAGCGAGCGAAGCGAGCGTGACGCGGTAGCGTCCGGCGAAGCGCCATAACCGAACATTATCATTTTTTGCTATTATAATTGCCGCTAATTCCCCTGGGTGATCGGGGTCAGGTGATTAACGTGGATAACGTGTTTGGACTCGTGCAGATGTAGTTGCATCTGTTGCAAGGGCGCAGCTATTGATATGTGTGCTCCATCTAGCGGGTGGTTTGTCCCGAGACCTCTCGCCCTCAATTTTGCTCGTGATAATCCTCTCCAGGCTATCCGAAGAATGGCATGAGAGGTACATGGAAAGTATGCGATGTTTTAAGCTATGCGTGTCCACGTATAAAGCACTTTTATGGAGGCGTCAAGTGCCATGGAAATTGTGGAAATGTGCGCAATTTCCAGGATCAAGATCACTCATCTATTTCACTCTGAATATAAGTTATTATGTTCCGATTCTTGGTAATGATGCGACGCCCTCTTGTAAAATACACATTTGTGTGTTATGATTATGACATAATTTTATGAATGAATGAATGCTTCTTTATTTCAGGCAATAAAAAATACAATAGAAATAATAATAAACGATATGACACAGAGAGAAATAATATAATGGAAAAATAAACCATCTTCGTCTGTAAATTCGCAACGAGTGGTGATAAATTAAAACACGACCGAAGGGAGGGTTTTAAATCTACACGAGTTGCGAATTACTTATTCGCATGTGTATCGTACATCGTTTTACTGTAGGTACATATGGCTCTTTAAAGTTTCGACATATTATGTAAGGAAAGTGCGCTTTCCGCACTAGTGCGGGAAAGTACATATGTACTGTAATAGTTATTTACGATACAAGTGCCGAAAATAGGAAATTCGCAACGAGTGGTGATAAATTAAAACACGACCGAAGGGAGTGTTTTATTTAAATCGACACGAGTTGCGAATTACCTATTCGCACGTGTATCGTACAACGTTTTACTGTACGTATGGGGCTCTTTAAAGTTTCGACATATGCACGAAAAGTGCTCTTTTCCGCACTAGTGCGGGAAAGTAGCACCATATGTACTGTAAAATAACTTAAAATATGATCGGGGCAACGTCCTCGTTAAAAATAGCACGAAACAAAAATATTTCATAAAATAATTTGTTTCGTTAAGAAGTACTTAGTAATAATAATGTAAAAAAGTATTGTATATACAATTAAATATGAAAATATAAATAAAAAATAAAATTTTAATTAAGAGAATTATTTGCGATTCGGGTGCCGATGCCCAGAAAACCAATGCAGGGAAAATTGCGTGCAAAAAACTCTATCTGAAATTTATGGTATTGTTACGAGCGTGGGGGGGTAGGATAGAGTTAAACACCCTTTTAACACGACAATAGATTTATTCTGCGATTTACACAGGGTAAAGTCCTCTGAGTCCACATGTACTAACGCTGACAACTCAATTAACTCACACAAGTGACTGAGTTCGCGCCTACTAGTACTGACACAGCTACACTTTACTGTCACGCACTAGACCACTTCACTAAACACGACTTTCCACTGTACTTCTTCAACCAGTTCTCACCCGATACTACTCCCTTAGTATCCCATTCTGAGAACTCCACTCTGAAGACTCCACTCAACCCTGACTCCTCTCAGGACTGACTCCAAGTCTCCTCTTCAAGAACTCACTTCAAGACTTCCTTCCAAAAACTGCCAAGTACCGCGAACGTGGTCCCCTTATATACCCCTTACCGAAGATTCTAGTCCTTAATTTCGATCTTCATTTCGTTGTTCATTTCATTACTCACTTGTTTTGAGTAGCATGGGCTTTTCCAGATAAACGTGCTACGTCCACGTTTCCCGAATATTCCAAGCCCATACATTCGTCTATAAATTTCCTTAAGCATCGAATGTTCTATTCGCTTACCCTTTCTAGAACATTCCATGCTACTCGGCGTTTTGAAAATGTACTCACCATTAATTAAAAACATACAAAAAGTGCATGTCGGTCGCTGGACTCGAACCCGGGCACATCGGCTCTTCGTCCGCCGTTTGTACCGCTGGGCTACAGATGTCTTAGACGACACTGCGAATTTAGAAATACCTTGACGGCGAGTCACTATGCCAACAAAACTGTTATTGACCCCGCCGTCGTAACATTGCCCTCCGCTAAGTCATGCTCGTCCCGAGCATTGTTCAAACCGTGATATCGTGCCAGGTTGTCGCAGTACGGTGGTTTCCTTATCACCGTACGTGGTCTCTTCCAAGGTGGCTTCTTTTTGCGACGTACCGGGTGGTAAAGCCAGATCAATGTCCCTTTACGCCTGTCTCTATATCTCGTCTTCAACACTTCCAATAATTGGCCATATCCTGTACCGTGATTGACAGTTTCTATCAAAGCCAGGTCCCAGTGTCCAACAGTCAAGGAGGCTGCTGCCTGTTTGTTGCACCATCCATTGTCATCGGTGATCTTCCTGAACTGCATTCTATAGGCAGTCCAGAATAAACGACGACGGTTGGACTGCAGTACTCTGGGCTTATCTACAGACGTTGAAATGATGGAAACACTGATAACAGCCCTGGACTCTGAAGTATCCCTTGCGACTTCATCCACAGCAACATCTACGTTTTGCTCAACATCAACGTCCACCATTTCTTCTACGTCGTTCATCGGTTTCACAACTTCGTCCGCCTTCTCAGTTAAGTCATCCACCGGGTCAACTTCACCGTGTCCAGTAGCATCGTCGACCTGTCCCTCAACGTCGTCCACCTGTTCAACAACTTCGTCTATCTTTTCTACAACGCCTTCCATTTCCGCCTTGCAAGAATCACGTGCTTGTTTCCGTTCTCGAAACCAACTCAGCTGTCGATCCATGACTTCAGTAATACCCTTAACTAGTAACTCGGATTGCCGTTCGGCCTCTTCCGCCCGCTCCTTCCGGGCTCGCTCTGCCTGCTGTTCTAGGAGGCGGCGAGTCTCTTCCGCTTGCCGCTCCCAGGTTTGTTCCGCCTGCTGTTCTAGGAGACGGCGAGTCTCTTCCGCTTGCTCTTTACGTGCCTCTTTAGCTTCCGCTGCTTGCCGCTCCCGGGTTTGTTCTGCCTGCTGTTCCATATGTGCTTGCCGCTCCATCATCAATTTCATAGCTGCTAATAACGCCGCAAAGCCAGCTTGCCCTGATGCTGGGCTAGCTACTTGAGTCCCTTCCGACTCAGTAACAACTTGACTGGAAGTCGACGCGGCCGCCTGGCCACGCGTCATGACTCCTTCTCCACCGTCGTGTTCTATTAAAGGTGGCATAATTGCTCTCTATCCCACTTCTGACACCAAATGTTACGAGCGTGGGGGGGTAGGATAGAGTTAAACACCCTTTTAACACGACAATAGATTTATTCTGCGATTTACACAGGGTAAAGTCCTCTGAGTCCACATGTACTAACGCTGACAACTCAATTAACTCACACAAGTGACTGAGTTCGCGCCTACTAGTACTGACACAGCTACACTTTACTGTCACGCACTAGACCACTTCACTAAACACGACTTTCCACTGTACTTCTTCAACCAGTTCTCACCCGATACTACTCCCTTAGTATCCCATTCTGAGAACTCCACTCTGAAGACTCCACTCAACCCTGACTCCTCTCAGGACTGACTCCAAGTCTCCTCTTCAAGAACTCACTTCAAGACTTCCTTCCAAAAACTGCCTAGTACCGCGAACGTGGTCCCCTTATATACCCCTTACCGAAGATTCTAGTCCTTAATTTCGATCTTCATTTCGTTGTTCATTTCATTACTCACTTGTTTTGAGTAGCATGGGCTTTTCCAGATAAACGTGCTACGTCCACGTTTCCCGAATATTCCAAGCCCATACATTCGTCTATAAATTTCCTTAAGCATCGAATGTTCTATTCGCTTACCCTTTCTAGAACATTCCATGCTACTCGGCGTTTTGAAAATGTACTCACCATTAATTAAAAACATACAAAAAGTGCATGTCGGTCGCTGGACTCGAACCCGGGCACATCGGCTCTTCGTCCGCCGTTTGTACCGCTGGGCTACAGATGTCTTAGACGACACTGCGAATTTAGAAATACCTTGACGGCGAGTCACTATGCCAACAAAACTGTTATTGACCCCGCCGTCGTAACAGTATTTTGATTTCCTAGTTCAGACAGCCTTTGGAAAATCTCATATTGTCTACTCCGTGGCTTAAACCTTTTGTGTTAATTACAGCCCAGTGTACAATTTCCAATGTTTACCAATTAAAACCCTGTTAACACTATGAACTGAAGCGTAAGCATCAATTTGTGTTTAAAAAATGTCTCAAAAGGAAACCGGCAATATGTCGCAGTTACAATTTTATGGCTGGACGACCACGATGATTGGTAAATGTGATTTTATAGCAACCGCGAATTTAATGAAATGATGGGTTGTACTGACAAAACGCTATTAATAACTAGCATTATAGACTATTTTTTCTATATTGAGCATAGTATATTTGTGGTCTTAATGCATTTGATTTTTGAGCGTGAAATTGCGCATGGCTTACAAAATGCAACAAAGTTAAATCTATAGAAGGCCCTCAAGGCATTGTAACGAGGATGCTGGCGGCATTTCCTCGCTGAATTGCAATGCCCCCCTCCTCTCCCAGCGACCCGCTTAGGGGTCAGGGTATAAGTCCCGGACATTTGCGTTTTTTCGTTTCCCCCGCTCCCACCGACCCCATTGCGTGTCAGGGGACTCATGTCCCGCGACACGCTTAGGGGTCAGTGGGTAACCCGGTATTTTAAACCTATCCCGAGTTGTAAATATGGTTTTTAACCTACAGTTAAATTAAAACCATAATAACGAAAGCCACCTAGGGGAATCACACACTTCATGCACTGTCATACAAGTGAGACGAGTTAGCCAGTCAAAATTTTAACTTCCATGCTGGGGATCGCGACACTACACCTACACCTTGTTGGTTTATGAAAGCATGCCAGTTCAAATTTAAGCAACAATTAGCTTTATGACAATATTTCTTATAAAATCTGTAGCGTAGCGTAGGTCTACCTTTATTAATACGAAGTTAGGAAATACACAATTAACGTAAAAAAAAAAAGATATCCGTAAAGACGAGAGAAAAGGTGAAATACGAAGAAGTAAGCACACAATAGTAATATTTAACACCTGATGGTCCTCATCATCATCCTCCTAACGATAGTTTGATAGTTAGTTAATAACCCTTAATTAGACTGACATCTACAATGTCAATGAATATTTTTTTAGGAATATTGTATATCTATTTATAATTAAAACTACCTTGATATGTATAAAACGTATGTACCTACCTACTCTATTTGACATATAAAATAATGTATTTTATGAATAAAAAATCTGAATCTGATATTTCTAATTTTTATTGTCGCTCTATGTTCATCTTTGCATATACGTTAAAAAGAAAAAGAAATGGGGAAGGAGGCGCGATATATAAGGTGCTTCCAAATTAGATGCCAATAGTTTAAGAGATGTTAACTTACATTAAAATAATTTACATTATATAGGAATTAAGAAAACTTTATATATCAAATTTTTGTTTTCGTTTTCCTAACAAAATAATGTAATTAAAATTCTGGCCGAATATAATCACCCTGTGCATTTAACTGACAAGGTGATTATCACTTTCTGTCAAGTGAGCGTCCTTGTTTGTCATCGATGACATTGATTAAAATTGGCGGGAGAAATGTTATAAGTTAACTTCTCGTATTTTTCAATAAGTACCAATCTTAAAATTTCATTAACAGGGTGTTATTACGTGGCACAGTTATTATCCTAATTTTCTTTTATTATTATACATGGTTGTAAAATATACTTTGTGTACAGTCGACTACAAAGAGATAGATACGGCCAAAGTTACAAAAATATGTATACACGACCTTAATGTTAAGCAATACAGTCGTGTATACATATTTTTGTAACTTTGGCCGTATCTATCTCTTTGTAGTCGACTGTACTTCCACATTATTCATAATAATACTCACCAAAACTAGTATGTATGGCATGCATAAAGTGCTCTCCAACTCCAAGAAAACTCCTACTTTCGGGTCCATTTCCGACATTATGCCTCGAAAATTATACTTAATGTGTATTTTTATCGTATTTTCCTCCTATAATACTAATTTTGCTTAGTTTCTCTCCACACGTAATCGAGTAGTGACCCGATAAATAATATATGATAATTACTTTACAAAGTGGCTCTAAAACGACGGTCGGAAATCGTGCACACCAGTCAATCAATCAGTCAATACCACACTTTCCAACTCCAAAAAACCAAGTTTTATCGGTTTCACGACAGGTTTTATTGTCTGTAACATGTAGGCATGTAGGCATGTGTCATTAGGTCAATAAATAAAAATAAACACAATGTATCATTGTAATCTTTTATAGTTGAATCCAGGCTATAAACTATCTTCATGCAAAATTTCATCCAAATCGGTTTCGAAAGAGCCGTTTAAGCGTGATTGAGTAACAAACATCTAAACATCCAAATATCCAAACTTTCGCATTTATAATATTAGTAGGAAGTAGGATTTGAACGATAGGGATGTTTATTGACGACTGCTTTAGCCTAGTTGGATAGTGACCCTGCCTATGGTCCTGGCTTCAAATCCCGGTAAGGGCATTTATTTGGGTGATGAGCGCGAATGTTTGTTCTGACTCATGGATGTTTTCTATGTATTCAAGTATGTATTTATCTATCGACTGTAAAACGCGAACAGAGGGGTAAGTGGGTAACTCTGGGTAATTCATTACGTCACTTTTCGAACGATCGTCAGTACAAATCATCTGTAATTTTCCCATACAACAAATAACATTTAGAACACCTAGCGTACGAAGCGTTACGCAATCGTGACAATCGACCGGCAGTGACGCGAGGACAGCTAATATGTTATGGGGTATACAGATTATGTGATTTTACCCCAATTTGTCAGTACAACATGTCGATTTCATAATTGGGTGTAGCGTACAGATGTAACCATTTGACCACATGTGCATGCAATTTCTCAGTACAACTCGTTTGACAGTTGGATGAGCAGCGCAACATGCCTCCAGACGATAGCAATTAGTCAGCTTCTGATAAATTGGGGCTGACAAATCATGACATGTATACACCCCATTAAAAACCTGTGTGAATATGTAAAAGACCTGACAGCCAAGTAAACGAGTAGCAATTAACTTATATTTAGTTTAACAACCCAAAACAATAAAGTAAATCGCTACAACGATAACTCATTCTAAATAAATTCCGTTTCGTTCCACGTCTAAACGCATCTTAAGCACGGTAGCGTTCGCGTTCCGTTTCACGCTCACTGACGCGTGCGATTCAACCATTCAAAACTCCGTTCGGATCGGATCAATTTGTTGAGTTAACGTTTTTGATGATGATGCATTATTTAATTTTAACTTAGATACAATGGAATGCTTATCATTTAACACTACGCTAATTTAAATATAGATCGGGACCCCCCGGGCGGAGCACCTAGCTGAGGCTGCTACCGGGAAAACGCTCAAATGAGGGAGATATATAGATGAAATGTAACTGACAAAATTAAGGACATTTGTATTATATGGACAATTACGAAATAAGTTATTTATTATTTATTACTACTAGCTTCCGCCCGCGATTTTGTCTGCGTGGTCCCGGGATAAAAACTATTCTATATAAGGTGCTAACAAATTAAGTACCAATATTTTAAGAGGTGTTACATTACATCAAAACAATTGACTTTAAATAGAAATTAAGAAAACTTTTCATATGATATTTTTGTTTTAATTTCCGGTACAAAATAAATAAATTAAAATTTCGACCAAACATAATCAGCCTGTGCATTCAACTGACGAGATGTTAAAACACTATCTGTCAAGTGAACATCGTCGTTTGTGACAAACGTCAATGATTGATTGTTGACTATCTCATTAACAGGGTGTTTTTACGCAGTAACGTTGTATCCCTAATTATCTCCAAAAAGTGATACACACTTTTAAGGCGAGTTGCTTCGGGGTTCTTCTAGGATATGTGATTTTGTAAACGGTTTTATTTTGAAAACCTACATATTAAAAATTAAAAAAAACTGTAATATTATATTTAAGACCTTTATCTAGTTCCGTCGGAAGTCCGTTACATAATTGGATAAACTTTGATCGATAGAAAAAAATGCCAAACATACCTCTATTCTCATCTTAAAACTGACATTATTCCAATCTTACGTAACTTGATGAATAGAAAATTACACCAAAATAAGCGTCTATGATGATGTGAGTGATGTCGGTCATAATATTTTTAATTTATTAAGACATGTCTTTTTTCACCCAAAATCAACGAAATTATGGCACAATTCACTCCCGCTCCGTTCCCGCTGCACCGCGGCAGTCCCGAGCGGAAGGCATTGGAGGTCGGACGTACGCGCATTTTCGCAGCACAGCGTTTGTTAAAAATGGGTAACAAAAAAATTAAAAAGAAGATATCGTCACTGGGGCTTCGGAAACTGAATAAGCAGAAAAGGTTAGTACATAAAAAAAAACGAATTCCCGTATTAAATACATCAACCACACACACGCACGCGCAGATTACACCGCGTACACTTCCACAGTTACACAGTATAGAGAAAAACAGTACGAGAACTACTAAACATATTTTATACTATAATAATTATGTGATTAGCATTACGAAATATTAAAAAAAAAACCCTTTACACGATACTCACTAGTTTCCACTGAAAAATTATAATTACGAACAGTATACAGGGTGGAAATAGATTTTGGGTCAGTGAGGGCAGCTACCAGATCCCGTGTTGCTAAGTGAAAATGGTCTTGGGAGAGCTTCCTTCGATTTCAAATTAATGAAGATTGGCGTTTATAGATTTTGGAAAAAAACATACAGGTTGCGAGAAAATGGTCATTTTGACAAACTTTTTTTTTGATGGCAATCGATCCCATTCCAGTCCAGGATCAAAAGCTTGTATGGGACCAAAAAGAAATTTCCGGCTAGAAAAGCCATATATCGTGAAAAAAATTCCCCATACAATTTGTATGAAAATGAAAAAAGTTTTTTTTACATGTATTTTTTCCATTCATGATTCCATTTCTATCCAGTATCACTAGTTTCCTAGGGGTTAACTTTCGGTGATGTACAAAAAAGCCAGAAATTAAAGAACTGTTTTCATACATTTACTATGAAGAAAAAGTGAACTTTTTTAAATTTTTTCTGTCACGCTAATCAGTTCTGTTACATTGAAGGATTATAATACGGTATGAAAATCAAAGTAATAATTGCGATCACTCACTCCGTTCACTTTTTCTTCATAGTATATTTATGTATACTGGATAGAAATGTAATCGATTGACATAAAAAAAAAACTTTTTTCATTTTCATACAAATTGTATGGGGAAAGTTTTTCTCGATTTATGGCTTTTCTAGCCGGAAATTTCTTTTTGGTCCCATAGAAGCTTTTAATCCTGGACAGGAAAGGGATCGATTGGCATAAAAAAAAGGTTTATAAAAATGACCATTTTCTCGCACCCCGTATGTTTTTTCCAAAATCTGTAAACGCCAATCTTCATTAATTTGAAATCGAAGGAAGGTCTCCTAAGATCATTTTCGCCTAGCAACACGGGATCTGGTAGCTGCCCTCACTGACCCAAAATCTATTTCCACCCTGTATAGGTCAACATGACATTTTTTCATGTTTTTTTTTATAATTATACTATTCTCGCGGTGTTGCCCGCGTTTACTTTGAAAGTATATTCTAAATATTGCCAAACTCACAAACTTACAAACATTACCTCTTTATAATATTTGTATAGAAGACCAAAAATATAAGAATTCTATTTCTGCAGATTGAAAGTGAAGACTATGGTGAACTTGTTAGGCCCATCTTCTGCTGATTGTCAAGACGAGTAAGCCAATGTATTTATTGTACATATACAGGGTGTCCCAGGCTATGCCACATAGAGGGGAAGTACTTTAAATATTAAAGATAGGACATTTAACAGAAATAAAACCTCATTTAATTTTTAAAAATAATTATGACTGCATTCAAAGGTTCGATTCCCGGTTCAGGCAGTAAATTTTTCAAAATCTGTGAAAGCAGTTCTAACTATTTTTAAAAAAGAATGAATGAAGTCTTCTTTCAATAAAATATCTTATCTTCAATATTTAAAGTACTTCCCTTCCATGTGGCATGGCCATGAGACATCCTGTATAGTTTTTTTTTTAATAATTCTGGTTTTTATTGGTTTATAGAAGTGCTCACAGTATACTTACTACTAAAAAATCTTGAATTATGAATAACAAAATATGCTACTATTCAGAGCAATGACGCATAATTTACATAAAAATTGGCAGGCAACCGCTTGCAAATTGGCACGCTTGTTTTTTTTTCCTGCCAATTTTGTTTTTTTTTTCGCTTGCTTACGCGGCTCCGGTCGCACTAGGAGGGATGGCATAAAAATTCCATTATATAAACAGCGTACACACTTTCAGGCTACCGCTTGTCATCCGGTTGCCACTACAATCGGTAAGATGAGTTAACACTACAATCGGTAGAAGATGAGGCGATGCCACAATCGTTAGAAGACGACCGCCGTGGCTATCGAGCCGTGTAAACCGGAGGACAGTGTATTCGAATTGGAATATTTGTCAAGTTTGCGGACTTATGATTTCGACGAATTTTAATCAAAAACCTTTATATTTTCAAAAAAAGGTTTATGATTAAAATTCGTCTATGAAACAACAATGTGATTGATTTTAAAATGATTGTTAAATAATTAGTGTTTTTCTACTTTGTGTTTTCTTTTATAGGTTTCTGCACCCGTGGGTGCCAAACGGAACCATATTACTAAGTCTATACCAATCAATTCAATTCCATCTGTTTCTTCATCGGACCTTTAACTGAGTTTTCCCTAAACCCGCAAAAAATCTTAAAATATGCACCGTTATAGTGGACAAATTGTGAAATAGTAAACTAACAATACAGGGTTTTTTCTGTAGTCCGAAACCCGTACATAGTTCACACCCTTCACAGATAGCAAACTTGACCCTTTCACGGTCCAGTTAATATACGGCGATCGTAAGATCACTTTACTGTGACCCGTCTTGTCTGTGCAATGGCTGCCGCGCGGTCACGTGCTCGACGAGCGGGTCGGGGCGCGCGGGCGGCGCTTCACGGATTGCCGCGCACCTCACCCCCTCAGATTGCTTAGCGCGTCGAATCATATCGCCTTAAATGTTTCATACTTAACTCTACTCCTAGAGACTAGTACTATCAGCTCTAAAAGTATTGGTACCTAATTTGTTAGCACCTTATATAATCCAGGCTATAAACTATCTTCGTGCCAAATTTCGTCCAAATCGGTTCTGCTGTTACGCCTATATCTATGCGTCTACTGTCCATCAATGCATTTAGCAAGTGGGGATAGAACTTTATCTGCAGCAAAACATGACAGATCGATGATTTTATCGTTGTCACTGCCCAACGAAAAGCAGTGTAATATTTTCAGGGTGTATGTACGAGGGCTGCCTTTTAAGTTCTGTCGTTTGCAAACCTCCCGTGATTGCATAAAAAAGAACTAGTGTCACGTTAAAATATTTGAATTTAGAATTCGAAAACAAAAGAATGATTCGAAATCGGCCCAACCGTTTTAGTACAGCGTTCGTTCAAAGTTGACAAGTCAGTTGTGAAAATGGAAATTTCGAAGGAAAATTTACGTGCGATAATTTTTTACAACTTCAAAAGGGGCTTAACGCGACTTCAGTGCTTCGAAGAGTTGACTACGGTTTTCAATGATAAAGCACCATGCCTTCGGACTGTGGAACGCTGGTATTTAGAATTTCAACGTGGTTGCTCTAGTCTTGGTGATAGACATCGTGAAGGTCGACCAAAAACAGCCGTAACCCAGGAGAACATTGATGCTGTACGGCAACTGATCATCGAAGATCGCCATGCGACATACCGTGAGATAGAAGCTTCCTTAAGTATTTCAGGGACCAGTGTTCACAGTATTTTGCATGATCACTTAGGCGTAAAAAAGTTGATCTCACGCTGGATACCACATTTAATCAGTGAAGACCAAAAAACGGCTCGCGTTCGATGGTGTCGCAAAACTCTGCGGCAGTTCAACCGAGGAAACTCGAAACATGTTTACGACATTATCAGTGGTGACGAATCTTGGATATATGCCTACGATCCCGATTCTAAACAGCAGTCGACTGTTTGGGTGTTCCAAGATGAGCCAAAACCGACCAAAGTAATACGCTCACGGAGCACTTCGAAAAAAATGGTCGCCACGTTTGTGGCGAAAAGTGGCCACGTTGCCACCATCGTGCTCGAGGATCGTAAAACGGTTAATGCTGACTGGTATACCACTGTCTGTTTACCAGAAGTCATCGGCGAGTTTCGAAAAAATAACCCAAGACGTCGTATAAGACTGCACCACGATAATGCGAGCTCGCACACCGCCCGGCAAACTATTGCGTTTTTAAAAGAGCAAAACGTCGAAATTCTGGAACACCCGCCGTACAGTCCAGACTTAAGCCCTAACGATTTTTTTACTTTTCCAAAAATCAAGCAACGACTTCGTGGTCAACGGTACCAGACGCCTGAAGAAGCGGTTGAGGCATACAAAACGGCCATTTTGGAGACCCCGACTTCGGACTGGAATAAGTGTTTCGAAAACTGGTTCGATCGAATGAAAAAGTGTATTACATATCACGGTGATTACTTTGAAAAACAATAAATACCATTTAACACTTAAATTGTCTTTAGTTTTTCCAAACGACACAACTTAAAAGGCAGCCCTCGTATGAGAGGTATGTAATTTGGCTGTCACGAGCTGTTATAAAAGCACGTGGATCTTATGATAATGACAACATGGTGACCGAGAACAATAAACGACGACAAATTTTATGGTGCTCATTGCTTTGCACTTTCTTCGTAGTTTTATCAGAAAGTTAATTACCGGCAGGCGTGCGGAAAAGCACGAACTCAGAAGAATTACTATGTTTAGAATAAGTAGGCAGTTTGCTGTGTTCATTCTCATTTGTTCCATATCATTTCATTAGCTGTTGATGATTGTTTAGCGTAGTTCATTGATTTCATTGCACGTAGAACCGATGGCCGCTGGGGTGGAAAAGTTCTCGAGCGGTTACCACTTACCGGAACGCGTCGTGGGTAGACCCCCGACTAGGGGACTGATGACCTGGTAAAGGTGGCGGGATTCCGCTGGATGCGGGTGGCGCAGGACCGGTCAGTTTGGCACTCTTTGGGGGAGGCATATGTCCAGCAGTGGACGTCTTTCGGCTGATAGGATGATGATGATTGATTTCATGCAAAACTCACGGCAATGGCAATATTGCCTGTAACTTTGAGAGTGACATCCGCCTGACACTTTCTTATTTATTGTACAATAGGTCCTTACTTTGCGTTGGTTCTATGACTTAACGAGGATCTTGATCTCTGACAGAAGAGAGCGCCCCTCTTCTATATTCTGCGCCACTTCATTTATTTATTTATTGACAAAACATTTACGTGACATTACAATAATAACCAATGCGTCACGAAACTAAAAACAACAAATAATACTATTTAGGCGACGAAACGGCGTGGCCCCGTTGCATCGTGATCTCCGGTGTAGGACTCATGCCAGTTGGCTGCCCGACGAGGGTGGTTAAATTGTAGTACATTACTTAGCCAGGGCGGTAAAACAAAGAATGTCCCAGATCGCAGGTATTTGACCGAGCCGAAGGCAAGGGCGATATTGCTTGTGGTGAGGACGACATTTTAAATCTCTCCCTGGCCAGGATGTGGGATTTCCCGTACGCATAGCGTGCGGTAATTGCTGCTTTATTGCCTGGGGACCGATTTTTGACTTCCGAGAGCTCGAAAATCAAATAAAAGTAAATACGTTTGTAGTGACAAAACGGCAGGCACTTACTTTCTACCAATAGAATTTAATACGAATGGTCAATACCACTCGTTTTTAAATTTTCTATTGCTATTTCAAAATAGCATCTCATAATTTATGACAGTTTTCGAGTGAAAGAGTCGAGCGCTCGAAAGTCAAAAATCGGTCCCCAGGTATGACTTAAATAATATAAATGAATACCTACCTTGTAAAAGATTGATAATAATCAACATCGTGTTGAGAATGCCTAATTATAGTAGTCTTATATTTCATTTTATTTTGAGTCACGTAATGCATTTATTTACGCTGAAATCTGTTGCGGTTTTAGCTTTATTTTATTTTGTTTTAGCGGGAAATGCCGTCAACATTCTATAAATAGAAAAAAAAAACACGAAATTTGTATGGTTACAACCGCATGCCTTTATGACATTGACAATAGAGTCTCCTGTGTACAGATATGTATGTCCTTATTTATATATATTAATACCCCTGACTGAACTTCCCGTTGGCTCAATGGGCATTGGGAGAAAAAGACCAAATTGATGAATCTGTAGTAATAATAATAAGTTTAGTAGTCGTTTCTGCGAACGGTTTAATAGCGAACATCTCACTTTGCACGTGTATAATGAATCCCATAAAAAACATTCCATGTAAAAAAGAGACCAAGTCTCGAAACTCTTCCACCGTAAAAAGTTATGAGATATTTCGCAGAGCCAAGTCTCAGGCATTCTTATTAATCTTTATTTGCTTGCTAAATAAAATTTTGCAACTTGGCAATCACACCACTTTACTGCATTTATTACACCAAAAACTATGTAGTATTGAATTCAGGCTTCTAGTTTTATCCACAACGAAGTTATTGGGGGGTCGAAAATGGCCTGAACTGCTTCGAGAAACGGATGGTACGGCCGTGCCGCAGTTTTGGTCGACTTTTCCGGGGGCACTCCCGTGTCCCCGGATTTGATCTATTCGTTCTATTACTCTATACCAGCGGCGCTACCACGAACTTCGAAAGTCGAAGTTCGTAATACATGCATCCCTGTTACTCGAGTAAGGGAGTGCGATAGAGATGGAAATACCCGAAATTCGACTTTCGAAGTTCGTGGTAGTGCCGCAGTCCATTTGACTTTTATCGATGTCCGATGACCGATCGTTTGGTGTGGTACACCAATTCGTGTACAAACAATTACAAATACAAATAGCCTTTATTCACTGACTTTCTACAATTTAATATTATTTTGTTTTATTTGTTTATTTATTTTATTGCGTCAGGTTGTCAGTTTTCACTGACATAGGCCTCCTCTAAAGTTTTCCAAGTATCTCTGTCTTGTGCCAATCTTGTCCACTTGGGCGGGAAGTCATCTTCCCATCTTCTGAGTTGTCTTACCATTCCTCTTTTCCTGTATATTGGAAACCAGTCTGTAATATGTCTGGTCCATTTTTAGGGTTCCGTAGTCGACTAGGAACCCTTACAGTTTCGCTTTGTCTGTCCGTCCGTCCGCGGATAATCTCAGTAACCGATAGCACTAGAAAGCTGAAATTTGGTACTAATATGTATATCAATCACGGCGACAAAATGGTAAAATAAAAAGTATTTTTTTATTTTTTATTAGGGTACCTCCCCTATACGTAACGTGGGGAGTGTTTTTTTTTTCATTTCAACCCTAACGTGTGATATATTGTTGAATAGGTATTTAAAAATGAATAGGGGTTTGGTAAAATTATTTTTTGACAATGTTAATATTTGCGGAGATAATCGCTCCGGAAGTAAAAAAAAATGTGTCCCCCCCCCTCTAACTTTTGAACCATAAGTTTTAAAAATTTGAAAAAAATCTCAAAAGTAAAACTTTATAAAAACTTTGTAGGAAAATTATTTTAAACTTGATAGGTTGAATAGTTTTTGAAAAAAATTACAAAATAATTTCTGGACGAAAAACTACGGAACCCTACAATGAGCGTGGCCCGACACGCTCTTGGCCGGTTTTTCTATTTTGTTTCTAACCATATGGCCAGACCATTTCCATTTTCTCTTCCTAATGTCTCTGACAACATCTCTCACCATAGTTTTCTCCCTGATCTTAGTCTAGGTACTACTTACTAAGACTAATTCGTGTACAGTCAGCATGAAAAGTAGCTACGCAAACGAAGATGTCAAAAGTCTTTATTAAAAGGGAATAAGAGCTTTTGATGTCTTCGATTGCGCAGCTACTTCTGATGCTGACTGTACGTACGTCAGGTAGATCTAGATATCAAATTTTACATGGAAAAATTACAGTTAAACTGTCCTAGCGCGCGTTCGAAACGTTTCGTGATTACCCCTCTGGATACTATGGTGTTGCCCGACTATATTAGGCCGGTTATAAGAATTGGAATCTTCTAGCTTGGACGGACAGTTGCTTTTTGAATAGACTACTCAATTCGGCCAACTCAAATATTCTCAAGTAAGTACCTAAGTCTGAAGACTGAGAATGGAGGAACGCTTAATGCTAGCAACCACCGCCTTTCATTTGTTTAAACTCTTCACTTAATAAAATTACTGTCTCTAGTAGTGGTAATGGTTTAATATAAAGATTTCAAATAATAATAACACCTCATCATAACATTATGACTTCAACAAATTTACATCC